>OZ018331.1:111778279-112978279 GCA_963969495.1 Ceratothoa steindachneri | reverse complement strand
TATATATATATATATATATATATATATATATATATATATATATATATATATATATATATATATATATATATATATATATGAAAAACTCAAAAAGTATCGCGTGAGTATGCAATAAATGCAACAAAGCCCGGAGGGAAAATTAATCCTCTTGTCAACCTTTAGTCTTTTGAATTTACCTGATTTAATGATCTTATTTTGTATTTATCTTCGCTCCTCCTCAGGTTTCCATTCCATATTATTTCATTTTGTTGATTGTTTTTTTTTATTTTTTTGTGGGCGTTCCGTCTCCTCTGTATCATCCTTATATATATTATAATTTTCAATACTTCTGTTATTCCTTGATAAAAAACTCTAAATAAAGTTCGAAAGTACTTGGAAGCCTCGTATTAATTCCCTGTGGGCTTTGTTGCATATATATATATATATATATATATATATATATATATATATATATATATATATATATATATATATATATATATGTATAACTGAATGACGAAAATAAGGAACGTGAGGAATTTATGAATAACGTTACAGCCACGAGGAAAATGAAACAACGGAGAACTGCGAGGCCTTTCGACTAATGGTCCTTTACTAAGCAGACTAAAAGACAGGGAAAAAGAGAAAGATATTTATACACCTGATTAATGAAAATATGGGATATAAAGATTAAAAGGGGTGGGATTAGCAGATACCTGAAAAAATCCTATTTACGAGATGAGCCGTCAGGGTTGAAAAAAAAAAAAAAAAGTTTACGGGTTACAAAAGAAAGGCTGGGGGCAATGTTTAGGAATCACATATGTAATATGAAAACAAAAAAAGTTTACACATGATAACTAGAAGATATGACAAAAGAAAAATATGAGGAAAGGTTTTTTGTATATAAATAAGCTAAAATAACATCTAGGTGGTAATCATTTTATATTGGGCAAACTAGCAAGGATCTGAATGTGCGTATTAAGCAACATAAGTACTCTGTAAACACTGAGCAAACATCAAATGCCATTTTTATCCATTTGAGTGAAAATTCCCACCGTATTAATTGGAAGGAGAGTTCTGTGATTGCCAAATCAAATGAATTTTTTTAACGAAATCTTTTAGAATCGGCATTTATACAACTGACTTCGAATTTTAATCTCAGCCCTGGAATGTATTTTTTAGACCCTTGTATCAAAAGAATGTTTAAGAATGATTTTAAAGATAAAATTTCTGAATTAATGATTACCACATAGAAGTTATTTTAGCTTATATATATAAAAAAACCTTTCCTCATATTTTTCTTTTGTCATATCTTCTAGTTATCATGTGTAAACTTTTTTTGTTTTCATATTGCATATGTGATTTCTAAACACTGCCCCCCCTCCTTTCTTTTGTAACCCGTAACTTTTTTTTTTTTTACCCTGACGGCTCATCTCGTTAATAGGATTTTTCCAGGTATCTGCTAATCCCACCCCTTTTAATCTTTATATCCCATATTTTCATTAATCAGGTGTATAAATATCTTTCTCTTTTTCCCTGTCTTTTAGTCTGCTTAGTAAAGGACCATTAGTCGAAAGGCCTCGCAGTTCTCCGTTGTTTCATTTTCCTCGTGGCTGTAACGTTATTCATATATATATATATATATATATATATATATATATATATATATATATATATATATATATATATATATATGTGTGTGTGTGTGTGTGTGTGTGTAAGAAGACGGCTTTCTTGAATACACGTTTGTTTGAAAGCAGTTTGAATTTTGTCTTAACTAGTTTTATTTCACTTCTTAGAATTTTACGAATTCAATTCTTAAGTGTGGGTGGGAGATGTATAGTTAGTTGAGGTGAGGCCACTTGTATTTAATGAATATTTTTCTATATTATTTTTATTATTATTAAATTTTGACCTAAACTTTCGCATTTCTAAAGAATCGTTAGATGTTACTCTTAAAATTGGTTGAGGCATAATGCTTGTAAAAATTCGAAGTTGCTTTGCCTCCTTTACCCGATGTATGCAAACAGGATGTTCCAAAGAGTGAGGCGAACGTTTTTCGTTTTTATAATCAAACTAAGTGTTAAGGTGAGATAAATGCGTTTTTCACTCAGTAGAAATGTTATAGTTGTGAAAAGAGAAAAAAAGGAGAAAATTTGAAAAGAGATGCAATGCTCTTGGTGATCAGGTTTATCATTTTCATTATTGATATTAACTGTATTATAATATTAGTGTATTGTTATTGCTGTTTCTTGTGGCGTTGAAGCTTTTATGTTTTTTTTTATTTTTATTCAGTCTTGTTTTCTTTTTTCTACGTTTTGTGCTTGTTTTAATATTTGTTTATTGCTTATTTTATTGTGCGCTTTTGTTTCTTTGGTTGGTTTGTTTCACGTTCGCTTGTGTTTTTCACTATCCGGATGTCGTATTCAGGTTTATTTTTCAACAATCCGGTTTTATGCCATAATCATGAGTTTAATTTCTGATGTTTTCAACGAGCTGGTGTTCAATTCTTCTTTAGGTGGTGTATTTTTTGGCTTTTATTGCTCTTTCTCATGCAAAACTGGCGCTTCTTCTCTGTAATGTCTAATCTCTTCCTCCGGTCCTGCTATAAATAATTTATTTTATTTCATTTGCGCGATCTTCTATTACCTTATGTAGAGGTTTCAAACCTGCCGTCATGTGCAATTCTTATTGTATTTTTCTTTGTTTTCTGAGCGTGTCTGTAATCACGTAAAAGCATTTATTATACACTCGCTGAAGTTGTGTCTATGTTTTTGAAGCACATAAGAGTGTGTTAGCGGGGCACAGCAATGTGATTCTTACGAGAGTCGTGAATATTTTCTTCTTATTACTTTCTATGGGGTTTCTGAATTAATATAAAGTCCTGACCGATGATGTGGTCTTTTAAATTCTGTCTGAGGCGTGCTACTTAGTACACGATTGAAGTACTCTACATCCTGAGTACATTGAACTATGTGGCGTAGGGGTATCTTCTAGCACACACACACACATTTGAAAGTAGGTTTCTTCCGATCGAAGCCACCTTTAATCTGTCCTGATTTGTTTTTATTTTCCATTTAGCTCGTAGTTATTGAGTTTCTCTATTTCTGCGACAGTCGAGCGACCTTGCATAAGCGCATTACAGTGGATGCATTATATGATCTTGCTTATATAATCCGTGAATTGGTTGCTGAGGTAAGTGATGTCTAGTGCTGGAGCATATGCAGTATACAGTACACAGAGTAGAGAGTTGGACTTAAACATCCCCCTTGAGGTAATACTATTCTTAGATCAAATATTGGGCCATATCTCTATACTGATAAACACAGTTCTTTCCATGACCTAATCACAGCTGAAGGATCTTAAACTACACCTCTCTTTGCAACACCTTAGAAAATTCTTTGTATACGTCTTAGCATACAATATCCACGTAACTTCTACCCATTTATGATTGCGCAATCTTTTTTTAGATAAGATTAATTGCTATCTCCGTGCTTCTCTTTGTTCTGAGCCGAATTGATAAGGGTTGTATAGGAAGTTGCCTTCCAGGTGAGCTTCGATTATTTGATTTAATATTTTTTCGAATAGCATTCTACCAAACTTAAGTAGCTAAATTAGACAGTAGCTCTCTTTTTCTTTTGAAGGTTTATCCGGCTAGGCTATGAAGATCATCTTAGACGTCTTGAAAGCATCGTGGAAGTATACCTTTTTAATACAAGCTTTAAATATTTTTCTTATTCCTTGTATTATATTTAGTGGTGCCTTTTCATAAATGAATTTTGTTAGCCATGATTGTATTGGGACTGCCTGGAGGAATGAGTGGAGTGCGCCTAGTATTTTTTTGTTGCTATTTTGGCATTTGTATTACGCTGGTAGCCCCGTCAGCAACACTGAAAATATTTTTCCAGTATTCGCTGAAAATTTCTTTGATGTATTTTCCTGCTTTCTTTTCTCCATTCTCTGTTTCTATTTTCATTCTCTTTCTCTTGGGAGATGTGCCCTTTAGCCTTCTTATTTTTTGTCAGAGTTCCTTGGGAAAGTCATCTTGATTGATATTTTCGATCGCTTGTCCCATTTTCTCCATTGGTGTTCCAAGATCAACTGCGTACTTTCTTACTTTATTTATATATTTTTTCGTATAGTATCTGATTTATTTCCTTCTGGTGTTTATCTGACACAATTCCTTTAGTTCACGGTACAAATTCCTCATACAGTTAGTCCCTTTTTAAGTCGATCTCAACTTGTACACAGAATTTGGGATACATTCTCTCTTTGCGCTGATTAGCTTGCCGTTCAGGTCGTTGGGCTCCTTTGTAACATCCTCAACAATGCCTCATCTAATGTCGAAGGTTGACAATCTTAAAGAATTTCCTCGCACCCTGCACAGTCTACTCACTTGCAGTTTTTATTCTTCACACTGGAACTTCTATGGGGTTCCTATTAATTGTTTGTAGGACCACTCTGTGCTCACTATTAGATAAACAAATGCCCAGCTTCATTTTGCCTTGATGAAGGTGCAAAAGTCTAGGTCGAGGCGGTGAACGATTCTTCTGTCCACCAAGGTGTCAAGGCACTTCTGATCTCATTGCTTCTCCTTAACCGGATTCCTGACATATGGAGTTGAGGTTCACAATGAGCGTTGTAGATTTTTTTCTGCTGAATTGGCCAATGAGAGAATTTATGGGTAGAGAGTCTCTCCTTTCCGGCTGGTATTGCCTGGTAATAACTATTTTCCCCGAGTCAAGCTCAACCTATATTGCCAGTTAGGATTCTTCCATCTTCCTTAGTCGCTTACACCAGATCCATTTTTAATTACAATAGCTGTTCCGTCGAACCCATCTTGTAACTAATTTGTGTACCACATCATAGGTCTAAATTTTTATTTATTCATAATATGTGTTAACCCCGTGCTCTAATGTTAGAACAATATCTGCATTAATTTCTCTTGTTGTCCAGCCATTTGTACTTAGTTGCAATATTCTAAGGCTCTTTCTTTGCATGGTGGTATACTAACTGCCTGTGTCTTCACCACCATGAAGAGGATTCTTTTGTGGCTAGTTAGGTTATAGATCTTCTGATTTCACTAATGCTTATTTGTAAACATGAGAAGATCATATGAAGATCTTCCCCCCCAAAGTACCCAACTGAAGATCCAACCCCCCAGTCGCGCTCATATGAAGATCCTCCCCTCCAACATTTTAATATAAATAAACTAAATAAGGAATAAATAATAAAACATTATTCAGATTACTCTTTTGTTACACTAAATATTGCAGGAAATTTGTGTACATAGGTTCTTAAAAGAAGAATTATTACACTCAATATTGCAAGGAAATATGAGTACATAGGTTATCAAAAGCATTTCTGAAGAAACGGTCACGCGACATAAATTCTTGAAGATAAGAATTCAAGAAGTCCCGCCTGCATCCTCGCATCATGCTGATATGTGCTTTATGTTTGCTCCAGTACGATTCTATGGCCTGAGTGTGGACACCAGTTTGCGGATCCACAAAATTTAGTGAATGCTTCACTGTCCTCTGTGTGAAGCCAAGTCCTTGTATATTAATGTATGCCTTCCACTCATCACTGTGGATTATCGATCCCCGTTGCACTACTGCTTGTATTATAGGGAGAAGTGTGGCAGCATCCCTTTTGTCCACAATTCCATGTATCCTGTTCCTGGTGAGGTGCTGGTTTTGTCCATTCCAAACACCCACATAGGAGTGTAAGGTTCTCTGCCCCGATGATGCTTTGGTTTGTGAGAAAAACACGATTCATCTATATGCACAACTGTTTCTGGACCACCAAGTTGCACAGGGTTAGCCTGAAGATATCTACTGCACACTTCCCGGAAAAAACTGTAGCAGTCGATGATGGTCTTTTCAGAAAAACTAACTTAACGGCTTGCCCTTGATTCACCAATACGTCTACTCCACATATAGATGCATGAACCCAGGTCTGAAGCGTTAATCTAAAGTTGGAAAAAAACGATCCAGTCCTTATAGATACTGTAGATTTATACTTCTTTGATCTGGCATTTCAAAGCATAGCCATCATTGGACTTGGCATACTTGGTCCAGTTCATTTTACTATCACAAGAGGGACATTTCACTTCACTTTTTAGCATTATGCGTTGCTGAAGCCAATTAATAAATGACAGAGAATCTTCAGTTAGGGAGGGCAGCACAAAAGTCTTGAAAGTATCACGGTCCATAGTGCTCTTGATACTGACTGAGTACATGGGCAAAATGTGACTATATATATATATATATATATATATATATATATATATATATATATATATATATACCTATACCAATACAAATCTTCTCATTATTATTATTATTTTTAATCCAAAGCATTCGATATTCATCTATTTCTGAACTTCACCATTTTGTTTTGTCAAACTTTATAGGAATTCTTTGAATAAAATTAGTATGTTTTTGCATGTTTCTAAAATCAAGATATTCTCATTATTATTATTATTTGTGGTGAAGTTCAGAATATTTATAAAAAATGGATCATATGAAGATCCTTCCCCCCCAGCTAGATCATATGAAGATCCTTTCCCCAGACCTACTCGGGGGAAGGATCTTCATATGACCCACGTGAGAGACTTTCTGAGTTGTCAGGAATCATTAAAGATGGTAGGCCATTGTCCTTACTTAGTTCATTAAGAACACTGTTGTAGCAGCTTTGCTTGACTGTATTTGCTACATTCTCATGCATTATGCAAGTAACTATTCGTGAATTTAGGTCCAACGTTATGCTAAGATGATATATCTTCCTTTGTTACATCTCCTTTTTCATTCTTGCATCGCTTGCGTAGATGCGTAGTTTTTCTTTTCTGCCTTTTACTTCCATTTTCTTTATCATTTCTTTCCTCTTTATACAGCCTAATGCCATTGTTTTGCACGTTCCTGTTGTACTTTTGCTCCATTGCTCTCTGCAGAATTCAGCGCCGAATTTGCTACATCACAGCTTCACTTTTTCCGCGTAATTCGCAAATGTGCGCGTCTTCACTTTAGAACATGCAAATTTCTACAGTTCGATGTTCTCTCCTGGAAGGCATATTACTGAAAGCGTAAAAGCCGTCAGTTACAGAATTTTTTGCACTTTTTTTAGGTCAATGTTATCTTGAAAGCATGGGGGTAGCCTCTGAATTTTATGATTTCTTTGACCGATGCCTATGTTTGTTGCTTCTTTATTTTTATGTTTAAGTTCTTTGGGTGTGTGCTTTGTTCTCTTAACCATCTCTTTACCTTGCGGCATATATATATATATATATACATATATTAGGTTCGGTAGATATATTTGTTGGGTGTTCCCTCACTCGGGCTCTGTTTGGAGAAAAGATGATAGATGGATCCGGTAGGGTTCCTCAATACGGATGGTTCATGGTTGACTTGATGATGGGCAGTGACAAAATCAACTACCACTGTCCATGTGCCAACCCTTCACGGACTTACTTATCAAAGTTGCGTAGAGACTGTTTTATAAGCCTCTGTGGCTCTGGCCGTGCCCTCGGAAGAGGGGTGGGATCACCTCTTAAGGGTTGCAACCCAGTTCCATTAGGTAAGATCTTCTGACCATGTGATCCGCTGTGGGCTACTCCTCAGATCAGTTTCTTCCAGTACCTCAAATTATGCCCTTGTCATATTACCTGCATAATTAGAACGAAGGGTTTATGTGCAGGTGGAATGAGGGGATTTAAGTTCTCATCTGTTCATTTCTATTCTTTAGATAAAGTGTAATATGCTCTCTTTTAGCAGGGAGCTTAAATCCCGTGTGTGATCTCCAGATTAGTGCTTAATTGGCGGCTTGGCTCAAAATACTTTACTAATAGCGTTCATCTTCTAAGCTGCCTCTTGCTTTACTAGTAATCTTAATAAGAAAATACCTGAGTTTATGATTATTTCTCGGCCGGATGATGTTCAGATTTATTTTTTTTATATAGTAGGAGGGAAATATCCGGCAAAGGTCCTTCTCAACACCGTCTCCCTAGTGGGAGAGAGGGTGAAGAGAGGCCCCTGTCAACCCTTTATCTAACTTTCTCTTCTCCTCCAAAAGGTCTAAGTGGATCCAGATGGGAAAGGCTCGGTGGGAGCCGATGAAAGTAGTAAGGAATAAGAGGAGGAGTAAAAAAAATAAGTAGGAAAGAAAAAGACTCAAAGTTGATCTATCATGACTTTCTTTATATACTGGATAGAGTTGATAGAATGGAACAATCCCATTGTGTGGCCATACTGATTTTATCGTGAGTTCCGAACCATGCATCCATCTATCGCTCGGTTCCATCCATCTCATTTATTCCTCTTATTCCACTTTGACAACTTCATACAGGTAGCGGGAGAACCGACTAATCCCTGTTTCTTTTTACAGTTTCTCTTTCATTCAAGTGTTTATTGTAACATTCATGCCGGGATGTGTTCTAAGCTATATGAGATCAATTCTTTTATTTTTTGTTTATATTCTAAAATGTGTTCGGGCTAGATTTCGGGAATAGATTGACATATCGGGAAACAGTCAAAGGCGCTGTAGACATATATAGTAAAGTTTTAGTTAAGAAAAGGTTAGTTGACATAGACGACTTGAAGCCATCTGAATATTGGAAAAGAGTTACTTATATCATGATGATCACACCGAGAATCAAAATGCCGACCTTATTACTGTTTCCCAATGCTCTTTGAACACTATAAAGGCTGTAAGGCGTCACATCGACAGCTGCAACGAAGACTACGAAGCCATGGACAGAAGAAAGGGACAAATCAGGGTAAATATGTAGATTAGCGACTCGGCAGAACAAGTGTTTTTTTTGGTAAGTATTTTCGTTCACCCCTACCGGAATATTCATGCGCGTTTGAGTGTATGACGTCAGACCCCATCCCCACCCCCATTATAATTCGAAAAACGATTTTAAGGTGCTGACATGATTTGGTTAAATCACTCACCTCTGTAAACGTTAGCACATTAGTCTATAAACAATTAGGATTATATACTGAGGGGCTGTGCCCCCCATACCCCCCCTTCAATTTAATGAAACTCAAAATCATCGTAGTTTGGTCCCTCCATGGTGTTTACCCCCACAGGAGCCGTCCCCTTAAATGTACTCCAAAAACGTGAATCATTTCGAAACACGGACGAAATAATACGTCCCATCGTTCGAGTCGCTAATCTACATATTTACCCAAATCAGGCATTCTGGCTCCGTCTGCACGCCGGAATTCACCCAACAACTACATTAGAAGGTGATGGAAGACCCGATAAACGGGATTCGGCCTTTTACAGCTCAAGACCAGTTGCACAACTCTCATAACAACACATGGCTTGCTTAAAGTCTTTGAGCCTTTTCATGTTCATGAAGAAAAAGTTTCCCTCCAACTGTGATGGTCTTTGGGTGTACTTCCAGTCAGTGTGGACTCATGCTGCCCGAGATCTTTAAGCAGGGTCTTAGGAAAAATTCAGACGGCCATGTTGAGCTACTGGTAAGGCCTACTAAGGTGTATGATAAACAAGGTTATAGTTGGAATTAATTTAAATAAAGTTTTTTTTAAGCGTCCAAATATTTGTTTCCCCTGACTGTAAAATGGTAATAATCTTTTGCTGGTATATATAAATATATATATATATATATATATATATATATATATATATATATATATATATATATATATATATATATATATACATATATATATATATATATATATATATATATATATATATATATACATTCATGGCCAAAGTTTTTGAGACTGATATATAATTTTTATTTTTTTCGTTTGTTTTTAAAATTTACGTGCTAGGAATAATTAATGCAGATTAATTAGAAATAATAATAATAAACTGCATTCCTTCGCTGAATCCAAAATCTTGCTCTGGTCCTGTTCTTCTAAAGGTGAGTTTTAGTTCCTGGAGCTTTGCTATTCGATCAGAAGCGTAGAATGATAAAAAATTTAGTGTAAATAAATCCGGTAAAAAAAAAAATCTTGGAAGCTTTTTTAAAATCCACAAATACAATATTTATATAGAAAAGCGCACAGCCAATGATATTAGGCGCCCAAGGACCTGAATTGTAAGGAAATAGTTGCTAAAGCTATTGCATCAAAGAGAACCATCATTATGATCATTAAAATTTTGAAACGACTGGTTACACCCCCTGAAGAAGTCTTCTTAACGCTCAAGAGCTTCAAATACACGCCAATCTAACCACTTGGTAAGATCTTAGCACAAGGATCGGTTTGCCTCCAGTTCCATGCTTGCACACGATTGGAAAGAAGCTGCCGTGAATGCTTCAGTCACAGAGTGAGGCGTAGACATTTCGCCATGGTCTCAAGTCGAGAAGAGCTGCGAAGAAGCCTCATCTTATTAAGTAGAAGCTGACGGATAGGATCTATGTACTTTTGTAGGAAATATAAAGAATGGACTGTTGAAGAGTGAGGCAAAGGGATATTCTCTGATGAAACACTCTTCAGCTTGTTTGGAGCTTCCGGAAGATCCTTCGTTAGGAGGAGAAAAGAGGAGCTTTTTACGATTTCGGCATCGTGCCTACAAGGAAACATCCGGACACTCTCCATTTCTCGGCTGCTTCTCATTTAATGGGACTGGAACACCAAAAGTTTTTCCAATAAAAATACTGCTATGAACTAAAAATGGTACTAAAACATGATTCATGCGCACCTTGTCACAAAACAAAAGAAATAACATAGTTCTTGGCGGGAAAAAAAACATCTAACATTTTGAGACCTTGGCCGGGAAATTCGAAAGATCTGAACACAATAGAGAGTTTGCAGGATATAATTAAACTGACGTTCGATAAACAGAAGCCATCCAAATGCCAGCGGTTGAGGATACATATTGAACAAAATGGAGCAATAGCAGTCAATATATTACCACAAATTTGGTCTATGCCATGCAAAACGAATCGAAGCAGTCCTGAAGAAAAAGGGATATTAGTGTAAATACGCAGTGCGCACATCAATTGATGTATTTATTAATAAAATTTGTTTGGGTTTTAAATTATAATACAAACGCATAAACAAAGTGCGACATTTTTTCAGTTATATTAATTTTCTTATATAAAATTATAGTAATCTCAAAACCTTTGGTTATCACTATACATACGAGTATATGTGGATCTTTTCTCTTATTATGGTGCAATTTCGTTCCTCAGCCAGATTGGCTGAACGGCAGGTCGATATCCTTTTTTTTTATTAGCAGAAGCATTGTTTTCACCCTTAAAAAATTAGAACGTGCGAACTTGCTAGAGAAATAACAATGTCAGGAGGGCTTTACTAGTGCAGTGGGTTTTCAGAGGGATTTGCAGGGAAACGTGTAAGTCTTTCATGTATGCAGTTCCAAATAGATCAGCAGAAACATTATTATCTATAATTAATCCTTGCCAGAGATGGGTTATAAAGATTTGACTGTTAATCACTCACAGGACTTTAAAGATCCAGAAACAGGTGCCCACATAAACTAAATAGAGTCGCTTTGGGCCAAGGCAAAATTGGGGAATTTAAAAGAATGAGGAGCTGCTCGTTTTCATGGAGTCAATAAAAAAAATGTAAAGACTTGGTTGCTCAAATTTACAGACATTGTAAAGTTTTATCTATTAAATAATGTTTAGCTTTCAATTTTGTTTTACTATCCTTAGCTTTGTTCTTAGTTTCCTCTTACCCCCCCCCTCCCAACTCCCCCAATACTTATAACAGGCATGATCCAATTCCTTGATTGTCGCATATGAGAAAAACACTTCAGTCTCCTCAGCTGGCCGTTCAGCCATCTTGCTTAGGAGAAGAATTTGCGCCATAATCAGAAAAAAGATCAATATATATATATATATATATATATATATATATATATATATATATATATATATATATATATATATATCAAGAGAAGGTGTTGATGCTTGCTTGTGGCCGAGGTCACTAGTTGTTTCAAGTTGGAACAAATATTTCTTTTCTGCTACATGAATCCAGAGTTCGGGTTTCAAGTTTATTTGAGGATGTCCACCAAATAAGTTCGTATTTGATTTATGAATAAGTTGATAAAATAACTTTATTTTGAACTTGAGATTTAAGAAAATGAATTTCTACAACTTGTGAATCCTATCCATCAAAGTGGATGGAGCACAACAAAGACGAATTGATTGATGGACTGTCTGGATAATGTAGATCTACGAATCTGACTGTGTGGTTATTTTATATAAGTAGAGAAGGAGGGCTTGACCGATAAGATTTATGGGTGACGGGGAGCTTTGTCTGATGTGAATGCTCGTTGATGAGTGTTCTAGAGAATGAGAGAGAGAGAGAGAGAGATAGAGAGAGAGAAAGAGAGAGCAGAGATTGTCTATCAAAGGAATTTTATAGATAAATGGTGAAAAAAGGGATGTTTATAGGATTAAGTCGAGCAGATTGGCGTTAATAAACAAACAGAACAAAATGGTTAAATGACAGTTTCGTGGGAACTGTTGTTTTCGTGATTATAAGGAAGCTTATGCTACCACGGCAAAATCAATGGTAGCTCCGGTCGGAACACGTGCAAATGTGTATTTTATGATAGTTCCTCTTAAAGACGGTAAGTGAACAACGAAGACTAATTTTTACTCCGCAGCAAGAGACGAGGAATCAATGTGGACGATTGCTTCAGAGGAACGAAAGCTAATGATGTGCGAGAGAGCTAACTTATAGAGGACAAAGAAAATGAACTTGATAAAAAAGGGAAGATGAACCAGTACAAAGAGTAAACTGAGAGAAGGGCTCAACCAGGTAACTTCAATCACTCTCCCTGCTTAAATCGGAGAACTGGTCGTCTTTCCAATATATAAGTTTGCTTTAAACCATAAATAGATGGATGGATAGATAGATTATTTCCCTTTAGATCCACGCCAGTTTGAAGTTCAGTCCCATCCTAAAATTCATATTTCGATCTTTTGCCTTTTTTACATTACAATTTAGCTACGGTGGCATGTAGAGGGACGAAACTCGGTTATGGGCGCTAGCCTGGAATTCCAGCGCCCAAATTCTTTGTCTCCAGAGGGCAGTAAAAAATGACAATTCATTAGCATTATCACGCCCAATTTCCAGTCGATTCAGTTAGTGCGTGTTAACCGGTAAAGTTGGTGCCTTGGTGGCATGAGAGGAGTATATGGGATAACGGAAAGAAAGAAGCGGCATAAAAAATGCATAACAGGGAGAGTGAAGATAATAGCATTGTGTAAGACGAACATGAAGGACTATGGAAAGCTTGTGCGTGATGAAGTAACAGGAAAGTAATTAGGTGTGACTCACGCCGATGAGGGAGGTTTGGTGCAATACACGGGTAAATATATGCGTGATCGAGAATTTTGTGTAGTTAAGATATACAAGGAAAAAATTGAGTTTGGTTGTACTTTATATACTGTGCAAGGAGAAAAGTGAGACTGAGACGGGGTTTTCGAATAACTTTAAACTAGTGTATAAAAATAGAAACGAGTATTGTTTGCTGGTTCTAAAATGTGTGAAAGCAAAAATAGGTGTTGTGATGAGAGATGGAATAACATTTTTTTTTTTATATCTGGTGAAATTAAAAATGGAGTAAGAAAGGAAGGATTTTATACTGAAAAAAAGTATATCTGGCAAACTCGTTCTTTCATAACAAAAATTACGTCAGTAAAATTTAGTTAGGTCAGATAAAGTAGAAAGTATCATGCTAGAGTATAACTGTTATGCTTCAGGTCAAAAAGAATATAATGAGGGTATGTTTGATCTAAACGCTATGAGTGGTAAGTGTATGGGACCATCTTACCATAAGATGGTGCTGAGAAAATGTGAGAATGGCAGCGAGCAAGGAAGAATCAGAAGATTTAGTTTATTCAATTAGCAAGGTAGGAAGAAAGAAAAGTATTAAAAAGGATAAAGAAAGGAAAAATAAAAGTATGAGTGTGTTAAGAGAGAAAATGTAGAAAATTATTAAAGAAGTGATAATGTGTAGTGAAAGCAGAAAGTGAATGTTTCCGAACTGGAATATTAACGGTGGAATGAGTTGGGAAACATGTAGTTAAGAGGAAGGGTAAGGTATACTTACAAGCACTTACTAAGGCAGTTTAGCAGGTCGAGGAGATACAGATCGATGCATACAATGGTGAAAAGAGAAGTATAAAGAGTGTTTAGTAAATAAAAAACAAGTGAAGACTAGAGAGGGAAAATGAATGAGCATCTGGATTGGAATAGGTGGTTACTATGAAACAAAGTGAGAAAGATAAGAAACAATGAAAAACAGCTATGGGAAATTTAGAAATATTAATAGGAGAGTAATGGGAGTAATTTTATTTAAATTTGTGACCGACAATACTTTGTTGGGTTGTATTATTGGGTTGTATGTAAGAGCAAGCGATTGCAAATATGATTAGTTTGGAAGGATTAAAACCGGTTTCTTCTTAGAGTAAAGAGCCAATGCGCACGCAAGTGGATGTTAACGCTATTAGAGGTTTTATAAATGGAAAGGCAGCTGAAGTGAGCCTATGATATGGAGAGTGTGAAATATGCTTAAATATCACTAGTTCTCTTTAAAGTAGTACCAAGTTTAGTCTCTATAGCATAAAAAAGCACAAAATAGCATTTTTATAGAATCTAGGTTATCCTTGATAAAAAAAAATTTACCATTGCTTATGATTGTACTTCAGTATATAAAATGGATATTCTTGTTTGCTTCAGGTTTAGGCAAAAATATATAACCTTAAACATAACCAGGGTTTTTATGTCATCTCGGGGGCTATCACTTAAATGCCTTGAAATTTACTCCTTTTATTTACATTAAATCGATAACGTTGAGTACTGTTTGTAAAAACCAAAAATAAATTCCACTTTCACTTCGCCCTAAATGGTTCGTTGACTACGAGAACAAAATAAATTTGCACTTAAATGGAATATATTTCTTGGAGGATTAAATTTTAAGCTATTGAATGCCGCAACGTCCCCCTACCTGCCTTCCTCATCCAACCTATCTCGAGCCCCATTGAGAAAAACACTAAAATATTCAGATGCTATGTTCGCTAATGTAAATTAATCTACTAGTTTTATAACATGATGTGACATATGAGTTTTAGATATCTCAAAAGCTAGGGGATGCATCAATGATATTGAAAATGATAACCAAACAGATATGAAACGACTTTAAATAATGTATCTAAACCATGTCGAATGAACTGTTAAGCAATTCTCTTTAAGATTTTGTAAGTTCAGAGAAGTTGAAAATATTTCAAAATTAATTAAGTTTGTTCACGATGTGAAAGTAAGCGAATTGAACCTATACATCTTTATTCTACTATAGCAGTGTTTCTCCAACCTTTTTTGTATTGACCCTTCACACAAATTCAATTTGACCTGGCATCCCTCATGGATAAAATACTAATTTAGTTTTATCTAATTAAATAAAGTAACTGAATTTTACTATGAGTTACTAATTAGCAAGTATAATATAATCTTGATTGAAGATAATTGGAGGCAAACCTTCATACTCAAGCAGAGATAAATAAACCTTTGACTGCCAACTACCTATCATACTTGTTCAAAAATAAACCCTTTTGACTATTCAACTACTATTGACTGCCGGTAAATAAAATAATTTCTCAATGTTTCTACATTTAGTTTTATCCAATATATTTTACGGACATTCACTTTTATTTAATAAACAATATATTTTTATGTTTCTATGTCGATTGAAGATATTAAAGGCATATTTTCATATTAATGTAATTCATGGAAACAAAGGGCAAGCAAAAATGTAAGCTTTTGTCTGAGAACTTCTTCTGGCTCTTCAAGTAGACTTCATTGAAAAAGTGAATAAAAGTATTTTAGTGGCTACCGTGATGTTTCCAGGTGGCTAATTTTTTTGGCAAAGTGCAAGTTTCTTCTTGAATAATGTAATCTTTTCACTGATGTCTATTGTGGAGGAATTATAACATAACGTCACTCAGAGGGCCAAGCGGACATATATGTTAAAGTCCCTATTCGGAGAGAGCGAGAGAAACGTACCAGAAGATGAGGGGTGTGAGAACGTTAGTCGTCTGACTAACAGTCAAACTGCCGAAGGTCTCTGATCTCCCCACCGAGTGGGTAGTCGAGTCTGGCTGCAGGACCAAGGTAGCCTCAAAAGGCCATTAAGCAGCTCTCAAAAGCGCCCAGAGAGCGGTACCAAATCAAAAAGAACACCGAGGAGAAATAATGTGACGGTTGTCGGTGCCTCTCATTAAGAAGCAGATATGGGCTCCGCGGTGGCACCCCCATATCCTTTCTCGCGATCCTCTTAGTGTCATTACCCCGTCCCCCTTAGGTGGGGCGATCTTCGGTCTATAAATATACTCCGTAAGGAAAGAAAGAGGATTATTATTCTGGTAGAGATGATAGAGGACTAGATTATTGTGATCAGTCCCTCGCCCAGTTCCGAACTCGACTTCTAAGACTTAGAAGTTCGTCTCGTTTTCTTATCGGTGCCATGCCAAGTTATCCTTCAAAGACTTAGCAAGAGGTTTGGCTGGATCATAATTCCTAAGTGCCAAACAGGAATTTCGGGAGCAAGACAAAAGAAGATCCGCTCATCCTTGAGGGACTCCCAAATCGCAATCTCAGTAATTTTAAGAAAAGAAGAATTAATCTCCAAGTAAGTTCCATTTAATTACTTTTGGGATCACTTCGTATAACAAAACCCAGTTTGGTAACCCTGCGAAGTAGTCGAGGATACTAGAAAAACTCAAGAGCTACCTAGAAGAGTATTCCTTGAGCCAGAGAGCATAATTCCGCTCTCCGTCTTTTAGACTTATAACCGGATAGATAAAGTTATAAGAAGAATTAGACATCGTTTTCTACCGTCTCCGGGGCAACCACTCTCCGTCTACTGCAACGCGAAGACTCGTGAAAAATCCATATAGCGACATCCGTAAACCCCTGTTCCTTTCAAGGTCATATAAGTCCAAATGACTATATATATTTGTTTTGATTAAGTAGGATTTTAATGTTGTACCCAACCTAACTAAAGGAGATATAATATTTAGTGACTCCTGTCATATTTTTAGTTAGATTAGTGGAACGTAAATTGTGGCTTAACGCTGTAACTTAAAGGTCACCATATATTAGCTATCTGGCAATTGGTTTGTTGACGTGAAGCCTACTTTGTTTAGATCAGGACTTGCGTCAGGAGTAGGCCAATAATAGATTCGTGCGTACCATGATAAACTTATAGAATTTAGTCTATATATTTGAGTTAATTGATAAATTAAAAGATATATATTTCGGTTAAATCTTGGTGTTTCACTGGATCTTTACGTGTTGACCGGTTGCTTCCTTAAAACGGAAAGAGTCAGAGTCCACTCAGCTAATAGAGGAATTATTTCCCTTCCTAAGTGGTGTCAGACTGACTCGCTAAAAGTCATTACATATATAAAAACTTGGAAAAAAAGGTATAGGATCGAAGTAATTGTTAAACAGCCAACAGTTGAAGAATAATTCTCCGACAATAAAAAATTAGGGACACAATTCTTCGACATCTACCATAGTTTTATTTCGGCCTTACATGTCTGAGTTCAATTCATTTAAGTGCCTGAAGATGTCGCCTAATATGCTAGCTTTGCGACCCAAGCAGCATCTGTGAGACAGTCGGCTAGCTTATGCTTCTTTTCCTCTTGGAGAAAAACTTCTATTTCAGTTATAAGTTCAAAAACCCATCCAAGGATGTGGCCTTGAGTCAGCAAATGGACATCAGAGTGGAAAAGTATGTCCAGGGGATTTGATCCCATTTCCTCACACATTTAACGGAAAATTCACGAGTTCAAAGCTCTGACCTATATAAAATTCACAATTTAGATAACATCATTCAACACAACATGGAGTGCGGGCTGGAAACGTCCGAACTGAAGTTTACGAAGAAAAAGATCGAGCCAAGCTCCAGCCGTCTTGGACTACAGTACTAGTATTGAACCTGATCATACTCGTATGTTTTGTTCTACTTTCATTTATCGTACTTTATTATTCACAACTATTTTCCTGTCCCAGTTTGAATCACGATTTATATACATGATGTTAATAATTATGTTTGAACTATTTTTACTTCTAATATTTCTCTCTCTCTTTTATTTATTTATATATTTTTATTTTTTGTAGCCATCCCACAAACTTCAAGAGGACCCTTGTGACTTTCATTTGGGTCGCGACCATGGGCTTATGAACCACTGTACTAGAGTATCGTTAATATTTTATAAATGGAGGTACTTTATGTAATGTAAAGTATTTAATAACAATGACAATTTCGAAGATGTTTCTCTAATAAGTGTACATTTATTCCTTGAGTTTTAATGTACTCGTACGAGTATCATTCCGAGAAAATGCGAATTAACCCCAAACTAACAATTTAATTTCATTTCTTGCCATCATAGTAAACCTATAGGACGATATTATGGCATTTATGAAGAAATAATGATTGATGGAATAGTGTGGAAGAAACGGCAGGTTATAGTCCAAATTTGAGCAATAGAAGCTCTATTAAAATGAAAGTTCGGACAAGGAACTCTTGGTGGAGGTCTGGTTGTAAATGAATGGAATTATCAATACTTTAGGAATAGAGCCCCAAATTACAGCATTTTTTATTTTACTCTTTTTTCACCACAACTTTATCCAGAATCCAATGCTTCACTTCCATTTTAAGAGAACAAATGTTGCTCAAAAGTGTTTAGAAGCGATTTTTCATTTTATACTGAATATTTTATGTGAATATATTATTTAACTCCATCCATTAAAGATTTAGTAAAAGAGTAACTTTTATTTTTTTATGATCCTTTTGCTAAATAAAAATGTAATAGAAAATAATAATTGTTCAAAATTTCGAACAGGAGGATGGGGTAGTTTTTGAAGAAAAGATGCTTTTCTAATTTCATCACCAACCCTTAGAAAGCTTTAGCACCCGTTTTTTAGGATCTTTCTGCAAATTTTCAAATATCAAGGGCAATAAAGATACTGATCATGATCAGAAAGATACTGATAGTGATAAAAAAGATAATGCTATTTTTAAAGGGGATTTTAATTCTCCATCATCCATTTTATATCATACGACCACGAGAGATGTTGCTATTTACTCTTATGAGTACGACTGATGTTGATATTCTTACGTTCACCAAATGAGACGCCAAGTAGTAACAGCGCATCCTACTATGAGATAAGCCACTTTTGTATGGTTAATCCTTATATAGGAGACAAAGGTGGCTAGGCATTACGGCGACTGAAAAATGTTGTAGCTACCGAGGGTTCGGAACGCCGTTAAAAAATAATTTTTCATTGAGTTGTTGACTGCTAAGTTTGCCAATATATGTTAAGAACCAAAAATGAATTGATGGTAATTCGCTCAAGATTTTTATTATCTAATTACGACCTTTAATTTCTTTGAAAAGGATAAAGAAATATACAATCTTTTACACATTCGCGGCAGCTCCTTAGCTTCTGTATTCCACAGCTTGATCGCAATTAATTATCCTATATATGCGTGTGAATTGTGTGTGTGAATGTGTGCCTGTCTCAGGACTTTTGTAGGAGTTTTGTATCCTCTTTTGTCATTGTCCTGTTCTATCGAGGCACATAAAAGTTTTTAGAAAGAATGGAAGTAAGAATAAAAAGTAAATGGACTGAAAGGACAGGAATAACGAAGAACAGAGGTGGATAAATGGTATTACGAAAGAAGTTAGTGCTGTTTACTATTGATTTTACATTTTTCATATTTATGGCTAGATGTCTTGCATGTGTTTTACTACGTGCCACTGCGTGCACTCTCAAACAAGAACGTTGTGTTCGATAGAGACGTCTCATAAATTCGCATCTGTCGCCACGCTTCTCTGTGCCATATCACAATAAGTAGAGATCTTCTCATCAAAGGCAACGACCTTCACATAAATCAGACTCCACTACAAGATTTGTCCAGAACAGGGAAGGCAAAATTTCGTGGCAGAAACTCAAAATCACCATTTCGGCCGTGAAGTTCCCAATTGTTTCACCAGTGTGGATGTTGTGATGTAAAATAATATTAACAACAATTGAAGACGCCTCTTCCTAAGGATTAAATAAGATAAGATCTATTAAGTTATTAAAATGTAAAAATTAGATTTTAAATTAATCACGTAATCAATTAACAAATACATAATCAATTGCAACATATAAGGATAGTTAATAGTGGGGAAAAGGGAAATTGTGTAGGGAAGTGAAAACTATGAGTCATTACAAATCAGCTATTAGGATATGATATGATAGTAATTCTAATTTTTACATATTTAAAGATGAAAATTTACAGTTTTACATCTTATTATTATGATTTTTGAAATGATTTAAAAAAATAAAATATTGATTGGTTTTGGTATCTATATATTTTTGTTATTATTACTTAAAGTTTCTGTTTAATTCAAATAACTTATTACTTTATACTTTTAAACACTGACTATTTTAAAATACTTTTAATTTATTATTGTAATTTTTTATTTATTCTTTAATTAGTCCAAGAAAAGTTTATTTACATTCTAGTTTATTATTATTAAGATTTCAATTTTACGCAACGTTATCGTTTTACGCTAATTCGTATTTAATTTAATCTCTTTTATTTTTCTAAGTTTTATATTAATTAACTTTAAAAAATTTCGTCACTTTTTATAATTTTAGACACTTTATGGTAATTAACTTAATATTAATTACTTTATTATTTTAACACTTTATATCGTTCTAATTTACTTCATTTTATAATATTCATTTTTATTAGCTGTCACTATTTTAATTTTAGCACTTTATAATTTTCACTTGGCACTTTATCAATTTTTGGGTATTTAATTTCTATTAGATTTTCGATGTTTTTTGTCCAGTTCTTATTTGTTTGAAGGTCTGCATGTTACCATGTGGACGCAGGATGCAGGCATGTATACTGCGCCCTCTGATAGCACACACTTGATTTCTTTTGGGGGAATATGGACCCTCAAAGGTCCACTTGAACCTCCCTAAATTGATTCCTTGGGACATCTGTTTCGAGCTCTCTTTCAGTGGCTTGCTCAGGGACGAGCTGAACCCCCGAAGTTCAAGATCTGCTCCGTCGAATACATAACCCTTGTTCAGAATTTCCTTCTTCAATGTGACGGGTACTCCTTCGTGCTTGTTTATTTCTTCTTCTGCGTCTTCTGTACTTAATGATTCGTTTTCTTGGATCTGGATTTTTTTCTTTTTCTTTCCTCTTTTCGTTTTCTTTGGGCTTTTGTTTGAGCTTACGCGCTTTGAGTCTTCTTCATCTTCTTCCGCTGTTTAGCGTTGTTTACGTTTTTGTCGTCGATGAATTGTATCTTCAGTAAATCTTTCAACGGAGGGTTTTGGGAGGCCTCAGTTTGTTTCTGAACTCCATTCTCTTGCAAAAGGCGGTTTAATTCTATGCGAATGTGACCGGATATGCCAAGGATCAACGATCAACGAGATTCAAAGATAGGATAAATGGTGTATTATAGTAGGAGAGGGTATAGGTACAACAAGATCTGCTGACCAAAAAGTCGCATGCTCTCACTTATTCTGATTTATAACTTTACGACCTCCAAAACTTTCAATAATTTCTGGGCTAACCTTTGGAGGCCTTTGGTAATTGTATCATTCAAAAGAGAATGTAAAATAACATAAAGGTTTCGGATCTCCTTAGAATCTGCTAAATAGTTATGATGTTATTGCCAAAACAAAATAATTCGCGAGCTAACCTTAGGACGACCTTGGTAATTTATCATTCGAAAGAGAATTTAAAACAACATAAGGGTTTCAAATTTTGTTAGAATCGGCATCGGCGGAATAGTTACAATGTTATTACAAAAAAGAAAATCCAAAACGGGGACCAACCACCTAACATAGTGAGATCTAGAGTCGTCGGCGACTAGAATCATACGCGACTAAAAAAAGTGTTATTATGGTAGAGGAGTTTGTGTGTCAGTAGGTCTGGAAATTTCTTCACGTGAGCATCTTCTTATCTTTCGTATTTTCTATTGATTTATAAAAAAACATTCAAGCCTTTGTGTCCGTAGTTTATCTACTTGTGGTAGTAGAGCTTACTCTGTTCTTTTGGCCTTATTATACATATATACATCTCTTGCTATTTCTGTTTGTTATTAAGTTATGTTATGTATTCCTTGTCCATTTCGGAAATAACTATCCTTTTTCCTGTTTACTCCGGATCTTTTGTTTATTTATTTATTTATTTATATTTATTTTTATTAGACGCGTGCGAATCTAGTCGCGGGTGACTCTATATCTCACTATGTCGGTCGGTCGGTACCCGTTTTACATGAATCAAGTATTTTGCACATTGTTAATAAAATTATGAAACAAGAAAAGTATATACAAGTTCTTAAAGGTCGTTTGCTGCCTCAAATAAGGGATTGGTATGGCGACAGACCTTGGATATTCCAACAAGACTCGGCCCGATGCCATACAGCAAAATCAGTGAAAGCTTGTTGGGCATAAAATGGAGTTCAACTGTTCTATAGCCTGGAAATTCCTCAGACATGAATCCGATTGAGCGTTTATGGTGTGTATTCAAAGATGAAATAGACACAGAGCCAATTACGACCGAACAGCAACTCCTATGATGCCGTCGCATTAAAGTTTGGTTCAGATCTAAGCGAATCCAGGAAATGGGCCAAATATTACTCAATGCCATGCCAAGACGTGTTAGAGCACTCATGGATGCTAAGGGTGGCCAAACTGCTTACTAATAAATGTAAAAGACTTCACACTGCGCCAATGTGTCAAAATAAATCTATTTGCAATAAAAAAAATGAGTTTTATTAGCATTTTTCAATTTTTTGGAAAATCCATAATAATTCCGCCAGTACTATATTATATATATATATATATATATATATAGAGAGAGAGAGAGAGAGAGAGAGTATGAAAGAGAGTGAGCGAGAGAGATTATATTCGTTTATTGTCTCTCTTTTTTCCTCAACCATATGAAAGATAGAATCTGAAAATTGGAATATCTGAGTTAGGTATAAAAACTTGTTATCTAGCCTAGAATGAGTCCAAGCCCATTATTTATTATTGATCTGCAATTGTATTGAGCGCTATTCATACTGGTTTCTATTCATTCTCAAGTTTTTCTCTCACTTTATTTTCCTCTTCTCTACATTTGGGTTGATCCAGCTTCTTTCGACAAAGGACATTAAACCCATTAATATAATTTTTTCGTCTAGTCTGATCGATTTTTAGGGGAACGGGAGATTGGAGAAGCGCTAAGCCTCTTTAGATGCTAATGCCTCATCCCAACTCCCTTCTACGCAAGCTAAATCCTAATTAATATTCTCTTATGAGCTAATTCCGAATTATTTCAATGTGTTTGAGAGTACCGTGACGTAAAAATGTCACTTTTGCCAAATTCTTGACTCTGTTGATGACCTCTAATTTGCCCAAACGAGGGGATCGTGATTTCATTGTTTAAATGCAAAAAAAATAGAGTCAAACATCTGGGGAAGATATTGATGAGGGATGTAGATAGATGAACGTGCGTCACATCAAGAAGAGGATAAAGACTGAGTTTTACATGGTCGGTGCATTATTGGCGGAAGCCGGATAAGATAAAAACCAGATTTATTGAGTAAAAGAAAATATGCGATCGCCTTCTTTAGTGGAGGATGATAACGAAGTGGGGTAGAAAGAAATAAATAATAGCATAAACCAGTGCACACACTCGCTTCATTCTCCGCCCATATGACACCACTACAGAACTTCAATCAAAGTCCACACTGGTACAAATTTCATTACGACGGTAAATGCTTACATACATCATCCCCCTAAACCACACCCACCTGCCTTAAATGTCGGAAGCCTCAACATAGAGGGCATGATAGCCTGTAACAGAAGGAGAACCTCCCCAATCTACCAAACTTCACTTTCATACTCACATACCCAATCAAGATGGTAATAGATCGTCCCCTAACATTACCCTCCGCTCCCCCAAACCTCCCTCCCCAATAACATCCTGGAAAGTGGTTAAACCCTTAGGATCTGACTCCTTACTAATCAATATCATAAAAAACACAAGAATTAAGACATTTTTCTACAGATACACCTACACAAGTTACACAGAGGCAAAGTGTGAAGCATTCGCAAATGACACAGAACAAGACTTCAAACTACTCAACAGCACAGCCACTGTAGAATCAACACCTCTGTACACACTTGCAACACAACAATACAAAATGCAGACAAAATGCGGAAATGAACAGGAGAATTTTGGTAGTAATTAACAAGTTAGAACTTAAAAAACAGAGTAGTGATAGCCAAGCTATGCTAGCTTAATCCTCATTTGTCGGTCATTAGGAAGAGGAATGTTGTTAAATCAAACTATTTTGCATAGAAATCCACATCTTTTGAAAGAATTATGTTTCCTTTATTCTCAAATCAATAAAACGAGAAAATTTTTTAAAATAAAATGGAAACTATTTAATTAATTAAATTTAATTATCTTTGCCATTAATCTGCCGGGACCAATAATGAAGGACTTTCTCTCCGTCCAGTATGTCGACGGCATCTTCTATTTAGTCTCCTTCCCCTATAAAAATAAAGGATTTTTCGCCAGAAAGACACTTCTGGAAAATGCAAAACAAATTCACTATCATCCTCCGGAACAGAAATAAATTGGCGAATATATATAAGGTAGATATTATCTACCAAAAAGGCACTACTGAAAGTTATGTTCTCGCTCACGCATTACATCAAAGGGCTATCGGAAACATCACCAATTTAATATCACCATTTATAGATTACGGAATCTTAGACAATTGACCGTAAAAAGATTTTTTACTGCAATTGTGAAACCCAAGTCTCTAAGTCTCTAATTACAACACCTAAAACTCGGATGCAAAACTTGAAGGATATAAAATAAATCAATGTTCATTATTACCAATTCTTTTCGGAGGTAGCATAATAGCAAATTTACCTACACACATTTCAGTATAGAACTGCCTCCCATAAATACAGAACTCAACTTTGATGCACTCGAGTTCTAGGAAAAACTTAGCCATGGCTTCCACTTTGCATGAGCAACAACATATCGAAATCATCATCAACGATCGCTATGACTTTGGGAAGTTTCTCAGCACCAGACATGCTATTGTGTGGTAAATTTGTCCTATTTTTTTCCTAATTGATCTCACTAACACTAAATTATTATCATCGTTGTAGGGAAATCGTCACTACCCCGTTCTCTCTCAGTGGAGACACGGGACGGTAACCGAAAAGACATCCAGCCCCGGCATCGAGGGTCAAATTCGTAATCACAGCGCCTCGCCACTTGTCGCTATGAAAAGCCGAAAGGTTGTAAACTACAAGATCTTCCCTACGAGAGTATATTTAATTTCACCTCAAATAAGAAATTAAAGACGCGTTTCTCTCAAGCTCAAAGGCAAACGGTAGCCGAGGTAAGACTTGGTGAGAAAAACCGTTGGAATAAGAACCCTCCTGGGCCCGTCCACAAGCCCCCCTTCCTTCTAACCCTTCTTCAGTGGGGTGACGAGGTATAAATAAAAAAGACTTGGGAAAAACGAGGTAGAATACGTCAGTCTCCAGGCTACGAAGTCCCCGGTTTGAGGCCGGGCTACCAAGACTGGACAGGTAGAATACGTCAGTCTCCAGGCTACGAAGTTCCCGGATTGAGGCCAGGCTAACAAGACTGGACAGGTGAAATACGTGAGTCGCCAGACTACGAAGTCCCCTGCAAGAGGGGCTGGGCTACCAAGGGTGCTAAGAAGCAGCTCATCCTCGAGCTAGTCCCTGGTTATCAAACCGAACGTTAAGTTAACTTGTTCAAGTTCAACTTACTCTCATCAGAGAGACTCCTCATATCCTGGTGCATCCTAAAGCTCAGGAATATTCCTCGACCTTGAGGAATTACGAAAAGAAGAGGAAAAAGGCTCCCCCTCGAGCCCGTTAACCGGTGGCCACACTAAACTTAGAAGTTAACTTGTTTGGGGAACCAAGTTCAACTTATTCTCGTCAGAGAAACCCTCCCTCCTCTATCCTCGCCCTTGAAGAAGACCCTCCCAGAGTACACTCCCTCCAGCACTCCCCTGTAAGTCAAGCTGTTTAGGGCCTTAGCGCATCGCTAGATAGTGCGAATTTTTCCTCAGAGTAATCTGAATAGGAGAAAGGAACCTTCTTTCACTATCCCGTGGTGATATCCCTTCCTGCCGAAAACGTGTGAACCTCAGCTGCCACCCTCTCCAAAGTCAGTTGTGGCTTTCAAGTTATTTGTCCACAACCTCCATCTTGCCGGTCGGCACGCGTCTTGGAGACAATAACATTCTCGAGGTATTTAAACTCCAGTAGAGACAATTAGCCTATTTCTTGTATATTGAAGTGAGTATCAAATTTAGCCAATATTAGAGGGTCAAGTTAATTGAAGTAATTATTGTGGATTTTAATATTCGTAATATTTCTGTGGTTCATGTTTCGTGTTTGGGTAGTATATTGTTAAATTTAAAATATTTATTTATTTTGGGAATTCCTGTGTGTTTCCTTCTTATCCTTATGTGTTGAAGAGGCTCTTCCTTACAAACAACAAAATTAGAACTCTTAGATCAAAGCATACTTCTCAAAGAAGTACTTCACGTTCTACAAGGTATACCATGCCAAAAGTGGTGCCAGGTGCGGGGTGATCAAAAGAGGTATTCTACGGCAAAAGTGGTGTCAGGTGTGGGGTGATCAGAATAGAGGCATTCTGCTACAATCGTTACTACTGATGTCTGAACCATTTAGATGAATATTGACTACAATTAAAGCACAAAATTTAAGTATATATAATATATACATATAATCTTATACAGTTATAAGATTAAAGTGGAAAAAAATAGATATAAACTTTCAAAAACTTTCAAGAGAAAAGCAAAGAAGCAGTCTTCGATGACGTTAGAGCTAATTCTTAAAGGTAGTAATTAGAAAATCTCCTGAAACCTGGTACAGCAAATATTAGACGATAATGAATTCAACAACTTTAAATATTTGAAAGCTCACACAAGATTTACTGAAAGCAAAGTACCTACTTATTAAAGCTTATTTTAACAGAAATCCGTTTCACCAGGGACCTTTCTCTTCTATCTCTATTTTTTCTCTAACTTCAGCCCTTCTGCCTAACTTCATAAACAACCTCTCCTTTTGTGGCCATTTATGCTCACTGTCAAATTTCTTGTCATTCTGAAAAAGGTCGGGACGAGCGAAACGTCAATAAATGACCCGATACCAGCCCGATGGTTTTTCTTATCCTCCCACTCCATCTAGGTCAAAGATATTCACATTTTAGAGTTGGTTGAATGACTCAGCTTGACTAAATTGCCGCTACAAGTTGTTAATTTAGATTAGATGCCATTGACAAATCAAAAGAGAAGGAGACAAGTCACTTGTTATAGTAAACGATTTCTCTCGTGAATTTTTTGAACACTCATATTTTTAGTCGCGCGCGACTCTACATCTCGCTATGATCGGTCGGTCGGTCTCCGTATTGTTTTATTTTTTGTTTTTGTAATAAAATTATAACTATTCAGCCGAGTCTAACGAAATTTGAAACCCTTATGTCGTTTTACATTTTCTTTCGAATGATAAGATTGCCAAAGGCCTTCCAAAGTTAGCCCGGAAATTATTTTGGTTTGACAATAACAACATAGCTATTTAGCCGATTCTAACCAAATATGAAATCCTTATGTTGTTTTACATTCTCTTTCGAATACTATAATTGCTAAAGTCCTCCCAAAGTTAGCTTGGAAATTATTTTGTTTGGGCAATAACATCCTAGCTATTCGAAGGATTCTTACGAAATTTGAAACCCTTGTGTTGTTTTAAATTCTCCATCGAATGATAGAATTTCCAAGTTCATCCCAAAGTTAGTCCTGGAATTATTGAAAGTTTTGAAGGTCGTAAGGTCATAAATCAAAAAAGTGAGAGCACGCGTCTTTTTGGTCAGCAGACTTTCTCTATGCATTACTCCCATGTTTATACGGAAACATTAAAAGATTGATATTAATTTTCTCTAAAAAATGGCGTTATACTTTAGTTTGAAAAGGATGTTCCTGAACATTATTCAGTACTATGAGTAGATTGGGAAAAAAAGAAAACTTTAGTAATACAATGATATTTATTAGTGAAAAATAGCATACAACTTTGATTTTTTAGATTTAAATAAAGCATGAAAGGGACATTGTTAAAAAAAATATAGTGGCACTTTATTATAATCAGGCCTAATGAACTTAATTGCAAACAGAATAAAGCGTTTTGGTTAGTGAAAATCTTAGGAACATTTTTATTCAGTGTTGAAAACAAAGAATATCTACACCTGTGTTGTTTTAATATCGTAGAACGAAATATAACCCACTGTATTAAATCAAATTTTGACTAATGGTGGCAAGAATTTCGAATTCTTATCATCTTAAGTTAGTTGAGGGACAAACATCTTGTACTAATGAGTTCAGAAGTCATCTTTCCTGCCTCAATCATCCACTTGTGACTTATGCTTCAATTCCTACATAGTAAAGCCATAAATATTTTATCGGCACTGTATGATTGTTCGTGGTTTCTCTGATAAAATAACCATTAATTTGCCAATGCAACATTCGCAACAGAGAATGTGCATGAATCATTTCTTACTTCTTAGTTTTAATATTCCTAAGGCAGAGGGAAATGTCATGAATTTATTATACCCGGGCACAATTTTGAGACCATTTATTACAGCATAGTCTTTATCTCTCAACCTTTACCCAGGAGTATGGTTTACAAAGTTGTCGGAAGTTGAACTTTTCTTTGTTCGTATCATTTTTTAACAACGGAATTTTGTGAAGTATCGAACTTACATTCATATGACTCTCTATTTCTCTCTTTGGTCTGAGGCCGGAAGCTTTGAAGCTCCTGTCATTCTATTTGGTCTAATTGAGCTCAAAGAAGTAGACCCATCGCCTTATTTCAGGCATGAGATCGAAAGAAGTAAAATAATTATAAATAAAATACAGAGATTGGGTGGAGGGAGAGGAGAGTAAAAGAGATAAAAAGGGACTGCAGAAAGTGATTGAAAGGAGAGTGCAATAGAGAAAATGGGGGTAAAGATTTGAGAAGGGGGGGAAAGGAAGGATACAGACGGTAGGAGAATCTTTATTCATAAGGACAGAGAGGGAATATTTATTTTTTTTATATGTTCTGTTACCTGCATAATGTCCCCAAAACCAACCTATTCCTACTACATCGCGACTATGGCATTTATGGTTGTTATGGCAGCTAAATTTTCTAATCAGAAATTCAATCATTTATGCCACAATAATTCACCAAATTAGGTTTCCACCACAAAAATTAGAGTAGCTTCAAATCAAATAACACTGGTTAACAGACCTTTTGCTGACTTATGTTTTGTGGTTGTTTTTAACTAATTTTTACGTCCTGATTTCAAATATGGCATTTAATTTTTTTGTAACACATCAGGTATTAATTATAAAGCATATTCCTACTTTCGGACACTGCATGTATTTACTCGGTAATGATAGTTTCCTAAGTGTTATAGCCTCAAACCATAACTTAAAATGTCAACAAAATTTGAAAGGACAAATGCATTGTAAGATACATCACCGATTACTAAATACACACAGGTTATTTTTCTAATATAATGGAGAAATCACAAGCAATCGTACACATACCTACACATTCATGAAAGAAATTTTCGCTTGCGAAAGTGTCTGGCGTGTTTGATGTCTACACAGTCTCGTTGAATACTCCAACAGTAGTTTCATCATGTTTGTGTTCCATCGGCCTTGATATCTCTCCTCCATAATCTTTATATCTTGATGAAAACGCTATCCGTGTTCATCACTCATGTTGCGAAGATTAGCAAGAAATTAATCAAGATGGCTCTTGAGGAAATGAACCTTTATGCTCATGTTGCAGCCTAAACGATGAAAGCTATCAAGTAATGTCTCTACCAATTCCATGTAGTTAGCAGCCTATTTTATTTCACATTAATAGCTTTCACAAATTGTTTTATAAGCCCTAGTTTAATATGAAGGGGTGGGAAGATGATTTTCTCTCGCTGAACAAGTAGTTGGTGTATAATATTCTTCCCCCCAACAGTCAAACTTTCTCTAACTGGCTATAGTTTCTGTTCCCAATGTTTGTCTTGGCTCAGCTGTCCCATGAATATAGGAAACACGGATATTTCGTATAGCCTCCTTGTTAGCCAAGTAAAGAATTTACCATTTTCAGATTCACAATTATGATCCATTTGTGTTCATCATATTTGAGTAGATCTAATACAGATATTATATGTTCATGCTTCTCTTTTAAATGCACAGAGTGACCAATAGGAATCGCACCAAACAAGTTTCCATTATGGAGTAACACACATTTTAGACTCTTCTTTGAACTATCTAAAAAGTCTTCATTCACTTGGATCGTACTCGGAAACACTCATCGCGTTTAACAGTCCCGCCACGTCACAACAGTAAACAAAATCTTCTTCGGTCGATTTTAAAGAATGCCGAGAGATCTCTCTCCCTGTTCAGAAAAAATGTTACATTTGTTTTTTCCTACAACAAATTCTTCTCTTTAAGTCTAGAAGCTAACACTTTGGCTAACTCTTTTAACAGGCCAAGGTCTCTAACTAAATCATTCAGTTCTAAATGGCTGAAGTTTTCCACGTTCTTGGGTCGATGTATGTACAAAGTCTGGATCACTGTCAAGTTCATTGCTTACATCAGATTCACGTATATCACTTACATCATCTAGTGAAGGAAGTTCCTTGAATACAGGTACTGCAATTTCATCTGAATAAAGAACTGGACGAATTGCTGAATCAAGATTTGGGTAACTTATTTTATGTCGCGTTTTTTTGCTATAACCAGAAGTCTTTGTGAGAAAAAAGTAGCAATCGTTTACATGGTTTTTTGGCTCCCACCACAACATACGAATGTCAAATCTAGTTGTTTCCTTGTGCCCTTTGTTCATTCGCGTAGATTTTCGAAACAATGTGCAGGGCCCACGGTTTATCCTGATCACCTAATTTAATCTTAAAGTAAGCCAAGTACGTTCTTTTTACAAAGATACTAATGTTCATTCTTTGAGTTGGTGCAGTAAAACAACAACATATATAGCAAAACGACTCAGGGGAATTCAAACATTTCCTTCGTAATTTGCTCATACTACTGAATGTTAATTCATAAAACAAATCTGAAAAAACACAAAATTATATTATACACAATTGCTTTATATATCTAGATGTGCATAAAGAGAAGTCTAAATAAATAAATAAAATAAAATAAGAAGAATACCAAATTCCTTCACTTCCGTTCACTTGGTCGTAAGATAGCCTGCTACTATGAGTGGGACCAATATGGACCAGTCCATAAATAAAAACCTTGACGTGATAGAAGGAAACTACTGCCATTTCCAAACTAAGTGACTCCAAATTTCCCAAGAACAGGTCTCAAACTTAAGTCAGCAGAAAAAAAGTTAAAATTTGTTGACCAGTGTATAATTGCAAGTAATGCATAATAAATTACAGGTATAAAATAAGCATGGCTATACTTTGTTCATGTACATGTTAGGATGGATGACAAAGCAAGTTGCGTGCAAAAAAAGAGAATTTTTTTCTAAAAATGTGGTGGTCAAAATGATCCGGGAAGATAACACAACATACTTAGATAATAATTTTCGGTTGTTACAATAAATTATTACTTTGTATATAAACCTTTACTCTCAATTACGCACTGTCATTTTATGCCACAGGAGCGCACTAAACGAAGGCATTCATCTGGTTTTATTTTTCTCCATTGTAATATTTCCCAAAGTTCTTCGACGGTGGTTGGATTTCTCTCTTTGCGTCTTCCACAAATTCTCAGTTGGATCGAGGCACGTACTCTGAGCAGGCCAGTCCATGGCATTTACTTCCTCCTGATCCAAGAAATCCTTCACCAACTTTGCTGTGTGGCAGGCTGCATTATCTTGCATAAGAATGACAGGTTGGTCATAGGCGGCTCTCATATAGGGCATGTCGTGTGCTTGCAGAAGTTCTAGAAACATTTGAGTATTTACTCTGGGCCAATACCTTCCGCCAAAATTATGTCCCATACCATAAGGTTTCTACCAAACTTGACGCTATTCTTCACGCAGTAAATGGATAATCTTCCGCCAGGTCTTTTGACGGACAAACTTCCTGCCATCTGAACCAAACACATTGTACTTCGATTCATTGCTAAAGTGTACTTTAGACCATTGGTCTTCTGTCTATATAACGTGCTTATTGGCTTCAGCACTTATATCTACCCAGGCGCAACCTTATAATTCTTCCACTATCGGCATTGGATTCACCCTTATCCTATTCTAATATAAGCCTTTCCATACAATAAAATAGAATCTTTTGAAGAAGTGAATAAATCAGAATCGTTTAGGATAAAAATACATCCTATATTTCTTCCTTTCAGAAACGACATTGAGAAAATGTTCTCAACAAACTGAAAATTATTGTTTTGCTAAAAAATATTAACCATTTTATTTACATAAATAAGTATTACTGATTTGTGGGTTTTTGTAAGCTGGAAACGAAAACCCACAAAACAGTTAAATCAAGTTGATATCTGATTTCTGAATAAATATTGTTACAGTCCTTAAAATATAAATGTTGCATTCATATAAGTATTTATTATGCAAACATAATTTTTGAGAAGAGAATTAAAAATGCATACTCTAACCTTTGTTACACTTCAGACGTCATGCCTGAACTACGAGAATTAAAATATAACGTCCCTTGTCAAGTTCATGAATAATTTCTTGTCCCCTACTGCATGTACGTATTTCGAATTATTTATTACCTAAGCACAAAACAAGTGCAATGGGAGTTTACAACTATTACAAAATTCAATTTTTCGAAATCTTAATCAACAAAGATAAAAAGACAAAAAAACACCAAGATTAAGTGATTTATTCCACTTTCCTTTTGATTCACTTGCTACTGTACTCTGAATTAAATTCTGAGTTATAATCAAAATTCTTTATCATTAAATTTAGCTTATTTATTATCAGCAAACTAAAACAGAATTTTTTTATACTATAGAGTTTTGATTGATAAATTTGCCCGGATCTGATGATGAAAAATAGCCAATGGCAACGCTGATTCTGTGGGTAAGGTAATATTAGATGCAGCTCTATCATTTTTGTGGGAAAAAACAGTAAAATGCGGAACAATCGGGAAAAATGTGGAACGTCTGGTTAGCCTACCGAAACAAGAAAGGCAGGTTCCCCTCTCTGCAGTTAGCAATGACGAAGAGATCTAAATGCCTCGTACTACTAAATCCTTGCCAAGCTCTAGCCTTGATGCTAAGTGCTCTATTAAGGTCTTCCGAAAAAGATGTGGACTAATACATATAGGGATTCATTAATAATGTAAACTGGAGAAGGAAAGTGGTCACATATTAATGAATTTACTCTTACTATTCCACAGAATTGAAAGCACCCGTCTTCCTGGAACCGATTCAGAACGAAACTGTCCCATCTGGCAGGGATGTGAGATTGGCCTGTGTTGTCGACCATTTAGGTGGATTCAAGGTTTGTTTACCACATATTTATTTAAAAAACAAAATAAGTATGTCGAGGAATGAAAAGACATGCAGGAAATGAAACCCATACTTCTCTGATAAAATATTAGCATCTATTTTTTGCCATCACTAAGCGTAATATCTATTATGTTTTTAGATTTATAATATTTCCATTCTAGGGCGTCTAAAAGGTAAAATTTCAATTAAATTTCTAATTTTCATTAAGCTCTAGTTGTTGGTCAATCCGTTAGTTTTTTTTACCCAGTGAGAAAGATTGAAATAAAGAAATTAGACATAAGTGAAGTTGCATGATAATGTAAGTTACCCTGTTTAAATATTTTTGGGAAGGTTAACTTATTTTGAAGGATATTTACACTATCAATATTCCATCTCTGCTTAATTACGTTCACAACCTTACATACCTCTAAATCAAAGAATAAGTCAGAACTGATAAAAAAACAACATGAAAACGCCATAAATAATTGATATATAAATAATTGATATAGGGGAGTGAAAAGATCGATAGACGCGACGCGAAAAAGAATGGACCAATGACCTCCTGACCTGATCCAGAGCAATTTAATGAACTCAAGAAATTATTATTATATTATATTGCCTATTTTCGCCAAGGGAAGCAATCGTTTTTTGCCGTTTACAATGTGCAGCTGACCGCACTTATAATAGTGTTGCGACAATTAAAAAAATAAAATAGTCACTCAAAATTTGCTTGCTGAATCAAGAAAACGCACGATATTTGTACATAGGAATTACGAAATCTGCATAACTAGGCTATAATTAGCCTTTTTTTCCCTCTCCTTCAGTCATCATTTAAACTTCAAACTTAGAAGTTGTGTTATCATATTCCCTATCACAATTGTTTTAAATTTGAATGATAAAATTCTAATAGAAGCATGTTTTAAAGAAAAAGGTTGGAATGGAAATAGAATTTTTCGTGAATTTTCAGCTAGAAATTGGACACGTAGAAGTGTATATGTAGCAACCGGCGTGTACGTCCGAAATAGGACACACGCGAGAGTCGCTACACACATAAAATACAGAGAGAGAGAAAAGTAAAGTTAGCGCCGTTTACGAGAATGTCATACGGTAGTAAACGGAGCACAGTTATCTCTGTTAGAGTTGGTCGAGGCAATCTTTGGCAAACATAATAATCAAAGCAGAATCCAGGATAAAACTGTTAGCTATCACTGTCAAACAAATAGAAGCCAAGTCAGAAAACTGTCTCCATGGCAACATGCCACCGCCCACAGACAATTTTATCCAATAGTCGGAGTGCCATTTTTATCAATATGTTCGGCAGTAGTAAATCAAAAGTTGAGTTATGTTAATACCGACAAATCAACAGGCCAGTACATAAGAGGGAAGTGTGGCTTAGTTGGACAAGGAACTTGTAGGAAGTGGCTTAAATTGAATATATATAACTATGGAAAGCCAGAACAAGGAAGATAATTATATTACTGTATTATATAGCAATATATCGCATTTTTATCGTTCAGTCCGATCTCTAGGATTCGCGTAATTCATCTTGGTATATAGTTGTGTACATAACGAGACATTAAGTTGTAACTCATAAAGGCTTTATTCGTCTGGCCTCCTTTAGACTTTGCTTGCACTTGACCTCGAACTTAACTTATGTCATTACTTAGAACTTAAAACTTAATTAAAGAACTTTTGTAAAGTGCAATAAGATCTAGTTCAATGATAATTTTATTTGTGCTTTGGTGACTTCAATATCCTTACGTTACTCAACCTTCCTACTTCAAGGCCTTATTAATCGGTAAAACAACCGTTGCTCATTTTCCTCGTTAATTGCAATTCCTCGCGATAACGTAACTCCCGAAATACCGGTGTTCTACCCTAGTGTAGTCTATCCCTATCCTCCGGGCTATTTTGACCACGTTGCTAGAATAAGACCGCCCCTCGGATTAGGACAATCCATAGCAATCAACAAATAACTCTTGTTGGAATTAAGGAAGGGCAAGCAAACTAACAAGGGTATCTGTATCAACCGGAGCATCTGTATCAACTGGAGTCCTTGCCAGAATATTACGTGATAACTCGGTAATCTATCAACATTACTGGCAACCAGTGTCCCCCCTTCCAAGGCTCTTGGGTTGAACACGATTACTTTCAAAGATCCCCTCTATAACTGGCGACCTTCGAAAACCCTCCCCCCCTATGTATATTAGTTAGCACGCTTGCCTGGCAATCGTTGGGTGGGCAGTTCGAATCTCCTTCCAGATTCTTTTTAAGGATGGCACTATTTATTAGGGGGGTTACCTCCGCCACTGGGCATCACGGTGGGGACGGGTAGGTGGAGCTAGTAGCCATAAAGACAGGCAGTCCACCTAAGAGAAGGATAACTTTGAGTTCAAAACCCTGGAGCCACAGGCATAATTGCCTCTTATAGAAGATCATCTGTGAGTATAAAAACAACTGGTTTGATAGCTCGAAATAAAGGTAGTTAGTGGCGGCCATAATAAAACTGCTACGAAAGAGAATATAATGATTGAAGTAGAAGAACTTGTTAAATCTCAGGAGAAAATCCCCGGGACTCATCTATCTCAAAGGAAGATCTCGTGTTAATAAGGTATTCTCCATTCTTATGTGCAACGGATTTTAAAACGACAAATATTAAAAACTTGTAAAAGAATGCGCATCTCCCATCGTTATATTTATGTGAGACAACGTAGAAAAACCCGTTGTAATTTCCTCTACGATCGCTATCTCTAACAAAAGGCTTCTTGAAATTTCTCCTTTTAGATAAATGGATTTGCTCAGTCTTATGGGTGGCGATCCTGAAGAGGGTTGAGGAACTCCAGGAGATTTCCAACTGGATTAAGGAATTGTTACTATTTCTCGTACCTAACCGCAATGACTTGAACGTTATTATTTAATCATTAAATAGTTAGATTGGTGAAGAGCGGCGGGAACATTCTCATTCTCGTTTTCTGTTAAAGTAAACGCTATCGCTAACAAAAGGTTTCTTCAAGTTTCTCTTGTTAGAGAAATAGATGGTGCACAGTCGTATGGGTGGCACTCCTGAAAAGGGTTGAGGAACTGCAGGAAAGTTTTCTAGCGGATTAAGGAATACTAACTTTCTTCACACATACATACATACATATTTTGTTAAAAATTAAAATTAAAAATTTTTGTGCACTTAGCTGTTCATTAATTTGCCACCCCTCCCTTGCCCTTATGCTCACAATTTCTCAATCCTTGTTTAAAAAATTAACTATTTATGATTTATCATTATAAAATGTAAATATGTAGATTCATATATAAGTGTACCTTCTAGTCCTAATTAATCTTAATTATGTTGATATTTAAAGCTAATTTTTGTTCAATTTATCAGGACAGAAGATGAGCTTGTCTTTGCTCGAAACGTAGTCAGAAGAAACAAAGAATGAATACTGTCATTCTCTTTGCCATTGGAGTCTTACTCCGGATTAAATTACGTCTTACTAGGAGCAGTCCCTTTCAATTATATATAAATATATATATATATTTATATATATATATACCCTTGGCTAAAAGTATAAATCATCCTATAGAATCAACCATATTAAATAATATATTTGGCATTTCTGTTAAATGAATTCAGTATATATATTATGCGTATATATTTTAATCTTTGGTTTTGATTATAGCTTGTAATTTTTCACAAATTCTCTATTATTTTTATGTGTGGTAATTCTTATTGCTTTTCCAAGCACTCCCCATAAGTATTCTATTAGATTTAAGTCTTGGTGGGCCCTCTGCTGGCCACTCCATAAGGGTGTTCCCCATTTCTCCAAATCAATTATTGGTGAAATTTGATGTCTAGCATGTAAGAGTTTCCTGCCGATATATACATAACTTCATCTCTTGATTTTCTGAGATTCGAGTTCTGGAGAGATGGTTCTAAACCTTGTGACAACTTGGTGGTATAAAATGTGGAGTTCAGTCTTCCCTGGCATAAGACCATTTCACCTAGCCGGCTCGGATGAAGACATGTAGCCCCATACTATGATAGAACCAGCTCTAGCTATGCTTCGCAATTGCTACCGCACAAACATGGTGAAATCTCTTACAATTGAAATTACATAAATTACATCTTAATCAATAATACAATAATCTCTCTTACATACCTGATAATTACTTTCACCTGACAGATAACTTCAGACCATTGCTCAAGTGTCCAATTTTTTATCTTGGCTCACTGGAAGTTTTTTTTTTCTTTGAACTCAGTTATTGATGTCTTCTTTCCGGATTTACATTCTTTTAAAGTTTTCTTCTAACCCTTCTGGATGATATTATTGAATTCAAAGCTTTAGTAATTTTCACAACAATTTCAGATAATGTTTTTTCTGCGATTCTCTAGTCAAGCCCGAATGATAGATCTATTTTCTAAGTGTTCTAAAACGCTTTTTGCTACTTCTTTTCTTTGATATAACGATCTTGGTCTCTTCAAATCATTTTGCGTAGCCCTTAAACAATCAATAATCAATCTTAAAATCATTTTATGGCAATTTGTACAGCATAAGTCAAACATTTTATTTTTTTAACAATTTCTACTTGTGATAACCCTTGGCTATTGAAAGGTTGGATTTGTGCTTATGTAAGTTCTTAATTTCAGCCATATTACTTAGAACGATATTGAATACAAAATAGTTATACATTTTAGCTGAAATATAAGACATTGGTTAACATCTGATTTTAGAAAACATACCATTTTACGAATTAGACACCATTTAGTAAAATGCTAAGTAATTAAAACATAACAAAATATTAAAACATTAGCAAAATGCACATTATTGTCATTGATATTTATAAATATGATAAGTTCTAAGAGTTTGATTAAATGTTAAATAAATACGCAAACCCTTTATTAAGGGTTTGCGTGCCTATTTTGGCCGCGGCCAAAAGTTTTGGACACCTGGAATATTTTTATTCCTTTGGTATGTCGATGACTATATTGCAGTAGAGTTGATAGAATGTGTCCATTACATCTGGAAAACAAAATAAAAGTACAAGCATCATTATAACTTAAAAAATATATCTAAAATAGCGATGACATTAAAATGCAAGAATTCCTAGTATCATCATATACTAGGAATAAAAAAAAATCACGGTGATGTACTGGCCATCTCAGTCTCCGGGTATGAATCTACTGAAAAACTCTCGCAGGGAGTGAAAGAGGACGTAAGGCGATGTCAGCCAGCCTTCAATGAGCACCTGAAGGCAGTCATCATCGAAAAGTAGACCAACAAAATACTTCTCAGGTGTCACACTATCGTGCAGAGTATGCCCTGAAGAATAAATGTACTCAACACTCACAAAGGACTCTGGTACACTACTGAACTTTCTGTATCAATTTGATGCTGCTGTATTTTCCAGAGATTAATTTTCACACCTATATAATAACACTGACTAATAGAAAATCTCCAGAACTCCCCACATACGTAAATATTCATATTTTTGTTAGTTTTGATGCATCTTCTCTCTTTACCAGTCTTGGTAGATGATTTACTTCATATTTTTCCAAGTGAAGTGGATAAACATAATTCTTAACTCAGTAGAAACACTATCATAGATTTAATTAAATTATCCCTCACAACCAAGAATATTTTATATCAAACTTTGGCATGAATGTTGGAAATCTTCTCTCTCCGGTACTTTAAAATTTATACCTCGAATACGACTCCCTTCACTTCTACCACTAAATACTCTTTGCTACTGATATGTAGACGACATAATCACTTTTTAGTCCATAGGGCACGATCTTGAATGCTTTCATTAATCCTTGACCAACTTATTACCTTAAATTAAGAACAAAGAGTGTTACCATTCTTAGATAAAATATCTCAAAGAACAGATATTGGCTTCAAATACAAAAGTCTACAGTATACCAACTGCCGATAATTCTTTCTTTTATTTCTATTTAACCCGTGGAATTGGATTAAAATAGATGTCTTCTCGTCTATGTACCAGCCTGCTTTATCAGTTACTAGTCCCGAATACTTTCAAATAAAAATAGGCACAACTAAAATATTGGCAAAAATCTTAGGTATCCAAATGAAGTCTTGGAAGCACGTTTTAAATCAACTCCCAAAACTTTTTGTTCCCAAAATAAAACTATCAACGACCGACTAATGAACATCTTCCTTCCATACAACATTAACTTAGTTCATTTGATAAATGTTCTAAGCAATTTCGACATAAATCTAGTTTTCGAATATCACACCAAAATTTTAAAAATCCTGATAAAAATTCTCCACTAAACATAGAAGTTTGTATTTATAAAATTCCATGTTAAAATTGCCGAAAATATTATATCAGCTAAATTAGAAATTTCTCAAACAAAAGACTAAGTCAGCATAAATATAGTGTGATAACAGATCATAAGTCTAATTGATGCATTAATTTGGAATTTATTTTCTGAATCTTATAGAAATGATTGGGAAAGCGCGGTTGCCATTTTTAAAAATAGGTCTTACTAACATAGCTACCAGAATTTGCCAGGGATAAAAAGACCTGCTACAAACAAACACAGATTCACCTCTTTTAAAAGCTCTACTTTAAATCAAATTTCAACATTTTTTATTCTCTTCTATCATACCCGTGTCCACCCGTGTTGTCTCTTACTGTACTTCTTCGTTCTCCTTTCCTGAAACCCACCTCTTCCCCTTCCTCTGGGTAGCATATGTTGATCCCCGGGTCAAGTTACTCCCAATGGTGACCTTTATTGACCTTCAAGGTCGCTCGAAGAGGCCTTTTATATAGGTCATATATATATATATATATATATATATATATATATATATATATATATATTGTTTAATTTCCATTCTCAGATATCAAATATTGTTAGTATGTGCATATATTCATATACGTATATGGGTATATTTATGTATGTATGTTTTCGTTACCTTTGTCTACTAATGTATATCTATGTATCTGTTTCCACATTAAAATTTCCATATATGGATCTTGTACTTGTGTTATTCATTTTTCCAACCCTCATTTGTTTGAATATTACGTTAGTGGTATTCAAACAAGCGGGAGGCAGCCACAGACTTTAAATCGCGCCTCAAAGAGATTGGTGCGAGTTTTAACTAAATATCTAAATTATTCGAATCTTGGGCATTCAGATAATAGTTATTATCGCGATTTTTAAACATTGCAATTGCATAATTGGTCTGCAAACCATAATTTTTTCACGGGCAATGTTGATGTTTTAATTGCAAATCATAGCCGTAATTACTTCTCCCCCCCTCAAACCTAGAAAGGGTAAAAATTCGAACCTAATCTAACCTAACCTAAAACTAGATGGCGCCACTTTTGCCAAATCTGAGTTGCCTATGTTACTCCCTGGGTGAAGATAATGCCCAAAGTGACATTTGTTGTCCTTCAAGGTCGCTTTAAGTGGCCTCTCGATATATATATATATATATATATATATATATATATATATATATATATATATATATATATATATATATATATATACACATATATATATATATATGTCAGAAAATGAGGGGTAGAGACATCGAGCTTGTGTGATCGAGTCACGAGAAAGGGATCTCGAGCGAAGAGCGAAGGAGCCCTGCTTCCAGGCCGTCGGCAAACTTCGGGAGTGATAACGCGCCAGGATCCCGTTCCGTTTATGATGGTACGACCCTCACCACCGATTCCCGCCATCGAGGCTGTGGGACCGAACCGATAACGTTTCCGTCAGCAAACATTCTCTACCTCGAGAATAATCTTCGAAGTATTCTTAGAGTTTTCGGGTCACCAGCTGTCCCCACGCTGCTTCCAAGTAAGCAAGCCCACGCAATACATAAGGTATTCACGCAGCATCATAAGAGGTCTTTGGAATCATTTATCGACGACGCGCAATCCTCCAGCGACAACCCCGGTGCTATTCGGTCTCGCAGCAGGAATCCATATTCGGAACGACGAAGACTACGTCTGGAATATCACGCTCACCCACGCTTCCTCGGAGAAATACCTTCGCCCGAGTACTTATACTCGTGGTCTTCTCCATAAAATCGTAAGACTTACATTTTCTTTCATCGTCGATGAGGCGTAATGCTCTCCGATGGGGCGACTAACCTCGTGATCTCCTCCCGATCCCTCTCGAGTAATTATTGTAACAATTATTGAGCCTCGTACAGCTAAGAATCACCTCGCAGTCGCCTCCTACTTTCACTCGAGTAATTAGTGTACATATTGAGCCTAGTACGGCTGAGACAACTCCTACTTGTCATTTCAATTTTATTCATTTAGTAAACGGTGTTAACTAAATTGCCTATATATTATTCTGTTAATATCTATTGTTGTTTGTAGAAGATTAAAAGATTATTTTTCCTGTTTAAATTCTCTAACCACCAAAACCTAATTAAATAGTATCAATACCGGCCAACGATTAATTCACTCTATCCATTTAAAATCCCATCGCACTCGAAGAGGAAATATTTTCCTAATTGGGGCTGTCGTCTCATCCCTTCCCTTGCATCTTTGGAGGGAAGCCAAAGGTTCAGGTTCAGGCAACCTGAATTCTACGACAATATATATATATATATATATATATATATATATATATATATATATATATATATATATATATATATATATATATATATATATATATATATACATATATATATATATATATATACTTATCGGAACTTATTTGCAATGGCATAATTATAATTATGCGGTTAAAAAGGCAATGTTGTAGCTAACTAAGCTCTTCATCAAGCTCTAGGAAGGAGCTCTTCTCACAGTCACGAGAGAATATCGCATAAGCCAGCCTTTCTGACGCAAAGCAAAAATTTTGCGTACCAATCACCTATTTTAATAGTTATCTCTGCTTTCGAAGAAAATGGAAAATTGACTTTATCGAAGTCTTCAATCGAACAATTCTCTGACGGGGCTCAGGAGTCACTTTCACGTGGCATCTCTACAGAGTGAGTACGAAAACAATGGCGGTTGTACAGTTCTTACCTGGTGAGCAAAATGTTGCGAGATTATTTCAAGAAGCCTCTAGAATGTTCCTGAAATGATCGTTCACTTATTTTGCACGTCAAATACTTTAATTTATCAGTTTATAATTCATTAAATATAAGATTGTATCATAAAATCTTCCTAAAACATATTAAATGCATGGCGTTATGTACCATTGAAATCTCATTTCCCGAGTCATCATACTTTTGAAAATAATTTAATAAAGGAAAATCGTTCTCTTATTTAGCTCAGTGGTATATATTTATATATTAATGATTTTATAAAGAGAAATATCCTGGAATCATTTTTAATCTCTCACACAAAGGAGAGTAATCTCAAGATTAGCCCAGGGCTGTTTTCGCTAGATCCAATTTTATCCCTTTTTATAAAATCCGACTTATCTGATAGCATTAAAAAGTTGACCTCATAGGGAAATGTGCTTAGTATAAATACTGTGTGTCTTATTTTTTCTTACCATTGTGAATTTGAAAATGTCGAATAGATGAAAGTACTAACTCCAATCTGTCTTTTATTCAGTTTCCTTCCGTGGTACATATTCATATTTATAATTATCAAGCGCTAACTTTCGTAATACTTCCCATATCTCTCTCTCTCTCTCTCTATATATATATATATATATATATATATATATATATATATATATATATATATATATATATATATATATATATAATTACAACCTAGCTAAATACTTCAAGAAGGCCAAACACTCGTGTAGAAAAATGTAGCAATGCCCTCAAATATTTGCCAAAAAATCTTGCATACTTTTGTTTTTTGTGCTAAACTTCTCATTGATGAGTTTGAGGGAACTTCTAAACTGGAGACAAAAGATAAAATGAGAAAAAAAGACATTTAATCTTTTGCCCAAACACTTCTCAAAAATATAGAAAGAACAGAGAGGCTTATGGGAGGAAAAAAAACAGAATCTCTTTTCCAACCGGCAACTGGAGAAGACTCTTATTTCGCAGTCTGAAAGCTTTGTGTACCATTCAAGTCAGGTTTGGATTAGTTTGGTAGGGTAGCCAATTTGGTTAGGTTAGGTTTGGTATAGTTATTTAGACTGATCTAATTTGGTTGGGTTAGGTTGGGATTGGTTGGTTAAATTTGTTCAATGTGTTTGGCCTGTGTTTGATTTGATTGGTTAGGTTTGGTCAAGCAAGTTAGGTTATTTTGAGTTGATCAATTTGGTTAGGTTAGGACAAAGGGGAGAGATTGGGTTCGGTTTGGCTTTTTGGTACATTTAGTTAGGTTAGGTGAGTCAGGTTTACTTTTGGTACTATTTTAGACTATAATAGGTGAATTTAGTTGTTTAGTTTGCTCAATTTTCTTAATTTTGACAAATGTGTTAGGCTAAGTGAGGTCAAATTAGCTGGGCTAGATTTGGTTTGATTTCTTATGTTTGACCAATTTATTTAGATTAAGTTAAGTCATGATGGTTAAATTATTTTTTGGTTTGGTTTGGTTTAGTTTGCTTGATCAAGTCAATTCGGTTAGCTTAGATTAACTTGGTTAGCTTTAGTTTTGAAACTCAAAGCGTAGACTGCTTTTTACAATTCATTTTAGTATGTTTACATACCATTAATCTATTACTTTCTTTCAGCTTCTTCCAGAATTTATTGAATTTTATGAAAGAAAGTTTAAATTCATAAAAAAACATTTGTTTACAAATATGACCGGAAAATATGAAGCAATCGATTACCTTTATAGAAGCAGCCAGACAGCGGGAGATATTTTCAAACGACTTAAAGAAACAGAATACTGCCTTCCAAGACTGAGGACCACCCTTCTCCGATCATTTAGAACCCTATCCCTCATCAAGAACCCGATGAAAAATAAAACAGGCAAAATCCAAGGAGGAGTGCCAGACAAATTGCATTGGAGGACAAAGCGAGCCATGAGATCCTGCCAAAGTTGGTGAAGTATTTTCTGAAACTTCATCCATTTAAGATACCTAAATGTTATCTGCTTTCAAACTCCACCAAAAAGCAAAAAAAGGAGTCGAAAGATCAAAGTTGCCCTTCCAACGCCTCATTGATGACTCGCAGCCTCCCGTCTGTGACGAATGAGATGTTGTTCACTGTCCAGGCCATCCACAACTCAGAATGATCGTGTTTGAGAACAAAAGAAAAAAAAAGAGATTCTGATTGAACAGCGGACATCTTTCAAGAGACACAAAACAGCTTCGTTAATAATGTTAGCAAGCGATACATCAACGGGCACAATATCACCCCGCATTTGAAAGAGGGGAGAGAGTGTAAAGATGAATCAACATGTTTATTTTGAGATGATGAAGGTGAAAGTCATCCTTCGGATGGATGCCATCATAGGAAATATCAGTGAAACCATTAAACAAGATGAAGCAACCTCACACGCAGCCTTCAACGTTCAAGATTGGTGCCAGGCAAATTTTAAGGAGTTTTGATCAAAGGAACTTCGGCCACTCAGTTCGCTAGATTTTAATCCACATGGTCTTTGAAGTGTGGTCGATAGTTAAGAAGAAGTCCTGTATCAAATCACATCAAAGTGTCGTTAAGGTTCTGAAGTGTAAACTGGAATAATGCTGGGGGAAAATATCAACTGAAACCCTGCGTGCCACTTGAGAGCAGGTCATACCTAGACTTCGTCCTGTCATCGACGCAGGTCATACCTAGACTTCGTCCTGTCATCGACGCAGTTCATACCTAGACTTCGTCCTGTCATCGACGCAGGTCATACCTAGACTTCGTCATGTCATCGACGCAGGTCATACCTAGACTTCGTCATGTCATCGACGCAGAAGGCGATCCCATTGAATATCAGTTTTTGATCTTCTAACATATCATTGTACCTTTCGAGTAGTTTAAAGATTCTGTAATATCACATTGTTTTGTGAAAATAATTAAAATAAATATCACTCTACACGTATTTCCTCCACCTTGAATATCAATTTAAATTAGGTTATTTCAATTCAATTCAACTTAGGTTTGCGCAAGTCGGGGTGGTTAATTAAAAATAGATTATATCAGCTCAAATCAAGTTAATTTAGGTTAGACCAAAGTGAATCTCATCCAAGACTTTGTGGCAGGGTTAAAATAATTTGCCAACTGATCGAAGGGATATAGGGAGAGAGGAAGAGGGATTTAGATCACAGTGCGAGTCTGTGTGCGTTAAGCCCTTTGGCATCTCCAGTAGGTTTTATACTCCTCATGTATAAAACCCTGAAACCCCCCTAAACGAGACACGAAATACCTTCTTAGCCTCAAAGTGGTAAAAAATGGCTCTTAGCAATGGGGTAAGTGTTTGGTAATAGAGAAAAACGAAAGGAAATCCCAACGGGAAAGGGAGAAGTAAGAGAACGGGAATAAAAATAAAAATGAAATAACAAAAAACGGAGTATTTGTCCTCTCAAACACAAGAGCACGATTAAAAGGAGAGAAAATCGATAAATAGCCCAAAAGAAGGAGCGAATGGGAAAAGGCAACAGAAGTTTTAAAAATAAGTTACGAAATACACATTTGACGCGAGAACTGCGGAAGGCTGAATGTGAATGGCACGCAACTTTGTTAGTTACTTGAAAGTAAGCAGCGTTAACCAACGAGAGCTTCTCCACCAGATCGTTCATCAGAGGCTCGTTAAGAAAGTGCAGACGATGGGTGAAGTGGGTGGAAGGTAGATAGCCTTAGTTATCTATAAGGGAAACTACTAGGGTGAGTCAAGGGCGAGGATGGCATACAACTCTACCCAATCTGGTAAACCATCTGAATGCCCGGGAGAGCATTCAGAGGTCAGATGAGACCTAGTTGTCCGAGCGGAACTTAATGCGGACTGGCCGGAAACGCTCACAACGTGTATACATATATAACCGCCCACTTCTCAACATGAATTGATCCTGACCCTGCGCTTAAACATGTCAATGTCATGTTTTTCGATCCGAGCGATTTCCCACATTATTTAACTACTCGTTTTTCAATAGGCTAATCACTTCATGCAATCCTCCGTCCTTCCATCCATCCATCATTTCACGTCAACCATGCATCCTTTCATGAGCATGTCATCAATGGATATTTTTCATTTCACTCTTTCGTTTTTATAGTTTATTATTATTAAAAGTAGTAGCAAAAATCCGCCCTATGGGCGTTTTTTGCGGCGCTTGGTCGCTTCACTCACAAAACTAAGAAAGTTTGCGAGAGAAAAAATGCTTTTTATTTCACAACACATTCAAAATTGGCAATGTAAGAAAGAAAATCATTTCACAACAGTCGAGTCCCGTTCTCAATTTATTTTAAATGCACAGACGGACACACACATACACACACACACGATATGATAATTATAATAAGATGATTGATCTATGCCTAGTAAGAATGAATACTTTGTAGGATGTGTTTGATGCAAAGGCTGTAAGAGGAATTAGTATGAGATAATACGATCTCATGATTATGTGAGATAAGCATAAATTAGTTGGTGCGTGGATAAAGTGACTCCTTCCGCCGGCTTTTCTCATATGACTTGTACATGCCTACATGATATGCCCGAACGATCAGGAAGACTTCCGGTCTTAGCATATAGCTATTGCTAGTAAAGAGAGAGAGAAAGATAGATAGAAAGAGAGAAAGAGAGAGAGAAGGAGAGAGAGAGAAGAACCTCATGATGTTTCCCAAATAAAAGCTGGTATCGAGAGAGAGAGAGAGAGAGGAACATCATATGTTGCTCTCCAGAAACAAATTATCCTTATTTCCTTTTGGGTGGTGGAATTAACTTCCCTAAGAACCTAATTCGTCTCCAAGTTTGCGACGCGCAAGATCCGCAATTCGGGGCGAAGAAAATCAGTATGTCAAGCTACACGGAGTTCGGTTAAAACTAGTCAGTCAAATCAGTTCAATCCATTCCTGCTAAAAAGACAAAGAGGTTATGCATGTCTAAAAAGATGCTTTCATCTCTTCTGACATCCATGTTGAATGTTGCCGCTCAAAGCGCCACTCTCTTCTCGCTGACGCACGCTTCTCATCGAAGCCTACTTTCTATCTCCAATTGCCCGTCAAGTTTTGCACACGTGTTTCATTATAATTTCAAGGAATTCACAAAAAAACTTACAGTAAAATTATAGTTACAAATTCAGTATAACAATAGAAAATTTATTGTCATGGATAACCTTTTGAGTTAATAATTCCATCTGTTATTTGTTACCATTTACTTTTGAATATTTTATCATTATCATTTAGATGATGATCTACAGTATGAATTAATAAATCACAAAATTGAATCTCTTTACTTGCAATCCACCAGAGCACATAGTATAGGGGCAACGTCCTCCAAATTTACGCCAAGTAGTCAATGACCTCGTTAGCCTCTGATTTGAATCAAACAAAAGCAAATAGGTGCAACTGTCATAGTGTCGGCAGTGCTAGTGGTGTCTACAAAATTTATGTCAAGAAGTGTGCACAAAGGGTAAAAAGAAAAAAGGAAGTGAGAATCAAAAGTGAAAGATTATTGAATCATCGAGAAAGGGAAGAGTAGTAAAGAATACTTGAGAGTAGAGGAGGGGAAATAATTGTGAACATGTGGATAGAGCAAATATGAAACAAAATTAAGGAAATGATAGTAGGTAGTGCAAGAGCTTTGTGTCGTGTTACCATAAATGGAAAGGCAAAGCAAGTCATGGTGAAATGAAGATGCAAAGTGTGCAGAAGGAAATCAAAACGTATGAGTACTTTTAAATGTTTAAAGTGCATATGAAAATGTAAGGGGGATGCAGATAAATACATTCCTGGAGATGTAAAAGAAAGTGAAACAAGTGATAAAACTGAAGAGAAAATCGGCAAGTAAGGCAATTATATAAGAGATGAATAAAGATCCTGATGAGAACAGGAAGTTATCCTCGAAGGAAGTTTAGAAGATAAGAAACCTAGAGAATTATAAGTCCGTAAATCATCAAAGATAAAAATAAAAGGATACTTCTAAGCAATGAAGAGGAAAAAGTAGATAACGAAAGTAATTTGACAAGCTGTATAATGTAGCTCTGAAAAATGACGAAAGTCTGAATAGGATTACTTTCAGAGTGAAGAGAAAATAGGGTGCTGTATCAGAGTATAGAAGAGAGAAGCTTTCAAGAGGTGCGTACTGCTATGAGGTCTGAAAAATGGGAAGCTAGCTAAAGTAGATGGTATACTGTAGTTGCCGAGATCCTAAATCTGGTGATGATTGTGTCATGAAATGAGTCTGCTGGAGGTGTTGTAAAGCATTTAAAAGTAGAAGCGGGCAGGCGGTCTACAAAAAGGTCGTGATAGTACCGTTGTATAAGGTTAAAAGGAAGAGCGTGGAATGGAAAAAACTACAGATCCTTTGAGTGTTGTACTCAGGGTGAATGGAAAAATTATGATTGAGTGTATAAGACAGATTACAGATAGATTGGTAGAGGATGAAAAAGCTGGGTCTGAGCTAGAAGAAAGGGCGTGTACCAAATATTTGTACTGAGATAACTAGATAATAAAACCTAGGGATAGGACTTATAAGGTATATGCTGGATTTAAGGATCTGGGAGAAGATTATGATCACGTACATAAGAAAGAACCATGACAAGTCATAATGCTTTAGAAAGTGAGTTCTAAACTATTGGGAGGTGTGAAGAGTATTTATGGTGACAGTAAAACAAGTTTGTGTGAAATATAAATTTAGTGAATGGTTTGACATACGTGAAGGTAAGATAGGGCTATGTGATGTCGCCATCGCTGTTTAAAATCTTGAGGATTAAGTACTGAGAGACATGCGTATTGGAATGAACGTAAAATTGTTCGATTGATGAGAAATTGTTAGGGATGGGTTCTATATAATTTGATATAGGTTGATGACTTAGTTTTAGTGGCTGAGAGAGAGAGAGGGAGAGAGAGAGAGAGAGAGAGATTTGGAAATGTTTATTGTAACTTGTGACAGAGTTTGTGAGAGGAAAAATTTCAAGGTGAACGCAGAAAAGAGTAAAATAATTGTATTTGGAGGTGAGAACGAGGTGTGGGTGGGTGGGGGGGGGTATCCCTGTCCTTGGTGTGACCCTTGAACAAATTGGAGAACCTAAGTTCCTAGGATGAATTGTAAATGAGAGCGCTACAGATGAAGCAGATTGAGACCAGAATGATTGAAATGGTAGAGCATTAGTGATTGAGATAACGGTTTGAGTGTGGAATGTTCCAGATTGCTGCATGAGAGTAAACTGGTGTAAAGATTGATGTACGGGAGGGAGACTATGTTGTGTAAGGAGAATGAAAAATCTCGAGTGAAATCAGTGCAAATGGTCAAGTTGAGAAGGATGTTGGTGTGGGAAAGGTGGATTGAATAGGGAAAGAGTGGATGAGATATGTTGATGGTGTAAATTAATGTGTGAATGAGGTTGTGGCTGATATTTTTCATGTTAAATAAATGAATAGAAATAGACTGGCGAAGAGAAAATACGAAAGTGAGTAAAGGGGTCTGCGAAGGGTTAGGAGACCGAGTAAAAAGTATGTTAATTATGCGAATGATGTTTTGTAAGAGAAATGGATGATGATAATATCAATACTAGTAACAATAAGAGGACTACAAGAAGAGAAATCCGATTAAGGCCTCCTTATCAAAAATGTTTTGAAAAGTATATTGGGTTAAATGCTTAATGGAGTGATTATATGTATTCTATTTTTCCTTTTTATTGGCTCTTTTACTTATTTCTTGCTCATTTCACTCCATTCTCCTTATTATAACCTTTATATTTCTGAGTATGTATTGTAAAACTTGTTTTTTCAATACTCGTATATACAGATCATGTTGACATAGAATTTCCACATATTTCTATGACGTAGACGAGCGATTAAATTATGGAGACATTAGATACTAAATTATCTGTAAATATAAGTACTCAAAGTCTTTGGTGTGTTGATTTCATAAACACCAACATGAGAATGTTGAACGTTTTGCAGTTAGTCGTGTGTTTACATCCGTAGCGCAAAAACAAACGAGAAATTCAAGTTAGAAGAAATGACCAAATTGACGACACCTTGGCACATACGTGAAAGGCAAAAAACGAGGTTAGGAGCCAGGTAAGAGACGAAGCTTTGTATTTATACACCTTAAATTGGAATACCCTAAAATGCACGCTAAAGACCTGAAGCATGGATATAAACGTCAATAAAGTTGAAAATGCAATAAACTTCGGGAAATTTTTGCATAATGCCTGAAACAATTGTGAGTTCAACCAAAACTGAATTATCTATGCCTCAAACAAGGACGAATTATAATAGAATCTTCCAAACTATAATACAATAAAAATATTTCTAGAGGATTATTCTGATACTCCCAAATATACAAAATGAATGCCTCTGTGAGAATTTCTAATCCGAAAAAGTAGGAAACACTGAATTATCTCGCGTTATATTCGAAAACTTGTAACACAAAGATCTCAAAGCACAAGTTAGCATAAAGCCTTCAAGGCCGGAAGCACACTGTCTTACTAAACTTGCCCCATAAGAATACAATTAAAACAAACAGCCGTAAGGAGATGGGCTTAAACTTCTTGAACTGGCAAAAATATTTTTCAAGCGTCTTCTGCTTATTTCGAATAACGCCCCGAGCAAACTATCCAAGGGGAAAAAGGAATTTTTATTTATTTAAGTTATCAACTCCTTTAAGGCATGGTGAATTGTGATATATATATATATATATATATATATATATATTTATATATATATATATATATATATATATATATATATATATATATATATAAATCTATATATATATATATAAAAATATATATATATATATATATATATATATATATATATATATATATATATATATATATATATATATATTTATATATATATATATATATATATAATATATATATATATATATATATATATATATATATATATATAAATATATATATATATATATATATATATATATATATATATATATATATATATATATATATAAATATATATATATATATATATATATATATATATATATATATATATATATATATATATATATATATATATATATATATAAATATATATATATATATATACATATATATATATATATATATATATATATATATATATATATATATATATATATATATATATATATATATATATATATATATATATATATATATATATATATATATATATATATATATATATATATATATATATATATATATATATATATATATATATATAGTACAAGAAAGAGAAATTTGACGCGAATGAGCAATGAGACAAGAAACAGGAGTTTTTTAGAGGTAAGAGAAAGGGACATTAGAAGAAGACTAGAATCATAGAGAGCAGAGGGCGGCACAATGAAGGCAATCCTTTACCGAGAAGACAGAGATAACGCCAGGGAAAAAAAGTTTGAAATTCCCGGCCAGGAATTTCAGCCCAGGGCTGTTTTCGCTAGATCCAATTTTATCACTTTTTCTAAAATCTGACTTATCTGATAGCATTAAAAAGTTGACCTCATGTGGAAACGTGCTTAGTATAAATACTGTGTGTCTTATTTTTTCTTACCATTGTGAGTTTGAAAATGTCGAATAGACGAAAGTACTAACTCCAATCCGTCTTTTATTCAGTTTCCTTCCGTGGTACATATTCATATATATAGGTAACCTAACCTAACCTAACCTAACCTAACCTAACCTAACCTAACCTAACCTAACTTAACCAAATTTAAAGGGACACCTAAAAGGAACCCGGTTTCAATCATTAGATGAAGCAAAAAAGCAGGTCATTACTTGGTGCCAGAGACAACCCCGTGAATTCTACAAAGATGGTATTTACCGTTGGATTCATAGATTAAGAAAGTGTATAGATGTTAATGGAGCTTATGTAGAAAAATGATTACAGTATTATTACAAATAAAAATTTTATGCCATTTGTCTGAGAACTTTTTGACTCACCTACGTATATATATATATATATATATATATATATATATATATATATATATATATATATATATATATATATATATATTTATATGCATATATATATATATATATATTACCAGAGAGATAAATTGGATTTGAATGAGCGCATGAGACAGAAATCCAGAGAGAGAGAGAGAGATTTTATGTTTTTATAAATACAAAAATTTCATATGCAAGATTCCAGAGTTTTATTTTAGTGCCCCCCCCTCCCCCGCCAAAGGGGAGAGAGTTAGTACTCTCGACTACTAAGGTATTTTTTCATATATTTCTTTAGGGATGTTTAAACTAGGGTCTTTCCACGGAAGCACTGTAGATAAGTGTCCAGTAAATATAAGATCCCAAGTAAAATTTATTATTTCCTAAAATTTTAAACTACTGAATTGGTATTTGTTATTTTTTTAGTTTCAGAAATTTTATATATTAAAATATCTTCATTAAGCCAAGAACACTCATACGTGCTCACGAGTTAGAGTCACATTAGAAAAAAACATCTGCTCAATTGCTAACTTCCCTTGATGCTCATTCATTATTTAGTTTGTGATATTAAAGTTGTATCAAAATACATAAATTAAAAGGACCTAAAAATATTTTAATTTTAATGAATGCAGTCTCTGCAATGGCTCCAATTGAAAGACCATCTTGATCGTGCCGCGCTACGTTCAGCTCGCGGACAGCTGGAGACGTAACATTTTCTTAGGCATATTTATTACCGGGACGATATTTTGCAAGAGAATGACGTAACGTAGCTATGCTAAAAATTCCGGTTCTCTCTAGAAGAAGAATAAGCATTCGGATCATTTTTGACACTTAAATTTTTCTAGTAAATTGCTTATCTGCTGATAACTTTCATGACAACTAGATTAATAATATAAAGTCGATTACTGCACCTGATTTAATATTTAAGCTCTTACAATAATAAAGCAAGATAACACCACTGGGAGAAGAATCTTAGTGAGTTGGGACTATGATTCAAGGGAATAAGTTGGATTCCGAATGTGAAATGCAATATTAATCTCCTATTTTAGCATCTAGTAACTCCTTTAGTTTATATTACTCTTAGCACAAAATATATATACGTCTAACTAAGTTGATGGTTGGGGATTAATACAAAATTGTAAAACACCAATGAATAACATAACCATTATAGCTGTAAGGCGGGGAAGGTAGCAATTCTTGATAGGATTGTGAGGTTTTAAGGGAAAATGGGAGACAGCACCACACCGCGATCTAAGTTTTATGTCTCTATCGCGAATGATCTCTACTTCATCAATATCTGCAGTGCAAACAGTGGCTAATGTAAACAAAGACGACTCCCTGTTTCTTGGGTCGGTTTCAGATGGAGAAAACGTCTGTATAAACTTAATAAATTCTTAACGGCCTCTTATCTTTCCGGATGGGAACCATGATACAAAATAAGCTAAGACTACGTGCGGGGAGTGTTCCCTTTCTCCTCTGAAACAAGGAGAGAGAGAGAAAGATATAAGGAGAGAGAGATGGAGAGAGGGGATAGAGAGATAGAAAGAGTAACAAGAAGTAACGAGGAAAGTAAGTACCCTAGGAGACCTTGCGATCCATTCAAAGAGAATAACTTTGGACTAGCAATCGAGCGGGCACATGGCTGCTCAATTGTTTTGCGTCCCTAAACGGCTACTTTTCAAGACTTTGTCTAGTCTTGACTTGAACTGGTCAACAGATTCACTGTTGACAACTTCCACTGGAAGTGCGTTACACTTACCGCATATACTGTAGGTGAAAAGGTTTCCACACAGATTACGGTTGTAACGCTGCAGTTCAAGTTTGAAGCCGTGATTGCACGTTCTGTTCTCACTCAGTGTGAAAATATCCCGGTAGTCAACATTGTCGAACCCTCGAAGTATTTTGAAGACCTCGATGAGCTGACCACGCAGTCTACGGGTTTCCAGCCAGAACAGATCTAATTCCCTTAGTCTATCCTCATAACCTTTATGTCGGATAGAGGGAATCAGCTTGGTTGCCTTGGCTTGTAGGCGTTCCAATCTCGCGAATATCCTTTCGCAATGAAGGACTCCAAAATTGTACGGCATACTCCAGGTGCAGTCGGACAAGTGAGTTGTACAGGTACAGTACAATCTCCTGGTTCCGATAACCAAACTGGTGCTTTATATAGCCTAGCACATTTTGGGCCTTTTTTTCTCCGCCTCAATGCCTTGTTTCGAGAACTTGAGGTCACTAGTAATTGTTACATCCAAGTCCTTCTCAGTGTCGGTGGATTCAATAGCAGTGACCTAAAGGATATACTGAGATTGGGGGTTCTGTGCCGATGTGCATTACTTTGCATTTGTTCACGTTAAAAGGCATTTGCCACGTGTCCGACCACTCTCCAATCTTCCCAAGATCTTCCTGCAGGCGGGCAGTATTTCCATCCTTTGCAACGTTCATACCAAGCTTGGTATCGTCAGCAAATTTAGAAATCTTGGCAACCATGTCACTGTCCATGTCGTTAACGTAGATGATGAATAGTAGTGGTCCCAGGACAGAACCTTGAGGCACCCCGCTTGTAACGGGCTTCTACTTAGAAGACTATCCATTCACCACCACCCGTTGCCGTCTGCCACTTAGCCAGTTCTCGATCCACCCGGCTACCTTTTCGTCTATGCCAAGCGCTCGCAATTTTTGGAGAAGGCGGCGGTGTGGTACCTTATTAAAGGCTTTTTGAAAGTCTAGGTAGACCACATCCACCGCCTTGTCCCGATCGTGCTCACTGAAAACAAAGTGGAAGAATTCCACAAGGTTCGTCAGGCATGGCCATTGCCTTCGGAAGCCGTGCTGGACACTCCTTAGTAGCAGGTTTGACTCTAAATACGACGTCACTTTGTCCACCATGATGCTTTCCATGAGTTTACCGACTATCGAAGTCAGACTAATTGTTCGGTAGTTCGACGGTTGGTTACGGTTTCCTTTCTTGAAGATAGAAGTCACCTTCGCCTCACGCCAGTCTCTAGGAACGCATTTGATCCGGATTGACATGTTAAAGATAGCGCACAGATGTCGTGATACTTCATCGCACACTTCCTTCAACACCTTGGATAGAAACCAATCCGGTGCAAGGGACTTATTCGTCTTTAGGTCAGCGATCTTTTTCTTTATTTCTCCTTCGGTGAAGTCCATTGCCTCCAGCTTTTTTCTCAGTAGGAATCCGTCGGCTGGGGAATGAAACCACACTCTTCAGTAAACACTGAAGAGAAGTAGTCGTTGAGGAGGTAAGCATTTTCTGCATCTGAATGCCTTAATGTCCCCTCCTCATTCCTCAAAGGGCCAATCGTTCGACGGATTGGTTTACGGCTGTTCAAATATCCAAAAATCTCCTTGGGATTCTCTTTACAGAATCTCGCCACTCGGAGTTCCCCAGAACGCTTAGCCGCCCTTATGCTGGACTTCACTCTCCTGGTGATCCTCCGGTATTCGTCAAAGTCACCGGAGATCTTCGATTGTCGGTACACATTTTTCTTCTCCCTAAGCAGAGAGAGAGAGAGTTCGGTGAGTAATTTGTCGGCCTAAAAAACTCTGCCTGGCTGGCGTCAGTTCTCTCTTCCTTCTAGCAGAGAAGACTCAAATGTGCATCATCTGTGAAAGAAGAAACACCATCGCTGAAGTCAGTCCTCCCCAAATCTGGAAAAGATAGGCTATGCTGCTTCTTATTCACCCGGCAGCTTCAATGCAAATATCTCCGAGTATTTGGGTGTCAATCTGAAAACAGTGCTGATGATTAGGAAATAATTGGATAAGTTAGACTGTGAGCACGATAGTCCGGTGCCTGTGGAACCTCACACTAAGCGTTCTGATACGAAATAGGCTCCAAATTTTTCGGGGAGATCCAGGCCTTTATTGAGAACGATCCTAACATGCCAATGATGTAAGAAGCTAAAGACAAGAGAGTGTCAGAGTCTTTCATCAGGCAGTTAATGAATGATGATATCCCATACTACTAATACAAGATGGGAAAGGGTCATCTTCTCTCGCAGAAGTTCAAAGACACTCGTAAAGATCGTATAATGAAACTTGTGAACAAACTGAATCATCCCCTCAAGCCTGGTATGCTTTGGTTCTTCTCAGAAGAAATGAATTTCTGCCAGGACCATATGGTGCCCTTCCCCCCAAACACTAACTTATTGTGTCCTATAAAGATATATGAGAGTCAGAAAGAACAAGTTATCGGTCCATATCCTTGTGATTAGGGTGGTCAGTAGCGTGGGTCACGTGATACTTTAGTTTACCTTCCCGGATAGCTAGAGGAGTTGGTGTTTTTCTGGCTTCCTTCGGACTCTTTTTCCTAGAGTCGGTACAACTGGCACTTGGACTAATTTGAACATTGGTCACATCCCCATCGCCATTTGGTCCAGTTGTTGTGAGCACATGTCCGTTCAAGCCAGTCGACTTTGATTTGCTGAAGGCTGATCATCGACTTCTGTCAGGCTTTAAATTACCTCAAACTTTGTACAAGCAGTCTGTGTTGACTGTTCTGACAGATGTATTAACCCAAAAGCCGCGTATCCATTCTTGTTGCAGTTGACCTGTGGTTTTCTTGCGTTCCCGGAGACTTATGCGACGCAGAAACCTATTGTTACGTTGCATACTGACCCTGGGTCAACCTTAACGAAGCCGATCTGGGGTGTTCCCCTTTCTTGATTCTCTTTATCACTTCTGCAACACCAGAATTTGATCCGTAGCCCTCTGAGTGGATGTTCGACAGCTGAGACCTCCTTGTGCCGCGTGAATATCAGACTTCTTTCCTCTACGGCATAGTTACGTGTTCTCGTCAATATAAGATCCTGTCGACGTGTAATATCATATTAATAAAAAAATATGTTGTGTTATATGAAGAAATTTGATTGTAAAATAAAGCTTACTGATATTAGAGTTTAAACATTCAAAATAAAATCGCATTCAGATAATTTCAAAAATTCATAATAAAGCAAGCTCGTACTCTTCTTTTGCTTTCTAGATGAATGGGACGCATATATTCAAACCTACAGCAACATATTCATAAACATACCACAAAAGTCCAAAACATTTGTGCGTGGTTGTCTATATATATATATATATATATATATATATATATATATATATATATATATATATATATATATATATATTGATTATTGTTTTGATAGTTTGAGTGAATAAAAAAAGTCAGCCCGAGCGGCTTATAGCTGCTTGCTGAAGACCCATCCTTTTTTATCCATAATTCTATGATCTTCTTTATTTTATAATCCGCGGAGACAAATTTATCTTCCGTGGGATTTATTGCGGGATTTCTTTATATAATATCCACCAGAAAGGTTCAGAAACTAAGTGGATAAGATGAAAAATGAAAATCTGTGTGGGTGCATATTAAGTCCAGGCACCTTGAATGATATTACCTGTGGCGCTTGGGACAGGAAGTGGGGATAACTTCACAATCTCTGCAATTAAGGCACGTCCCCATTCGGGTCTTATGTGGAAAAATATAAAAATTAAAATAGAAAAATGGAGATAGAAGTAAGACCAATAATCCAAACTGGAAAAATTGAAAGATTGCTTATAGGAAAAGTAATCGAGCATCCATTCTGAAAAATAGCTTGCAAGATTATAAGGAAAAGCGTCTTGTCATAGAAGGACCCATAACCAGTGCTTCTTTGGGCAACATATTAAGACGCATCAATATAAAATAAAACATATCCTTGAAGAATGACGATAAATTACATCAGTTGTAAAAATCTAAACTTCTGTGGGAAACTGATGATGAAAACATTCGGTATAATAATATGAACTTCCAAGGGTAATAGAGGCAAAAGCACATCCGGTGTAATAATATAATCTTCTTTGGGAAACGGATTACGAAGACATTTGATATAATAATATGAACTTCTAAGGGTAATGGAGGCTGAAGCACATCCGGTGTAATAATATAAACTTCTTTGAAGTACCGATGATGAAGACATTCGGTATAATAATATGAACTTCCAATGGCAATAAAGGCTGACGCACATCCGATGTAATAATATATACTTCTTTGGGGAACGGATGATGAAGACATTCGGTATAATAATATGAACTTCCAAGGGTAATAGAGGCTGAAGCACATTAGGTGTAATAATATAAACTTCCTTGAAGAAGGGATGAGGAATTACATCGGGTATAATAATATGAAGTTACTTGAGTTGCTGAAGGCGAACCGCATCCGTTATAATGATAAGAACTTCCTTCAGGAATGGACGACAAAGAACACCGTTGTGTTATGAATTTCCTTGGAGAACGAGCGACGAACGCCGTTATTAATTAATGAAGTTCCTTGATTAATTCACAGCGAAACAAATCGTATGAAATAAGGATCTTCCTTATAAAAGTGACGACGAAACCCATCCGTATATAATAATGAATTTACAAATAATGAACATTTGTTACGGAAATTCAGTGTTTTCCTTCTGTTAGCTGTGACAATTCACTTCTTGTTTCTCCTTGCCTCTTATTGATCAGAAATAAACACAGAATTTCTATTCTTCCCCTCAGACAGAGTTCTCCCTCTCTTTTGCTTTCTCCACAAAATCTTACCTACACTTTCCTTTCGGCCACAAACCAAACATCTACAAACAGAGGGCGAAAACGCTGCGGCCTCTCCTTTCAATCGATTGTTTGCATACAAACAATTTTCCATTGCATTTCTACTTCCATTTAACATTATCTATAATAAATTTCTTTCATTTTATCTTCTCAATAGAAATGACTATGTACATATGTAAGGGTGAATGTGTATACAGTTGATTCTCAATATACGTTTGTTTATATTTTTATAAATATAAATATATTCGTTCGTGGAACTGACAGAGGGGGAGAAAATTTGAGCTATTGATTTTCTACAAATAGAATCTAATAACCCTCATATGAGTCCAATAATAATAATAATAATCATCATAAACAAAAATTTATCGTCTATAAACAAGTGAATTTTGGATCTCTCGTTATCTTGGTGGGTACGACCTTGTTTTTAGGACGCCGCGGGAGGAGTTTGATCCAAGCGAGGCCCAACACAAACCTTCAACGGCGTCGTGACTTGGCCACCCATTAGGCGGACACGCTGATACTCATCCCTTGGGGAATAATTAGTTCACACGAATCACCATGCATATAATCATTCAAAATACTCAGATCATTTCCCTTTCCGCATTCACACCACAACACGGACACTCCCTCTTTTGTTCCGGGGCCTTGTCGATAGAGTGAAAGTAGGCTCTATCAGGGCACTCATATCCACATACCCATGACACAGAAAGGGTGACAACGCCCTTTTATGGTTTCACCAAGGGCTCTATTATTCGTTGGTAGGTATAAAAAAACATAAAATACCAACAGGATACGTCCTCCCTGATTGTCATTCTGATCTCTATTTGCCTTTCATTATCCGCTGCTGGGATTTCGTTCACGAAGCGAGGGAGGAATGGCGCTACCTAGCAATATTTGAATTTTTAATTAAAATAAGAAAGAAAACCAAGTGAAGGATACATGAAGTAAATACATGGTGTCCATTAAATATGGGACCAATGGAAATTTAATATTTTGTAAAACTTTCATCCTACAGAAAAAACTACATATAGTCTTTCATTCTGGTCAATTTATTCTGTAGCTCCAACATAAATCATTCAGACTCGAACATGTTTTCTACATGGTTATACAGGGATCAATTAAAGAGGGGACCTCAATGAAAATGAAAAGAAATTATAAATATATATGACCCCCTCCCCAAATTACATATCTAACCATGTGTAAAATATGCTAAGGTATGTACGAGGGGCAGTCAATAAGTTTTGCGAATCAGTAGGGCAAAACAGAGGAAGGGGGATGGCTGTTTGTGAGGGTGTTAGGACAAGTTATAACAAGTCAGGACCTGCAGTCGCACGTTCCTGCCTCGTCTATTTACGAGGCAGTAGCTGATTGCAGATCGTCAGTCACAAATTTTTCAACACTAGAGAAGGTTGAGTACCGCGCAGTGATTAAATTTTTGACCAAGGAAGGCAAGAATGCAAAAGAGATCCATGAACGCATGGTTGCAGTGTACACTGACACCGACCCTTTCAAAATCGACGGGTGAAGGTCGAAGAAATCGAACCAGAACTTGGAATATCACATGGAAGTGTTATCAACATCATCCATGACAATTTAGCCATGGCCAAGGTCTCTGCCCGTTGGGTCCCTAGAAACCTCACGCCCCATGATCGACTTCAACGTCGTCAAAGTCTACAAGGCCAGAGTTGCACAAGCTGCCCCGCACAAGTGCGGATTCGAGGAGCTAAAGCATCCTCCCTACAGTCCAGATCTGGCCCCTAGCGACTACTTTTTATTTCGCCAGCTCAAGGTTGCACTTCGTAGACGCCGGTTTAGGGACGATTAAGATTTCCAGCTCACCGTCCAGGAGTGGATTGAACATCAGTCGGGAGATTTCTGGTTGTCTCGAATTTGAAGCCTCAGGGACAAGTGGCGCAAGGGCATTGAAGTTGAGGGTAGTTATATTGAAAAATAATAAAACACTTTTCCTCATCTCTCGTTTCCTTATATCCGAATTGCAAAACTTATTGACCGCCCCTCGTATGATTCATGTTTGAGCGACAGAATGAATATTTAGAAAAACTATATGTAGATTTTCTGTAGGCTAAAAGGTTTACAAATAATTAAATTTCTATTCAAATCCAATATTTAATGGACCCCCTTTATAAAGAATATAAAGAACAAATACAGGGTGCGGCAGAACCGATTGGGCAGTTTTAAGGAGTTATAAAAAAGTAAGGGGGGTATATAGAGAAGAAATTTTATTATATTCGAGGTTAGCAGTACGGGGGGGGGGGTAATATAGAGAAGAAATGTTATTATACTCGAGGTTAGCAAAGTGAAACCACGCACACCTCCCCCCCCCCGAGCATTGACTCCTCAAAACTGCTCAATCGGTTCTGCCGCACCCTATATATTAAAAAAGGGCAGCGTGAAACGAGACTAAAAAAAGGTTTATTGTAAATCATAGTTCTGTCTTGGGTTGGGCGGATAATAACCTTAAAAACAAGTTCTTATTCAGAATAATCAAAAGTTCTAAGGGTAATCTCCTTCCCATTCAAGGTGCTGGGGCACTACGAGAGATGGCTGTTTCCTATGTCTTTGACCCCTTTCTACCTCGTAATATTAGCCGTAGTGAATACGAAGCTCCTACTACCACCATAATAACCAAATAAGTGGAAACCTCTTACGACTATTTAGCTACTTTACAATTTGCGTTCTATTAATGAGGTTTTAGAATTAGGGTTGTTTTCTGTTGCGTGCATCCATCCTAAGTTTTCATCTTGGGGTTGAGGGATGAAGATAAGCTGAAGTTCTTAATTTATTGATTAACATTAGAATACTTACCTGTGAACGGTAGACTATCTACAAGTGAGACGAACAATGTAATCAAACTGTTAAATGGGGGACCTGAAAGAACTGACCTCTATCAGGCAGCCGAAACTCGACAACGATGTTCAGTTGCGCTTCTTCCTGAAGTACCCGTGTGAGAAATCAGGGTAGGAGAGGCTGTGTTTGCCTATCTTCTACAACGAAAGGAATGTGTGATGTTCACGGTATGTAGGTCCCTTCATTTATGTACTTTGGTTTGTTCGTCTTTATCTGCCCGCAGGAAGAAATTTTGGAGCAATACAAAGAAATTAAAAAAAAAAAACAGAATAAAGAAGTCACTATTCATTCGTTGTAAAGACCTGCCTTTCCCCTTTAAAATCAAGTCCTGTTGAGAATCGAGGGTTGTAGTCGTTGATTCTATCCCCCAAATTGAGTCTCATTCTTAGAAAATCACAAAGCTGAGGGCCATCCTTACCTTCATTGTTGAAAGAAATATGTTTTCATTAGGGTTACGTCACTGATTCCTACTACCTATTTTTAAAAAATTCTAGTTGAGATTTTCCTGTATGTTTTATCATTCTTTTACTTATATAAATAGAAATAATTTTAAAATCAGATTCAGGGGTTAAAATTCCCATTTTATTATTTAGTATCAAGTTGGTCCTTCTTTGGTACAATAACTGCTTTAATATGTCGAAAATATATAGTCATATAAGTATTGGACGAAGTTGTGGGAATCTTAATTTATCCTTGAAGCAGAATCTGTTTCAGCTTTTACAGAGATTAAGACAGGAGAAATCGATTCCATACTTGATGATAAAAAACTCAAAGAAGATGTTTGATTAAGTTGAGATCTGTTGGTTTTGTGGACCAATCCAAGTGTTCTCCATCACTGTTGTGGTTTTCTTTGCAGTTTTTAACAATTCTAGTTGTGTCACTTACGCATTATTGTCCTGTAAGATGATCCCGCCATTGAAAAACACTGTTTGTGCTATAGGGTCACTTTGAGCACGCAAAATTGAAAAACACACATGAGAAGTAACCTTCCCATTCAGTACGATCAAAAGACCATTAGAACTCTACGATATAGCCACCTATACCATCACAGAAACGCCTCCTTGCTTCAAGGTTGGGGTCGGGCAATTAGGACGAAAGGTATCTTTGGGCATCCTCCCTGCATAAATTTGTCATCAATAGAGAAAAAAGTGTAGGATAAATTGGTCAGAGATGACATTTTTTCACTCGTCTATTGCTCACTAATTTTGGTCTTTGCACCATTTTAGTTTATTTTAACTATTATTCAGTCAGAAAAATGTTTGGCATTGACAACTATTACACGTAATCTAGTTTATTGGGGTCTCAACAAACTGTTTTCGTTGATACTCAGTTGGTAAGATGTTGGTTTAGTTCTGTAGTTATTAGCTGTGGTTTTGTAATTTAACAACACAATGTGTTTTAATGTTCTGGCGGCATGTATTAGCGAATTGCTTCTTCCGTCCTGAGTTACATTTCCCAGAACTAATATTTCCATAAGTTTGTCAGCATAATCTTACACACAGTTCGTCTCGAAACATTAAAATACCCATCTTTTTTGTTCCCCATGCTCTAGTCATTCTCTCTCCAACATTTTGCCCCTTTAGAAGTTGGAAAAACCACTTTTTTACATAAATACATTTCACATAGTAAAATAAAGATCTTATTACATCAAGTACAGGATGATATAAAACATATATATATATATATATATATATATATATATATAAGATATATGTACCATTGGGATTCATATATGTATATGTCCAAATTTTAGCGAAAATATAATGTTCGAAATATCACTTGTTTCCATTATTTTGTCAACCTTCTGTATATCTCTGGAATTCAACCTTTTAACCATGTTCAAGGATCGCTATATTAGAATGCTATATACATATATCCAGCGTCCAAGATTTTTTTTCTTTAACCTTGGTGAATTAATTAAAATACAATTCACACAAAAGAATTTATCCTATAAAACATTTTCATCCATTGCAAAAAACTTTTCTCAAAACTCCTTAAGATTTTGAAGCAAAACACTATTGAAGTTTCTCTTCATCTGTTTCGTTAACAATCAATCTTTCATTGCAATTCTGATTGTCTAAAGCAAAGAACATATGGTAATCCAGATGAAACATGTCAAGAGAATATAGCCAATGAAGCAGTAGTCCCCAACCCAAACTATTTAGAGTATCTTGACTACACTTGCGATGGTTAGTTGTGCATTGTCTTTCATAAACACATCTCCCTTGCCATTGATCAACGATGGATAGTTTAAAATCAGTTCATCTAGAAACATTCACAGTTGGAAATGCATTTTTTATTTTTTTTTTGGTCTTTAAGCATCAGATTCACGATGAAAGATTCTTTGATAAGGACACACATGAAGAAGGACTTCAATATATATTTTTTCTGCAAATCCCAGGGAGTTTTATGCAAGAGGCATAAACGAACTTTTATTTCGTTGGAAAATATTTCTGAAGCGAGTAAAAAATATTTTATAGAATAAATATTGTCTGAACTTTATTTCTATTTACACGTAGAAGAAACGAATGAATTTTTAAGACACTTGATCAAATTCGCGTAAATCAGTGAAAATAATGCAAAACATTTTGATCACTACATTTTATCATAAAATTCTTGGTGTATTTTTGCCCGTTTCGTGTCTGTGTAGAAGTTGGGGGGGGGGAGTGATAGGGAACTAAATAAGAATCACGGATGTCTAATCAATAAATTGGACTAAATAAAGGGATGGTCAACTGCATTGGAAATCGAAAACGTTGGAAAGGAATAAAAAGCCAGAGTCAGTCCTTACACCTCTCTAACTCTCTGCAAGATTCTCTAAGCATCCATATTTCAGGTAAAAAATAAATATGTATGTATTGTAGATCTTCCACACCTTGATCATTTTCTCTGCCACTTAGTAATTTAATACACACTAAAATGATTTAGGTAATGCCTGATATTTCTTTTCTGAAAATATCCTTTTGGAGATGGACGAAAATATTTTTTCATTGTAGACATGTTTGTTTTGTAGCAGATGACCTAGCTAGGGTGGATTTGAGCGTGCACGTGTTTGAAGTTAGAGCGCGTTTGAAGTTAGAGTGGTGCTTGAAAAAGTTAAGTGTTGCAACATTAATTTCTTTATGGAGGAAAATTTATTTAAGATCAACATATCTAAAAGAAAAGGAACTACGAGCTTTAGGTTAATAAATGGCGGTGCAATTTACATTCTCAAGATTAAATCTTAGGTAAATTCAGTTATCATCTAGTTTTGGAGATGAAGTAGCTCTTTTGAGAAAATATAGTGATTTGGCCACATAACTTCGATATGGCCAGCTGTATTGGTTGTTTGTATTGCAGTGCACCTCAAGGTGGGCTGGGTAGTGGATGGCTACAACGTCCTGCACTCTAACAACAATCCTAGCTAAGTTTGCTATATTGCAACAATTAATAATAATAAGCATATTAATGAAGCTGTTACTTGTTTCAAATACGGATAAACAGTTGGGATTAATATTTTCGAATAAGAGTATAACGAATCCTTTGCACCTTAACATTAAAATGAACACTAGTTTATAATGGTCCTTTCATTATTCAGAAAGGCATCTCTGAAAACCATTGCCAATTTATTTGCCTCGATATGCAGCTTAACAAGTAAAAGAAGGGGAATGGCAAACTAGAAACCGTAGGAATTTTTCGATAAGTTCACTACTCAAGTTGTGCAGCTTTCATCTACTGCACCCTGTTAGTTTTCGCCTCTTAAAAATAAATTATATAAAAAATACTTCAAAAAATAGATCTAGCAAAAATTGTTAAAGGTTTTTTTTTGTTTTTGTAACGGATTTTGTGAGAAAATGAGATCGTCTTCAGTAATGGTTGGATATTTTTAGTTCATCTATTTTTGGTGAACAGAAAAGAATTACAGGGATGATAGTTAACTATTGTACGTCAAATAGATGGAAACTTTTGCGGAGGTTGTCCATGAGAACACTGGAGACGGCAGTTTTGATGTGGGTTACTCGCCATCTGAACTAGACAGAAATCTGTCCCTCCAATAAATGAGATATGCCAGGATGACAGAGGCAGTTTACGGTAAATGGATATCGTTTTTATTTTTGTTTTTTTGTAACTACCCAATTTTTATCTCTGCCAAATAATTCGACTCAATCCTTCCCATAACTTGTGAGAATTCAAATTTATATTATCATAAACTACAAGCAAAACGTCTTTTTTTATATATATCTTCTTTCAGATTCTCTTCCATTTGTTTTGACTTAATGGTTTCTTTTATACTAAGTTTTTCCAACTTTCTAAATCGTTATTTTTTTCTGGAAAAGAGTAATTTTATTTTAATGGGTGTAAGACATTTCACTTTTATATATAAAAGACATTTACAATAAAAAAATATTTCTTCGCGAGATTTCGAAATCCCAACGTAAGTTTATTTATGTACGAAAGGTTTTGCTCAAGAGAGAAAACTTATATCAACAATTTCTCCTATCTCTCACTCCTTTTCACAGAACACACATTCACACATATACACCTTATTCTTACGGCTATCTCTCTCCTAGAATAGAAATGCGATATTTTCAATATTTCGCCAGAATTTATTTTTTTTTGTATAATGTTGGTAAGTGACAGTGAGAATAGAGAGTAGGAGTTAAATAATTGATAAAATGGTAATTTCGCTGTGCTGAACCGCACTTTGACTCTTTGTTCCTTAACGAAGAATTTAGTGCGTTATTCTTTGTATTCCTGATGCGTTATTAATTCCGGAGATTTTATCGCCCGTCGTTTTGGATCAATCCATGGACAGGAAGATTTCTTGTAGAACAGAGTTTACGTATTAGTTTGTGGTTATATTTTATCTTTAGGAGTCTTATAGGTCTTTTTCATTTTGGTCATTCTGATTTTTATTTTTTAATAAATGGAACATCGAAAAAGACGATAAAATTGTCAAACACATTTTATTTTTACAAACAACATAATTTAGTGACTTACTCAGCTTTACACATGTGAAAGTTTATACTCAAAACGTATATATCTATATTTCTGTAATAGGCATTCCAATCTATCAAACTAAATAGACGTAATGTCTGAAATACATTGCCCTCGTCGGTTAATGATTTCATGCAAATCAATCGTGAAAAGCGTTGAAAGTTCGAAAATTAAGACCGATATCCTAACTAAAAAAAAAATGAATAAGATTATAAGATAATTCTACAAATAAACTACTCCACCATATTTGCAGAAAATTTACTTGCAATCTATTCTACAGGTCTATTTGAATTGACAGTCGCTATTTATTCTACATGTAAGTCACTATTTTGCCGAGTTATTAGCCCTTGAAAGTAATATTTTCGGATCAATCGAACCATTATTTGTCGCTGCTATATTCGCCGTAGTGAGAAATGGACGATGGGGTGCGGCAAGAACAGTCAGAGGTGCCCCCCCCCCCCCTAGGTTGAAATATCTACACAGATCAGAACGAAAGAGAAAAAGAGAGAGAGAGAAAGGGAAACAAGGAGTAAAAAGGAAAGGAAGTACCCTAGGAGACCTTTTGATCCATTCAAAGAGGGTACCTTTGGACTAGCAATCGAACAGGCACATGGCTGCCCAATTGTTTTGCGTCCCTAAACGGCCACTTTTCAAGACTTTGTCTAGTCTTGACTTGAACTGGTCAACAGATTCACTGTTGAAAACTTCCACTCGAAGTGCGTTCCACTTACCGCAGATACTGTAAGTGAAAAAATTTCCACACAGATTGCGGTTGTAACGCTTCAGTTCAAGTTTGAAGCCGTGATTGCGCGTTCTGTTGTCACTCAGTGTGAAAATACCCCGGTAGTCAACATTGTCGAACCAGCCGGCTACCTTTTCGTCTATGCCCAGCGCTTGCACTTTCCGGAGAAGGCGGTGGTGTGGTACCTTATCAAAGGCTTTCTGAAATTCAAGGTAGACCACATCCACTGCTTTGTCTCGATCGTGCTCACTGAAGACGAAGTGGAAGAATTCCACAAGGTTCGTCAGGCATGACCGTTGCCTTCGGAAGCCGTGTTGGGAACTCCTCAGTAGCAGGTTTGACTCTAAATACGACGTCATTTTGTCCACCATCATGCTCTTCATGAGTTTACCGACTATCGAAGTCAGACTGATAGGTCGGTAGTTTGACGGTTGGCTTCGGTCTCCTTTCTTGAAGATAGGAGTCACCTCCGCTTCACGCTAGTCTCTAGGAACGCATTCAGTCGGGATTGACATGTTGAAGATTGCGCTCAGGGGGCGTGACACTTATTCGCGCACTTTTTTTAACACCTTAGGTAGAAACCCCTCCGGGCTAGTTGACTTATTCGTCATTGGGTCACTGATCTTCTTTTTTATTTCCCCTTCGGTGAAGTCCATATTCTCCAGCTTTTTCCCCGAGTAGGAATCCATTGGCTGGGGCATGGGACCACACTCTTCAGTAAACACTGAAGAGAAGTAGTCGTTAAGGAGGTAAGCATTTTCTGCATCTGAATGCTTTAATGCCCCCTCCTCATTTCTCAAAGGGCCAATCGTTTGACGGATTGGTTTACGGCTGTTCACATATCAAAAAAACTCATTGGGATTCTCTTTACAGAGTCCTGCCACTCGGAGTTTCTCAGACCGCTAAGCCGCCCTTAGGCTGGACTTCACTCTCCTGGCTAGCCTCCAGTATTGGTCAAAGTCACCCGAGATCTTCGATTGCCGGTACACAGTTCTCTTCTTTCTAGGCAGTTGGCCGATTTCTCGATTAACCTACTTTGGTTGAACAGAAGACTGACGGGGACATTTCAGAGGTAGGAAACGCGATTGAAGACTTATGAGTGTGGTTTTGAAACTGATCCACAAGTTTTCAACAACATCGCACACTTCTAGCCTCGCGTCAGTCAGTCCAGCAAGAAGACCTGCAAATTCTGCTTTTTTCAAATCGAGTTTTTTCGATTTACTAGTTACAGGCCCTGCCTTCGGGACTTTGACTACAAATCTAATTAGTCGGTGGTCACTGCCACCGAGCTCTTCGACAAAAGAGAGGTCCTCAACGATGTCATCCTCAGAGGTAAAAACCAAGTCGAGGATATTGTTTCCTCTCGTTGGCTCTCTCACCCATTGAGTGAGGAACTCGTTGTTCGTGAGCTCCAGGAGTAGTGCGTTCTCGCAACAGGTTTCTCTGGTTTCCAGTCAACTTGTGTGTTGAAATCCCCCATGACGATACACACTCTGTCTTCGACAAGTTCTCCTAGTAGCTGGTACAGATCTTTGTCCTTTTCAATGAGTTGGGCAGGAGGTCTATAAAGCACCAGGGTCCTGTATTTTGCAAGATATATCTTTAGGTCAACACCAAGTAGTTCATGGTCGGATACGATGTTGCAATCCGTCGAGTTGAGAGTGTTCTTGACATACAAAATCACACCGCCACCCTCTCTGTCTGGCCTATCTTTCAGGAAGAGCTGGTAACCGGGAATCGTGAATTCACCTTCAAAATCTCGGCTTGAGGTTTTTATCCACGACTCCGTTATGGCCACCATCTCAGGTTCCTCTGTGTCTACGAGGCCACGGATCTCAGGAAACTTATACTTGATTGACCTTCCATTGAACAGAAGAACTGTGAGGGAGTCCCCTAGTGCAAGACTCCCTACGCTCTTCCGTTTCCCGCCTTCTCTGTTTTCGTGGTCACACCCTTTTTGACGACCTCCGAGAAGGTCGTTCCAGGAGTGACAGAGAGAGAGAGAGAGGGGGAGAGAGAGAGAGAGAGAGAGAGAGAGAGAGAGAGAGAGAGGGAGGAAGGCAGCTGATCTGTGGAGGTATGGCAACAGTGGGAGGACACCTGTGACGGTGCTTGCCGCACCCTATCGTCCATTTCCTGCTGCGGTGAGTATAGCAATGTCGGTATGACGTCATAAGCCTCGGTGAAAAAGACAGGTTCGTTGGATCAATTCAAGAAATACCCATTCCTCAAGATAAAGATTAGCATCACATTTAGTTAAGACGGTGATTTAACTACGGCACATAATGTTAGGGTTAGTAGGTTACTTAAACAAATGTATTTTTTTTAATTCTACAGATTATTAATTAATACTCACGCGATAACATAACCACCATTGTGTCACAACCGTCACAAAGATCCGTCACTTTGATCTAAAGCCTAATGCTATGCGATGGCAAGTTTGCTAGAATAGCCTTTTTGCTTGTTTCCTTTAAGCGGGAAAAAAACAGCACACAAAACCTAAAAGAACTTACAAAAAAAAAGAAAAAGAACAGACAAAAGCTAACCTATCCTAAACACAAGCTAAAAAAACATCAACCGCAAAATCCCAGCTAAATTACTATTATTATTTTGGTTCAAAACGAGCTACCAATGACAAGATGGCTGCAAATATATTTTTCTTTATAACTGCATAATTATATATTCCCGCAGTATAACTAGTGAAGGTGAGTATTTTTTCAAAACACAAATATTTATAACAGAGTCTCAGATTGCGACAATAATAAAGATGTTCAAATAACTTGGACCGATTTTAAACAACTTCAGTCTTTGGCAATTTCAACCATAGAAAGATTAACAATCCAACAACGTGTTAAAGATATCGAAGCCTATTACAAAAAAGGACGTTCAAACAGAAACGCATTTCGGGCACTTCGCGATTTTTTTGGTCAATATAATCCACCAACCGAGAGTGCAATTGGGAAAATTGTTCGTAAATTCAAACAAATGATGTCGGTGGCACATATGAAAACGCCATTGCGTGCTTGTTTACATCATTCACCTGAAAACATTGCTGCAGTGCGCGAGAATGTGGACCCAAGATGCAGACATCTCTATTCGACATCGCACGAAGGAATTGAACCTCTCCACAATAACGTTACATCGAATTTTGACAAAAGATTTGTCTCTACACGCTTACAAAATTCAATTGACACAAGAACTGAAGACTACTGACCATTTGAAGCGCCATACATTCGTCAATTAGGTGCACGAGCCAAACAAGCCGATGATGATTTAGGTCCAAAAAATCATATTTAGTGATGAAGCCCATTTTCATCTTGGTGGATTCGTTAATAAGCAGAATTGTTGCATTTGTGCTGATGAAAATCCCAGGAAGATTGTTGAAAAGCCACTGCATCCACAAAGGGTCACTGTTTGGTGTGCATTTTTTGCTAGCGGAATCATTGGGCAGTATGTCTTCGAAAATGATGCCGGGAATTCTGTTACGCTGACAGGCGAGCGATACCGTGCCATGATAACCAACTTTTTATGGCTTAAATTGAATTCTATGGATGTCAAAGATTTGTGGTTTCAACAGGACGGCACCACATGCCACACAGCCAATGCAACAATGGCTTTATTGAATGAGAAGTTCCCAGGTCGCATCATCTCTCGAAACAGCGAGGTCAATTGGTTACCACGATCGTGTGACTTGACGCCTTTAGATTTTTTACTTTGGGGTCATCTCAAAATTAAGGTTTATGCCAACAAGCCAATAACAATTCAACAGCTGAAGGATGAGATAATAAAGCATATTGGTGAGATCGAGGAGCAACTATGCAGAGATGTCATCAAAAATTTTGACCATCGAGTGGAGGTGTGCCGCCGAAGCCTTGGCGGATATTTAGGCGATATTATTTTTCACACATAATTGCAACGACTCAAATAACATGATCCAACAGTGAAATCAATTAATTTTCACTAATAACACTGTTTTATTTGCTGCTAACTTCGATCCGTCTTAATGGAACACCCTTTATAATAATAATAATAATAATAATAATAATAGATATTTATAATGCGCCCTTCAGGGCTGTTAGCCCTCTCAGAGTGCAGGTTGTGTAGCGATTTTAGATAAATCGTTAGAAATACAGGTTTAAAGTTATAAACACCCCCCCTGGGTAATAAATTCTTCGAGTAAACTTGCACTCGTTGGTCTGGGATTTCTAGAAATCAATCAAACAAAAACTTCTAAAGTTATAATGTTTCAATTGCGGCTAAAGTTCTCTAATAGAGAGCAAATAAATTATAAACTTACTTACTGTTTGGCTTAATTCCAGAGGGAAAATAAATCAAATTCTGAACATTGACAACTCAATAACTAATTGATACTAACACATTTTTTATATCCAAAGAAATTAACATAGACAATTATAATAACGTAACTTGTTATAAGTAGTAATACTCTTTCCTACCTATAATAAAGTGTATAAATGTAAATCAACCCTTTCAACTTAAACATTTAAGTGAATCCTAATGAAATTTGTGATTACATTGGTTTTTAAACTCTTAATGAGTAAAATTTAATGTACAAAAATATTTCAAGCTATAAACTTAACAAATCCGAAGGCATTTCAGGATTTTAACTCATAACAAATAGAATGCACCTGTCTTCAAAAAATAATCAATTTAATTGCAATGTTGATCAAACAAGAACTTCACTACCTCGTAGATAAATAAACATAGTTAACTACTTAAGGTTTATTTTGTTAGCAAATATTAGCAAGATAAACGCTAATCCCTCTAGGCGCTAGAGGTATTCTGACAGAAGTTTGTGCCTTCCAGCGATTGAGCATCAAAAATAGCCGTCATATAAATACCTTGGGTTTTGAGTCTCTAATTAGATTGATAAACCGTCGCCTTCGGTTCAAATCGTTGTGTCTGTTTCCTCAAGTTCCCCGATATTCGGTTATACCTCGAGATCGGATCTCACCAGACAGACCCATCTGTTTTGTGAAGCCTTACTCTGTTCAGAGCAAGCCTAGAATCGTTTTCGTTCCCGAGGGATTGGCCGGGATTCCTCTCGTCTCATCTGGACCCCATCCCCTCTTAAGGATCTTCAGTTTTCCGTGTGAGGCTTCGTGCCGAGCCGCTGCAGAGTCTCGATTTGAACGTTGTACTTCTCTGGAGCAGAGGTCCCACCGTCCGTCCTTAAGAAGGATCATGAACTCGTCTTCTGGTCCCCGCGCCCTTTTATTCTCGTCACCATCAGGATATTCGACCTGGGGCTACGTCCATTGGACTTCTCCATTCCTCGCGCCGACCCACTGAATGATATTCACTAGAGGGCCGCGTCCGCTGGTCTTCTTCCTTCCTCGAGCTGTCCATATTAAAGGTAAAAAAGACCATTTGCTTTAATCTCACAATAATCAACCCACTTTCTGACATTTAAATATTCCCTCTGTATAACAAATTTGTAATATTTAAAAGCTGATAACAAGTAATTAACGTTGCCCAGTTGCGCATCCTCGATTGCCGATTAATCTGTATTCTGTCAGAGTTGTCCTTTATTCACATTACCTATATTTCTCGTATGTATATATATATATATATATATATATATATATATATATATATATATATATATATATATATATATATATATAAATATAATTTTAATATATATGAAAAAAAGGCAATTTATATATATGTATATATATATTTATATATACAAAAGGGGGAACAAATTACTTATGGTAGTTAAATGAATCAAGTGAAGATTAACGAGGTGATCTGGGGATGACCATACACGATCGCATTAACTTTAAGCGCGGGCGAATTGGATTGGGGGTGGAAGACAACGGCACATGACTTCAAGAAGATACTTCGGGGAGTCCTGACTAGGAGGACTCGATGATGCTGTTGGATTACTTCGTGATGAAGAATGAGGCTTTCTCTGCTCCAGAGAGACTTAATCTTAAATAGAGACTATTCTGCTGATCGGCAGGGAGTATAAGTCTCCAAAAAACGGAAATCTTGAAGGGGTGGTGAAGATGAGAGGGCCGCACAACTCTCAGGGAAGAAGGGGGCTCGATAGCTTTCCTCTGAACTGGGGCCAAAGCTTAACGAAGGTAGATCTGCTGACGTGATCTTCGACCACGTACGACAACGAGTTACGAGGGTTCACGGGAAACAGACGGCAGTCTGGACGTAGTGGATGGCGGACTCTTAATCTCCTTTAGAGATAGTGAGCCTCTGGTTAAATGCGCGGGTGGCTGCTCTTCTAGACGCATCAGAGCCTTGCGGTCACCAAGGGATTCTTGGCCTTAGTCTAAGCAAACACAATTCATGATAACGCGTCGTTCCAGACGATCAAACTCGCCTCGCTATATAGGGGTAGGGATAATATGGCCGTGCACTGCTTTATCGAAGGGGAGGCGAGGGATGATCGGCGTCTGAAAACAAACACATCTGGGACGTGTGATCAAGTGAGTGACGGATTCTTCCTCGCTTTCTAAAATTCTCACGATGGCTCACGTGGTCTTGAAAGAATAGAGGGGTATTTCCAAGTGGCTTCCTCTCACGGTAGTCCTTCGAGGGCATTCCCTAACACGCCACCCTTTCCGAAGATGACGTTTTCCTGATTTGAATAGGAGGGAAAAGGGCATCCCCAAACATGGGAGAAGTTGCGTATAGGAAAACTTTGACCTGAGCCTATAAGTGCCCAATAAGGGTGGACCTTTAAATTTAAGTCAACACAGCGGTCACAAAATGAATGAATTACTTCCGTTTAATCCATGGCGCAGGGTATACTTAAAAAGGGTATGGTCGTTAATCAGGACCAAAAAAATAACACACAAAGTAAATTAGTGCGAGTTATAAAACAAATCAAAAGGATTCATTCATAAAACGGTAGTGGAACTATATGCCAATAAAAATAAAGAAACATACCATACACACAAAAAAACAAACCCGCACGCAAAGGACAAATATGTACAAAAGGAAAACAAAATTTTACATGAGAACCAAGGAACATAAACATACACGGTTGAGACGGAGTTTTAGAATGATAAAAATCAAACGAGTACACAGAGTCGAGTATGTGAATGGAAGTACACTGCTTAACACATTTTACTTCGAAGGGGGAGGATCATCGAACGGATTCCTACTTGGACAGTCTGCAACACAGTTTTCTGTCCCTTTAATGTACCTTATTCGAAATTGAAATTCCATTAGAAGTAGACTCCAACGCATAAGCCTTCCGTTCTGGCTTTTATAATTCTTTAAGTAAGCTAATGGGCGATGATCGGTTTTGATCACGAACTCCTTACCTAACAAATATGTTTGGAATTTCTGTACACTGCGTACGATCGCTAGAGCTTCAGGTTTTATGACCCCATAGCTTCTTTCGCGTGACGAGAGTTTCCGTCTAGCGTACGCAATCGGGTAACTGTTGTCGTCTTCTCATACTGGAGCAAGACGCAACCAATGCCTTCATTACAAGCGTCCGCTCGTATCGCAAAAGGTTTGTTCGTATTCGGGAGTCTCAGTATGGCAGCTTATGTTAGTCTTTTCTTCAGCTGATGCAAGAGGGCGGTCGCCTTAGGGTTCCATGTAGAAAGCTAAGGGGGGGGGGCACTAAGGCGTCGAAATTCGGGATAAAACGTCGGTAAAAGGATGTCGACCCAAGAAAAGAGCGTAATTGCTTTTTAGTACGCGGGAGAGGCATGCCAGTGATAGCCTTTACCTTTTACTTTTGAGGGGCTGTTTGATTTTCACCAATGAGGAAACCGAGGTTTTTAATAGTGCTATAGGCTAAATGGCACTTTCTAGGGACTATAGTGGGGCTGTTTTCACGACGCCTACCGAGGAGTGATTGTAGAGAGGTAAGATGCTGGTCCCATGTACGGGTGGCCACGTAAACGTTATCGAAGTAAAAGGAAATGTTACTCAGCCCATTCAGTGTTCTGCGCATCATTCGATTATAGTTACTACAGGCAGTAACTAAACCAAAAGGTAGGCGCTTAAACTGCATAAGGCATTTTTATGTGGAAAATGCTATGTATTTCCGGGCACTATCCTTAAGGGGGATTTGATAGTAGGCCTTACACAAGTCTATATCTAAAATAAACTTGGCCTATTAAAATAGATGTAGGCTCTGGTCTATCAAATGGATAGGCTCATCGTCGAAAAATGTTACTGCGTTCAGCTATCTAAAGTCTACGCACATGCGAAAAGACTGATCCGGCTTTCTGACCATAACAATTAGAGAGTAATATTTCGACGTGGAAGGTTCAATTATTCCTAACTTTAGCAAGTTTTTCACTTCGGCGTTAAAAGTAGGCCGCCAGTAAACTGGTAAGGGGTAGGGCTTGGATCTAATAAGTTTCTGGGTAGTTAGGGCTATATCATGCTCAAAATACAAATAGCAGCCAGGCTTCTTACAATTTACATCTGGGAATTCAGCTAACAAAAGAGCCAACTGTGTTTTCTGAGGGGTTCCAACTGGGGATTTAAATCGAGTTTCGAGGTAAAATTTACACGAGAACCGGGGAGCGAAGGGAGAGGGTAGTTTTCGTCCGCTTCGACACATACAGTTTGGATTAAATTAAGAGGCTCAGATGGATGAGAGGCTTCCATTACTGCCTTTTCGTCAGGGGCAATTATATTGTTAATACATGCGCTGCAGTGATAGCGCTTAAGCATATTCACATGAAACAATTTGTTCCCTGAGGGGGTCTGTATTATGCATTCTACGGGACCGCGGGTTTCTAGGATAAGGAAAGAGCCTTTCCATTGCGACAAGAGCTTGCTTGTCTCCGTGGATAGGAGGAGCAACACCTCTTCATCGGGCTTGAATCGCCTTTCTTCGGACCTAACGTCAAAGTAGGTCCTATATTTTTCTAAATTTAGGTTCCAATTTTTGTACGCTAGATCGGCGCATTCCTTCAAGCGGTTTCGAAGATCCAGCACGTAAGAATACGAGGACTTGATCTCTTATCCAGGTGGGGATTAGAAAAAAGTTTATTAAAATGCTCATTGGTTCGCGTACATTTCTGTGGGGGAGTTCTCTGCAAGCAAAAAGGACATCCGACAGGTATCGATGCCATTCTTGGGGCTGAGCATGGCATAACTTTTTCAGAATAGTCTTCAGAGTGCCACTCAACTTTTCACAGACGCCGTTAACGGCGGGGTGAAAATGGGAGGTGAACTGTCTACCTCTGTCGGACAAGATCTCCTTCGGGATGCCGACGGGGGAAAAGATAGAAATAAGGGCCTCCGCACAAGTCACGCTATCAATTTTTTTTAAGGGGGACTGCTTCGGGAAAACTCGTTACAAAGTCAATAAAAGTGACGCTGTACGAGTTCCTTCGCTAGACGGGGAGTGAATTGGGCCAATTAGGTCTGTCTACTCTGAAAAAAAGGCTCCGATACAGTCGGTGTCTTATGTAGGGGGGTAAGTGGTATTCGGCTTTTTGCTGTAGTCTTCTACCAAATGTCACACGACTTGCAAAACTCGGTAATTTCTTTGGCAGCACCGGGCCAGAAGAAATAACTGAAGATTCTCTGAGACGTTTTGTTGTGACTGTAATGACCAGCCATTAATCTATCGTGTGAGAGTCGGAGGACTTGGAGAACATGGGCCCGGGAGATACACAACGTGCGAGTGGGGGCTTTACCCTTAGCCGAACTGGAGCGATAAAGTAGTCTGTCCCTAATGAGGTAGGCGACTTCCCTTTGACCACGGGCAAAACCACGTTCGTCACTTCCCGCTTTTTCTCACAAGGACTGAAGAGTACAGCATTCCTTTTGAGCGTTTGCAAAAGTCGTGCTTTGAAGAGATGCAAACTCTGAGTCCTAAGGGGGTTCTAAAGACACGGGGAAAACAGTGTTCTTTAGCGCTTGGGCCCTCGTGATGACGGGCTGAGCGACGGGGTTATGGGAGGGCTATGGACTCTGGCCGATCAACACGGCGCAGAATTTAATGGGGGCTGCTATCACTTCGGCCCAACCAGTGAAGTATGCGCACTCGAGATAGCCGCAGGGCCTTGTGGTCCCCAAGGGATTCCTGGCGCCAGTCTTAGCAAACACAATTCATGATAACGCCTCGTTCCAGACGATCAAACTCGCCTTACGATATGGGGGTAGGGTTAATATGACCTGCACACGGCGTTATCGCAGGAGGGAGGGGGGGATCGGCGTCTGAAAACAAACACAGCTGGGACGAGTGATTAAGCGAGTGACGGATTCTTCCTCGTCTTTCTAGAATTATCACGCTGGCTCACGTTGTCTTAAAAGAGTAGAGGGGTATTTCTAAGTGCTTCCTCTCACGGTGTTCCCTCGAGGGCATTTCCTCACATTTACCTTTGAACTAAAACTTGGTAAACTCAGTTAAACGCTATCGGCCCCTATAGTAAATCGCACTCTTATATCTTGTAACTAACGGATTACTTTTACGAAGTGAACGTACTTGCTTGTACGTAGCAAGGACGTGTGCGTACATTAGGGGATATATGTATGTATATATACGAGTATGTACATATTTCCTTGCTCTTTATCTCTTTCCTCCCAACCAATAGATATATATATATATATATATATATATATATATATATATATATATATATATATATATATTATCTAGTGAGCTGACCTATTTCTAGACACTGTTCAACTCAGCAGGCGACTAACGGAATGGTTTCAGCAGGATGGTGCCCTTCCCTATTACGTCACAGCCATTAGAAATTACCTTAACACAATTTCCAGATCACTGGATTCAATGATGATGACAAGTTGAGTGTCTACCAAGGAGCCCTGATCTTATTCCGCTGGATTTTTATTTGTCAGGCCAAATGAAAACTAAAGTGTACAAAGTCAAAATTCAGAGCATTTTCCACCTTAAAGCATACATGTGTAGGGGGTGTCAAGCCATTTTTCCGACTGTGATTCAGAAAGTGCTGCATCTTCAATTCTACGCCACACAACGGCAGACTCAACAGATTATGTAATATTTTTTTAACTATCTTTTAATCTTATTAATTAATACCCATGGATCATAGCTTACAGGATATCCTGTATACTGGTCTCTTAACTCCACCTTTTCCCCTAAAACTATCCCTAATATTTTTTTAGCTGGTAAAATAAATTCTCTTATAAAGTTCTGTTAAAGTATCAGTCCATATCTCCATAAGTGCGATAATATAAAAATTCTCCGTTGCAACTGAGACATTAAATGCACTGATCTTGTTCCTGGAACTTCGCATGTTTCTGTATAAATCATAATAAGTTCTGTTATATTTACAGAACTTCGATTGGGAGCATGAATAAAACGTTTTTTGCCAATAGCTCTCTGCTAGGTGTTCTCTAGTTCCTGTGTGATAGATTTCTGTCAGAGATGTAGCAGGTCTGGACCGAATAGATGGCTGCGCTCTTTGATCTTCTATGCTAAATTAATGAAGTACACATTTCATTAGTGGCAGAGAATTTAGAAGTTTTTAATCGCACACATGCGGCTCTATAAGTTATTATGTCGGTTGGTCGGTCGGTTCGTTGTTCGGTCAAATGTTAAATATTTTAATTTTCAATGAGTTTTTGAAAGTTTTGAAGGTCGTAAGGTGAGATAATATGTTTGTTAATTGATAATACATTTATTAATTAAATTTATTTTCAAAATTATTGAAGTAACTGAGAGTACGTGACATAGATCTGTTGACCTTGTCAATATATGGAGCTCTTCAATAGAAAACATTTACCGTACCCATTCTCGGAAGAATACTTTTAAACGCTACTTTATAAATCTTCACCTATAGATTTCTTATCAATTGACGGTACTTTTGCAAGAGTTCATCGGAACTTGTGAATAAAACTTTGTTAGTTTCGATATGCAAAACATCTTTACCAAAAAAAGTTGTAAGTCGTCTAAGTTTTTTCAATTGATTTAGGACGATTTTGCACTGGTAAATCCCCAAATATCATCAGTTTTCTTCGAAAAAGTCAGCTTTTTGTGCTAAGTTGATTTTTAAAAAATCCGATCTTATAACTAAATCGATTCCAATTTTGTGACATTTTGTATTGTTTTTTTTTAATATTTCAGCAAAAATATGTTTTTATGATAAAAACATTGTTTTCTAACACAATTTATTAATAAAATGATACAAATTCGATTAGTGTTCATTGAGTAGTATATATTGATCAAAGTAAGTACATGTAAATTGGATATTAGGTCATCATTGTTCAGGATTAAGAGCATGAACTTACGTTTATTCGAACTTCTAGAATGAGCAGTCGTAGGGATTTCTCTCTCCAGAGCGCAAAAGTACTTAGCCATCACGACTCTATACCAGCGTCCCTGGTACCTGGTCTCCATCTCTTTAATGTCCCGATGGAATCTCTCCTCCTGCTCGTCGCTCATTGATCCCAGATTCTCAGGAAACCGATCCATATGTGAGAATAAGTAATGCATTTTTATGTTCATGTTGCATCCTAGGTTTATGTAAGCAGTCAGCATATTGGTAAGAAGTTCTGTGTAGTTCCTGGCCTTCTTGTTACCAAGAAAGTTAAACACAACCAACCCAAAGGCTTCCACGCTTCCATTTCTTTCATTGAGTTTTCAAATTATGGATCTATGATAAGCTGAGGGTGTTGAGGACCGTCAAAGGTGCCAGCATTCAACTTCTCCACGGTCACTCTTAAAAAAGTGTGGCACAAGTGAGGAAAGCAGCCAGCATCCTTGTCCATAGCTTTTGTGAACTGTTTGATTCCACCGAACTTGATGTGTAGCGGTTAGAAAATTATCCCGTGTCGCTACCCCAGAGGGTTGTTTACAACGTTATTTGATCTGAAAAATCACCACTTCCTCCCATACAGGACTGTCATTCTACGTCTAAAGCTGAGCTCGGTCCATACTATCCCACATACACACAAAGCACGGGTACTTGGTGACCCAGGACTGTTGTCGCAACAAAAAGCTCACCATCTCCAGTTTAACACAAATAAAGCACTCATGCTGATTATAACGAATTTTCTCCAATACACACCTCACCGTTTCACACTTCTCCTTCAGTGTAGTCGAGTGAGCGATGGATTAAAAGGCAATTTGGTTGCCGTTGTGCAGCAGAACACATTTTAGCGATCACTTGATGCTGTCAATGAACAGTTCGTAATCTTTTAGTTAGTATTATGGGATTGAGCTTGGGAGAAAGCTGGGCAGTAACTGTACAGTAAACAATGTCTTTCTCTTCAGAGCAAAATCAGAGGCACTCTTGATGTCTGTTGTGGTAGAAAGTGATGCAAGCAGTGTCATAGAGGAGTTTTTTTTCCTTTAATCTTGATAAAAAAAGTTCGGCAGAGGACTTTGTCAATTTTAGGTTTCGAATTAGATTATTTAGCTTTGGGGGGGAATGGATATGGAGCCTTATCGTTAAAAAACACTTATTCTTCTTCTTAATTTTCTTCAACACTGGATGAATCTTCATCACTAATGTCAGGAAGTTCTCCAAAGAGAGAAAATTACCTTTTTCAGACAAGTCTCTTTTTCCTTGATCCAATAACGCAGATACTCGGTGCATGTCTTGGATGCCATATGTAGCACTAAACCTTTATCCTGGTTACCAAGTTTTATACCAGAATAAGCATAGTAATCAAGTTTTATGAAACTTTTTATTGGATTTCTATTAGTTTTCAGATGTAGCACAACACATCGGGATTATTTTTCAAAAATTGCCACATGTAAACTCTTCAGAATTCGTTTATTTAAAAAAAATAAGAAAGACTTTTGCATCATATAAAAAGAAAATACCCATACACGTAAGAAAACACGTAAAAAATATCATGTAACGATAAATCAAAAAGTTTACCTGATGGAGCAAAACCAATGTGATTTTTTGTTTCAGCACATTAAAATGGTCCTAAATCAGCTAAAAAAAACTTAGACTATAAAATTGTTGTTGGAAATTATAATATACACAGCTTCTCGCCTAGATCCGTTCGTTAAATGCCCAGTGAATTGAATAGATCTTCAACTTCGGTTTTGGATAGCAGTATCTTCTAATACCGTCGATTTCCTCCTGTCTAAATACTTCAGCTCACTCCTGATCGCTAGAAGGAGAACTTCGAACTAATCTTCATCACGGACAGAACTTAAAACCAGAACCTATTTGTCATTATTCCTGGTAATCTTGACTTTAGGAGTTTTAATGGAACTTCTTGGCAAACTGGGCACCTAAATGCCTCTCCAAAGACTTCACGTCAAAACGCATCACCTCTAATTCTTGTTTAAACCAAAGATGTTTAACCTCGAAATTCCTAATTTTGAGAGTGAAAAAGTGATAAAAAAACACAAAAAGGTATTAGCCAATTATCTGTAATAAAGTATACTTTCATTAGGAATAAAGTAAAAAGGTTTAGTTTTTTATAAATGAGACGCCTTTTAAGTAATAAGAAGGGAGTTTTAGTGAATCACTAAAATTCCTTCACATTTGCGAAGAAGTTCAAGTCGAGCCCCGACCCTCGGTAACTTGGGAAAATTTAAGCGGTTTATCACATAATTAAAATAATGGTTATTTTTCTAAGGCTAGAATCTACTAAATTCAAACGAAAAAAGTTTGCAAAGGAGTAGAAGAGAATAATAGGCAATTAAACAACTTAAAAGAGATGAGTAAATAACAAAACAAATGTTACAATAAAGATAGCTAGCTTAGTTTAGATGGAAATATGACAAGATGAAAGGAAAGTGTGGATAGAGAAAAACTCGGATTTACCAACACCACTCTTAACTTGAAGACCTCGTTGGAACCACGATGAGGAACATAAAAATAATCACTAAATAAAAATATTTCTATAAAATACTCAAGACAAAATATCAAGCTCTTCTAAACACACCAGCCAAAACAACAAAAACAAAAAACGTGATTTTGTTGCTTCCTTCTAGCAAGCAGGCAGGAAAGCGAATGGCAGGCTCTTGGAACCATTTCAACATCTGGGCACAATTAGTTTAACAGAAAACGCTTCACTTATTTAGAGAATGCTGTGTAATTGGAACTGGACCTATCAATAGGAAACAAATTCTATTAAATGGTTTTCTGGCCACATTCTTGTTTAATTGCACCTGTAGTGTGATATTCAATTTTATTTGGGGCTGGGAATAGTAAGGTGTAGTCGTTTTTTTTTATTTAATCAATTACTACTGCCTTCAAATTCTTTTTTCGCAATTATAAAACAACTTTTAGGAAGAAATTAGTATGCACGCATAATTTCACCTTCTCTCCTTCCTGTTTATTAACAGGTGAAACTTTGATTGTCTGTTGTTTTCAGGATCGATTTGGTTTTCCAAAAGCCTTACGTGGTCGATCGTCAGAAGAAAATTTCTTTTGCGAAAAGTTAAAATGAAGTTGGAATAGAAGCTCTTTCTCTCGGTGCCTTTCTGAACAAAAAATATTCCTCGCTTTGTAAAGGAATAATTATGAAAATTATTAAAGAAGCCTTGAATGGTGATGGTTAATGTGCTAGTTTAAATGCTTAAATTTTCACGAACGGTGGTAATAAAATGATATGGTAGTGACTTACAAATTAGAGACAGAAAATGCAGCGGGGAAATAGTTATGTTAGCAATGAGTGTTCCAGAATCTCGTGTTCGTATATAAGTATCCAGGAAACACACCTTTTGAAAGAGCTAAGAACTCTAGAACATTTAGCAAATAACCCAACATTAATTCCCATTACAACTTTACATCGCATCAATTAAATATACCAAGTTGAAAAGACGCATTAAATTAATAGACTCGGTTTTCAGATGTTTGAAGTAGTGAGAACTTTTCATTAACGAAGCAATGAATACTAAAAGAGAAAACTTACACACCAATTATCAAGTTATTCTCTTAGCGTTTATATGTATTTCCCTATCAAGTAAAAAGCATTTACAGAAGCAGCCATAATGACTTTTACTTTGGGAATAAAAGCTCACCTTTGCACAACTTGTAGTTTCATTCAGCCTAACATGTAGAATGTAAATGTACAACTTATAGCCATGCTTATTTTATATCTGTAATTTATCGTGCATTACTTACCATTATTTAATTTGCAGCTACTATAAGTGTTGTGATAGAAACCTAAATGTCTGAATCATTATGACCGTTACTGTACAGGGTGACCACAAAAACACTCCTTAATTACAAATATATATCATAGCAAAAGTTAAATGAATATTCTTACAGTTTTGGTGCCTACAGTTGCAGATTCTACTTGATCCGCTAGATGGCAGTGTAATCCAAGATGGCGTTTACTCCACAACAACGTAGCTGGTGAGTGTTGGAGTTTGCCAAAACAAACAGTGTTACAAATGTGTTGCCTGTTTTCAGACGCATTCATCATGGGAATACACCTACTAACAAGTCTACTTTGAAATGGTACAATGATTTCAGTGAGAAAGGATGCATCTGTAACCAGAGAAATGGATATTCAAGCCGTTCATCGGTGTCGGAGGAAGTTGTCGATAGGATCAGAGAAACTTTTCTTCGCAGCCCCAAGAAGTCGATGCGCAGATGGAGCCGAGAGTTACGAGTCCCACAAAGCACAGTAAGCAAGATCTTACGCAAATGCTTGAGGTTTACCCTTTACAAGCTGCAACTGGTCCAAAGGTTATACACGCAGGAAAATGAAATGCGCTTTGAATTTGGCAGCAATCTCCGAGCGTTAATGGAAAATGATCCTGATCTGCTGTCAAAGTTCATTTTTAGTGATGATGCAACCTTCCACTTAAGTGTGAAGGTCAATAGGCACAATGTTAGAATATGGAGGACTCATGCCACCCTGGAGGTTGAACGTAACCTTCCAAAAGGTGGTGGCTACATTTTTTGGCAGGACGGAGCACCGCCGCACTTGTCTCTCGCTGTCCGCACATTTTTCAACGCGAACCTACCGAACAGATGGATTTGCCGTTCTGAACAACATGACCCGGTGTTTGAAAATGGGCCCCCCGAGATCACCAGACCTAACTGTTTGTGACTTGTTCCTTTGGGGACATGTCAAAGACAAACTTTATGTACTTCCATTACCCGCGACCATAAATGAACTACAGGAACGCATCACTGAAACTTTACATGCGATTACGCCGGATAGGCTGCCAAGAGTCTGGACCGAACTTTATCGCCTTGATGTATGCCGAGCAACAAGAGGGGCACACATCGAGTGTCTATGATATCAACCACTATCACATGAAACTTTATTAGTTTATGCAACTGTAGTCACCAAAATTGTAAGAATATTATTCATTTAACTTTTTCTATAATATAGATTTGAAATTAAGGAGTGTTTTTATGATCACCCTCTGTATATACGGTATATCTACACGTACAAATTAAAAGTGAAATAACGCTCGTTGATGCATAGCATCTAAATTGATTTTTAATAACAATTTTGACGTTTCTATACCTGAAAAAATACAGGTAAATTCGTTATTAATTATAAGATGAAGTTTTAACCACCCAAACTTTTTAGTCGCGTGGTTGCGACTCTATAATTTACTACGTCGATTCGTAGGTCGTCGGTCAGATGGTACCCATTTTACTTTTCAATGAGTTTTTTGGCAATAACATCGTAACTCTTTGGCCGATTCTAACGAGATTTGAAACTCTTATGGAGTTTTACATTATCTTTCGACTGATATAATCACCAAGGTCTTCCCAAGATTAGTTCGGGAATTATTGAAAGTTTTGAATGCCGTAAGGTCATATGGTTATAAGGTCATAAGACACAATAATTGAGAGCACTGACCTGGGTCTGTTGATCTTGTTATGGTGAACATAACTGACAAAATATGATTTTTTTATTTCAACTGCTATAGGCAAAATTGCAGTCAAACGAATATAATATCTCAAGATAATTACCAAAGGACATCGACCTTGTGATGTTTCCGTGTTTTCTTGCGTGAAATTTTTAGAGTCGGGTCTCTGATTTGCGAGGTTGGTCGTGAAAATTCCTTCTATTTAAGATCTTGTTTAATAGAATATCTAGTTAGAGTAAGAAAGAAAAATGATTAAATAGTACCATTTGCATATAAAAATAATAGAAGAACAAGAGGAAGTTAGGGTATTATAGATGCAGTTCTGACAGGGATGATGTAAGAAGGCGTTATTTACAAGGAGGATCTTTCTGTGATGGCGTCCAATTTATCGTTAGGTTAGGGTAAAGAATCAAGATTATTTATAAGATCATAAGAAATTATAACTAGCATTGACCAAGCGGTCCTATTCTTGCGTTTACTTCAACAAGTAATATGTTAAAATAGTTATATCTCTTTTATTTCTTGGTATTAACATAAATAAACATTAATTATATAAATTCGAAACCTTTTTTCGTCATAATATTTTTTCTGTTAGGTTAATTTTTGTCCATTATTTTCTTTTCCGGGCTCTATATTTACTGGGCAATGGAGCACCTTTAAGTAATTTTGCCTCTCTTTTTCGCCCCTAGTTCAGGTCTGCCTTCGTCTATGGCTCGACTTAAGGTTTGGTCTTTTCGTCTCGTTCGCAGCTCGCTTGGATCCAGCAGGACCGGTCGGCCATCTTGACTGTCGGGAAGCACGTCATCACACGAAACCCTCGAATAGGCGTAACGCACGACGAACATCGAACCTGGTACCTGGTGATTCGGGACGTTAAGCCGAGTGACGCGGGGACATACATGTGTCAAATCAACACAGAACCAGTCACAAGTCAGGTCGGGCTGGTGAACGTAGTTGGTAAGAGAAGTTGCCGTTACTTTTCACCCAGCGTGATAAGATTTTGCAAAGTGGTTTGAAATTCTTATATAATTAAGACAAGACAAATTAAAATGAGAGAGAAAAGAGGTTAATTATGTTAGACAGGGTTAAGGGAGAGTGAGGTTCGGTTAAATTTATCTAGACTTAGTTTAGTTAGGGTTAGGTCAGATTAAGTTGTTTTTGAAATTTGGTTATTCTTTATTTACTCCTGTGTGGGTCAAGTAAGGTTAAGTCTTGTTAGGGTTAGATTAATTAAGTGTAGGTTAGGTAAATCTAACTTTAGTAAGATTAGATTAAATTAGGGTAGTCTAAATAAATTATAGATAAAATTACGTTAAGTCAATTTAAGTTAGATTAAATAGAGTTAGGTTAGGTTAAGTTAAAGTACTTTAGCTTATGTTAGGGGAAGTAAGATTAAGCAAGATATTCAATACGACGCCAAAGTCAAACGCCGTTTACTTAGGAATTAAATATTTTATGGCTGAAACAAAGATCGCACCTCTCGATCATTGAATATCAATACAGGATCACCCCCCCAAAACAAGCCCCAACTTTCGATAGGCCTCATTTCTTTATTTTCTGCAAGGATTGAATGAAACTTTGGTTATAACTAGTTTATTGTGTTTAAAAATATAATATCAAAACATGAGAGTCTTTGGACTTTTCTTCTTTATTCTAGAGCACGTGTTCGAGATGACCTCCATTTAGTTCTGTGCATTTCTTGAGGCGCAGCACAAAGTTGTCCATGACATCCTTACAAATCGACCGACTAATCGATCTGATCTACTCCCTAATGGCTTGCTTGAGTTCCGTGATGGTCCTGGGTCTCTCTGAGTATACTTTGTCTTTAAGGCAGCCCTAGAAAAATAAATCTGAGGGGCTAAGGTCTGGGCTGTGAGGGGCCCACTCAAAATCAGTCTTGAGACTGATCACACGGCCACCAAAGTTCTCTTTCAGCCAATCCCTGGACAGATTTGAGGTGTGAGAGCTGGCTCCATCTTGCTGGAACCAGAAATTCCTCATAAGCGACAGAAACAGGGTTTACAGCTCCCTCTTGAAGGTTTTGAATACCTCAAAATACCACTCCTTGGTGAATGTCACTGTCGCGCCAGATTCCTCGAAGAAGAATGGTCCGATGATGCCTCTGGCTGAGATTGCAGTCCATACCGTGCACTTAAGGGAATGTAGGGACTTGGTGGCTACTTCATTTGACCTCGAGATCCCCCAGAAGACATTTGTCTTCAAGTTTACTTTTCCTTCAAGATGCAAGTGAGCTTCATCCGAGGTCCAAAGGAGGTTAAGGAAAGTTGGGGTCTCCTGAATCTTCTCCAGTATCTTGAGTACCATAGCCTTTTTCTGGTCCTTTTCTGAGCCTGTAGGGATCTACTTTGTCTGTATTTTGTATGGGTAGGCCTTTATATCCATTACTAGTACTATCATGCAAGTCTCACGGGATATACCGAGGAACTGACTTCGCTTGCGCATAGAGCGTTTTGAACTCTGCTGAACTGACTCTCTGATGCTCACAACCAGCTCGGCTGTACGCTTCCTGGGGCATCCTGAATGGCTTGGATGGTTGTCACTGGCTGCATTGAGGTTCTTCTCTGTCCCATAGTTCTCAAAATGGTTCACTTAGTCCTGAATTGTGCTCTTGGGTGGGGCTTTTTCACATTCGAACTGATACACGAAAGTGTCCTGCACTTTCTTGAACAAGCCCGTCTTGTAGGAATGTTTGACGCAGTATATTCTTTGCTGAAGCTTCCATTGAGATTTAGTTGTGTTCACAGGCGTTGCTTTTGTCATGTCATGCAAAGTAAGGGTGATTAGTGAATACATGAAGAAAATATCACAAAAAGAGTGTGCAGTCCCGTTTTATTTGGTTGAACAATGACCTTCTAGAAACAATTTGAAATTGCACTCCAACGACAATTTGTCGCTTGGATATTTTAAACACTTATCTGTCGATATTTTCTCCTACCCTTTTACATAACTCAGCCATTCTGCTTTTTTTCTGCTGTGTTCATAGTTCCTTTTGAGAGTAAAAATAGGTTTTTTGAAAATAGAATTTCGTATATTTTTTAAGATATTCGGTTCTATACTTCCCTTCTACCGATGTTCTAGTTGCTAAGGTATAGATTTTTCTGTAGTGTCGTGAGAAATGAGGATTCCTGGGTTTTTCTTCAGGGTGTATACCGTTTTGTAGAAATTTTATGACCAATTATCCAGTGATTGTAGACCACTAAAATCCCACCCCCCCCACCAAAAAAGGGAATAATTTATTATCTTTTATAAACCAATTGATTTGTTCTGTTCTATAATGTTGACAATAGTTCTCTCTTATTTTTGCAATTCTTTACTTTTTAACAATCTCTCCTCTCCTTTCATTTTTTTTATATTTTGCCTTGATTTTTCTGTCAGTTTTAATTCATATTTTCTAAACTGAGAGAAAATTACCTTGGGTTGAATTATTTTTTGTTTACTGTACAGAGACAGAGGGGGGAGTGTAAATTTAGATATATACAGAATAGGAAAGTGCTTCGTAGTTTAGAGGATTCAAACTGTTCAATTATTGAGCTTTCTACAAATGCACTTCTCCATAATCCATATGGTTACACTTTATTGAATTACGAGGTATAAATTAAATCTAAATATTTTTATATATGAAGGAATTAAAATTATAGTTATATGCATTGCAGAAGTGTAAAGTAATCTGTTAAACATTTGTAACTGTAAGTGTCGTAGGATTAGATAGTCCTCCCTGACCTTTGCTGCCGTCCCTAGACGTGGAGGGAATGAGGCGACACACAAATATATATGGAATATCTCCCTCTTAAGTGCCTTAGGAATTAAAGACGAGTGCAAATCCTAATATTGGCTGACTTTGATACTATTTCAATAGGCTTCGAGTGGTTATAAGATACGAACAAGTGAAACAAAATAATCTTTAATACTATACAAACAACAAATGAGATTAACAAGTCTGATACACTTTAACAATTACGTTACTCGTTCGGCAAATGAAAATTGAATTGAAATTACAAAGAATGATATTGTCTGAGCCGAACGAAGCACAATAATTACCCGAGAAGGGTTGAAAGGAGACTATGAAGTGAGTCTTGCGGTCGGAGAGCGTCACGCCTCTTTGACGATCAAAACCAAAATGTAATGGCTTACGAATTTCTGGAGGAGACCTCGTGTAGTCACTCGGAGAAGTATTCCTCTCGGGGAATCGTAGCTAAGCGCGTTATTCTTGACTGAGTCCTTTATCCTTGACCTCCGTCATTCCGAGTATGTAATGGTTTCTGCCTGCGAGCTTTTAGGGTGTCAGTGGTGTCGTTCGAGAAGTGCGCGTCATCCTTGGATGAACCCAATGACTTCTTACGATGCTGCGTGAGTACTGTGAGAGTAGTGCGTGAATCTTGCGTGCGTGAAACCGGCATGGATACAGCTTGCGTTTCGAATACTCTGAGAATACTTATTTGATCATTCTTGTGTTGGGAAATATATAAGACTCACCAGAAGCTCTTTTCTTTGCCGACAGAAGCGATTCCGACTCTGTCCCAAAGACACGGCGGCGATGGTTTTAGCGCCATATCGCTAAATGGTGTCCCGGCTCCAGTTTGAACTGGATATCGCTCCGGAAATTTACTGAAAGGTTCCGATGGAATGTTCTTCGTCCATGAGATACTCCTTTTTCTCTTTATCCGGGCGACTCGCTTTCTCTCTCTCTCTCTCTTTCGGACATATCATCCCCCCTTAAGATGGAACTTCTGGGAGAAGTGATATCTCGGGAAATAAATAAATGAAGGTGTGCAATACCTCGCGTCACAAAATGAAAGAAAATATATATACGCGGTCCTAAATCCATAAGGAATACAGAATCTCCCCCCAAAAAAATTTCGCATCACAAAGAAAATAGCAATGGGATACATAGTAAATAAATAAAAAAGAAATACCAAATAAATACACAGAGACTTGAACAATGTACATAGATTGATTATTATCAAAAAGGACTAATTTACAAGAATCAGGCTTATAAATACTGAGCTTTCAGAAAAGGGTACATCTGCCTCGGTTAAAAAATAATAGGTAGCGTTTATTTTCAAATTTATTCAAGCATATTTACAAGAGAATAAAATAGTTGTCTCAGGATTCATTGAGAGTGAAATCTATAGGATTTTGGCTCAGGCTATCGGTTATACAATTCTCGAGGCAGAATTTGACTTTGCAATATCGGGGCCGATGCAAGTTTACCTGTAGGCTGCTTGAAACTGGTGATGGATGATGGGATTCATGTGAGTTGCTAAATGGACTTCTTCTTCAGGAGCTCGTACAGGGGAGCGGAGAGGGTGGGGAAATTTGGGAAAAAATGCCGATAAAAGGAGGCGGAGCCCATAAATGACCTTATTTGACTTTTGGTTACGGGCAGTGGCATTTTTCCAAAGGCTTGGATCTAATCCTCCTACGGGGTTAATTAATTATTCCTTACGCGGAAGCCTAGGTGATCGAGGGTATTGAAGGCAAAATGACATTTGCTCGAGCCGATGGTGAGATTATAGTCCCTTAGCCTTTGCGTCAGAGCGTGAAGATCAGGCAAGTACTGTTTCCAATCATTAGTAAACAAGTAAATGTTATCAAAATAGGTTTCTTTACCATTACAACCGGGTAACAATAATCTGATTGGGAGTGTTCAATTATCTGTAACTTTATAACAAATTTTAAACTTCGGCATTGAATTCTTCCCTCAAATGAACAGGCAAAGGGTACGCCTTGGACTTAACAGCCTCTTGCATTGTTAATTGGATATTGTGCTAGAATTGTTAAGCGCATCCTGGAATATCGGAGATGAAGTCACTGAATTAATCGAGGGTAGCTTGGAGCTGGGTTCTATGACGGGATGATAATTGGTCACTTATTTTGAGCTCCGTTGAAAGGGATTTCATCACATCTGGTACGAGCAAGGGGTAATCATCGTCCTGCTCTACGCATGTAATTTAGACCACACCCAAGGGGTCCAGAGGGTAATCTGCTTCGACGGCTGATTCTTCATCTATTGCCACTATTTGATGGGCTCCTGCGCGCCGATTGTATTTCTTGAGGAGGTTTATATGGAAGATCTTCTTCCCCGATGAGGTTTCCACCAAATAATGGATGGGGCTACGTTTCTCGATTATCCGGTAGGGGCCCTTCCATTAGCTTAACAGTTTGTTATTGCCCGTTGGAAACAATAACAAAACTTCCTCCTTAGACTTACAATCTAAGTAAGTTTTATATTTGTTGAGATTTACGGCAGCATTTTGGTAGGTTATCTCGGCGCATTCTTCTAACCTCTGACGAAGCTCGATCAGGTATGAGTAAGATGATTGTAATTCCCGATCTAACTTTTGGTTAGTGAAGAGCTCCTTAAGAATCCTCAATGGGGCCTCGAACATTCCTACCATACAAAAGCTCAAAGGGCGCGAATCCCAAGGTGCGATGGCTTATCCCCCTGTACGCAAAAAGAATCACAAAAAGATAGCCATGCCACTCTCTTGGCTGCTCGGCGCAAATCTTCCGTAAAATGGCCTTGAGATTAGCATTCTGCCTCTCGCACATACCATTTCCGGCCTGGTGAAATACGGTGATAAAGAGGGGATTGGAGCACCTAAATGATGACCCAAAGGAATCTAATAATGGAGAGATGAAATATCCCAAAATACAATCGATTGGAAGGAAATTACACTGGATTGACATTAAAGATCATGGATTAGGTTCATTAAATGACAATCCAAAGGAACTCCTGTAGTATGATGGAGAGATGAATAGCCAAAATGGCAGTGATTAAAGAAATTTACACAGAATTGAAGAAAATGAAAGAAATATGAGTAAAGGTTTCTCTCATAAATGGTAGGAATACCCTCGAAATGATTCTAACTTATAGTTCACTCTTTATCAAGTTCAAGCATTCATTAATTACATGTTTTTCTAATTTATTATTCTTCCTCATATTATTATTTTTAATTACTCGGATCGCTAATTTTCTCCTTTATATTCACTATTTCCTCTTATTTATGCCGTTTCCCTAGCCTTCCTTCTATTCTCAGTGAGTGTTATTTTGCTGATCCCTTCCAATTTTCATCTGTTTCTCAATTACATGAAGTTTTGGTAGCTGTCAAGGAGTTTCGCCCAAATTAATAGGTACTAATCCCATTATGACACTATCAAGTTTCTTGACTATGAATCTTTCGAAATTGGATATTTTGTTTATCTCTTTTTGAATCTTTCTTTAGTAGTTTAGATTTCTTATCTAAAACAGTTCTGTCAGCTTTACAAGATCGTTTCCGGTAATTGGCTTGAATTTATCTTGCTGAGGCCCCCTGTCCTGTGATTTTGTCCTAATCTTGTCTCCTCGATCAATTAATGTTCATCGTAGAATTCTATTTACATGGTTTGATGTCCTTTTCTTGCCGTGTGGTGGAATGATGTTCCTCTTTCTCTCATCGAATCAAATTGGACAGATAAACCCTCGATTTCTATGATGAAAATCAAACCAGTCGCGGTTTGAGCAGGTTTATTCTAATGGAGCCTATTAGTATGACTCTTTTGTTTTCTATCCAATAATTAAGTAAATTGGCATTTTAGGTGTTTTTCAAATTTTAAAATATTTCAATACATCATATTTTTGATTTTCCATTGTTTTTAGCACAATTACTGGAATCATCGGAAGAGTTGAATCCTCACTTTATATATAAATTTATTTTCGAAAATTCATAGCTGTTCTAATGGCTCTGTATTTCGTTGTTTTCACTGAGTAAATAAATAAGTTGTAGAGAGCGTTGATCGCTCTACTGATTCTAAAAATTGAGGTTTCACCTCAGATCTACTTTAGTTATCCAAGAGGCTCAGTCCTGGGTAGAGTTCTTATCAGGTCTCTCTTCAGATTAAGTAACACAGTGACTTTTTTATTTCTCTGCTGATATTCTACAAATATGTCTCTCTTACACTACTTAATCATATGTAATTAAGTGTAGTTAATAACATATGCAGTACTTATCTGTCCATCTTAAACTATCACTGGGAAAAGTTCCTGCAAATCATCCATTCTATCATCTATACATATGTACATCTTGGATTTCCTAAGGAATAGCCAGCAATCCGTGTCTTCGATCAGAAAACTTTCATCCATCTTACTTTGCGACGCTGTCACTTTAAATTTCAAGTTGTTTGGTTATGCAACGTAACATTCAATGGATTACAGTCGGTGTCAAACGAATATCATAATGTTAAAAGAATATTAGCGAAATCGCTGAGTGACAAATCAAGTTTATCGTACATTGCCGAACTTTTCAACAACCAAGGCCATTGCTTGAATGCGATCTTGGCGTTAAATAGCACCTTTCGTTCTTATCTCACTTTTCAGAGTACGAGATCAATCTACCTATTTTTTTTTAAATATAGAGTAAATTTTCTCAAAACAGAGAGTTTAGATATTGTTATACATGACTATTCATGTTTGGTTCCCCCAACATTTCTAATTTTATTTATATCCTGATTTTTATAAAGGTTCTTGTTGAAACAAAATGAAGATCGAAAGATAGTAACTTGATTCTAATTTCAGTGCCGCCGTACATCAAAGATGATATGACATCGAATGACGTACGACTTCACGAAGGCTCCGATGTGAACTTGGCCTGTAGCGCACGGGGCTCGCCAATCCCAACCGTCAAATGGAAGCGCGAAGACGGGCATCCTATTCGTGTCAATGCAACTACAAGTTGTAAGTAAAAAATCCTGGCTATTAAAATGTGCACCAATGTTTCGAACATCAAAGGATGTACAAAAATTAACCTCTTTAGCCGAAATAACGTCATGATATAGATTCATAATGATTGCGGCCATACTTATTTATTTCCGTAGCAAAAATAGTTGAAAATGATTAAGCATTAACATGTTTTCCAAGTCTCCAAATTTTTGGTCCTTATAACCTGATCAATCACTCGGTAATCACAACATATTCCAATTTAGATTTTGCAATATTTATAATCGAAATCTCTCTAAATTTGTGAAGAATATTCAGCATTTAATGCAGATTTAGGATAAATTTAGCCTGATAAATATAAAAATGAAGAACTCATTATATTGACATATTCTTAAAAATGATTAATATGAGTATCCTGACAAAAAATGATGATGCAAGTCTCATAGCCGATACTACTTTCCTGATCATCGATTAGCCACTTTCCGATGGGGGTTTATTCAAAATTATAGTTTATTACACAGAACACTTAGACAAAAAACATTCTCTTTTTCTTTTATCCATTGTAGAAATACTTTTACACAAGATGCAAATAATTGTCTTTTATTTAACTTAGAAAAAGATTCCAGCTTCCTACGTCATATAATTGTCTCTAAATGACATATTTCATTTGCTAAAATATTTATTTTATTATATGTCATTATTAAGTTTATACTGAATCTACTTTTTAGAACTATTTGAAAATGTTTTACTTCAAGGGGGGTTTTAACTAAAAAAAATCGTTTAAAAATCAAATCAAATATAATCGCCTAATCTCTTTCTGTTAAAATCTATTAAACTTTGGATATTTTGTTTGTTTTGTACATATTTTGTTTTATTTAAGGAGGCGAGAAATTTCTCCTGTTAAAATCACCCATTAAAGGACTATTTTTCGAAAAGTTTTCCCCCAAAGTATTCTAAATTAAATAGTTTTACCGTACAAATGAATATTATTGTGCTAATTTGTTACAAGGTTTGTAATACATTATTAGTTAAATATCTGAAAAGCATAATTTAAATTTTTGTTCTCTATGATAAATTTCATTGAAATCTTTCAAAACTATACAAAAGTATAATACTTTAATTTGTGTTTGCAATCCTCATTTTTTTTAAAAATATTTTCATTAATAATTAACTTAAGGGGACCGTACTGGCTGACAGTCCGAATTTCGGTAAATTTTACGTTCATGCGATTTCATTCTATAATGTTTCGTCTATGTTCCATAAAGTATCATAAAGCTTTCAGGCTTATATGTTGTTTAGTTAGTGAATTATGGAGCTATTAATAGGAGTCGGTCCGCGTAAAATAAAGAAATTTTAAAAAGAGTCTGACCACAAAAGAATTGCTCGAGAAATGTATAAGAGGACTAACACAAAATGCAAACGAAAGTTTTGATTAAAAAATATGCAGCAAAGCGAAAAAGACCAAATTCTTCGTCGGTTTGAAAGAATTGGAATTCATCGCTAAACTTGCTACTATTGACCACAACCATGGTTATGAACAAGCAAGTCTACTGAAGAAGATCAACTTGGATTCAAGCAGCCTAACTGGATTTTTAAAAGAGCAAGACAAAGAGATAAAAAGAAATAAATCTTTGTCAGTAACTTCGAAATACAAGAAACAGTAAACAACAACAGGATATAGTTCAGGAGCTTATTAAATCTTATGAACATGGGAAAAATGAGCCGCGTGGTAAGTTCTGGCACCTATCTCTACATACAGAGGGGGACCATTTTCTGTTACTTTTTATTACTTCTATTTTTCTCCAATGATAAAATATTGATGATTGAAAGACTGGAGAGTCCTTATTTATTGGCCGATTTTAATCAAATAAAAACCAGCGTACAGAAAAAATGTTTGGAAATAATTCTACGGTTCAATATATTTGAATTAGTTCATATATTTTAGGTTATGGATGGATTCCCCCCCCCTAAAAAAGTTTTAGTGGGGTATATCACTGGAAACAAATTTTATTGGAGTTGGTTTATATAAATAAATCAGAAAAAATAACCATAGTTTAAACGCATTGGGGGTATATGACATATAACCAGAAAAAATATTTAATTTCCACCGGTAGTTTAAGTTTTTTTTTTAAATGGTCAAAATATCAATGTTGGAATGGAGTCCCTGCTCCCCTTAATAGGGATGGCCATAAATTTTGCTCTTCTCAAAAATAGTTTTATGATATTAATAGACTGTTAAAAAATTAAGGAAATATGAGATATTTTTTGGCACAGCTTCCTATAAATTGCGTACGGTCCCTTTAAATAACTTTTTTAATTTTTCGAAAAGTTTTCTTTAAAAACCTTACCAACAGGGAAAAACTCTAACTGTTTTACAGATCCTTTTTCTGAATATCTTTTAAAATATTTACTCCAATTTTTTTTTGACAAGCTTTATTAACTCAAATATATAAATAAATAGAATTATTTACCATAGGTTTTACTTTTAATGTATGAATTTTCATTGGATTTTATTTATATACATATATGGAACCTTATGCGAATACCTAAGATTTGTGACCCCCTAAAATACTTCTTAAAATCTAACAAACGATTAAACCCTAAGGTTAATTTTATGGGATAAATCCTTTTACTTATAATTACATATTTGAGAAGATAAAAAAAAATTTTTGCTAAAAAAGTTTCTCAGAGAATCTAAAAATAACTTTACGATGAAAACATTTTCGCAGTTTAACAAAGAAAAAAAAAGATAAATACTTTCATTTTGAATCAGAAATTATTCTAAAAATATTTGGAAACGAATTAATTTTATTTTATAATATTTTCTACAAAAAAAATTGTTTCCCCTCTTCTTCTCGTTATGATTAATTATACATTTTTAAGAGATAAAGTCAAGGGTAAATATAAGTTAACCGAGATCGCATTATGACCAAAGGCATAAACCTATTCTCTCCTCTCCATTTAGGTTGCTACTATCATAATAGCTTAAGGCGAAACTTTCTAACACTTCTGTTTTCAACAGATTTATGTTTGTCTCATCCAGTGCTAGTGCTCTCTGATATCTTATTTACCTCCTCACTTGATACCTCATTCTCACGTCTTTCGAGAACGCTTATTTGACCGTTTTTCTCTTTCATCCTGCTAGTTAAAAAATATTGGAGATCTTTTAAGTACTTGTTCTCAATTATAAGAACTTGTTAAGAGAAGTTTAACACAGACACTCAAGTTCCAGTACATATGATTTATAATATCTCTATAGTAATCTATAATAATATTGATATTTTTAATTTTCAACTCCTCTTTATTAATTCATTTTTGTTTTGCTCTATGCCATTCTATCCTTTTATAAATGGATAAAATGCTGTTGTTGTATCACACAATTTTCCATTTGTCTCAATATTCAATTAAACTTTCATCCGTTTTCGAAAAAAAATCAAACAATTTTAGAAGTTTTACTCCTACACAATATCTAACTCGCCTTTTCTACTTCTATTCCTAGATATATTTCCATGTTTTTTTAGTTTGCTTTTTATAAATTATAAAAAATGTAAAATTTTTAAATAATATTTTATGAGGATTCTTCTCAACTTTTTGCACATTAAATAATTTTCTTTTTTTTTTTTAGAAAATTTGATATGGTCTGGCAGTCCTACCAGCTGTAGGTTTAGTACTCTCAATACTCTGAATGTCTTTCAAAACACCAGAGTTAATTTTATACATATTTTCTTTTTGACGTTTCTAGAAAATACTAAATCTTACAAAATGCATCGTAGATTTTTAGTCACGTGCGAGTTTAGTCTCCGGTGACTCTACCTCTCACTATGTTGGTTGGTCGGTCCCCGTTTTGCTTTTTTTTTGTTTTTGTAATAACATTGTAACTATTCTGCTGATTCTAACGATATTTCAAATCCTTATGTTGTTTTACATTCCCTTTGAATAATATAATTTTCAAACTCCTCCCAAGATTAGCCCAGGAATTATTTCGTTTTGGCAATAACATCATAACTATTCCGGCCATTCTAACGAAATTTGAAACCCTCATATTGTTTTATATTCCCTTTGAATGATATAATTGCCAAAGTCATCACAAAGTTGGCCATGGAATTATTTTGTGTTATAGAGGATGTGCGCGTTGTTGATGCTTTATTTTTCTTTATTTTTTAAATATTAAATAAATAGATTGAATGTATTTCAGGGCCATGAATTTTCTTTAGGCACAAATTTAACAGTAATTACAATTGATTATTTGCTTTTTAGTCGCGTGCGAATCTAGTAGCCGGTCGGTCCCCGTTTTGCTCTTTGTTTTTGTTTTTTTTATTAACATTGCAAGTATTTGGCCGATTCTAAAGATATCTGAAACGCTTATGTTGTTTTACATTCTCTTTGGAATGATATAATTGCCAAAGTCCTCCAAAGGTTCGCCTGGTAATTATTTTGTTTTGTCAATAACATCATAACTATTCAGCCAAATCTAACGAAATTTGAAACCCTTCTGTTGTTTTACATTCTTCTTGAGTGATATAATTTCCAACGTTCTCACAAAGTTAGCCATGGAATTATTTTGTGTTAGGTAATTACTGAAAGTTTTGAAGGTCGCAAGGTCATAAATCAGAATAAGTGAGAGTACGCGACTTTTTTGGTCAGCAGCCCTTGTTTCACTAGTTCTTCCCCACCCAAAATGTTTTAAAATTATAATATTTCTCTTTGGAAGGGTTTCTAGGAATACCTTATAAAATTGCCAATTTTCAAGGACTACGATTAAAAAATATAAAAAATACCTTAATTTATCCTGAATCGGCTGTGATTTTTAAATATTTCAAAGTTTAAGTAGAAATGATTTAGGTTGTAATAAGAATCTCTATGAGTTACATTTCAAGAGTATTCAGCCAAATTTTTTTTTAATTGAGCCCATATGAGATAATCCTTGAGAAATAACCCATGAGTCGAATATTTCTACTGTTTTTGTTGTTTAGACTTTTCTAACTACTTTGCTTTTGTTCTACTGTAGATTCCCCATTTCCCTACACAGGAAATAAAGGTACCTTATCTACAGGGATATTCTAGCTCCAGTAACTTGTATAAATCTGTTTTGTTTTGAATAGACAAGTGCATTTATGAGTTAGAACTCTAGTAGATATACTTTTGAGTTTATCTTTTTGTTCCAATATAGAAAAAACTAAAATCTGAAGAATGTTGCTAAACCTTTTCTATATAAGTTCGCAAAGTTTTCCTTTTTTTTTTAAATCAAAAAAATATTTGATCCTATTTCTTCTTTAGGATGACATTTAAATCCTAAAATTTACTTACGGTTGCGAGTTGTTTTTACCTCCTGGAAATTTTTAGGAACAAATTAGATATTTATAAAAACTGAGTTCAAAATTTTGGATACCAATTATTCTCAGAGATGGCTTTTGAGATAGTTGACTATATTCTGAAACATTAGAATATGAAGGAAGATTTGAGTTTTTGGCTTTCACTCTAGAGTCATTGTTTTATCCATATTTTAACCTCGAGAATAATTATTACTCTTGGAAACATTTTCATTAATCTGAAAATCCTTTGAGATTATTTTATAATGTATAATTGCATTCTATGCAGTTGAGATGTTTTTTTTTACTCAAATTTCCCTAAGTAAATAATCAACAACCGAACATTATGGTAGAAATACTAGTATGAAAAAGGTAAATGACATATTTTTATTATAGTACTCATTTCATTATTGTGATCTTTTCAATACGTTGCCCAGAGCTTATTGAGTCCACTTTATCGGACCTGGATAATAGAATATTATATATGAGGCTTTATCCTTCTGGTTTCCTTTGTAGACTTTTATATTTTCTAATATATCCTTTAGTTAACTTATCATCTATTATAATCATTCATTCATAATTCACTTATTACTACTTTTTGTACTTTTTTATCATCGATTCATGATACCCGATATATGTGTATTGACACCTTAAGTTTAAGTTCCGTTAAATCAAGGCTTTTCACCGAGGGGGAATTTCTCCCGGAGGTTAATTTTAGGGTTTCGAGGGAGGTTTGGAGCTCACCGGTTATCAGACAAAGACTTCTTGATTAATAATCTTTCTACATAATACAATTCCACATGTAGGAATTAATGAACATAAACATCTCACATTAATGGATGACTAAGATATGTTTAAAGTAAAGATAGATGCTTCACTCTTGTATCTGTAAAATAAATGTTTTTTTAGTAATTTTCATTAGGAATATACAGTTTAAGTCAATTTTGGAAAGGAGGGGGAGGGGGATCACATTATGACATATGCTGAAATGATGGCAAAGGGTATAAAAGGTTGAAATCCACAGTTCTCCATCCTGAGTTACTTCAATGTCGACAATCCTGGGAAAATTGCACAAAATCGGGTTCAAATCGGATAATGAGGAATATCCGATAAAACCAAAGTTTTATCATATTGTACATGGGTTTTCACAAGGCAAGCTCGTATCGCCTTTAGTAAATCCAAATTTGGTTCTATGTCTATTTAATCAAATCAATTTATTTTACTTAAAATTACAATTTTCATAAATATTTTCTATCTGAGGCCTGATTTTGTTAAGCTAAACTGAAAAAAAGAGTTATTTCCTTTAATTTAATAATAGTAAAATTCTTACTTTATTTTAATATCAAATACACATTTAGTCTATGAAAATTTAAAAGGAATCATAAATTTAGTTTGGGTAAAATTTAACATTTAAATACTGTTAACAAACTATTAATATATATGTTTGTTTATTCAAGGTGCTATTATGGTCACCCATATTAAAAACACAATAAATAATCTTATACCCACCAAATAATAATCAACTATTCGCTAAATATTTCTACTGTATTTTCTTTAAAACTAAAAACTAAAAGTTACCAATCCTTTTCCCCCTCCCCTTATAAAGTTTCCACAAGACGGAGACATCATAGATGAATACATTTATTCTTTCCTTCTGGTCGACATCTTTATTTTCAAAGGGAATATTGCCTCTTTTTATTATTTAATGGATTTATCAGACCGACAAATTATAACCCAGGCTATTGTTTGCGAAATTTATGGCAAACCAGAAAAGGACAAATCTATAGATTGGTGATTGCTGAAAAGGTAAAGAAAATTGGTTTGATGTAATGGATATAAACTCACTCAAAATCTATAAATAGAAAAGGAAACAGAAGAAAAATAAATTAATAGAAAGGGAAACATTAGTAAAATGGATGACGGCAAACACTGCATGAGTAGACATTATCAAGCATAAAACCTTAGGAACAGAAAAATGCATTTCAAAATTTAGAAAATTTAAATCATAAAAAAACGCAGATACTCAAAGGCAAATAAGCCTACTTTCATGATAGAGCAATGATCACAATTTGACGTTTTTACTTAAAACAAATATAACACAATCGTTTTTAAATGATATTGCTACTAGTTCACAATTATTTTAGAATTCTTAATGTAATTATTCACTAGTGAAGAGTTAACTATGATTAAAGTTATAGAAATAAGCACTATATTATCCTTCCTTTGGATGAGATTGTTAAAAATATGTCAATTTTCAAGTCGAAAAGATCAGTGGACCAATTCTGTATCTAAAGAAATTAAGAAGAAATGATATGGGGGCTTATCTGTGCATTGCCTCCAATGGGGTCCCTCCATCAGTCAGCAAAAGAATCCAAGTACAGGTCGAATGTGAGTATCTTATTTCTATATATTACTTTAGAGTAGGGCTTAAAAAGAAGTCAGAGGGTAAAATGAGGTATACTGCAGCATATCTTTATATGGTCATTATAAGTTCTTTCCATACATATGGTGTTTGAATGAAAAGAAACCATGACCAATATATTTTATATTTGAAATTAAATCAGAAAACTAAGATAAATAAAACAAAACCAATATACAATTAGATCAGTATGGAATAAACCAGGTAGGATTAGTATTTTGTTCATTGAGTATTATATTTTAATTGATAGGATGTTTTGATTTTTTTTGGTAATTTTATTATACGTTCAGTTCGTCCAACTGTGAATACTCCGATTCAATTGGTGGCAATTCCTGTGGGCAAAGAGGAGAGACTTGAATGCAATGTACAAGCCTGGCCTTTAGGCTTAAACTACTGGAAAAATCCAGAAGGTCTGAAAATTCTGCACACAGATGAAAAGTAAGTCAATTAAACATAATTTCTACCAACTGTATCGATACGAAACACAAATTATTCAATTTAACGGAAAGATTTTCCATGCATATAACAATGAAGACCTATTTTAGCAGATAGGTCATGGATTAGAAAACATGTCACAAGAGCGAGATCTCCGTGTATTAATTTCGAGCGACTTTAAATTTCCGAAGTACTGCATCCAAATAACTAAGAAGAGCAACGAGAACACTAGGTTTTATTAAGAAAATATTCGAATATAATAGTAAAGAAATAGTAATTCCATAGGTTAAATCACACTGGTCTGCGTCAAAAATGTACCTTAGGTTTTCTATAGTGTTTCTTAATAAAATTGACCTCCTAAATCCGAATCTGTCATCCGGTTTTCTCTATCACCTTCAGTTTTTGAGATACAGGGGGTGATAATAATTTTATAGTTTATACATCTCCTATATTACATCAAATTTCAATAATTTTTGCACTGCTCTATTCGCAGTAAATTTTGTGTAAATTTTAAGTAATTATGCAAATAGGTTTATATTTTGCAGGTTAAAAATTGCTTAGCATTATAATAATAAGAATAATAATAATAGTGGTTGAGTTAAAAATGAACAGAAAATGTAAGAATAGATCCGACAGATTTTGCTATGTTTGCGGCAAAGTGACTTTTCCCGAGCAGCAAAGTACAATCCCTCCTGTAATTAAATCTTTGTATCATGCATATTTGGGAGTAAGGCTAAGAGATCAAGATAAAAGTTTTGCACCACATATCTGCTGCAAGGGATGCTACATAAGTTTAAGACGCTGGAGTCAGGGCGAACAGAAGTCCCTCTCTTTTGGTGTTCCCATGGTGTGGAGAGATGGCAAGGACCACACTACGGACTGCTATTTTTGCATGACAAATCTTAAAGGTGAGCATTGTATCAAGTATTTAAGCTTTCTGTATTATACTGGCTCCTGAAAATGTCATTATTATGCAAAGACTTAGCATAAAACTAAAAACTAACATAGTTCACTTCAGCATGAACATATCCTTTACCAAACATTTATGTACTATCTGCAACTCCAAATCAATTCCTTTATGTAATATGCAATTATATTTTCCACAGGTATAAATAAGAAGAATAAAGATAGTGTGGCATATTTGGATGTTCCTTCTACCATCAAACCCATGCCCCATGGCCCAGGAATTCCTATACATTCTTCCCCTGAACATATAAAGGTACATGAAGCGATTAATATGGAAGTTGACAAAGATTATGACAGATCTGAGTCTTATCAGGTTTCCACACATGATATGGTCGCAAGACCATTCACTCAAGTTCAGTTAAATGACCTGACCAGGGATCTGGGGGTTTCAAAGGCGAATACACAACTTCTTGGCTCTCGACTTCGTGAAAGTAATCTTCTCGCTTAAGAAACAACATTTAGGGGGGTACAGAAATAGAGAACAAGAGTTTCGAAGCTATTTTTTACAGCATTCTTCCAGCTCTTTAGTATACTGCGCCAATATTAAAGGACTTGTTGAGGCCCTTGGAATTCCCTACAACCCATTAGAATGGAGACTGTTCATAGATTCCTCCAGTAGAAGTTTAAAAGCTGAATATTGGTAACAAGATAGCTTCTGTTCCTATAGGCTATTCAATCCAACTTACTGAAAGTTATGAAAATATGAAAAAAATGCTGGATGCAATAAATTACTCTAGCTATAAGTAGAGGACATGTGGTGACTTAAAGGTAAGATCATTTCACACTTGGCATTTCTAAGCTTTTTGATATTTACATTTTCATTTTTAATTGTTAATACTTGTATACACCTTTTGGTCAACTTACATTTTACAAGAATGCAAATCTGGAAATCATGAGTCATTTTTGAGTTATATTTTTTGTTGAAGTGTGTCCCTATAGGTTAATGCATCCTATTGGGTTAATGGGGAACTTATCCTGATTGAGAAGGTATACAACACAACTCAATAAACTCCCATCCATCGGGTCCCCAGGTTGCGGATCGGGGGAAGGCCTCTAGATATAGAGGTTAGTTGCGAATAAACTGAATAAGCAGCCCCGGACAAAATCACGAGTCGCCCTTTGGCAAGGCGTAGCGCTCGGTAGCCACCCTATACCAGGGTTACGGTATGGGCAGGTGGAGCTCATAGTCTTGTGTGACAATCCACCTAGGAGAGGGACAACTCCGAACTCAAACCCGGGCAGGTGGAGCTCGAAGTCTTGGTTGACAATCCGCCTAGGAGAGGGATAACTCTGAATCCAAACCCTCCACTGTCTTGTGGATAGACACTTCAGTCAAAGGCTAAGGGACCTCCCTGACAGAAAGGTGTTCTCATGCATTGGATTGTGCCATAGCCTCTGTACCATGGTCTTCCACTCTCTTGTGTTTGAGATCCCTGCCTAAGGGTACATTTAGGCATACTTTCCTATTTTTCATTCCTCCTCTTGTTTTACTCAAATGGTCTGTAGGGCAGGCTTAATAGATGAGCAAAGAGGCTCTGATGGCTTTTCAAGAGGTTGCCTTGGTCTATTCTTTTCTTTTCTCTTTTCTTTATTCTTTTTCATTCCAAAGTCATCATTACTGTCCTCCCTCAGTTGTTGTGGTGTCCTGAAGGGAATTTTGCCTTGCATGATGTGTCGGCTCCATCATGTTGACCAGTTTTTTTCCGACATATAATATTCATTTAATGAAAGTTTTGCTATTGAATAATTTTGTACAAATTGTTGTTGTTGTTGTTGTACAAATTGTTATTTTTGTTGAAGATCTTGTTGCTAATATTATTTTTTTAATATCGATTTTAATTTTATCAGGAGATATTGAGCTCAACCCTGGACCTGGTCATCCTCGTCAGATAAAATGTCGTCTACTCTATATTAATATTAGGGGCCTACATGCCAATATTAAAGACTTGACTGCTTCATCCAAGTCTCATGACATTTTACTCTGTTCAGAGACCCTGGTTTCAAATATGAGGCATGTCTCTGAACTACTTATACCAGGCTTCAAAAAACCAATTTTACTTAGGCGTGATGCCATTCCTAGGGCTAGAGGAATGGCAGTTTACATTAGGAATGGTTACTCTGCTTCAAAGACCTCCTATGCTTGTTCTTGCCATGAGATGCAAGTTATGAAAGTATGTGGTAAGCAAAATAATTTTTATCTTTTTTCTGTCTATCGCAATCCAGACTTAGATGATACTATTTTTGATTGTCTGCTCCTTGCCATGGCCAAGGTACAGGAAAATGACCGCAAAGCCTGCTTTGTATTTATGGGAGACCTCAATGCTCATCATAGGCAATGGCTGTCTTCTGTCTCCCCTACTGACTGTCATGGTATCAGGGCTTATGATTTTGCGTGTGAGTCGGGTTGTGAGCAAGTCATTAGGGAGCCTACCCATTCATCTGGGAACTGCCTTGACTTGGTTTTCACTGATTCCCCTGGAGTCGTTACAAGTGCTGTTGATCCTCCTGTGGGAACTTCTGACCACTGTGCAATTTCTATAACTATCTGTATTGAGCAAACTATTCCTAATATAGCTCATACAAGCAAAGTATTCATCAAATCTCAAGTAGACTGGTGCAATATATTAAATGATATCTCCCGGATCAACTGGCCACTAATATATAAGGAGGTTGAAGCAGTTCGTATTTTGAATGATAAAATTGTTTCAATTATTGATAGACATGTTCCATTCCGTATGATCAGATATCGCACTAAGGACAAAGCCTGGTTTAATGATGACTGTAAGAGGGCTCATATGCAGAAACAAGAAGCCTACAACCTGTGGAAGGGGAGTAGATCTGCCTTTCTATGGGATAATTATGTGCACTACAGAACAGCATCTCAGAGGGTATATAATAATGCTGAAGTTGAATTCAATACTACCACAAAGGGAACTCTTCAGCGCACAGCAAATTCCCACAAATTCTGGACCACTCTCAAGTCTGCTCTTTTTGGGAATGATTCATCTATGCCACCCCTTCTTAAACCTGATGGTTCCATTACCCTTAGTCCTGAAGAAAAGGCAACACTGTTGGCTGATGTTTTTGATAATAAACAAAGTAATGAGAATCTAACTCTACCTGACACTTGTTTCCCTGAACCAAGGTTAAACAAGATTGCTTTCCGTTCAAGTGAAGTAAAACAGTTACTTCTTGATCTGGATGCTTATGGTGGTACTGACCCAAATGGTATATTCCCTTTATTCTTTAAGAAAACTGCAGAGTATTTGGCTCCCAAGCTTTCCGTTATTCTTCGGAAGCTGGCGAGGAGTGGTAGTTTTTGCGAATGTTGGAGAATTGGTAACATCACTCCACTATGTAAAAGTGCAAGTGGTAGTTTTAACCCTACTGAATATAGGCCCATTTCTATAACTCCTGTTCTATCTAAGATTTTTGAACGTTTACTAGCTAAACGTTTAAGTACTTTTGCCGAGCTTAATCGTCTGTTTCCCTTTTTGCAGTTTGGATTTCGTAAGGGTCTGAGCACTTGTGATGCACTTCTCACAGTCTCCACCATTGTCCAAAAATCATTAGACTCTGGTCAAGAAGTTCGCTTAGTTGGCCTGGATTTCAGTGCCGCATTTGACCGTGTCAATCATAAGGCCCTGATATTTAAGTTGAAGCAGTTGGGAGTAGGTGGTGTATTTTTAAATATTATTGAACAATTTTTAACAAATCGACATCAAAAGGTTTATGTTGACAATAATTTTAGTGATGAGAGAGAGGTGCTATCTGGTGTACCACAAGGCAGTGTTCTTGGTCCTCTACTGTTTATATTATATACCCATGATATGTGGTTTGGACTGGAAAATAGACTTATAGCCTATGCTGATGATGCTACTCTAATAGCCCCAGTCCCATCTCCTGAGTTGAGAGCATCGGTTGCAGAGTCTTTAAATAGAGATCTGGCTAAGATAAATGTTTGGTGCACTTCATGGGGCATGAAGTTAAATGCAAAGAAAACCCAGAGTATGATTGTTAGCAGATCCAGAACACTAGATCCTCCCCATCCAGATCTTTTAATAAATAACATTCCCATCTCCATATGTGATTCTTTTAAGTTGCTTGGAGTTATGCTTGACTCTAGGTTTACTTTTGAGAATCACATTCGATCTATTTCCTCCTCTATTGCTCAGAAAATTGGCATTTTGAGGAAATCTTACAAAGTATTTGGAGAGCAGACTGTTCTTAAAAATTGTTTTAATGCTTTTATTCTTCCGTGTTTTGAATATTGCGCCCCTGTTTGGAGTTCGGCAGCCAACTCTTATCTTAATTTATTAGATAAAAATTTGAGAGCAATAAAATTTTTAATTCCTGACCTCAAAGTTGATCTGTGGCACAGGCGAGCAATAAGCTCCTTATGCATCTTATATAAAATTTTTAACAATGCAGATCATCCACTGCATCACGATCTGCCCAATTTATATGCCCCTCAACGAGTTACCAGAGGTGTACTAAATGCCAATAGTAGGGCCTTTACGCCTATGAGATTCAACACAACACAGTTTTCAAGAAGTTTCATTCCTAACACAACTAAACTGTGGAATGAACTTCCTAGTGTTGTTGTTGAGTCCTTGGAACTTCAGAAATTTAAAGTGGGTGCTAATACATTTTTAATTAACAGAAACTTATAACTTTAATATTTTATTCATTATCCACACATATAAAATATTATAATATTTTTAATATTATAGCATTTAATTTTTTTTTTTTTTTTTTTTTTTTTTTTTTCTATTTATTTATTATGTTTTTCTTAATCTTTGTTTCGTTTTTTCCATACCAGGTTTCTTTCCCCGCTGGGGCCCTTGGGCTTATAGCTATTTGCTCTTCCAGTTGGGGTTGTGGCTTGGAACTTTAATAATAATAATAATACAATGATTTAATGCATCGGCATACATGATTTTTCAGTACATATTCATATTCTTATTGTTTTAAGAAATATTACTTTGAATTTGTTTTTAGAAATATTACACTGAATTTACATACCGTGTTAAATTTTTTTCAGGTAGTGTCTCTTACGCTTGGGACGCAAACAGGCTACACGAAGCATCCCTGTTTCCTATGTTTATGGGACAGTCGTGCAGATAGTATACACTATGAGAAGAAGGTTTGGCCTCCACGAGAAGCATTTAGAATTAGATCAAACAATGTGATAGCTGAACCTTTAGTGCCTCCTCAAAAAATACTATTCCCTCCACTGCATATAAAGCTTGGCATAATGAAAAATTATGTCAAAACCCTTAATAAAGTAGGCCAAGCTTTTCAATTTCTTCTTCAAAAATTTCCACAAATCAGTGACGCTAAGCTCCATGGGGGAATTTTTGATGGACTTCAAATCAGGAACTTGATCAACAATTTGATGCATCAATGAAGGACATAGAAAAAAATGCCTGGAAAGCTTTCAAAGCTCTAGTTAACAATTTTCTAGGCAATAAAAGAAGCCTAGAAGAATATGTTGCCCTGGTCAATCAGCTCTTAACAAGTCTCAAACATTTGGGAGCTTGAATGTCTATAAAGATACACTTTTTACAGTCCCATTTGGATTATTTTCCCGACAACTGCGGGAATTACAGTAAAGAACAGGGGCAAAGATTCCACCAGGACATAAAAACAATGGAATCCAGGTACCAGTGTAAATGGAACGGAAACATGCTTGCTGACTACTGTTGGTGTTTGAAGCGTGATGCACCAGATGACAGGCACAAACGAAAATCGTCAAGGGCGTCTGTTCTTCGAAATTATAATTATTTTCTTTATTATGTTGCATTCTTTTATTTTTTGTTTACTAAAAGAATTATAGTTTACATACGTGTATTTCTGTTTATATGATATAACAGTAATAATGCATTATTAGATAGGGAGAAAGTTTTTTTTTTTTAAATTCAGAAAAAATGAGGTAATCTCAATGAAAATGGTGTATGCTGTACTGAGAAAATCTGACCTGATTAAACAAATATACATTAATTTTTGAGCTCAAGAGGTTGGATTCATTAAGAAACCACGAAGAAATCCTGGGGAACATAAAAAAAATTTCAAACGCAGGCCTGTGTCATTTATACGTCCACATGAAAAGTAAATCAAAGAAGCATATTCTCTGCCAACTGTATTGATGCGAAACGCAAATAATGAAATTCAACAGAAAATTTGCCTCTTTATATTATGTAAAATGAAATCTTAATTTAGCCAATAGGTCATCGATTTTGAATTTTTTAAAGATTGCGTCCAAATAGCTAAAAGAAAGAGAAGAGAACACTCGAGAGAGTAAAGAAACATTAATATTATTTCCATTGTTTAAATCAATCATGTTTCCACACCAGGAATATGTAATTAAGTTTTGCAAAAGAATATACCTACAGTAGAGAGAGTATAGTAAAGGCGACGAAGCTCATTCCGTAGCTGCGAAACAAACCCTATAAAGACAGAATTAAAGAATTGAAATATAACTCTCACTTGAAGATAGCCGCCTTGTCTGCCAAATGATAGAAGTCCTCTGACTTGTGAATCGTTGCGATGATATAATAAACTTTGGATATTTTGGAACGCGCTGAAAAGATCACGCGATCAAAGCACATAAATTAAAATAAAAGCGTTATAAGACTAATATAGTGAGAAAACCTTTTCACTTATAAAATAATGTTAAATTGCAATTCTATTCTATTTAATGTAGTTCGCCTTACGTAAATCAACAAGTTTAAAGCTAACTTGACTGAAAGTCTATTTAATTATTAAAATAATCGTAATGATATTATAATATAGAGTATATTTATTTACTCTAAACATCATGCAAAAGATCTGTTTACCCTAAATCTTCCACTTTCTCTACGACTAGACATAGAACGCACCTAAGTGTCTTTGATGGTCTTTATTTTATAAATCTATATTAATTTATTTTCAGCTATCCTAATTGTCCTTCATTGTTGATATTTATTCTTGGACTCACAATATTGTGCGTAAACATTTCAGAAACGATAATTTAAGTACCATTTTATTGTTTGTTTTATCCAAACACTTACATACGTGCCGCTCTTGTATTTTATCTCTGTGATATTCATCGGTGTTGTCTGAGTTCGCCAGTCTCCACCTAATTATCGATACAAATCACAGGTATAACGTGACCACGGAAAGGAGTCTTTTGATGTTCGAGACGAAAATGATACTCACCATCAAAAACTTCTCCACTGCAGACGTCGGCAGCTATAATTGTATCTCCAACAACAGCCAAGGAGGAGCAGAGCAGGAAATCCTCGTTTCAGCATCTCCTTTTCAAAGAACTCCACATCCGAATGAAATTAATAAAGGTGAGTTTGAGATTTACTTCTATTCAATTCTGAAAAAATAAGTTATGATATTTTTAATAGAAATTTCTGTCCAAGAGTTATTATATTTTCCTTTAATGATCGCTTAAAATTGTGATACATGAAATTAGAATTAATGTTAATTTAATTTAATTTTGCACATGTGTTATAATACGTATTAAGCATTCATATGAAGGACAATAAAACAACCTTTCATGCTGAGAAAAACTAAATGAAATATTATTAAATCAATATTAAGTCACGGTTCTTTATTAGTTTTCTCGTATCTTCGTATAGGCTTTCTATCATCAGATCATAGTGATCCGAAGATGACAGTAACCATGGACAAAAAGCCCGTTCTTTCAAGTAAGTCCTCTGGGAACAAGTGCTATAGGTTATGTTGTGCAAAAACATTAAAAGTTTATTTTCAAGAAAATTCACATATTTAAGATTAATCACAGGAGATAGGATTAGATACTTACGTTATTGGTGTAGCAGTTATCGCCTTTGTTTACATTTTTAATCTCTCCTATATTTCTAATCACATGCATTCTCTCATAATTACACAATGACCTTTTCTTATATCTGTTCCTATACGATTTCAAGGGTTGAGTTATAATGAAGTAAAATTATATGTTTTTTAAGGTTTTATTTTTACACAAGCATATTTTAGGTGTGGGCAAACCATATTGAGGGTTACTGGCCGTGGTTTGCTGACCCTCGTTATAAAAGGTTAAAATGAATATTATTTTGATAGTATAGAAGGATTTCAATGCATAAATGGCTGGTAGCTTTGAAACATGATTTATCATATCAGAATGTTTGAGCATATTTTTAAGTGACCCTCGTTGGGAGGTACAGAAAACGTCTCGAATAGGTGGGATTTTTCCAAACTCTATTGTGATTGTTGATACTAATAAAGGGTAACCTTTCTATTTCTAGGTAGTTTTGATAATGATCCGTACTTACATACGGAGAGCAAATCCAACAAAATATCATTCAATCAAAAGCCCAAAGAAAGCCCTCGAGAACAACCTTATTATCCACCTAATCCCATCCAAAATATTCATCTTCCTTCGTCCGCTTCAAGAATCTCTCCTTTACATTCGAGTTTATTTGTTGTGGTAAAGAATTCTATAAACTTCGTATTAGGGGCCTTTTCTGTACTGATTTTCAATGTATACGCGAAGGAAGGTGGAATAAAATTCGTTGAGGAAGGCAAAAGAGACTTACCTATATTAAATGCCGTTGGAATGGAAAATAGTTCTCTAGAAGCTCAGAAAATATCTTTAGAACTAGGGGATTACGACGTTCTACTGGACTCTGCAAGGAATTTTAATGGAACAACATTGCAAAATGCGACGACAGACTATTCTATATCGCTGAATACCTCCCATCTCCAGGGAGAAGAGGAAAATTTATCACTGGATCTTCTCTTCTTGAAATTTTCCATTTTAAATTCCCAACTTCATTGCAATCAAGGCTCAAGATCAAAATACACTTTAACATAAAAATCAGAATTTTAATTTAAAAAACTTGGTTTAATAATTTAAAGATTAATCTTTCTATTAATGAATATATGTTAAAAAATATAAACCAAGATCTACTGAAATTATATTCTATTCCAGAAATTTCGACAAAATTTCGTCGAAATCAATGCTCTCATATATTCGTCTATTCGTGCTACCTGTTAGGGTAATATACCAAGAACAATGAAATAGTGAAAATATGAATAATGGTAGATTTGAGAGCAAGTGATTCTTGCAATGAATATATATATATATATATATATATATATATATATATATATATATATATATGGTAAGTAATATTAATAGGTGTACAGACGTGTATGAGTTTGAAGTAAAGTTTATTTTGTAATATTCGGAATAAAAACATAATGCGAAATGCGCAAGCTTTATTAAATGAGTTATTTCAATTTATCTCTATATATCATCTTTTACAAAACATGATTATGTCATAAGATATGCAGCTCTTGGAGTACATGAAATCATTAAACAGATTACATACGATCTAAATGCTTGAAATAGTTATAGTTAATTATTGCTTAAAGTGTTATTTTTTATTAATGCCTTTTTGGAAATAATAAACAAAATATCACAGTGACGAAATTTATTTAATAATGCTTTATAAACATTTCATGTTACCTAAATTTCTTACTGTCCCGTTCGTGGGAAACAATGCATTAATGAGTTGTGTTAAACTCAACAACAATAAAATAGGGAACACAAGCAAGTTCTGTTTTGCGTAATTTTCGCGGAATATTTCAAGCATTTTACCGGTACCTCTGAGTACAAAGTCTATTGGATTCTTTTCCTTTATTTAGTGTATGGCAAACAAATTATTTTGCTTCCTCAGTTCTCTTTCTTATCTCTATATTCCTACTGGATGGCATTCTGGTGAACTAGTGTTGTTTTGCAATAATTCTATGACAGAATAATTTTTTCTTATCTGAATAAATTAGAAGGAAAAAATTGATTGGATATATATTGTTTTGGATAGAGCTGAAATTCATATATATATATATATATATATATATATATATATATATATATATATATATATATATATTATATATATATATATATATATATATATTTAATTTGTATAAGAAATTTGCAGATTATTGCCCTTTTCTCTATTAAAAATACACATTCTAAATTTAAGAAGAAAAGTATGTGTGCCGAATGGATTCCCAGAGAATCTCCTGGTTACTATTACCAGTAAATTTATATTTTTGAAGTAAAAATGATGGTTTCATTTTCAGTCTCTGGAAATAAAGGCTAGTCTAAATATAGCTAATGGAATATGGCTGAAATTATTTTTGGAACTCTATAAAATGTATTTATTTGAAATAAAGCACTTATTAGGTATACCAACATATAAACTCACTTCAAAAACACCTGGTAATAAGAAAAACAAATAGAAAAGCAAATGTATAATGTATGGAGATGCACCTAGTTAGAGGATATGATGGTTGCCAGAGAATAACGAAAACTTTTAGAAGAGTGAATGATAAGATGTAAAATTTATATAAATTATTGCAAAGGTTGAAATATTTATCTAATATATTTTAATATTATGTTTAACGTTGACCTAATTGAGAATATTTATAGAGCTTTTAACAAAGCACTGCCATGTAAAGGTAAAAAAACAATTATTTTTCTTTCTCTGAAAATTATTTCTTTCTAGTTTGTATCCATGTACACTAAGTCCTACCTCTTTTATTATTTGTTTACTTGCAATATATCCAAATATCAAGTTTTATTTTATTTAATAACTAGGTTATATGCTATTAAATTTCTTATTTGTAATGTAAATTTAGTATTCCGCAATGTTCAGAATTTTGTTTGCAAACTACTGAAATGTACATATTTTGTCTAGAAAAAAAACAAACAGAATCATCTCTATTGACCTGTTTTCTCCAAGTAGAGGATTATATACAAAGTTTAAATTTGGCGAAATTTTTAATATTTACTTTTTATTATAACATAGAATAAGTTGATATTTTAAATTCGTTGTGGAAAATGTGAAAGATAAAACGATATGATAAAAAATAATACCATTTTTCTTGTAGGGTATGATGTTCGTTTCAGTACATGATAGAAGCAATTTTCAAATCGCTCTCTCCCCAATATTAAATTGAATGCAAAGATAAAAATATTTTGATTATTATTAAACTATAAATTTATATCTAAAATTATTTTTAATATATCTTATCCTATAAACCTCTTTTATTTATAATGAATATTTTGCTCTACTTTGTTTACCAAAATGGCTATATGAACTATTATACATAATTTGCGAGTCCAGCCATGATTTATTGAAAAATTATAGAACGATACTATAAAAGATATTAAATAAAAGTGTCATTACGAAATAAAAAAGGAAGTTAAATTAATAGAAAAAGTAATATAAATAATTTATGCTCATTTTATACCTAAAACTTTAATATCGTTTAAATAAAAGAATGTACAGGTATAATTTAGTAATATCGAATAGAATTAGAAAAATTAATGTACTTTGCAAACGTTACTTCGTAATTCGATAATATGCAATGAATAATCATTGAACTTTCCATATTATTTGTAAACTAAGTAGTCAAAAATTATAAACTAACATACGTATCTTAAAAATTAGACTAAAGAAAAAGGTAGTTTTCACGAAATCATTAGTTTACTAAGTGAAATAAAATATTAATGTATCACATTGCCCGAAATGAGATCTCCCATATGAAAATGTTAATCATATTGCTAGTTGAGAAGATTATTCCGATTATTTCCGATATAATATTGTTTATTTTAAGCATTTTAAGCTTACAAATGATTGTAAGGTTTCTAAAAGGGGTTTAAAGTCAGTATATTGTTAGAATAATAAAAAATCAAATAATCTAATAAAACTGCCAATTGATTGGGCAGATAACATAACTACCATTTTCTAAATCACATTCTAGAAGGTTTAGATATTAACATTAATGTGCATAGTCAACTCCACGCGGTATTTATCTAGAATCAATAAATATTAACAGTACTTCATGAGTGAAATGGTACTAAAAAATTACAAATGTATGCAATGTGCTATTAATAACAATTAATCATTTATAAATATATAATATATCCTGATTTCCTGAAATTCAATGTTATATGTGTATCGAGATTCAATAAAAATTTAATAGCGGAGATTTATTTTTAGTTTTATCCTTCAAGAAAAGCTATCTAATTGTGCTAAAGAAAAAATTAAACTAGAGTCATTTTCCGATAGAGATCTCATTTGTAGTTTTAATAATCTAAAATTCTTACTGGATGTATGCCATGTGAGAGACAATTGTAAAACGGAAAAACAGCGGAGGCCAACGGAATTACTACTGGGTATTGTAAACGTCCTGTCACACTCGTTTTGACTATCTCAATAAAGGACACAATCAGCATTTTAATGCAGATAGACACGTTTTCATTGTATTAACATATAAATATGTGTTTAAAATGCAATACAAACCAATGTAGTCGCACTCGACGGCGAGCCAGGACTTCGAGCGAGACCTGAATCACCATTAGAAGCCACGACGACGAATATCATCACGAAGGCCGGGTGCTTGGTCTTAGACACGTGGCGGACCTCGGATACGTCGAGCCAGTAGCTAGACGATTGCAATGAGTCTTCGAGTCATTGACAGGGTGACGGCAGCGCTCTCGGCGTTGTTATCGCATATAATCGCGAGCCGAGCCATTTTTATTTTCGGAGCACTTTCGAAAGCATTTCTCACAGCACAACGGTGGGCAACTTGAGCTCTACCTTAATAAAGTGAATCTTTGAGGTCTTCCCCGTTCTTAATCCTCTCGGGGACTCTGCGGTCGGTCGTCCGTCAGACGTTTAGCCACTTGGCGATGTCGGACTTGTTGTAACGCACACATGAGAGCGGATCTCGATTCTTTTCACTTTTATCTCGACACATCTGCACACAATGGAAAAGACGTTTTAATGACACATGCTGGAAAAGTAGAACTATATGTTTGTTTGACGGAACTTTTTCTATCACACACATAAAGCTTTTGAAAGATAAAAAATAATTTTCTTAAAGAAACTTTTGCAAAACCCAGTACATTCACTGACAAAATTCTGATTTGATTAAGCTAAAAATTGGATATGCAGAAAATTATAAAATATAATCAAGTTTTTAAGGGAAAGTTGGATAAAGGGCGAATCATGTGAGAATGTAGGGGATTGTTCGTGCGTATATGGTCTTTGTTTTTCAGAATTTCTATTACATTCATGTGATGGACTCCAAATTCCATCAGAGAGGAAACACGAAATGAGTATTTTAAAGTTGAAGTGATTAAAAAAAAAGATTGTATGGAAAGTTTCCTCCGATAAATAACATTTCTTTAAGAAAACTATACATACTTAATCCCAGACGTAGAAAGTGCATGTATTCTTTTCCTATAAACTTTGTATACAACAGTGTATATCTGAAAGGAACAATAACCATAAATATCACAAATTCATACTTTTATGACCAAATTTAAAATAATCATAATAATAGACATCACGATGTACTACGTAGGAAAAACTGAGCACAATTGAGCAGTTGTAACTTCTATTTATGGAAATGGAGTTAAATAACACCATTAAAGCACTGAGCAAAAAAGTGCGTGTGATTATATTGTATTTGCGACAAAATAGGAATATGCAGAAATAAATGAGAAAAATTACTTAATACAAGGTTAATATCTCAGATAATAAAACATTGCTCGTTGCAAGGAACAAACTAAATGAATATAACGACCGCAAATTAATGCAATAGTGCAATTTAACTAAATGGTTAAGGTAATGGACTTGCTGGAAATTCCCAGGTAACAGAAAAGTTAAACAAATATGGAGAATGAAATTTCAGATAAGAGGACAATGGCTAGGAATGATGGCAGGAGATTAGCGAGGCGCTGTTTTCAGTGAGATGTATTTTGAAAAGAGAGAGAAGGGACGGGAAGAAAAAATTTTTCTAAAGGCAGAAAGATTGCAGCATATTAAAAACCATCACCTCAGCTGGAGCCAATAAGGGGAGGCGAACCCCTCTATGGTAAAAGACGAACAACATTGGCTCAAAACGCATCCACATTCAATGCAGAAGGTACCTGACCCATATCCATGATGTCAGTTTAATGTCTTTTACCAAAAGACCTACCTGAGTACCCAGGTTAATACCACGACACGAGACACAATGACGCACCTGAGCTTGTGACTTCGCTAATTGGACACTGGAGGACTGACAACATGTAGCGTGGTTCATGAATCACAGTTTCAGTTGTTTCTTGCTGATAGTAAGGTTCAGGTTGGACGTAGACTCCATGAGGCTATGAATCCTAGTTATATACAAGGCACCGTGCACACTGGTGTTGGTTCCATACTAGTGTGAGGTGTGTTCATGAGGCCTTAATTGAGTCCATTGATCCGCTTAAACGAGGCATTAACCTGGGACTTCTTAGTGATCAATTGCATGGACTTCATTTACCCCCACTCCCCCTAACCCAAACAATGGGATCTCTACTGATTATGGACGGTTCATTGTGTCAAAGTTGGCCAAGTATTGCCTCGAGGAGTATTGTAGTGAGTTCCGGTGAATAGCGTGACCACGACGTTCACCACGACCACTACGAACCCAATCGAGCATTTTTGGGACGTCGTGAAGTTGGGTATTCGCACTCAAGATCCGGCACCTACGAATAGCATGGAGCTGCGGATAGCTATAGAAACGGTATGGATCTACTTCTCCCCATATGTCACCCCTACAAATGTGGAATCCATGCCAAGACCACTTACTGCACTTCGCTGGAGTAAAGGAGATATTATACCATACTAGTTACCCATCTCATGACTTTTGGCACATCAGTATATACAACATTGGGGTAAAATTATACGCATTCTTTAATTTTGTTTAACGTTCCTATTTAAAGGAAAATAAATGTTATTTGGTTAAAAACAAACAATTTGACAATATAACGTTAATGTACGTGCGCAAATCTGAGAATTGGCTTGTGGGTAGCATATCCGCGTAAGTGCATCTCGTTGCCATAGTAACCGACCTCAGGAGGCAAGGTGGTTAGGAGATGGAAACTAGTGCCCGATATGTCCACGCTGGAATATTCGATATAGGTTGGTGTAAAGGCAATCATAGGTATAATAATTGTTCGCATAGTTTTACAAGAATCTTTAAATAAATGGTGTAATTTTACTTAAAATTTGGCGGTAGAGTATAAATTTTCATGGATAAAATGATACAAACCCGCTTAGGCATCCGTTTCTCTTTTATTAATACAACTATGGACAAAAATCAGGGAATTTCAGGGATACAAATTTTAATACGTTTTCATAAAGATCACGAGGAACGGAATTTGCATCCTTTTCCAAAAGACCTGGAACTGATGAACTAGAACAAGAACCCCAAACTACTAGTTATGTACTCAAAGTTCAGAATTCCTGAGACTTGGCAGGAAATCTTGTGGAAAAAACGTCGTAATAATTGTAATGAAGATCTGTTGGAATCAGAAGGGAGATGATATTGATGAATTTAGAGCTAAAATGAGGGAATTTCTTTAGAACGTTCTTGAAAAGAGCTTCTTTTGAAATATGGTGATTTTAAGAGAAGTGAAAATGTGTGGCAGATACATAGAGTAGAATAGAAGAGATTTCTTGAGGTAGGCACGAACCGGTAGGCCACGCAAATCTCAACCAAATAATAACCACCTTGATGATCGCTCTAATAATTAATTATCCTTACCCTATTAATCTGCAACTACTATTTGAACCATCGAACTCATCCTTCCCTCACTCTTTTCCCTTATTTTTGCCTTCCTATCGAGTGGGCACTATTCGCTAGTGCTGCATCACTACTACCCCTCTTCTTCCAATTGCCGATAAATACCTAATCTTAACCTTTAATACTCCTTCAAAATTAATTTGGCGAAATCGAGTAAAGCACAAAATTAGGTTTAATTTATTTTTCCAGGATTTCACATCACTCCGGAATGCCGCAAACTGTCAGTCATAAATAATTAAACAAGGTCTGCTGACCAAAAGGTCGCATGCCCTTACTGTATAAAATATTATTGCATATCATAGTATAGCATAGCACAGCATTGCATAATATAGCACAGGATAGTATAACATAGTATATTATAGCATAGCATAGCATAGTCTATCCTAGCATAAAATAGAATAATATAGCCACATACTATAGCATACTATAGTAGAAAATAGCCTAGCCTAGCATAGCGTAGTAATATCTAGCATAACATAACATAGTATAGCCTAGAATAGCCTAGCTGTGCAGGGCCTAACCTATCCTAGCTTAGTATAATTTAGCTAACTTAGTATAACCAAGCATATTATAGCCTACTTTATCGACCTTTAACTTAGTATAGCCTAGCCTATCGTATCCTAGTATATCATAGCCTACCTAGGTAGATCCTAGTCTAACCTAGCATATTATAGTATAGCCTAGCTTAGCCTAATACAGCCTTAACTAGTGTAGAATTGCCTACTGTATCCTAGATTTCTATAGCCTAGTCTAGCCTAGCCAGGTATGGCTAAGCATTGCATGCCAGAGCCTAGCCTAGCGTTGCCTAGAGTAGCCTAGCCTAGTATAGCCAAGCTAGAATAGGCTCTTATAGCCTGTCAATATATCCTTGCATACGATAGCCTAGTCTAGCATACTATAGGCTAGCTTGGTATAGCCTATCCTAGCATAACCACACTTAACATAATATAGCCAAGCGTATCATATAATAGCCTAGCCTAGTATATTCTAGACTAGTATAGCATACCATACGCTAGACTAGCATAACCTTGCATAGCTTAGCCTATTATAGCCTTGGTTAGCTAGCCTATCGTAGCCTAACATAGCCAGGCATAGCGGAGCATAGCCCTCCATAGCCTATTATACTTTAGCCTACCTTAGTATAGCTTAGCATAGCTTAGCCTAGCCTAGCATAGTATAACCTAGCCTATCATTAACTATCCTAGACAAGTATAGCCTATACTATCCTATTATACTCTAGTCAAGCATAGCTTAGTCTTGTCCAGCCTAACATACTAAATGCTATTCTAGCATAGCATTTTATAGCCTAAATTAGCATAGTATATCTTACCCTTGTACATTATATCTTAGCATAGCTTAGCATAGTATAGCCTAGCTTATAATAGCCTAGCATAGTATAGCTGATTCTAGGCTTGCCTAGCAGAGTATAGCATATTATATCCCAGTCTAGTCTAGCAGAGTATCGGCCAAATAGTTATGATCTTATTGCCAAAACAAAATAATTCTCGGGCTAGCCTTGGGAAGACTTTGGCAATTATATCATTCGAAAGAGAATGCAAAACAACATAGGTTTTTCAAATTTCGTTAAAGTCGGCTGAATAGTTATGATGTTATTACAAAAACAAGAAAAAGCAAATCAGGAACCGACCGACCGACATGGAGAGATGTAGAGTCCCTCTCGACTAGACTCGCACGCCACTAAAAAAGACGTTGAAATAAGATACTAGCTAAGTAGGCAGGACCCTAGAACGCTACACTTTCGAACTTTTGATATTTACGGAGATCTATGAAGTTGAGGAAAAAACTCACTTTTTAAACATAAACTTATATTGTTCGCAACAGACTTAGGGCCATTTTTAAAAGGATCAAAACAAGGCACCTGCATTCGAAATATATTAAAAAGATGTTCATAAAAGATTTAAATTGGGGAAGTATACATTATAATGGGTTTTCCACAAAATAGTGGCCATCATTAATTGGGATGAGATTCAAGATCCTATGAACATTGCCACTGGATCAGGTTCTTACTCTGGTTGAGCTTTCAACTGGTGCTTCAAAATCAAATTAGATATTAAATGACTCAAATTTAATTAAGTAAATGATTCATTCGGTGTTCTTTAAGTTCAACCAAATCAAAATGAAGCAATAGTTCTCTCTTTTTCAAAACCTGTTTTAGTTAAACTTGTATCTCATTAAAGATAACAAAAAAGATCGTGTTTGAACTAAATTCATTATTTTAATTTAAATTTATCTCTTAATATTTTTTGCATATTTTAGTTTATGGCTAACATATATTACCTTTAATCAATTAGGGAAAATTAGAGTTAAAAATTTATAGATCTTATAAAAATAATTTATACAATTAACCCTCTAGCAAATAGAACCATATAAAAGGGGAGGTGTAAAGAGATATTCACGTTATTCTCTGTTTTATCACGCTTGTTCTTCATATGTTTACGGAAATTTGTAAGGAATAGTCTAAACTAAGGAAAAAATAGGGTTTTTTATTTCTTCTAACCACCATTGCTGCTTCTATTGTTTGCAATGGGGGAAGGCATAGATGAAAATAGGTTTTTATGCTGTCTCCATTATCTCTTCCCAAATCTCTCCCATCATCCCTTTGTGATCAACAACATATGTTATTCCTTACCTTCCTCTCTCATTACTCACAAAACCACAGTAATTATTGATTAGATTTATGTGACCTGCTTTAGGGAGCCGTTCCAAGACACGAACTTGCGGACACTGTGTTTCTTCCCTTTGATCAAACGGAACCTGATATAATCCATTTGACTGGTTGGAATAGTTTGATTAATACAGACTTCAAACCTGTACCTTTTATTCTATCAAGGGTAGTTTACATTCTTCCAAGTCCCTAATAAGACACAAAGAATGATAAAAGATTTAAAGTAGAGAAAAACACAATTTGCCATCAGTATAAGAGATCTACAATAGAATAGGATATCTGTCATGCAAACAGTAGCATTCTTCAACTTCTACACATAATTTTAGAGTATACCTGGTGTTATTCTCTCTCACAATTATTTGTTCTTTATTTAAAGTATTGAAGATCATTTTTTCTCGATAAAAATGTATCTGCAAGTCATAGGATCAATTTTCAGCAATTATATTTCCCTTTTCCTTAATTAGAAAACTACCAAGTTATATTTATATTAAAATTTTGTACTTCCAATCAAAAAAATTTAAAAAAATCAATGAAATGGAATTCAAGACCTACTTTTCATATCTTTAAATATAATGACATGAACCATTTTGCGACGAAGAATATCTGGGATTTAAGGTTAAAAGTTGCGTCCTTCGGTTTGCTTTTTTTTCTTCAGCCGGAACCGATCTTGAGCACTTGATTTCGGGCTAATACTACTTAAATTAATATAAACACCTAAACTTAGCATTACCACTCGCCACTAGATGTATATTTGATTCAAGTCGATATATCTCTTATACTCTTAAAACGAAGGTCGTAGCTATCAAACAACAATCAAAATTCCATATGAAATCCAAGATGCCCTCACTCCTATATGCAAGATTCGATATGTCTTTACGCCTATATACAAGGCCCGAACTGCCTTTACCACTAAACGTATGACTATTAATTTCCTCCGAGAAACATATTACGTATACTATACAGTGAAGCTGCAATCATGCACCAAACGCTCTTGACAAACCTAACAAACGTTATTCAATCCCTTGATCCAAACTTCTCTTAAACACAATTTCAGCCGACTTTGACATCCCGGCCCCAACGTCACACACAAGTGACCCTGAATTTGAATGCCGCCATCATACCAAACTTAACACCTAAAAATACCGTATGGGTTTGATTACCAAAGGCTTACATACACACCGCCACCTCAAATCGGACAGAGCTCAACACGTATTCACAATATGCTCAATAGTCAATAGTTAATCAACATAGAAGAAACCTATAAACACAAAGAATACGAGACCATTTGGAGAACTATTCCTTTTGATTTAGTTCATTGAAGTTATTGACCAGAAGACAAGTAAACTTATTTCATAGGTAACATGATCATCACCAAGCAGAAATTCAGCAAACGTGTCTAGCTTTCAAACAAGCTGCAGGTAGCTACGGAAGTTTGTAAAATATCATTTTTGTCATCCATACTCGAGTTTTACAATCCTAACATTTTAACTCGTATCTTTATTCATTAGTCTTCTCTCTTCGGCGAAATTCCGTAAATTACATTTCTGTAAATTCAGTAGGACCACATATGTTCTCGTGCGAGGTGTAAGGCCAAAATAAAAGTTCCCCCAGAAGAAATTATCTAAAATATTAAATCACGTTATCGAATAAGTCATTTGGCGTTCATAGTTTGCATGCGTGAGAAAGGTACCTGGCAGGTAGTGGAAAGATATTGCTTGACTTCATCAGTGGTAGCAATAGAGACTAGACCTCTAAGAGGAAGATGTTAATCTTCTACAGCGAAAACGCAAACCTCGGTAAACTCATGGCCTTGTTGATTCCTCAAGCCAGCTCCCAATTGAAAATTGAGTCTATTTGTTGCTAACTTTATTAAAATTGAGAATTTACATAGCAGTCAACAATAGGGATCGAGATACATACACTAAGCTTTTCTTCTCCAAGGGAATGCCTCGGTTCACCAGTAATCCTGACACCTCTCTCCACTTATTCCATGCAATGACTATTCTTGCGCAAACAGCTCTTTCTACCCCAGCTTCACTGTCTAGTATATCTCCGAGGTAGCAGAACTGGTCCACTACCTCCAGCATTCCATTCACTCACAATGGCAAGATTCCAACATATAGATTATGCTGAGGCTCTAGTCTATTGAAGATGAATGAAGAATGAAAGAATAAAAAAACAGACGAACCTTCCCTTTAGAGGCATGTTGATTTATGTCTCTGCCTTCGACAGGATTAGTAGAATCTGGACACTAAAACATTAAATTGTTTAATGGCCTTTTTGAAGTTAACTGTAAGAGGTAGAGTGAGATATGGTTGGTTCTTCCGCAACCAATTAACTTTGATCAAAAATTACCAGGTTTTCTTAGTAGTAAATACTTTTAAATAGGAAAAATATGTGTATATTTTAATTTGATTTTATATCAAACTCTGTAACTTGCTAAATTCCACGGGAAAATTTAAAATATAGGCATGACATAAAACATCAAATTTGTTTTGCTTCCTAATTTGTCGTAAGATCCACTCCATGTCAGCAGGAGTTTAAAAGTCTGTCAGAACATTTTTATAAAAATTTATTAGAGTAGCATCTAACTTATTCCACTGCAAAAAGCAATCCTACCCTTTGTCTAGAGACATACTACCCACCATCTATCTTGCTTTTTATAGATATGATGTAAATTTAATTAGTTTTCAGCCGATACTAACTCGTTTTGAATAAGAACATAAAAGAGAAATGTTTGGAGAAGATGGAATGGCGACAAATAAGCAATTCATCATGGAAACGTCTCTTAGCGACAGAAGAAAGTAGGGTTTGGCTTCCATCTACGATACACTAATGTATATGCTGGAGCCGCAACCGTCTCTTTTCTCTCCTTCAGGAAATCTCCCCTGAACAAAGCAAGAGGAAGGCACACAATGGAAGATGGTCCACAAAAGCCTCAATTTGCGCAACTTAAGAGAGGCAAAAAAGAAACTCCTAAAAATGTCTTTTCCAGTTTTAGGGAATGGACAAACGAGATTTTTCCCTACCCTTTCAGGGCCGAATAAGGAAAAAGAGGGGGAAAACAGACAAGGGGACACGGCGGATGAATGGACAAAAACGATGTTACGTATCAAATAGAAAGAAGAAAGATGTTAATAATGATGTTGTTTGGGATGAGAAGATAGGAGACAACCGTTTGAAGAAGACAGATAGGCCAAACCTAACAACTTCTCTTCAACCACAAAGGACAGAGGAAATTTTATTTTAAAATATGTTAAGTAGAATAGCCGTCAATTAAAATAATTAGGACATGAAGTAATTATTGTTGTCATAAATCTATTTAGTATAAACATACCTCGAATCTTGCTTCAAATTACTACTTTGTCTGATAAATCCTCAAATATATTTCCTTGGAGCTAAAAATTCACTAATTAATTATCTAATTGGAACCACCAAAAGAAAGACATGGAAACAAAAGATACGAAATAATTGCTCATTATCTTTGTATATTTTGTTGAATAATAGATTAATCTCTTTGGCATAAAAATGGATATAGATGAAGCAATTTTTTTTTAAATACTTATTGGGCCATCCAAAATAATAGGCCCTCTCAAAGCTACTCTTACTCGAGTGCTCGTTTTTGGAATGGTCATTGAGGTGGTTCTCAGAGCACCTAATTGCACTCCTGCTAATACAATATCCAGGTTTAGTCGTCTCTTAAGAGATACTCGCAGCGATTATTATTATTATTAATCGAAAATAGTAGAAAAAATGTGTCAAAATATTTAGCTTCTAATCCATCTTTCACTCTATTACCTCTTTGTATATACAGTATTACAGATATTAATCACAATTTTTGAAGATAGCAATTATTGGAATAATAAAAAAAACGTTCAAAAGTTGAGGAAGATTTCGTATTTATTGCTTCTCCAAATTGGCAAATGGACGAAATCATCCCTAAATACCTTTTTCCGATATAAACCTTTCAATATGAATTGTCAACTCATCCTAAAAATATACGTAATTCCCCGAAAAATTTGAATGGTCCAAACTTGTGGACCTATAAAAGGCCCTGAAGATAAAAGAAAATCGAAAAACTTGATTGCAAAAAAAGGTCCTTTTTTAGGGTTAATTTTTTCAATGCTTCTTCCCTTGTCTTTTAGAAAATTTATATAGAACTTTTACTAAATTCTGACAGAACGCCGCTCTACCACTGACATATTCTCCTTGACAAAGTTTCGTTCGATATTGCTAAAGAACTTTCGACAAGAGATCTATACAACTGGAGAAGTCTCACGTGGTTGAATATCAAACTTCATTATGATAGAACAAAGATTAAGTTATTAATTCCTTTCGTCAACTTGGAAAGACTTGTTTTCAGAAATGTTTCTTAGGGTCTTTCTTTAATTGGTGGCATTTGCAAAACTTTGACTTTTCAATCATAAAAAATAGAATCTTTTTTGTCTACTTTTAATTCTCTTTTAGTCTGAATCGACTGTCTATGCGTGCATAAAATTCTTACATGTCTACATTTCGCTTTTCATTCTAAGAGTTGACAAGATACGATGTTATTTATAAGTTTAAATTGTATATTGAATTACCATTTTTTTTATTATATTTCCAATTTTTGCTTATTATTGACAGAATCTAACAGAAATGCGTGATTGCCGTCTCTCTGCATTAAAGTCTTATGATTGCCATCTGGAATTTCGATGTCTCCGGCGGCTGGACCATAGTGTGCGTGCAAAGGGTCGAGATTAGGTCCGAAAGGATTACGCCCTTTTCTTCCCACCGTAATGACTCCCCAATTTGGGGTTCTGCCCACACCTAGCCGTTTTCTCTTCAACTATACAATCACCCTTATTTAATCACCTTTTTTATCATTACTATTGCTATTAAGCTGTCTAAATAAATATTGGGATTTTTGAATGCGGAGAATCCAATATGGACACTAATTTTCCCAAGACAAATCCGACGAAATCATCGTATAAAGACGTTCCCTAAACAAAATAGTAAAATTAGGGGAAACGAAAATATGTAAAAAGCATGTAGCACGAGTATTTAAAATAAAAAAAACTAGTTTAGCACGTAACCCTTCCCAACATAGATAGTTCCTTAACAAAGACAGGTCCTCTCACCTGTTCCAATCTAGGCAATTCTGGGCAGCTACCGCGATTCCCCACTCTCAGTTCCCATCGTTTCTGCGGAGGTAAATTGGCGACGCCATTTATAACTTTGCTTCGCTTTCCAAGGAAGTTCAATAGAGGCGTTGTTCTAACCTGAGGCGAGTGCGTTGACAGGCTTCAACCTATCTCAGTTAAGGTGTTTCCTATTCACATCACCATGACGATGAAGTTATCGACTCTTTTCCACTGGGTCGAATTGAGATGGAAGTTGAGGGAAATGTTTACGAAGATCGGAGTTGGGCTTCTTTCATGCAAGCGACTTCTTCAATGGCGGAGAAAGTTTACTTTGTAATACTGTTATATGACGGCAGGAAAACAGTGGAAGCGTGATTGAAATTGGGTCTGCGTTCTGGCTGACAAATTAGACATTCTTTTGACGCCAAATTTTATGAATTTTTGCTTTTCTTGGGATTGCTCGGATTCGGAGAAAAAATTCTAAAATGTTTAATAACCAATAATTCTATAACTAATATTATTATTTTGAGAATAAGGGAAAGTTTGTGCTTTTGAGTGTGTCCGCATAATCTTTGCTCCTGGATATATTAAAATGCGCCTTTTATGCCCTAACATTTAGGGCTGACAACATCTGTTCTCACTTTCCTTGTCATTTATGAAGTTTTATTCTTTCTTCTCTGTTTTTACTTATTCCATCTACTTAACTTTTTTATTTCCGCACTCTATTCATCCATACGATGGGATTATTTGGGTAGATAATGGAGAGGGAATTTCTCTGCTCTATGCACGGTGGATAAAGTTACGGTCCCGTAGCAAGCGACGTTATATGGGTCACGGTTCTTGCATCCACCTGAAGTCAGAAAGGAGTCTCAAGTTCTGAAATTAACTCTCTGTGCAAGCATAAGAATTAGGGTTCGAAAGAGCTTAGTTCTTAACATTTTTAGGGAGTGAATTTAACATCTAGTAGACTGATGACTGTCATGGCTTTATAGAATATTTTGGTGGAGGTTTGCCCAAGGAATACCCTCTTTTGTTAGCTTTTTATTTATCATTGGGTAAAAGAGTTACTGGTTTTCTGGCTTTTTTATTAGTATGGATTTTCTGAGATATCCATGGATAAGAACTGCAAATTCCAGGAAATTTGTTTGTTTGTTTTTTAGTTTTCAAAACTGAATTGATTCACCCTAGAACGATAAGCTTTGAGTATTTTGTGTCTTGATTATAATATCATAGGCAATGTAATTGAGTTAAAATTCAAAGGATTGTAAGGATTGTGCAAAATGGTATAGGTACTTAACTATGTACAAGTCCAGTTACTCTAGTCATAGCGCTATCATGACCCTCGACAAGTTTGAAAAACAGGCAGTCGCATCGATAAACAAATTCCAGCAAATCAACTTGCACATTTCATGTTTTGTACACTTTGGTACACATACTTCAACGGTGGAAAAAGGTTTTTTAAGAAATATTTGGACCCCCCTTCCCCTTTAGCTCAAAATATCTTTTCTTTTCATTTTCTATCCAAAGGATATAGATCATGAGAGTTGTTGGTTTGTTGTTATAAGTGCTTCTAGATACATTAGAGTTGAGTTTAAACTGAAGGATAATAACAAACAAGTGAGGAGTTGAATTTTTGTTATCTAACTGATAGTTGTTGTCGGCTCCAGCTCGTGTCCGAGCATCGGTTTAGTCGTCAGTTATCCGGTATCCTTGGCTGATGCTTGTGTCAGATATGACTTCGGAGACAAAGAAGGCCGGAAAGAAAACAGAGACGAATGTCATTCGCTGATGAATTTGTTCCGGGCGATCGTGGCTGAGCGACGCCCACGCGCGCGCTCTTGGCCAGTAATGCGTCCACTGCGGCTTAAAACATTGAGATATGCGGTTTCGGTGAGGTTAGTTGCATCGGACTACCAGGTTCTAGGTCTATCAAGGCCCACCTTTGTCACGCCTACTCACTGGGCGCGCCCTTCTCCGCCGGAGCCAGACATAGGAATCCTATATGGCCCATGTCTGCTTGGCCCGCCGTTGGGGTCGTGCTGTTGGTTAAGTTTTGTATGAAACCTCATCTACAACCATACCCCCTTGGGCAACCCTGCTAGGAGTTTGAAGCTCCCGACGTCATTGCTCTTGGAATCATTGGAACACTCAAGCCCTTTCCCTACTTGAGGCTATGGTAACGGTTCAATGAATAAGTGATTCACATTATCCATATCTTCGATCTCAGGAAGTTTGTTAGTAGCATCCTGAAGGCCGGAAAATAAATAAGAACGTTCTACCTGATCTCAGACGAGGATTTGTTTTTGAATAAACTGGTACATACTCTTTGTCAACTGATACATAAAATACTGCTTTGTCTCAAATGATGGCATGAAGTCACATGATTTTAGTACCGCCCGAATGTAGTCATCTTTTGCTTTTTTACCATAAACTTCGCAAGAAGATTCCGTCACCATTCGCACACACCGCTGCACACTTTGAGAGTGGCTCGTCGACAATATTTTGCAGGTCCGCATTAGATAGATGCATTGTAAGTTGTGGCTCAAATTTGCACTCCTCTTGAGGGAAAAGTAGATCTGTTAGATTCTTGGCAGTCTTATCTATTTTTGGTGACCTGAAATCACATATCTCTTCCTCATACTCAGTAATTTCTCGGAACTTCTTGATTCTATCAATAACTGATTTCCTATTCTTTTGATCAACGTCAGCCAGGATTCCCAAAAGGACGTTCTCAGAATGGGCCCAGTAGGAATTTCTTTGGATTGTTTGTCATTATATGGCTTCACTGGCAGGTTGGAGTACTTGCAGAAGATGGATCTGTTCCAGATGTTTCGATCCTTCCGTGCATTTTGGAGAGAATTTGATGTGAAACCAGATGGCCCCGTAATGACACACGAAAAACTCTGTGAGGACATACAAGTCACTATTTGTTTTTTCCGTTGCCACATAAAGTCGACATATTCTGCTGGCAGTGGTGAGCCATTTTGCATAAGATATTGGCCATGGTTTCATATGTAGGAGATCATCGTCAATTACACCACTTCTAAGAGCACTGATAATTCTGTACAGTTAAGCTTGGTCACGACTAAGCTCACTCACATATACATCTGGAAGTGGAGCTCATTTAACAATACATTGAAAGCCATCTGGTGATACTATTAAAGTTTCACAGGTGGTTGCGGCTTTAACAAGTGGTCCTTTCCATTGAGTTGCACTTTCAATTGAATCAATATATTTCCTGCACAGGTGCCTCAAAGGAAGCTCATTTAGATGCAAGATGCAGATTATCGACTGAAAAGGACGATGAAATTGACATTCCAGCCCTCTTATTGATCCAGTCTTGTAGCCAGTATTAGTTGCCGTGCTGTTAACTCACTCTGCCTTTATCTCATCTTTAATATAATTTCCAACAAGCCATCTCATCAGTCCTTCCGCAATATGCGCACCTGTTTCTCGTTCAATAGTTAGATGATCTAAATAAAAAGCACCAGTTTCTCCTACGAGCACATAGTAATCCTTTAATTTTTGCTCCATTATATTTGTTTCTTTTCTTCTTTTTATCTAGTGTTGTGTCTCTACTCACACGAAAAAACAAAGCAGTAATTTCTTATCTTCCAAACATTCAGATTCGGTGTAATTCCTCCTTAACTTTTGTCGTGCCCTCCAGCCTTTGTGATGGTTAATTACATGGAAGCGGTCTTCTGAATTTATAATAGCATAGTCGAATAGGGCTGTACTACTAATGGCCGCAGCAGCTCTATTTGACACAGAATGCCGATCTGCTTCCATGGCAATTGTTGGTATTGTTATGATGTTGTTTTCTCTTTTTGCAAAGACTTTCTTCCATTCATCATCAGAAATGTCAGAAGATGAGGTTTCTTCATCCAATGCTTCGTCTGAAATTGTAGTTTCCTCTTTCCTCTTCTCTTTTTGTGACTTCTTCTATTCTTTCTTGAATTCGATCTTCTCTGATTTTCCTTTTTTAATCATTTGGCTTGTTTTTACATCCGCTAAAAGTCTCAGACCACATTTAATCATCTACATAGCCTAAATATTAACTACATTACTAAAAATGATTTTTACCTATGTCTCTAGTGCCTAAGGGAAAGAGTGGCAATAACTTGACTGGTTAATCTACTTTTACACCCAATAATTATTTTAAACTAATGTCACGGGCAAAATCTATTGTGACATTACCTGTTTAACTTACACTTTTATTTTAAGGCGGATTCAGACATATTTATCAAAGTTAGATTATGTTTATACTAAATTGTATTTAACCATTTTCAATGCAAATCGATTAAATAAGTCTACAAAAATACTTTGCAATGAAATTTTATCAGATCACTTATTATTCACCTAATAACTCGGAGTGGTTTCAATACCATTAACATTGTGAATATCAGCTAGTTTCTAAGTGTTGACCTCTCGAAAATACCGAATTTACCAGCTTAACAGTAACCAATATTATCGCAATGTTATTGTCGTTCGGTCCCCGTTTTCTTTTTCTTTTTTTGTAATAACATTGTAACTATTCGGCCGAAACGCTTATGTTGTTTTACATTCTCTTTCGAATGATATAATTGCTAAGGTCCTCCCAAGGTTAGTCCGGGAATTATTGAAAGTTTCGAAGGTCGTAAGGTCATAAATCAGATAAGTGATAGCACGCGACTTTTTGGTCAGCAGACCTAGTTTTTTTGTATATTTTCCTATAGAAATCGGTTAAATATAGGTAAAGAGTTAGGTGTTAATGTTTTTTTTTATTTAATACCGAAATTTCGCGGGAAATTCATCGGAATCCGGGAATTTATTAGCGTTATAAATTGTGATCCCTGGACTACAGGTTCCCGGGATCCAGGGACGTTAAACCTCATTGGGGACCTATTGATTAACGTGGAATCTGAAACACAAGTAACTATAGCGTATGGCAGGGATCGTGAAGTCAACCCGAATCAGGACTTCATTTGGCAACTAACTACACTCGGTGTGGCTTAACATCGCTTAAATCGCAAGCGATGTTTCCACTCGTAAACTTATCATTTATCGTCAGCGACTAACGAACGGAAAGAGGAGAGGAGGTGATGATGAATTTCAAGAGAGGCAGAGAGAGGATGAAAACCTAACCATTAATGGCTTCCTGTTATTTTTAGTCGCGTGTATTCGATTCTATGAATTATTATGTCGGTCCGTAGGTCTGTCGGTCGGATGGTAATAATTTTATTTTTCAATGAGTAATTGTTATACGTTTGTTAATTTTTTGTTCCTCAAAATTATTGGAATAATTGAGAGCACGCGAATTAGTTCTGTTGAACTTGTTTATTGTTCAAACTGTCATTACTTACTTTTATTGGCCCCTGCGGGGGCCCATCTCCTAGGCCACCATCCACGATGAACGGAGCTAGACAGAGGGAGGAGGCTAAATTTCAACTAAAACCAGGGATCCCACACACCGTGTGTAGGGAAATATTGTTTCAGCTGTGCTTGTGCTGTGCTTGTGCTGTGTTTGTGCCTTGCTTGTGTTGTGTTTGTGCTGTGCATGCTTGAAAACTTTTTGAAATACGTCAGCTTCTTGGTGCCAGCGAGGGAAGATGTAGGCGTAGTTCAGGTTAGTGCAGTATTTGTATGTAGTTAGTTATGGGTCGTGACCGCACCGGAGCTGTCAGGGTGACCTTTTGGTTGATATCCAGTAGAAGTGCTGTCATGAGGTGGTTTAGGCCAGGAGATTGTATGTTTTGCTGTGTGTGTGGGAATAGTTTTATGGGTAATAGAGGACTGGGTAGCAGAATGGAGAAATTTCTCGGAGTGTCTCGGTGCACTATGTCCATGAGTTTTGCAAGTTTTACGTTGAGGAGGATGTTTCTTGTATACAGTACTTTGAGTTTCCTGTAGTATGGAAAAGTTGTGTTGCACAAAGGAGGAGATGGTGTTTAGAGGCGCGAACTTTGTTTCATGGTATTAGTGTTCGGCTTGCTAAAGGCGCAACATATTGGTAGTCGGAGTGGTTTATTTTGTGGTTTCTGTAATGTGGTGAGATAAGTGGGTGCGAGGATTAGTAACCAGTATGAGATAGCATAAGGAAATGAAGTGCGGATATATTGCTTACATTTGTTTGATGAATTTCTTGAGTCACCCCAATGTGGTTCTTTTGAGTGCTTGGAGTGTGTTCAGGTTTGTATTAAAGGTGTTTGCTGTTTATCGTATATTGTTGGAGATTTAGTCATATAAATAGAAGTGACATGTTTACTAAAATAATGCAGGGATGTTTGTAAGTTGTGAAGAATGTAAAAGAGTAATTTAAAGGTGAGACGGTCATTTGGATCTTTGATGTAAATTTGTAGATAGTGAGCTGGGTGTGTTTTGGCTGTTGGGGAATAATGATCTCATCTGCGTAGATATAGAATCTAAGGTCGGTGTTTTGGAAGGGATTTTGGAGATCGAAAAAGTGAAAAATGGCAAAGAGTAAATATTTCCTTAATTAGAGTACATATATGTACAGTAACGTGCAAAAAAATCACAACGCAATCACTATCCCAATCATGATTCATAGATCTTGAAGATTTATCAGAGTTCTTGAACTATCTTTGGATTCCTCGCTTTAGATCTCTCTCCGAGTTTTGCAATTCGGATATAAGAAAATGAGATATGAGGAAAAGTGTTTTATTATTTTTCAATATAACTACCCTCGACTTCAATGCACTTGCGCCGCTTGTCCCTGAGGCTTCGAATTCCCGACAACCAGAAATCTCCCGACTGCTGTTCAATGCACTCTTGGACGGCGAGCTGGACATCTTCATCGTCCCCAAACCGGCGTCCACGCAGTGCAGCCTTGAGCTGGCGAAAGAAAAAGCAGTCGCTAGGGGCCAGATCTCGACTGTAGGAGGGATGCTTGAGCTCCTCGAATCCGCACTCACGCAGGGCAGCTTGTGCAACTCTGGCCTTGTGGACTTTGATGAAGTTGAAGTCGATCATGGGGCGTGAAGTTTATAGGGACCCAACGGGCAGAGACCTTGGTCATGACTAAATTGTCGTGGATGATGTTGATAACACTTCCATGTGATATTCCAAGTTCTCGCTCGATTTCCTGGACCTTCACCCGTCGATTTTCGAGGATGATCCTCTCCACACGAGCCACATTGTCCTCGTTGGTCACGTCTGATGGGTGTCCTGGACAGTGGTCATCTTCAAGGGACTCACGACCATGGCCGAACTCCCTATTCCAGCGAGCAATGGTTGCATAGGATGGGGCGGTGTCGGTGTAAACTGCAACCATGCGTTCATGGATCTCTTTTGCATTCTTGTCTTCCTTGGTCAAAAATTTCATCACTGCGCGGTGCTCAACCTTCTCCATTGTTTAAAAAATTGTGACTGACGATCTGCGATCAGTTACTGCTTCTTAAATAGACGAGGCAGGAGCGTGCGGCTGCAGGTCCTGACTTGCCATAACTTGTCCTAACACCCCCACAAACAGCCATCCCCCTTCCTCTGTTTTGCCCTACCGATTCGCAAAACTTATTGACCAAACCTCATATATATTTATATATATATATATATATATATATATATATATATATATATATATATATATATATATATATATATAGAGAGAGAGAGAGAGAGAGAGAGAGAGAGAGAGAAGAGAGAGAGAGAGAGAGAGAAAGTGAGATAGAGAGGAGCTACAAGGGAAATAAGTACCCTAGAAGACCTTACGGTCCATACAAGGAGGGTACTTTTGGCGCAATGTTCGAAGGTGGCCGTTGGCAACCTCGAAGATCACTCGCGAGGATATTAACGGTGATTTCTCAAGACTTGATCTAGTCTTAACTTGAACTGGTCAACAGATTCACTGTTGACAACTTCCGTCGGAAGTGCGTTCCAACTACCGCAGATACTGTAAGTGAAGAATTTCCCACACAGATCACGGTGGTATCGCTTCAGTTCAAGTTTAAAGCCGTGATTTCTTGTTCTCCCCTCGCTGAGCTGGAAAATATCCTTGTAGTCCAGTCTGTGGAAGCCTCGAAGTATTTTTAATACTTTGATGATATGACCACGTAGTCTCCGGTTCTCCAGCGAGAACATATCTAATTCCCTTAATCTATCTTCATAACTTTAATGTCTTATAGAGGGAATCAGTTTGGTTGCCCTGGCTTGCACGCGTTCCAATCTCGCGATGTCTTTTCGAAATGAAGGACTCCAAAATTGTACGGCATACTTCAGGTGCGGCCGAACGAGGGAGTTGTACAGACAAAGTAATATCTCCCTGTTACGGTATCCAAACTGGCGCTTTATGTAGCCTAACATCCTTTGGGCTTTCTTTTCTACCTCAATACACTCTTTCGAGAACTTGAGGTCACTCGTGATAGTTACACCCAAGTCCTTCTCAGTGTCACTCGATTCAAGAGCAGTGCCCTTAAAGATATACTGAGATTGGGGGTTTCTGTGGCCGATATGCATCACTTTGCATTTGTTTACGTTGAAAGGCATTTGCCACGTATCAGACCACTCCCCAATCTTCCCAAGATCTTCCTGCAGGCGGGCAGTATTTCCATCCTTTGCAACGTTCATACCAAGCTTGGTATCATCGGCAAATTTGGAAATCTTGGCAACCATGTCACCGTCCATGTCGTTGACGTAGATGATGAATAGTAGTGGTCCCAGGACAGAACCTTGAGGCACCCCGCTAGTAACGGGCACCCACTCAGAAGCCTGTCCATTCACCACCACCCGTTGCCGTCTGCAACTTAGCCAGTTCTCGATCCAGCTTGCTACTTTTCCGTTTATGTCCAACGCTCGCAATTTCCAAAGAAGGCGGCGATGTGGTAACTTATCAAAGGCTTTCTGAAAGTATAAGTACACCACATCCACCGCCTTGTCCCGATTGTGCTCACTGAAGACGAAGTGGAAGAATTCCACAAGGTTCGTCAGTCATGACCGTTGCCTTCGGAAGCCGTGCTGGGAACTCCTCAGTAGCAGCTTTGACTCTAAATGCGAAGTCATTTTGTCCACCATCATGCTTTGCATGAGTTTACCGACTATCGAAGTCAGACTGATAGGTCGGTAGTTCGATGTTTGTCTACGGTCTCATTTCTTGAAGATAGGAGTCGCTTCCGCCTCACGCCAGTCTCTAGGAACACATTTTGTCCTGATTGACATGTTGAAGATTGCGCTCAGGTGTCGTAACACTTGATCGCGCACTTCTTTCAACACTTTAGGTAGAAACCAATCCGTGCGAGGTGACTTATTCGTCATTAGGTCAGTGATCTTCTTTTTGATTTCTCCTTCGGTGAAGTCCATATCCGTAGCTTTTCCCCCGAGTAGGAATCCGTCGGCTGGGGAAGGGGACCACACTTTTCAGTAAACACTGAAGAGAAGTAGTCGTTGAGGCGGTTAGCATTTTCTGCATCTGAATGCTTTAATGTCCCCTCCTCATTTTTCAAAGGGCCAATCGTTCGACGGATTGGTTTACGGTTGTTTACATATCGAAAGAACTCCTTGGGATTCTCTTTACAGAGTATTGCCACTCATAGTCCTCAAACCGCTAAGCCGCCCTAACGCTGGACTTCAACCTCCTGGCTATCCTCAGGTATTCGTCAAAGTCACCTAAGATCTTTGATTGCCGGTACACAGTTCTCTTCTCCCTAAGCAGTTGGCCGATTTCTCGATTAAACCACTTTGGTTGAACAGAAGACCGACGGGGGCATTTCAGAGGGATGAAACGCGATTGAAGACTCATGAATGTGGTTTTGAAACTATTACACGAGTCTTCAACAGCATCGCACACTTCTAGCCTCGCGTCAGTCAGTCCAGCACGAAGGCTTGCAAAGTCTGCTCTTCTCAAGTCAAGATACCTTAATTGACTGGCAACAGACCTTACCTTCGGGGTCTTGACGCTAAATCTAACTAGCTGCTGATCACTGTCACCGAGCTCTTCGCCTACAGAGAGATCCTTAACGATATCATCCTCAGAGGTGAAGACCAAGTCGAGGATATTGTCTCCTCTCGTCGGTTCTCTGACCCATTGAGTGAGGAACTCGTTGTTGACGAACTCCAGGAGTAGTGCACTCTCGCCACAGGCTGCTCTGGTTTCCCAGTCAACTTGTATGTTGAATTCGCCCATAACGATGCACACTATGCCTCGAACAAGCTCACCCGGCAGCTGGTATAGTTCTCTGTCCTTTTCAACGGGTTGGGAAGCGGGTCTGTAAAGCACCAGGGTCCTGTATCTGACAGGACCGATCTCTGGTCAACGCCTAGGAGCTCGTGGTCGGATATAATGTTGGAATTCGTAGATTCGATTGTTTTCTTGACATACAACATTACACCGCCACCCTCTATGTCTGGCCTATCTTTGTGGAAAAGTTGGTAGCCAGGAACCGTGAATTTGCCTTCAAAGTCTCGGTTTGAGGTTTTTATCCACGATTCTGTTATGGCTACCATTTCGGATTCTTCCGTCGCTACGAAGCCATGGAGATTAGAAAACTTGTTCCTGATTGACCTCGCATTGAACAGAAGAACTTTCAGGGAGTCCCCTAATGTAGGACCCCCTATACTCTTCCGTTTCCCAGATTCTTGGTTGTCGCGGTGGGAACATTTTTGACAACCTCCGAGAAGGTTGTTTGGGGAGTGACTCGGGCGTACTGGCGTACATCCGCCTTCGCAATGGGCCGGACACTCCTTTGGGTGCGCTCCATGACATCCTGGATGAGGTTAGCTGGGAACGCCTTGCCCTTAAAGAAGAGATGCACCCCGTCCCTTTAGTAGAGGTCTTTTCTACTATAGAATACGGCGTACGGGTTGACAAAAAAGACACCCTCCGCCGTACAGAAGTCTGCAAGGCACCTGTTTAGCGACATATTCCTCAAGTGGGCAGTCCGGCTTGGACCCCACCTTGGGAGCATCCCCACCACGACGCGTCTGCGGGTTTTCAATGCAGAGTCGTCGACAGCGTCTATAACTGTCTTCATAATCTCGCCTGTAGGGTCTACCCTGCCTCCTCTGAGGTAGAGGTCGTTGCCACTTACCATAAGGGCCACGACTGGAGTCTCTGAAATCTGAGACTTCTCGGCTTCAGCTCTTACCTGCTTATTTCCACAGCCTGGGAGGCAGCTCACCTTAACGCTTGTGTGAAGGCAGGCCGCTAGCAGGGGCTTCAGACCCCGTGCTTGAGAATCACCAATAAGGGTGACTCTTGCACATTTGTCTGCAGACGACTTAGTCTTTCCTTTCGGAGGCGACTTGCCGCTTTCCTCTTGTATCTCTAAATTTTTCTTCTTCTTCTTCTTCTTCTTCTTCTTCTTCTTCTTCTTCTTCTTCTTCTTCTTCTTCTTCCTCTTCTTCTTTTTCTTGTCTTCCTTTGTTATCTCTTCTTCTGTTTCCCGTTTCTCTTCTCTGCTTCTACTTTCTTGTCCTCTGTTTCCACTTTCTTTTCTTCTCTTTCTACTTTCTCTTCTTCTCTTTATACTTTCTCTTCTTCTATTTCTTTTTTCTCTTCTTTCTTTTCTTCTTTTTGGCTCGTTGAGGAAGCCCTTTAGCAGAAGTAATCAGCTGGTGGACGTCGGGAGCCTTCTCGCCTGAGCATCTGCATCTCTCTGTTTTTAAGAGTTGAACTTCCCTTTTAAAGAGGGAGTTCTCCTCTCTCAGTTGAGCGATGATCTCGCGTAGGTGCTTCTCGAGTTCGCAGGAGTCACAGACACTGACGGCATCTGTGAGCTCCTTGCAACTCCTGCCCCCGAAGTCTTCACTCCATCTGTAGACTTGGCATATTTTGCAGGTTAGCTTTCGAAACGGAGGACCATTCTTCTTCGCCGTCTCACAAAACTTTAGGACCATACGCATTGAAAAATGGTTTTTTGGTTGTGATTTTGTCTCACACTAATCACATCCGCCTATTTCCAGGAGGTTTTCGGTCGTTCGGCGAACAGAAACCCTTTGACCAACCACACCAACCTTAAGGTCTCCCCTAGGCCGGAAAGAGCAGAGAGAGAGAGAGAGAGAGAGAGAGAGAGAGAGAGGGAGAGGGAGAACGAGAGTAACAACAAAGAGTAACAAATAGGAAAGAAGGTACCCTAGAAGACGTTACGGTCCATTTAAGGAGGGTACCTTTGGACTAGCAATCGAGCGAGGATATGGCTGCTCAATCGTTTTGCGTCCCTTAACGGCCACTTTTCTAGACTTTGTCTAGTCTTGACTTGAACTTGTCAACAGATTCACTGTTGACAACTTTCACTGGAAGTGCGTCCCACTGACCGCAAATACTGTAGGTGAAAAATTTCCACACAGATTGCGGTTGTAACGCTTCAGTTCAAGTTTGAAGCCGTGATTGCGCGTTCTGTTCTCACTCAGTGTGAAAATATCCCGGTAGTCAACATTGTCGAACCCTCGAAGTATTTTGAAAACTTCGATGAGCTGACGACGCAGTCTACGGGTTTCCAGCCAGAACAGATCTAATTCCCTTAGTCTATCCTCGTAACTTTTATGTCGGATAGAGGGAATCAACTTGGTTGCCCTGGCTTGTACGCGTTCCAATCTCGCGATGTCCTTTCGCAATGAAGGACTCCAAAATTGTACGGCATACTCCAGGTGCGGTCGGACAAGTGAGTTGTACAAGCACAGTACAATCTCCTGGTTCCGATATCCAAACTGGCGCTTAATGTAGCCTAGCATCCTTTGGGCCTTTTTCTCCGCCTCAATGCACTGTTTCGAGAACTTGAGGTCACTAGTGATTGTTACACCCAAGTCCTTCTTAGTGTCGGTGGATTCAATAGCAGTACCCTTAAAGATATACTGAGATTGGGGGTTTCTGTGGCCGATATGCATCACTTTGCATTTTTTCACGTTAAAAGGCATTTGCTACGTGTCCGACCACTCCCCAATCTTCCCAAGATCTTCCTGCAGGCGGGCAGTATTTCCATCTTTTGCAACGTTCATACCAAGCTTGGTATCGTCAGTAAATTCGGAAATCTTGGCAACCATGTCACCGTCCATGTCGTTGACGTAGATGATGAATAGTAGTGGTCCCACGACAGAACCTTGAGGCACCCTGCTAGTAACGGGCACCCACTTAAAAGCCCGTCCATTCACCACCACCCGTTGCCGTCTGCCACTTAGCCAGTTTTCGATCTAGCCGGCTACCTTTCCGTCTATGCCAAGCGCTCGCACTTTCCGGAGAAGGCGGCGGTGTGGTACCTTATCAAAGGCTTTCTGAAAGTCTAAGTACACCACATCCACCGCCTTGTCCCGATAGTGCTCACTGAAGACGAAGTGGAAGAATTCCACAAGTTCGTCAGGCATGACCGTTGCCTTCGGAAGCCGTGCTGGGAACTCCTCAGTAGCAGGTTTGACTCTAAATACGACGTCATTTCGCTCTTAATTTCTTAGATTAACATTAAATATAAGCGCTTTAACTTGGAAAAAAAAAAATTGCCAATATAAAAAAAATCCTCAAAGTAGAGCCCGAACTGTATTTAAATGCGGCCAAAGAAAATCGAAGACCTAAAAAGGAAACCTTAAGAAAAAATTCATGAGAGGGACAATTGCTTTATGGGAAAATTCTGGCTGCACCTTTTCATTCCTCATATCCATACTAATTAAATTGTTCCGCCCCATAACTACACTATATTTTATAGACTGGCTTTAAAGATTGTCTAATATCTGAGTTATAAATAAGACTAGGCTTCAGGTAGTTTTGGCCAGCCTAGTGGATAAGAAGTTGAATTTTTTACGTTAAGGCACAGGTTCGATTCCAGCAAGTAGGGACACTTTCAGCGGCGTCATTAACAGGGCGTCCATTGGGCAGATACGCCGACTCACCCTAGTGGGAATAAGTAGCTTCACACACATTACCTTGTTCAAAGCTTATCACAACGCCGCTAAAATTTACCTTTTCACCTTCACAGCACATCATACGCGCTCTCCTCTGCTTCGAAAACCCTACCTTAGAATGGTAGTGCCCCATTATGGGGTCACTTAGGCCTCATGGTCACATCCACCATCGTTGTTTGGTTTAAAAACATACAATACAACACCTTCTCCTAGCCTCAACGATGGCTGATCCCTGGTGCTTTATGGCTCACCAGTAATTGACGTTCTGATTTTTAGGTGCTTTTAATTATCCGGTCGGGGAATCTCGTCCACAAGATGAGGAATGAAGCGTCGGAGTTTCATGTGTTTAGAAGCGAATATTCTTGAAATGTTTCCTCGCACCGACTCATAATAGTCAACGAAACGCGGCTTAATCAGGCCCTTCACAGACGCTATTGATGTCCCAACTTTGAGATTAATTTTCTCTTAATCTTCAATGAAGAAACAGATTATTCCAAATGCATCTCTCGAATTAGTTCAAGACGATTTGACAACCGTGAACCACCTAATCTTACATATCTATAAAAATATAATTAGCTATTTGTGTCGCTAAATCGTATATACACATCGCGGCCAGTAAGGAAGAGCAAATTTCGCAGATATACTCAGTATACAGATTATATTCTCGTATATCACCCCAAAATATTCTACTATATGACGTACAAGCAACTAATATCGCATCTTTGGATCTTTAATGAATGTTTCCATTTCACTAACTTTCAAAAGATGCGGAAAAGTTATTAAAATAAAAGTTTGAGACTTCAGGCCGGAAACGTCAAACTCTGCTTTACAAGATACGTTGTTGGTCTATTGAGACTTTATCTATTTCAAGCATTGCATCAGCGCTAAATGCAGTTTGCTTGATAATTATGTAGAAGGGAAGCCAAAAAGTTGCAAAAAAATGTAAATTAATAAAAATCTAGGCATTAACTTTAAAAAAAAATCCATACATGATAAACTTCTATGACTATGTTATGATGGGTGGAAATAAGAAAAGATATGGTAAATTACCAAGGACAAGAATATTAAATAAAGCCTCGTTTGAGGAAGATGACCGCTGTTAAAATAAGGCAAGAAAAAACATCGAATTCATGGTGAAGTTGTGTCGGAAAGTTTATCGGGCCATTGCAGTAAATCATGGCGAGTGGTAAACCTACACAATAGACTGCATGGTCTGTGTTGTCGGCTTTTTCCTGTAACTCAAATAATCGCCTAAATTTTCTGCTCGTGAGTCAAATAATACGATATCCTTGGCAAAGGAAATGCCGCTTTACTATCTCTCATAAATGCCTACCTGTTTCCACTTCAGAATCCTGAATATCTTTCCAACAGTGTCGTAGAAACATGTAGTGAGACGGGAGTTTCTCGTCTCCCTCTTTTTTTATTCAAAGCTTTGTAGTAGTATCTTAAGTGAGGCTTAAATAAAATGTTCCATAGGTGTATATGTAGGAGATCAAAATACGAGGTTTGATCAAAAACACCCTGACTGAGGGTGTAGCTCAAAATGTAATGCGGCCAAGGTAAAAAATAAATGCACGAAGCATTTTGGAATATATGTCGTTGATTGCATTTAAATATTTTAATTGGTTTAAATTTTCATTTATTTTTTATCTTATTTTTTATCACTCTTTTATTTCACTTAAGTGATTTAGGAAAAGAAAAACTAAAACAAATTTCCTAGATAATATCGTAATTGGAAACGAAAGTGGGATTTGCGGCTATGATGTGGAAACAAAGCGACAATCAGTCAACTGAAGAAGTGAAATCGAAGGAGGAAGAAAGTAGGCAGCATATCGTCATTTTATTACTAAAGTTGAATATGAAGAGTTTAAACCCTCATTCCCCTCCTTCCCCCTCCCTCTACTCCTCCATTTCCCCCCTTTCTATCCCTCTCCATCCAACTCGCTCCCACCTCTCCCCCTCTCTCCCCTCCTTTCTCCCCTCTCTCCTCTTCTATCTCCCTCCTCTCTTCACCCTCCTCCTCTGCCCCATCACCCTCTCTTCCCCATCTCTCTTTCCCTCATTCCCTTTCCCTATCATCTCCCACCCAATATCTCCCTATCCCTCCTCTATCTCTAACTCCCTCTTCCAACTCCCTCTCTCTCCCTTCCTCTTTTCCCTCTCTATATCCCACTTATCTCCCCCTCTCACCCGCACGTCCCCCTCTCTTCCCCTCATCTCTACTTCACTTCCCCTCTCTCCTCCCTACCTCCGTTTTCGTTGCCCCACTCCCCATGCTTCCTCTCCCCACACTTTCCACCTAAATTTTTACCCCTCTATTTCTATGTATCTCCTCTACCCCTCACCCTCTTATCTCCTATGGGTAGATTGTTGGAGAGGGTGGAGAAGGTGGGATGGAGAGACGGGAGAGAGAGGGAGGAAAAGAGGGGATATTAAGGAGAGCAAGGGCAGGAGGCGAGGTGGGGAAATAGAGGGAGAGGGGGAGAACGAGGGAAAAGTGTATATTTTTAGAATGTGAATTTTTGAATACTTTTTATTTTATTATAGCTTAGTTTATGAATGAGCTCCCTCCTCACCCTGTCCCCCCTTGTTTATAAGGGGGGGAAGGGGAGGGGAGGGCCTAAGGGATTAGGGAAGGTAGGGAGGAGGAAGGGGGCAAGGAATGGAAATAGGTGATGGAATAGTGTAGGGGGAGGAGTAGGTGATGTAATAGGGGGAGCATGGAGGTAACGGGGGTAGAGATGATCACAATCGATTTGAAAGATCAAATAGGCCGAACTGCTCGTAGCGAGCGAAGCGAAGCTACGAGCCATGGTTTATATATATATATATATATATATATATATATATATATATATATATATATATATATATATATATATATATATATATATATATTATAGTAAAGAAATCACTGTATAGAAGCTAAAAGTTTAATTTACGAGACTAGTTTCAGTATGTAGTTTATCATACCCTCTTCAGTCGTATACTGAGAATGCAATTGTTACAGAAGTCTATAAATAGCGTACAGATAAAAAAAAAGAAGAAAAAAAAACAACACGAGGGAAAAAGATCCTTAATCAGGGGGTGTAAGTCTAAGATCGTTGACTAAGCTGTTTACAATGAGGTTACGGGAATGGGGGCTGCATTTCAATTGCCCATCTGACAAATTAAAATTGTGAATTTCTCCTATTAATATAGATTCTACTATTTTTCTTTTACTGAAATCTTTATAATTATATATGATTTGTGCCTTTGAATAGTAAATTTGGTGGTTGATGTTGGTAATATGATTGAAAATACTGGATGTGGTACTGCCTCGTCTGATATCAACTTTATGTTCATAAATTAGTTTAATTAAGGTTCTTCCGGTCTCTTCTATGTAGAATGAGGGACAGTTTGTAGAGCCACACGGGATTAAATATACATCTGCTTCATTTGGCTGATCCACGGGCTTGGTCGAAGGGAAAGATTTAAGGAGAGGAAAAGGGTATTTAAATGTGGTTAGAGAAATATCTTTGTTCACTCCTTTGAGGAGGGGAGAAAAAGGGAGGGATAGGCACTTCGTATTACTAAATTTGTTTTTATCTTTGGGACGGTAATGAGTAGATTTTGCTTTAGATAAACTTTCATTTATCACGTGGAGGGGATAATTTAATTCAATGAAACTGCCAGTTATATATGTAATCTCTTGTTCTAGAAAGCAAGGGTCACATATCCTAAGTGCTCTCAAAAGCATACCTGATGCAACGGCTTGCTTAATGTTAATATCATGGTGACAGAAGAAATGGATATAGGAGTTACAATGGGTTGGTTTTCGGTACACAGTGAAGCGAATTTTGTCAATGACTCTAACAATTTTTACATCAAGAAAGGATATACAATTATCCTTTCCTGCTCTACTTTAAAATTGATAGGGGGATGGAGGTCTTAAGATTTTTAAGGAAATTGTCAAATAAGTTTAAACTATTTATAGGTCAAATCGATATGACATCATCTACATACCTATACCATACAGAATTATGATGTGGAATCACAGAAAGGAGTAATGATACTTCGAAATGTTCCATAAAATGTTTACATAATATGGGCGATAAAGGATTACCCATGCTAAGACCATATTTTTGACGGAAAAAAACATATCGCTGATAAATACATTGTCAGTAACACAAAGTTTAACAAGATTTCTAATTTTATTTTTGCCTAGAGGGAGGTTTAATTTTTGATTATCTAATACCTTAGATAGAACATTAAGAGCTTCGTTGATTGGGACATAGGTGAACAGGCTGTGTACATCAAAGGTTACTAAGCGGCTTCCCTTAATGTTGATTTTCTTAAATTTTTCAATGAAATCAGAAGAATGGATTATGTGTGAAGGAGAGGTCAATCCAACAGCGTCAGCAAGAAGGGAGGCTAACCACTTTAAGAGTTTGTATGTGTCGTGGAATGGACAGACTATATATATATATATATATATATATATATATATATATATATATATATATATATATATATATATATATATATACGTAGGCACTTTGAAGCTTTGGGCCGAAGTTGGTTGAAGACCGTTAGTTCAAGGGAAAATGGTCATGAGTCCAGTGGGAATGTTTTATTATTAACTTTGCGGGGTCCTTTTAAAACCAATATTTCAGAGTGCAAGTTAACCAAAGATTAACAGATAGCTGGTACGCGTTGGGTTGCAAAAGAAAGACAATGACAAAAATAAATCTTTACTAACAACAACTTGATATTTATATTTTCATAAATATTGGGTTTAAAGGGGATGGTCGCACATACGGTGCACCAGAGATACAAGTGGCTGAATTAAGCGATTAAAGAGGTCAGATTCAGTTTGGTGATTTCAAAGGGAGATTTTAAACCGGGCGTTCACATAAATAATGGGGCAATGGGGTAAGCCAGATTCAAGATCCATCTGCAGGTGGCAACGGTTACAATTTCTTACGTGCTCGTTGCAGAAAAGGGGCCAGTTGGGGTACGATGAATGCGACGGAAGAAGTCAGGTTACCTTTTGCTTCAGATGAGGGAGCACTTGTAGAGCCTTCGGAGTTGGGTATCCTCATCAGATACTTGCTGATTGACTATAGCAGAGCTCACGGATGTCGATACTTACCAATTGACTATGGTAGAGTTCACGGATGTCGATAGTTACCGATTGACTCTGGCATAATTCACGGATGGAGATTCTTGCCGATTGACTATGGCAGAGTTGACGGATCGATATAGCTTTCGAATTGAATTGAAATCACCGCGGGGGAGGGGGGGGCTCCTTCAGCTCGTTCGCTGGAGTAGGTGGAAGTCTAACAGTGCTGCTTACTAAACTGAGTCGAATGGTTATATAGACGCCTGGTGAGGTGGCTGTCACGTTCCTCCAGACGTGCGTACTATTTTAGGGAGAAGTCGGCGACTCCTTCTAGGGAAGTGGGAATTGTGATAACGTTGGCTTTAAATGTCGAACTGACTTCGATCTCCGGGCGGAAGGCAAGAATGTTTGCTGAAAAGTTGCCGTGGGAGACGATGAAATCGGTCCCTAGGCAAATACAGCTGGGGCGTGTGATAACGGCGTAGGCTGCATCCTTATCCGGGGTCAGCCATGCTTTCACAGCTCTATGCGGTGATCTCAGGACCACGTGGGTAGAGAAGGGCACGTAATCGCCATTTGACCTTATTCTACGACATCCCTCCCATCCAAAAAGATGGCACTTTCGGAGTTGGGGAGAAAGATGACATCCCCTAAGACGAATGACTTGGGGAATCGGAGTGTTTCCTGAAATGACGTCGAGCATGTGTACTAGCTAATTCTACTTGACTGTGTGTACATAGAAACGAAAAAGGAAATAAATTATTGCCGACCATAGGAGGATTAAGGTGGACATAATTAAAGATATGAAAATAATATTTATACACTAAGCTATACAAAGCTAAAAAAAAAAGAATTAAATGGATATTCAAAGATACATTTTACATAAATGACAGAAGGATTACAAATATTTTGGTGTTGGACCAGGGCGATGTGCATCATAGACGTACACATCGAGAAAAATAAGGACATAAATATAAATAATTGAATATAAGCTAATCTCTCGCTGGCGGTCATAATAATTACAAGATGGTCAAATGGATATGGAGCAATTTCACTTAAAATTTAGCTGGTGTCGAGCTCGCTAATAAATTTTGCTTTTTCGAACAAGTGAAGGTTTTGGTCACTTAAATGCATCGCTTCAGCATCGAAAACGGGAGATACTATTGCAATATCTATGTTTTTATGCGCTCTGTGAATTTGTGACCCCTGTTTCTTACAAGATGAGATCACCTTTATTACATACTTGTTCATTGAATTAAAATACCCCCTCTACCATATAGATGAAAGCCTATCTAAAGCTAGGGCAATATTCTATCGTTCTCAAAAGAAAAATTCTATATGTAAAAAGAATTGTTTATTTCTTTTATATTCCCCCTTGAAGGTGGTTAAGTAGGGAGAAAGAAAATTTAATCTTAGTAGCGAAGTGCAAGCTCCACCAGTAGGGGGGAGTGGCGAAGTTATTGCCTGGTATAAATATAACTGAATAACGAAAATATGGAACGTGATGAATATATAAATAAAGTCAACAGCTACGAAGGAAAATGAAACACGGGATATGTGCGATGCCTTTCGACTAATCGCCGAAACTAGTCCGATAGTTATAAATAAAATCTTGATTCAAATATTGTGGTTTACCATTATCTTTCACTGATATACATCACACTAATGTGATATCTTTCATTCAGATATATATATATATATATATATATATATATATATATATATATATATATATATATATATATATATATATATATACATATATATATATATATATATATATATATATATATATATATATATATATATATATATATATATATATATATATATATATATATATATATTATTTACTTCTAAAACCTTTTATTGCGCGACTGCCATCGAATGATTACTTTAGTTCTTGGTAAATTTATTTTTCAAAATAAAATAAAATGTAGAAACTAAATTCCCAACGAGCGTTTAACTCATCTATCATATTTTCCATTAAGCATTTAGTTAAGGAAGATTGAACTAGTTCGGTAAGATATTTTCATTTAAACCTGTATAAAGGCGATTGATAGATCCTAATCCCCAAGAGCTTTACTATTTTTTTCTGCTTCTAATTCCTCACAAAATTTTCTCTTTTTTCGTTTACTTCATCTCTTTATCGTGACTCTTTTTTTCAATTGTATCGCCCCCCCCTTCCTTTTTGCACTGTATGTTATGTAATCAACACTAAGTTGCAATAATTGAATGCCACCATTACTGATAGATACAAGGGAAGTATGCAAATCCAAATACAGATATCCACTACTCCTTTCAGTCGCTGTCTAAAGTTAAAACCTACAATTTGTGTCTCTCTTTGTATCGAAAAATAAACATTTTAGTTGCGGATTTCAACTCCGCCGTTCTCCATAGAGTTGTTTGAAATGAAGGGACCAAAATTTGCTGTTTTTATAGGGCTTCTTTTGTTCAAATGGTTGGGAAGCTACAAGCCTTATTTGGTTGAAATACAGTCATTTAACTTAATATATATGTTTAGTTTGTTTTAGTAGAAACTATTTTGATTATCTCTAAAGTAAAAACTAAAAGCACATATGTGTATTTTACTTAAAATAATGAACAATGATTTTAACCCGATTACAAGAGACCGTTTAAATTATCAGGTGAATTCCATCCAAATTCTCATGTCTATATATTTATAATGACAGTATCTATTAACGTTCTTATACACTTTGGTCCATAGTTTCACGCACATTTTAGCAAAGCGCGGAAATATAATAATATGGAAAGGTTAGCTCTCAGTTCTAAATATTCCTTCCTATGACGACCGTTAAGCATACTTCGTCACACCTCACAGATAATCTTGGATATGAATACGAAAACTCCAAATTTAATGGATTTTATGAAATAGAAGCACACTTTAGGTTTAAAAGCTTTCTAAAAATCTTTACATTCAAAGACCTTGAGCGAATAGTCACGGAGAGACTCAGAAATAGGTCGAAAATGCAAGAACGATAGTTAGAGAAAATTCGCAAAATTTTGAAAGGTTTGACTTTAGGTTTGAGAATAGATTTCTGAGTTGAAGATTCGTAGAAACTGTTATATATATATATATATATATATATATATATATATATATATATATATATAGGATAACCAGGACAGAGCCCTAGAGGCCTCGTAACATTTATTTCTAATGTTTCAGGATTATAACTAATCCCATCATCAGTGCTAGAGAAAGAATACAAAATACAGAGTTAAATGTATACACAAAAAGTTAACACATGTAATCAAATTGTGAAACATGAATATTAAATTTGAGATTAATTATTTATATTAGAAATATGGAGGGAGAAACAAACTAAACCAACGAGTGAATTTCTAAAAAATAGGAAGGAAAATAATTGACAGTGGATTTTATTCTTGCACCCCCCCAAAAAAAAAACAATGTGAAATTTAACAAATTAGCAGGTTTTTTAATGAGTCACTATATTTAATGGGACAGATAATGAGTTATTATTTAGACTGGGTTGAAGTTTTGTAATATAAATTGACTCTAGCAGGTAAAGGTCCGAGATGTTTCTTACCGCATTAAGTATCGTGAAGTTCTCGAGTGTAGCCCTAGAGCCACATTGAGACAGATGTTTTCGAATAGGGGATGGATCAAGTTTTGAAAGGTGTAGTCCAGTTCTTTCAGATCTACCCTTATGCTGCATGAAGCGGGAGTAAAGCGTACGCCTTGTAGGGGCAACGATTGACTGCAACTAAAATTGAATAGACAAAAATTAAGCTTTAACAATTGAACGCACTACACCTTCTTAGAATTGCCTAGCAAACAAATGCTCTAGAAAAAAAGTAATATTTGACAGGGATGAAACTTAAAACCCTTAATATGAAGTGTTAAAGCCTTTGTTTTCTATTACTTCGGTGCAACAACGCCACAGGACCTCACCAGTTTCTTGCAAATTTCTGTTGATATTTTTCTCAATTCTTGCTCAATATTTGTCAATAAATCCGTCACAGTTGAAAGCTGCTGGTCTTAAACTTTATGTCCATTGGCATGTCGCATTCTCCAGTATAAATCCTGCTGGCTGGTTCAGAGATTTTCATAGTGAAGGTATAACATGTTTTGGTAAGAAGTTTAGGAAGGCATTTGCATTTACTCATCCAATTATTCGCACTAGTGCACCAGTGCACCAAGTCCTTCATATGAAACTATTCGCATACCATGACGCTGCCTTTTCCATGCCTGGATGACTTTGTAACACATTTAGACTCAAATCTGTCGCCTGCAGCTCGTCTAACAAAGTAAGTGCCATCAGATCCCAAGAAATTAAATTTACTTTTGTTGATGATATGAATTCTCTCCTAATCTTCATCTTTACCAACAATATAAGCTTTAGAATATTCGAGTCTCGTCTCCTGGTTCTTCCTATGGATGATTGGTTTGGTTGCTGGAGAACGAGTTTTTAAACCAGATGTGTTGAAACGACGGGACACTATGAAACGGCTCACTTCTTGGCCACTAATAGTTTAAATTTGTCGAGAAATTTCTGCAGCAGTCTCGAAGGGATCTTACATAAAGAAGTGCCGAATAATTATGTCTTCTCGCATGGTGGTTATGCAGGGTAGACTGACTTTACCAGGAAATTTATATGTTTTGTTTTCATTATATAACTTCAGAACGCAGGAAATCCCTTTTTTTGACATTCCTAACTCTCTTGAATTCGCAGAAAGAGTCTTCCCCGAAATCTTCAAGCGAAAAATTCTCTGTCGGATCTCAGGACTCACTTTCACTTGTGGTGGCATCTCTGCAGAGCAAATATTACAACAATGGCGTATGTACAGTTCTTTCCTACTGAGCAAAATGTTACTTATAGAAACTTATACAATGTTCCTGAAAAAAATGTTCTTTTATTTTGGCCGTGTCAATATTTTATTTTATAGTTTATTCAGTAGAATTTTCTAAATATACAATTCTATCCAATTAATTATTTATAAAATTTATTAAATGAATACACTACACTAGTCAACAATGATTTTGTTACTTGGGTATTAGCTAGTGATCTATACTAAATCGAGTATGCTGATTCCAAATCTGTAATCAGAATTGTTCTAGCACGTAACGTTCCTAAGATACACACATACTCTTTATTTACACATATGGGCAGTGTTGCTTCGGCTACCGTAGTTAGAAGATGTGTTTGGTTCCTGCGTTACACTCCTGCTTTATCATGTCAAATTTAACCATTATAGTAGTGGTGTTGAAATGGTATTTACAAACAGTGATTAATTGCATTTTTCTTTCAGATTTATCTCTCAATTAATTTGTAAATGAAATAAGATTGTACAAAAGTATATAACAGGATATATAGAAAATAAGTTGAATACATGAATCGGAGAGGATGCATAAATAGCTCAGACAACTTTTGTTATCTCTATAGAAGATATACTCCAAGCAACCAGCGGAAAAAATAGCAAAAAGAGTGAAAACTGCATACAATTAATATTTTGGTTGTAAGGTTGGTGACCAAGACAAGCCCTGTGCACCTCACAAATCTTCTACTGTGAGTTATACGGGGCTCACACAGTGGCTAAATGGCAAACGGAAGGGTATGCCTTTTGCTGTACCAATAGTGTGTCGTGAGCCAACAAATTATGGTTTTGATTGATACTTTTGCATGACAAATATTTCGGGATTTTCAAATAAGAACAACTCAAAAATTATATATCCAGATTGTAAGTCAGCTATAAAACCAGTCCCGCATAATATGGAGAGCCCAATCCCAGTTCCACTATCAGCTAGTGCATTTAAAGAAGATGATTCATCGCCTGAAGAGGAGGATAACAATGGCGATGAAATGTATGAGGATGATTCTAAGGAAAAGAAGATCTAGTTGATAAATCAAGAAAGATTGAATGATTTGGTGAGGGATTTGTCATTGTCAAAGGATAACGCAGAACTGTTGGGCTCCAGACTGCAGCAATTGAATCTTCTAGAGGACGGTGCAAAAGTATCTACTTTCCGTAAACGCCATGAGGCCTCAGCTGCATTCTATAAAGAAGAAGATGGTGCTTGTTTCTGTACTGATGTTAATGGCCTGATGAATCAGCTAGAAAACGAACATTTACCCGATGAATGGAGACTATTTATCGATGCTAGCACTGCTAGCCTCAAAGCTGTGTTGCGACACAATGGTAGCAAAAAACCTTCAATTCCTGTCGCACTTATTGTTGAGATGATAGAGACATATGACTCAATTAAATTTACTTTGGAAGGTGTTCATTACTCGCATCATAAGTGAAATATCTGTGGTGATCTAAAAGTAATTTCTTTACTTCTTGGACTGCAGCTAGGATATACAAAGAATATGTGATTCTTATGACTATGGAACAGCCGTAACGACAGGAATCATTATATTGCCAACGAGTGGCCTCGAAAGAGAAGAACACATAGTTTTCCGATACAATGTGAAGCACATGCCTTTGGTACATCCACAAAATATCTACCTTCTACCACTTTATATAAAACTTGGTCTTATCACGAATTTTGTTAAAGTAATGGCCCATGATTCTGATGGATTCCAGTATCTTAAAGAGAAATTTGATGAAAATCAAACCAATGCTAAACTTAATGCTGGCATTTTTGTAGGGCTGGAGATCAGGGAATTGATACGTGGAAGGGAGTTCAGAAATAAACTAATTCTACTTAAGTTGGCAGCATGGGATTCATTTTATCAAATAGTGCAGAACTTCCTTGGTAATCATAGGGCTGAAAACTATGAAGAACTATTGGACAACATGCTAAAGGCCTATCAACGAATGGGGTGTCGGATGTCTCTTAGGAGGCATTTCTTGCATTCGCATTTAGATTTCTTTCCATCTAATATGGGTGATATTAGTGACGAACATGGAGAAAGGTTCCACCGAGATATCGCAATGATGGAAAGCAGGTATCAAGGCCGCTTCAACCAAAACATGATGTGTGACTACTGCTGGTTCTTTGAACGGGAGGATCGTATATCCACGTACAAGTGCAAGAGCAAAAGTCTCAGACATTTTGGAAGAAATTTATAGTTAGGTGAGTACTACCTCTTTTATTTGTAATTTTTCTTGTCTGGGTCTGCAAAAGGACGTAAATAATGCCAAATAGGGTGCCCCGATTCAAAATCTTTGCCCAGAAACGTCTCATTCTTCTCAAACTCGTAATAATTATATCATTAATTGATCCAAGGTGACAAAGTGAGCCATAGAGCTTAGTTGCATAACTCAGGGACCTTACGTGTTAGGACAAATCTGAGCACAGATTTGGAATCAGCGCACCAAAATTAATTAGCTACAACAACATTTACTCAGGTAGCAGAGAAAAAGTTAAAATTTGTTGGCTAGTGCTATGCACCATATAAATTTCATTTACTTACTCAACAGATTTTAATAAGGGGAAAATCGTTCTCTCATTTTGCTCGGTATTATATCTCTTTGTCTAGCCATAGGCTTACATTTTGACATACCTTAGTCTTTATTTAAACAAGTTAGGCAATAGATTCCCCGCGACTTGTCACAGCTCCACTTGCAACAATGATTCAACACTCTTGCATCTATGCTTTCTCATCTAAAACGTGCGCCATTTTCCAGTCGTATTGTTACAGGAGTCGAAAGTGGTAAATATACAATAATATTAAATATTCTAGACAATGATATCAGAAAATACATGTTTTTATTTTTGTATTTTTAGTGCCATTAATTTTTCTATTATCAATTTCTTGTACTCTAACTATCTCTTCTTAGGGTAAGGTTGGCCCACCTCCTTCCTTATATTTTAACGTATCGAGAGATGATGCCATGAGCTTTCTAGCCTTGTCATTCTAGCTTCGGAAGCCTATGCACTTTGTCACTGTAAATCTAGCTCTCGTTTGTAGCCTTTGTGCTTTGCTAAAATTCGTTAGAGTTTAAGCGACTTAATTGCACATTGAGTGTAAAGGTCTATAACTATTGTTCACTTAGGAATTCAATGCCTATTTATGGCAGTGTGTAAGTATTGTTCATCTGTGAATTCAATGCCTATTCATTGTTTGTGTAAGTATTGTTCATCTGTGAATTCAATGCCTATTCATTGTTTGTGTAAGTATTGTTCATCTGTGAATTCAATGCCTATTCATTGTTTGTGTAAGTATTGTTCATCTGTGAATTCAATGCCTATTCATTGTTTGTGTAAGTATTGTTCATCTGTGAATTCAATGCCTATTCATTGTTTGTGTAAGTATTGTTCATCTGTGAATTCAATGCCTATTCATTGTTTGTGTAAGTATTGTTCATCTGTGAATTCAATGCCTATTCATTGTTTGTGTAAGTATTGTTCATCTGGGAACACATTGGCCACTTAGAGTATTATTTGCAAATACTTGAGAATTAGGGATTAGTAAATTATTTACCTTAATGCATGTAAATTTATTATTCCCTTGTTCTCACTTCACAGCAATTTTTCTTTGCTCACTTGACATTTGAAGGGAAATCTATCTCTTGCCACCCTCTTTTCAGTGGAAACCCCTACAAATGGTATAATTCTGGAACAAAACAATACCCAAACCAAAACAGGAACTTAATCCACGGAAAAATCTCTTGTGGGTTCGGTGGGCATAATCCAGACAAAAGAGGTTTACATTGATTATTTGGACTGTTTACATGTAGCACTTGAAGAAATAAGGCCATAATTAATCAATAGAAGAAAATGTACCCTTTCTTCAATGCAGCATATAATTTTAATACCCTACCTTGTTTAACAATTTCAAAGGGGAGCTAATGGGTGATCCTTTATATTCACCTGATTTATCCCCAATCCGATCACACTGACCAACAAATTTGAACTTTTTTCAATCATCCGAGACCTGAGCAAACTCTTCTCATGGCATGTTTCTCCCTGAATTCAAATCTGAATTTACTTTTTCTTTAGCGTTTTACTCTGATTTCTTTGCCGAAACTGGTTATATATGGTTGCATAGCGCCATTGCTAGAAAAGAATTGCCTTCTGTATATCTCCATGTGTATTGAGAAGTTGAACTGACACAAAATGATGCATTTAACATATAGAAACTCTAAAATTTATCATTCTCTTCAGAAGTTAACATATGATAAAGATAAATAGCCATGTTTTGTTTATTTCCCAAGCCTCATGAAGTTAATGGTACAATGATTCAAGGGCTAATAAGTCAAAACTCGAATTCATAAACGTTGTGCATGGGATTTTCGTTTGAATTTTTCCTCAGGATTATCACGATACAACATAGAACAATAATCTCCCATCATGCCCTCATTCCAAAATCCATGATAGCGAGTTTCCATGGTCTTGATATCTTGGTGAAAACGTTCACCTTGCTCGTCACTTACGGCTCCAAGATTTTCTGAGAAAAAGTTTAGGTGCGAATGCAGGAAATGGATTTTAAGTGACATACGGCATCCCATTTCTTTATAAGATTGGAGAAGGTTTTCCACGCCATCTCTGTATGCAGGTGACTTTTTGATGCCCAGATGGTCTTCTCTAAGTCAGGGTCTGCTAAAACCTCCCTGATTTGTGGTCCCACAAATATGCCTTCTTTTAGTTTTGCCGCGCTCAGTTGTGGAAATATTTTGCACAGATATTAGAATCCCTGAGAATTGTCCTTAGCCATTGCTTTCACGAAGTTTTTCATTAGACTTAGTTTCAAATGAAGAGGTGGCAAATATATTTTCTGAGGCTCTACTAGTAGGACAGACTGAACACTGCTTATTCCAGGATCATATGTAGATCGAAGTAGCCAGTCACGTTTGTCATAATGTTTTGCAGTGCCACGGCTATTCCACAAGCAGATGAAGTAACAGTACTTCGTGAATTCTCCTTGTAGAATGCCTATGACTTTTAGATCACCACTGATGTACCACTGATGGGCTTGGTAGTTTATGGCTTTAAGAAGAATATCAATATTTCCATATGTCTCCTTAAGGTGGAGAGAATGGCCAATACGAATAGAAGGCTTTACATTGCTATTGTGTCAGAGGACAGCTTTCAGACTTGTCTTAGAAGCATCAATACAGAGACACCAGTCAGACGCCTCATACGTCTGTGACAAGGCTTTGATTCAAACAATCTATTTATATCATCGCAGTAGCAGAGAGGTCCATTAACTGTGAAGAATGAAGTTAAATAACGATTACGCTTTCTAAAGTAACTCACATGCACAATTTTCTCGAGTAAGATTTTTTCATGTAGTCGGGATGCTAGAAGTTCTGCTTTTTCCTTTGACAGTGACAGATCTCTCACAAGATCATTCAAATCATTCTGAGTAAATAACTTTGTCTCAGAGTTAGCATCCTCATAGTCAACATCTGCATCTAATGTTCATGCACCTTCAGTACTCTATCATCACTGATATTATCAGGTACGAGACCATCATCAGGTGGAACTGGAATTGGTCAAAGATACATCATGTGGAACTGGTCTGCACGCCAAATCCATGGTTGGATAAACAATTTGGTGCTTGTTCTTTGCAGAAAACCCTTTTGTGGTCACACTGCAAAAATAGCAATCTTCGAGATGATCTCTGGTCTCTCTCCATATTATAGGAACAGCGAAAGGCATTGAAGCTTTTGTTTTGTTAATCTAGTCACGTAATCTATTACAGCAGGAAGTACAAATTTGGTCTCGTGCCCATGCTTTATCTTGGTTTCCCAGAGGGCAACCGAAGTAGAGTTTGTACATTTTCTTTATATCATTTGTGATAGTACACTGCTGAGATTTTGTTGTAAAATGCCCCCATACATAACAGAATCTATCTGGATGATTTTGCACTCTCAAGGCATTGTTATTGCTTTGTGGAAATATTTGGAAGCCTCTTATGATCAACGCAGAAGGAGCAGCTTAGAAGATGCACATCACATAAGGAACCTGAAAGCATAAAATAGAATTATAAATAATTGTGCAAAATATGCATGCGAGTTACAAATGTAAATGAATTATTCTCTATACCTCTTTAACCAGCAAGAACTCAAGAAGCATCTAGTTTGCTCATCTTAGCAGTACAATAATGATGCATGCAATAGAGCAATACCAGCAATATACTACATTTTATAATCGCAGGTGGCCATTTTGAATTTTTGGCATATCTTAAAAACGGTACGAGCTAGAGCAAATCCGAAGACAGATTCGGATTCAACATGGAAAATGCATTTAGAAAAGTATAGTAAGGTCTCTAATGAAAACTGTCTTGACCGGTGTTATTATCGTTTTTATTTGTTTAACGAATCACCTGAAGAGTATGAATATGTCAAAAAGAGAAGAGGTCTAAACAGCCATAAAGAACTTTTGTACAAACATGCCATTTATAGGTTAATAGAAAGAGGTAGACTACTAGTATAAAAAGTGGAAATTATATTAATTATTAAATTAATAAATAAGTAACCTATTTAAATATAAAATCTTCAGAGTGGTTTGATTTCTAGCCAGGAAATAATGGTAAACATGAAGAAATGAGGAGTTACTTATGAGATGATCTAATTATTTCAAAGATCTGCCTCTTACGGTTGCTGATTGCTTCCATTGTTAGTATTAGTCTGTTGGTCATGACTTTTTTTAAGTAATTTATATGCTGTTAATAAGATACTTATCTGATTATAGTCAATACAGTCTTCCTTGTCGCTTTTTTAAAACCGAAATACAACAGATTTGAGATTTTCGAAGCCTACTCTTATTTGAAACATTTTGCAAGCATACATTTTAATAGGTCAGCAAGATGTTTATCCCTAGCTTTTATAAGGTCAGTTGTAGCCATATTCTCCCCGGGTGATCTTTCATTACAGGTGGTACTCCTTCCTCATTCATTGAAAATTTCTCACCCTGTGTATGATAGCCATTACTATTATTTTTGATAGTACTCTTCAACTCTTCCTTTTACCTTTTCTCCGATTTGATATTTTGTTCCCCCGTTTGGCCTTTAGTAATTTTCTCTGTTCTTTGACAATCCTTAGTTGTCATTTCATCTTTTTTAAAAATTAGTTTATTTTAATAGATTTTTTTAATAGCTTTGTGTTATTTGTGCTATGTTCTAACTATAGTTTTAATTAGCCTTATTGAGTTCTTAATATTTGATCATTTATTTATTGGTTTCATCCCTTCTCATTTTTTAGCGTTTTTGTCTAGAAATATTTCTGTATCATCATTCATATTTCTGTTAGATAAACGTTTTTTACTTTTCCAAAGATTCATATTGTGAATAGTTTCTAATATATTTTTGTTGCAGTTTTATAATAAGGATTGTGTTACGTTCATTTAGTCTATTGAACTTGTTTTTTTTATGTTGTAATTTAGAGAGTATTTTATTTGAATTTGTAGATCAAGTTTAAGTGGGTTCATTCTCCATGTTACTCTTTGCTCTGTCTAGTTGTAGATCCATTTTGATCTTACTCGAGAGTAATCAGTGGTCGCTACCTGTTTTCAAGGAGATGGTAAAGGATACTTCCTTAATAAAAAGATATTTTTATGAAAAGTATGGAATTATATATATATATATATATATATATATATATATATATATATATATATATATATATATATATATATATATATATATATATATATATATATATATATATATATATATATTTTGCTCAATTTGAGCCTATGTCCATCTTCTGCTTTGTCTTTTTTGGAAGTTCTTGATGTAAAAGTTTGCTGATTCCCCAAATTCTTTTTTTTAACAGCGCCCATCTAGCGACTACTACCAAAGGCATAAGTCGCCGCCATTAAAATTTCAGCCTAGTTTTATGCTACTTTATAATTCACGAAAACCAAACCAAACAAATACAATCCTAAAACAAAATAGCAAATATAAGAAACAGAACAAAGGCAAGAAGAAAAAGGAAGCAGGCTCCGGGGTTGAGATGAAGCCCGCCTCCTTCAGTACAGCACCATGCGACCAACACCAAAGAGAGTCAAATAAAATGGAGGAGGCCAGCCTCCTCCAAGAAGTCTAATACTCCATAAGTCTGTGTGCACGAACTCGTCCCGAGTGAAAGGGACAAGCGGTAGCGACCCCGCTCGTCCCGATACCGGGACCGATAATGACTCCGAAGAACACCCAGACTGGGGCATTCAACCGGAATGTGCCGAACAGTCTGGGGGACAACGCAGTATCGTCGCAATAAGGCGCAGGCGAGTGCTCTATCAAATGGCGGCGCGAGTGTGTCCAATTCGAAGACGGTAGAAAGCGACCTGAAGCCGTCGCGGTATTGGAAGAGTAGGTCCATGGGATAAGTCGCGTCGTAATAGCAAGTTTATTTTCCTCAGTAACTATGATCGGCTATCATGTATCTGTCCTCCAATGTCTTTGAAGTGCCCCATCATATTCAGGTAATAGTTTTCTAGCGGCTGCGCAGTCATGAGTGCCGCATCTGACCGAGACACTGTAGGTGGATATGTTTGGATTACTTTTAGAGAATATTATTTGATATTTTAATTACTAGTTTGATTAAAATGATGTTCCTATAATTTCTGTTCTAAACTATGCTGTCTCAATGTAGTAAGAATCCTGCCACACTATTATGAGTATCGTTTCCACCTTTATAGGAGGGTATGTGACCGTTTTTTTTAATTATAGAGTATCTTCTTTTATTTATACTTCATTAAAGCTAATGGTGTGTGTGTGTGTGTGTGTGTGTGTGTGAATTTGGAACCAGATCAGATGAAGTTGAAAAATAGTCATCATTTCTTTAACGAGAGTGAAGATATATGCAATAGACCGAAACCATTAATTAAAGAAGGTAGTATATATGGTGTCTCTTAATGTATCCCAATTGTGGTGATGATGGTAATAAAAGCAAACGCTTTACGGAGCGTAGCTTTCCATTCTAATGGCGTTAGAAACTAATTATTTCGAGCCTGTATCCACGACCTTTAATTGATCCCATTTATTAATAATCATAACTTTTACCGAATGGTCTGAGTCTCGGCAATGGCTGCGAATTGCGGTTAGTAGTAATTGTAACCGAAGGAATCAAGTCTTTGGGGACTCTGCCAATAAATGCCTGATTGAAGGACATTGGGTGGTTTACGCCCATTGGTGACCCCAAATGGCAAAAGACAAAATGGTGCAAAATTATTTACAAGGTAAAGAAAATTTATGATTCCAAGCAATGTCAAAAGCGCTCGGCATTTTCGTTCTTCTTTTTCCATCGAATGAGCTTGTCTCAAAAGGAGAATGAAATTAATCACTGTCAATAATCAGGGTATAATGAAGAGAAGTAGCAGAAATATATAGAAAAATGGAGAATATAATGTCATTGTTGATCAAAGAGATGAACAAATGGTTGAAAAACACCCATTTGAGGCATGTTCAATAAACGAAAGTTGAAGGGAATGGGTAAATTTAAGAAAGATAAAATGACTATAAAAATAATAATAAAACAAGAATAATTTAATTTGAACCCAATAATGGTAGATAAAATTACAGCATGATAAATACAGAGAGTGGCCAAATTATTAGAACCACGTCAATAAAATTGTTATATGTTTGTTTCAGCTGTCTTTCTATGAGATTAATCTGTTTCTCTCAGTAATGCATGAATTTTACCCTTCTTTTTAGGTGATATATCGGTAGCTTTACCAATTTTTATAAAAAAACACTGACTATTAATGAATTTCTGTAGGAAAAAGAAATATCAAATTACTAATGTCACAATCACTTTTCAATTATGTAGTTAACCTATCTATAATATCAATGTCCACGAAAAACTGATGAAAACAACACAAACAACCTTCCACTCTCATTGCCGCATGTGCACTGAGTTTGGCGAAGCAGCCACGTTTTAGACAATACTCATATCTTCCAACCCTCCCTTCCCATCTGCCTAGTGGGCTGCAAATCTTATCGCCTCAAATGACTACCATCACTGAAACCATCATTAAATACATTTATGGTTAACTAAACTCTTTTTTTTATCTCACATGAGGAAGTCATATTTCAAATTCATAGATTTTTTTACTTGTGCCTCTAATTATTTGGCCATCCTCTGTAGTGGTTAGGGAATAAATTACAGTATGAGAAAAATCGACGTGCATGATGATACATGATAAACTTATGCATAAAAAGTAATAAAGATATGTACTTGTCAGAGAGAGAGAGAGAGAGACACGTAGGACGGAAAGAACCCGCGATCGGCTTCTTTTGAGGTCACTTCCGTCCATAACACGGCCTATAGCGAGCCTAGTCGTAACAACGAGAGATTCCGCGACATGGTGTGAAGCTTTAAATTTATTTCAGGCGCCCATCTATATAGATAAAGCCATTGTTTTTCTTTAAATTAAAAAGGTGCAATAAACATTATGGGACATTGATGAAGGTGAGGTATTTAAAGAAAAAATGGGTTATAAGCAAAGCATAACCAAAATCAACTGACCAGTGCAAAAAAACAAGAACAAGGTATCCAAGCGACAGTCACAGAAGTATAGCAAGCAACCAACATAAAATACAATGCCACCAAAGCATACATATGTTCACTCACATTAGTGATATATTAACTTAAATATTACTATTTTCCTAATAGACAAGACATTAAAAAGTATATAAATAGTGAATTTTAAAAATCATTTAAACAATCATCAATGATTTATTTTTTAAATTCAAGGACCATCTACCATTTTCATTAAATTCAAGGACTTTTCAAGGATTTCAAGGACACACAATTAATTCAAGGGCTTTGTCAAGGATTTCAAGGGCAGTAGACACCCTGTGATTGCTAGGGGAGTGTAGGCTGCAATTAAGTTGAAATAATTGTTAATAATTATTAACTAAAACATTCATTGCACTCTGAATAATTCTGTACTTAAACTAGACCCGGCCATATTTTTTGTAATATGACCCAGTGCCCTGATCGCTTGCATTATCCTTACAAGTGTCGATTTTGTCTCTTTTTAAAGCTTCTTTATCTTGGCCTCCCATACTCCAAGAGCCCGAGGACAAAAAAAGAGAAAAAAGAAACAAACGAGAAAAGATCTCTCGAGCTCAGCATCTCCTCTGGCAAATCATCCCTCGATCCCACCTTTCGAGGCTGACTGTGGTTACTGGAATATAGGTTGTATTTTGCGTCATAACATCGGCCAGGTCGAGTACGAATCGGCCTTAAGTGCAAACCCAACCCATGATGTCGGAAAGTACTCGAGCTCAGTGCTACCCCCCTCGTGCTCTTCTCGAGCAGCCGAATCATTGGGTGGCAGATCCACCCGCAATTGTTGTCGGTCGTGTGTAGCTGAGTGTGTATACCTTAATTTATCTCACATGTCCATTATTTTATTTGTGATTTATCTTTCATGTCCAGTATTTTATTTGTTTGTACAGTAGTGAAGTTTATTTGTTTCGCCCAGTTTGATATACAGAACCTTCTAGATAGTTGAATTAATTCTGCCAAGTATAATTAGTCACTCTCAGAGATTTATTGGAACCCAAAGTTCAATTGCATTATTCGAGGCAAGGCTTAACTGCAGAGTTGCCTTGCGCGCTATCCGCCAATTTTCCCGAGATACCTAAAGCAAACGAAGGTCAAAAGATCTAACCTGACCTACGACAGTACTTTTTATAGGAATTTGTTATTTCGATCACCAACAATATTGAATTATTCGGACTTGAGAATACGCATCAACATCCAAGGTAAAATGAATATATATTTGCAAGGTGCTATCATCAGTATATTTATTTTTTTTATACATATTCCAACCAAATGTTAAGAGAAGAAATGTCACATAAGGTATACCATTGTAAGTTTCATATCGTGTCGCTTAAAGAGGGAGATATAGAGAGCGATATAAATTGATAGAGAGAGAGAGAGTAAAGGAGAGAAATGGTAATAGAGAAATAGTAAAAGTGATATATTGAGATAGAAAGAGAGAGTGAAAGAGGTATACAAATGCAGCACAATTTCCTTATTTCCTGTTAATCAGTACCCCTAAGTTTTTGTTCACTTTGGTAGCCATTAGATTCTGCCCTTGTTCCTTGGAATCCTACCTGGATTCGCCTGCTTAATATGCATAACTTTATTTTTTTTTAAATTAAAAGGTATCCTCTACGTATCTGACCCTTCTACTATCCGGTACAGGTCAACCTTCAATTTCTCGATGCTTTCAGCTGACGCTGCACACCTACACAATTTTGTGTCGTCTTCAAACTTAGCTATTTTGTTCAATAGTTTATGATCAATATTGGTAATATATGATAGATCATAGATGGTCCAACACAGAACACTGAGTTACTCTGTTCGTCTCCGACGACCAACGAGAGACCTGACCGTCAATAAAATCCCTCTGTTGCCTTCCAGACAACCCTTTATCGATCCAATGACCTCTTTCCTGCCAATCCCCAACGCCCTCACCTTGGTCATCAATTTGCGATGGGGTACCTTGTCAAACGCCTTTTGGAAATTCAAGTATAGTCTTTCTACCGCTCGTTTTCTAAGATATTCACTCATTTTGTCATGAAAGAGCTAGAGCAAGTTCGTCAGGAATGACCTCTTTCTAGAGAACCTGTCTTATGTTCCCTTTGGCAGCTTATTGCTTTCTAATTGTTTGATATAATAGTTTTTGTTATACTTCCTACAACAGAGGACAGGTTTATAGGCCAGTTATTACTCGCACAGCTACGATCACCCTTCTTGTAGGGCGTAGCCATTTTACCTCTTAGCCAGGCCGCTGACAATTCTCTAGCATCTAGAGACGCATGAGAGATCTCAGAAAGATGATAGGCCTCCTTTTTCTTGACCTTACCCAAGATTAAGAGAAGGAAAGTGTCCAGACCTAGCAATTTGTAGGCGAACCTTACTGCAATTTCTGGGACGCTTGTCCTTATCTCCCCCAGTGTTTATTAGGGCGTAGTGTCGAAACAAATTTTAAGGCACATTTCAGGTTTATTGCGAGTAGACCATGCAAAATTTGGAAATGAAGACGAAAGAAATCTGAAAAAATCGTAACACCCCCTACTTGAGGGCAAAATTTGGCTTAAAAATTATCTTTTTGTAGGGTGAAGCTGGTTGTATTCAGTTATTATAGTTCTCGTCTCTAAACCTAAAAATGGGTAATTTTTGTACAGGAAGAAAATTACACTTTAACTCTTTATGTATCTCATGTTTAGGCACTGTTAGATTGAGGAATTCCTTGTTTGTAAACTGCTCGGAAGGAACTATAAATTAATCGATGTATGACGAATTAACGAGATATTTACAGAGTCTTTCCTATGGAGGGATATGGCTTCACCTTTTTGAATGTATGTTCTAAAATTACTAATGACATGTATTATTTCTGTTTTATACTAACCACTTTTTCTATTATTCGTTTTCAGGGCTAAGATGAGTAAAAGAACTAGAACATCAACAAGTCACAATCTTTGGCTCCCCACTTCCAAAACTTTCTCATTTTGAGCTGTCAACAAAACAACAGGTTGGAAGATATATTTAGTATGTAAAATACAATAAATATAAGAGGAACAAGGATGTTATTCCTGAACTATCCAAGGTGTTTACTGAGCTTTTGAAAAAAGCCAGTATTCCAGTTCAGCCGATCAAGAATGTTAAAACCAAATTTCTGCGATTCGTGGAGGAAGCGTCTGTGGTATCAAATCAGGGGATGAATGCCACTAAGATTAAGAAGTTGATCTCATCATTGGGTCAACATTTTGATATACCAGGCTGCCAGTGTGAAAAGACATCATCAAAATCCACGTTGGAAGCATGAATTTCTTATTCACCAAAGAACTGAGCGTCGCAGTAAAATTGGAGGAGTGAATGTAAAAATCAGAGAAGAACGAATTCAGGAAAGAATAGAAGAAGAAGAGTCCCCAAAAGAGAAGAGGGAAAAGCTACAATTTCAGACGAAGCCTTGGATGAAGAAACCTCATCTTCTGACATTTCTGATGATAAATGGAAGAAAGTCTTTGCGAGAAGAGAAAACAACATCATACCAATACCAACAATTGGCATATAAGCAGATCGGTATTCTGTGTCAAATAGAGCTGCTGCGGCTATTAGTAGTACAGCCCTATTCGACTATGCTATTATAAATTCAGAAGACCGCTTCCATGTCATTGATCATCACAAAGTCTGGAGGGTACGACAGAAGTTAAAGAGGAATTTCACTGAATCTGAATGTTTGAGAGATAAGAAAATTACTGCTAGGTTTTTTGATGCGAAGAGAGACACAACACTAACTAAAAAGAAGAAGGGAAACAAATGGTATGGAGCAAAAGGAATTCAAGATCCCTATGTGCTTTTAGCTTATATTTAGAATAACTTTTAAACGAGGAACAGGTGCAGATATTGCAAACGGACTGATGAAATGGCTTGTTGAAAATTATATTAAAATGAGATAAAAGCAGTGGGAGCTGACAGCACGGCAACTAATACTGGCTACAAGAATGGAGCCATAAGAGGGCTGGAATGTCAATTACATTGTCCTTTACAGTGGATCATCTGCAGCTTCCATCCAAATGAGCTTCCTTTGAGGCACCGATGCAGGAGATATATTAGTCCAACAGAAAGTGTAACTCAATGGAAATGACCACTGGAAAACTCTACCAGTATTAGCAAATAGCTTTAAATGTAGTGCTAAAGGAGATCCTCTTCCAGAAGTAGATTTGAATGAGCTTAGTCGGGACCAAGCTTACCTATAGAGAATTATCAGTGCTATTAGACATGGTGTAATCGATGATAATCTTCTACATATGAAACCTGGGCTAATATCTCATGCAAGATCGCTCACCACTGCCAGAAGAATATGTCTACTTTATGTGGCAACAGAAAAACCTAATAATGATTTGTGTGTCCTCACATATTTGTTCGTGTGTCATTATGGCACCATCTGGTTTCACATCAAAATTCTCTCCGAAATGCATGGAGGGATCTAAACATCTGAAACAGATCAATCTTCTGCAAATACTTCAACCTGCCAGTGAAGCCATAGCATAGCAAATAATACAGAAGAATTCCTACTGGGCCCATCCTGAGAACGCCTTTTTTGGCAATGCTGGCAGACGTTGATCAGAATAGGAAATTAGTTATTGACATAATCAAGAAGAACCAAGGAGTTACTGTCTATGAGGAAGAGATACGTGATTTCAGGTCACCAAAAATAGATAAGACTGCTAAGAATCTAACAGATCTACTTGACCCTGAAGAGGAGTGCATGTTTGAGCCATCACTTACAATGTATCTCTCTAATGCGGACCTGCAAAATATTGTCGACCAGCCATAAACTTCTGGCGAAGTTTATGGAAAAGAAGTAATAGATGGCTACATTCGGGTGGTACTAAAATCCCGTGACTTCATGCCATCGTTTGACACAAAGCATGATTTAATGTATCGGTTGACAAATAGTATGTATTAGTTAAATAATAGTTCAATTATAATGTATTTAGAAGCACTTATAACAACAAACCAATAACACTTATGGTGTATATCTTTCTGGCTCGAAATTCATTTTAATTGAAATTTTTAGCTCAATTAGAGGGTGTACAATATATTTGTCAAAAAATTGCTCCACCTTCGAAATTTGTGTACTCAAGTGTATAAAACTTGAAATGTGGATGTTGATTCGCTGAAATTTGTTTATCGATTCTACATCCTAAAGTTTATACCTACTACTCTCACTCATGTATGGTATCTCAAAGTCGCCCTCCCTAGTAAATATCAGGAGAAGTAATCGTTAAGGACATTGGCTATATCAAAATCACAGTCTTGCATTATACTGTTTGCACTCCTATGTAGACCTATTCGTTGTCGCACCGGTTTTCGTTTGTTAACATACGTAAATAATTATAATTGGGTGTTCTGTTTGTTAAGAACCGCCACTCGAACTTCCTTGTTGCGTTTAGACCTCCAAACGTAAGTTTTGATTCTTCTCCTTTGAGTAAAATATCTATCAGGATCCTTAGTATTGCGACTTGGCTTTCACTCACTTTATGCGAGTTTCTTGGATTTGATTGAATTAGCAATTTTGTGACTGAACCATTTCGGTTGTGTGCATGCATGTTTCATGGATTTTGTGAGCACAAACTCGGCTTTCGTGTCAATAAATCGCTGTTTAAAGCTAATCCATTTGGATTTTACCTCGTCGCCATTCAGTGTACCAAAGTCAAAGAGGGAAGTTCTCAATCAACTAATGTTTGCCCTTGTTTATTCTAGTTTACGTGGCTTCGATTTTTGCTCTTGCTTCATAGTTCGAACCTAAACATATTGTCTTCTCTCCCTGCCAAATATTCGTCAATGGAAAGCATGACTACGAGGTTGTCTTTAATGTTGAGCACCAGATGTAAAATATTATCTCATTTCTCGGCTTGCTGACTCTTTGAGTAAGAAAGGTCTTCCCAACAAGGTCCACGATGAGAGATCCCTCCCCGTCTATCGACCGATCATTCCAGTTCACATAACTTGAAATCACCTAAGATAATTGTGGAATGGCCATCTAGCAGGCCGGACAGTTACTGTACACGTCACCATCTACGTTCGCTATAAATATTTAATTTAACCTTGAGTTCAGCAGTCAAATCGTCGTGGCCCACTAAAATTCTACGCAAAATGGGTGCCAAGGAGTCTCGTACGTATGCCAACACCACTTGTCCTTCTCATCCTGCGCGATCCTTGTGGAGCATCGCAGTCCTAATAAACCTAGCTTCCCGTTCTCCTTTCCCTGAGCATTTTCCGATGCCCAAACTTGGAATTTGCTTCCTGAGTTCAACCTTCGCAGAAACCAGCCCTCTCTACCAGGACTATGAGTTAGGTGGAGGGGGCGGTACTGAAGTCTGTGCTAACGAGTGGTCACGGCCGCTCTTGGCTGATTCTCAGCTTTATCAATAAGTCGTGTCTTAGTTCTCTTCCTGTTTAGCCAAATTAGCCCTCTATTAATTAATTAATTAGGATTTTTCTTTTTTCTGACGTTTTAGCCATTGCTCTCGTTTTCTTGCCCGGGAGGTATTCCATCGGCCAGCTGGTTGGTGTTTTGTCTCCTTTTCCAAGACTCGTCAAGGACTCTCTCCAGACAAGTTACGCCTTCTTTATCCCCACCCTTCAGTTTAGCAAATCTGTTTGAGGTTCCATCGGGAAGGTGGGTCGGGCTTCCCTTGTTTCGCCTCTTTTTTTACCCATTAACAAGGTGAACCCCTCATCATCGGTTGTGGAGAATTCTTTATAGCTGCTTCGTTCTTTTTGTTTTCTCTGTTTTTGCTTTCTTCTGGCTGGAAGGTTCCAAAGCAGATATATATATATATATATATATATATATATATATATATATATATATATATATATATATATATATATATATATATGGAGAGAGAGAGAGAGAGAGAGAGAGAGAGAGAGGAGAGAGAGGGAGATACATAGAGAGATAGAGTAGATAAAAGAGAGAGAGAGAGAAAGAGTCAACAAAATTTAAAAGTCACGGTTGAACGCGAGTTCAATGAAAAATTTTATATATATATATATATATATATATATATATATATATATATATATATATATATATATATATAGAGAGAGAGAGAGAGAGAGAGATAGAGAGTCCACAAAATTTAAAAGTCACGGTTGAACGCGAGTTCAATGAAAAATTATCATTTTGGGGCGTACATATTACGCGCACCAATAATCAATTTTCAACATCAGTATACCGCAAACCTACGACAACACTGCTTGAAACAAATTTCTTTAGTTATAGATGGTCACCACAAAATCACTCCTTAATTTCGAATATATATTATAGCAAAAGTTAAATGATTATTCTTACAATCTTGATGCCTACAGTTGCATAAACTAATAAAGTTTCCTTTCTCAGTTGCTGGTTCTACTTGATCCACTAGATAGCAGTGAAATCTAAGATGGCGTTCACTCCACAACAAGGTTCCTGGTGTGTGTTCGAAATTTGCCAAAACAAACAGTGTTAAAAATGTGCAGCGTGCTTTCAGACTCATTCATCATGGGAATCCACTAACTAACAAGTCCATTTTCAAGTGGTGCAGTGTTTTCAGTGAGAAAGGATGTATCTGTGACCAGAGAAAGGGACATTCAAGCCGCCCATTGGTGTCGGAGGAAGTTGTCGATAGGGTCAGAAAAACGTTTCTTTGCAGCTCCAAGAAGTCGACGCGCAAATGGAGCCGAGAGTTACGAGTCCCACAAAGCACAGTAAGCAAGATCTTACGCAAATGCTTGAGGTTTTCCCTTTACAAGCTGCAACTGGTCCAAAGGTTATACCCGCAGGACAATGAAATTCGCTTTGAATTTTGCCGCAATCTCCAAGCGTTAATGGAAAATGATCCTGATCTGCTTTCAAAGTTCATTTTTAGTGATGATGCAACCTTCCACTTAAGTGTGAAGGTCAATAGGTGCAATGTGAGAATATGGGGGACTCAGATTCCGCATGCCACCCTAGAGGTTGAACGTAACCTTCCAAAAGGTGGTGGCTACATTTTTCGGCAGGACGGAGCACCGCCGCACTTGTCTCTCGCTGTCCGCACATTTTTCAACGCGAACCTACCGAACAGATGAATTTGCCGTTCTGAACAACATGACCCGGTGTTTTAAAAATGGCCCCCCGAGATCACCAGACCTAACTGTTTGTGACTTTTTCCTTTGGAGACATGTCAAAGACAAACTTTATATACTTCCATTACCCGCGACCATAAATGAAGTACAGGAACGCATCACTGAAACTCTACATGCGATTACGCCGGATAGGCTGCCAAGAGTCTGGACCGAACTTGAATATCGCCTTGATGTTTGGCGAACAACAAGAGGGGCACACATCGAGTGTCTATGATATCAACCACTACCACATGAAACTATATTGTAAGAATATTCATTTAATATTTGCTATAATATATATTCGAAATTAAGGAGTGATTTTGTGGTCACCCTGTATTTTCTTAAAATTTAGTTTTCATTTCTCTCATGTAGACTTTTTCGAGCTAATACGATTGTTTCAAACTGGTCTTTATTTCATCTGGAGCTCACGCTTCTGAAAGTGTTTTGTAAATTAAATTGATTTTCTTCACAAGTTCTTGAAAAAATCACAAAACAATTTTTGGGGAAATTAAACAATTAATTATATTCCTATCAACATTTAAACTATTAGATTACTTCTCAATAACCAAGAAAAACTCCCCGAAAAGCTTAGCTAAATACTCTTTGGTCTATCAATACTTTTGTGCAGACTGCCAAGCCAGCAACGTGGGTAAACCCACGCTTCAACTGTAATTGAGAATGATCAAACATCGCGGTTTTTCCCAATACAAAAATAGGCCTTCAGCAAACTCAGAATATTCATCGATGTGAAATCACACTCCATCTTGTGACTCACATATTTCAGACAGAGAGCTGTCTGTTTTTGATTCGTCCTGCAATAATCATGATTTAGATATTTTGTAGTCGTTACAAGATTAGAAGTCCTCTCCGAAGGTTAATTGCGAGCAGTCCCCAATACCCTTATTAATTACTTAACATCTGACCAAATAATTTTTTAATTATACATCTAACCAACCGCTCAGAACAGTTATTTAAGCTCCATCTCCTTAACACTGGTATAGTCATTGCGACAACACCGTTGAATTCAGTGCTACCCAACTGCTAAGAGAATTTATATTTATTTGTTTGCATTTACTCTTTATGATATATTTTTCTTTCATCACTTGAATAGATATTCTTAAAATTTTATTAAAAGTTTATTATTTATTATGGATACTAATAATTTAGCATTTATTAATGTAATTTATGTATTCGTAATTTTGTCAGGATTGATGAAGCCTCCACAGATGATATACGAAACGTCTAAATTGAAGATATGTTCTAACTCATCGTGTTGTGCTTTAATTTTTATAATTCGTTTGTGATTCTTGAGGAATTCGCCTATCAACACACGCAGACAGACAGATACATAAATATATATATATATATATATATATATATATATATATATGCAAATTTTGTTAAAGACCATGGTATATTTCGCCTGCCTTGATCAATTTCCTTTGGCAAATTTCTATTCTTCTTACTATCTTTTTTAGTCTATCTAGTAGATGGTGGATCACTTGTCCTATATTCATCTCTCTTTCTAATAAATGCGTTTGGTAAAAAACAAACTTAAATTGCTAAGCTTTAGATCTATTCGATCATCTTCGGAGCGTCTTTATGTATTCTTTCCTCCTTTACCAATGAAGTATGGTGGAGTCAGGATCTTGTATACTGAAAGAAACGGTTTTGGGGTATATTTATTCCTCCTCGCCTACACGTAACGTCAGATGATACGAGCCAATCCGGTGAGGGGAATTTTTAAATAATTTTAATGTTCTATTCCAGCTCGTGGCCTGAGTGTTGATGGCCGGCTTCTCTTCGTTTATTGAGCTGGCTTCTAAGATGTTCAGGCTCGCTTTATTTCCCTCTTTTCTTTAATTGTGATGTTTTCAACTATAATATCTCTAGTTAGGTTGATGCTATGCGCGTTCTCCATATGACTTTTAGGCCCTCCGTTTTGCAGGTGCATGGTTAAACGCCTCGAAATGGTGGTGGTTGTCATGCCAATATATTTTGAGTTATTATATAGATTGCAATCTTTATTAGGGAAGATAAACTCGTAAACTATATTGGTTGACTTTAAATTCGAATTTTGGCAGCTGTTGTTTTTCATAAGGAGATTGTTGACTTTTGTGGTTTTATAGTATATAATAAGTTGAATTTTGTCCATTTGATTCTTAATCTTGGTGTTACGGTTCACAATATCGGTGGATTTATGAGCCGATTACATTTTTTTTTGTATCTTTTAGGACATTCACTATCCGTGTTGAGGCATCTTCCCATGACCGTATTTTTTCTATATACTTTTGTGATATAGCTTTTATTGATGTTTTGTACCTCAACGTCCAAAAAAGGGAGTTTATTGCCTGTGCTCAATTCAGAAGTGAATTTTAACAGGGAGTGCTCCTCAAATTGCTGCTTGATGTTCTTTAGATGTTCTTCGTTTTGGACGTTGATGTAGATTTCGTCTACGTATCGTCAATATGTGTGTGGCTTATTTACACTGTTGTCAAATAAGCGTTCTTCAACTTGGCCCATATAGTAGTTGGTGAAGGTCGGCTCCAAGGGTGATCCCATAGCCACTCCATCCACTTGCGTGTATAGATTACCATCCCGTGTCCAGAACCGACCTCTGATGTGTATGAACGTAACATATTCCTTAAGATGTTTGGGTCGAAATTTGGAGGAGACATTGTAGGGTGGTTTTACCCATTTTGTATAATGATGTCGATGTCTGAGCGATGGGTACATTCGTAAACAGGCTTTCCACATCAAGGGATGCTATTACTCCTGCCGATCTTGGAGAGTGGATTATATCGATAAATTCTCCCGTAGACTTTATACTATATTTTGAAGGGATATACGGTTTTATTATTTCATTTAGGGTTTTAGCTAAACGGTACGTTGGTGTCGTGACTTGCGAAATGAGAAGCCTCAATGGGTTGTTCGGCTTATAAATTTTTCCACTTCCATACAGATATCCCGGTGTATAATCGCCTATGATCTTTTGGAAGTAAAGTCCTCCTATGAGTGCATTAGCTTTAGTTATTTGTCCATTTATTTTCTTTTTTTAGTCTGCTGTTGGATCTTTTTTTAATACGTTTAAATTTAGTGGTGTCGCTTAGGATGGTATTCAATTTGCTGTTATATTCCTCTTTGTTTAGAATGATGTATATGTTAGATTTGTCAGCTTTTCTTATGACTATTTCTTTGTTGTTTTTTAGAGAGCTGATGGCCAGGTACCTGCAAAGCGGAGGGCCTAAAATTCATATGGAGAACGCGCATATCATCAACCTAACTAGAGATATTCTAGTTGAAAACACCACAATTAAAAGCAAAGAGGGAAATAAAGCGAGGCTGAACATCTTAGAAGCCATCTTAATACATCACTTTTTCTATATTCATCTCTCTTTCTAATAAATGCATTTGGTAAACCTAAACATAAATTGCTAAGCTTTCAATCTATTCGATCATCTTCGGAGCGTCTTTATGTATTCTTTCCTCCTTTACCGATGAAGTATGGTGGATTCAGAATCTGGTATACTGAAAGAAGATAAAATAAGATTTATTAAGAAGAGTGAAATGAGTATTTTAACAAACACATGAGTAAAAAAAATTAGGTTAATAGTAGTGAAAAACACAAACACAAAAGGAGAGTAGAGAAGGAAAAGTTTCATCAAAAAGTAAGAAGAACGAAACTCCAGGACCGGTGGAGGACACTCATAATTTTTACAGTTTACAGATTTAATTTAAATACATGTTTGGAGTTTATGATAATTTGTTGTATTCTATTGTTTTTTTGCTACATTCTTTAAGTTAACAGATTGATTATATTCTTTTATATATATCACATTTTGAATTTCCAGATTAATTACTATATTTCAAACGTTATCATCTTTTGTTTTATTCGTAATTACTTTCTTCCTAATTTTCTTTTATTTTACAATATTATATTATTCTATCGAATTAACTTTACTTATCCTGGTTTGTTCAGTATTTAACACTTCATTTATTCTATTTTTATCATGGTTATTTGCTTTAATTTCACATTTTTCATTATTTATGTTGTTTATTTTCTTTTGGTCATGCGCTTAGTCACTTTAATTATCTTTAATTTACTTACCACTTGTTAATTATTTATTCACTCGTTATTAGTTTATTCACTTATTAATTTAGTTATGCACTTAGTCAAATTATTAATTTGTTTACTTGATAATTTTAAATGCATCAATTTTTAACATTTTAACACTTTCTTTTACTTCTGTTAGTTTTGGAGAAAGTTTAATCGCCCCGCTGACGTTGTTATTCTTTGTCCGGTTCTAACTTTGTTAAAAGAGTTCTTTACTCACCACACGGAAGCACGAATCCGGGATGTAGAGCGCATTGGCCGCCAGCGTTCTTTCGATCTCCCTCGGTGAGTTTGGTCCATCGAAGATCCACTTAAACTTCACATCACGGATTCCTTGGCGCAGTTTCGTCTGGTCTCCTACTCGGAGTTTGCGCGTGGGTGTCCCGAGGACCTGGAAGTTCGGGTCCCTGGCTTTGTAGAAGCATCCTTCCTCCAGGATATACATCTCCTCTGTGAGGGTCATCCTCTGGTACTTCGGACGTTCTTCTTCCTCTTCTTCGGTTATTTCCTCTTTTTCTGGTGTTTCCTCTTCTTCAATCTTCTTTTGTCTATGTCTATCCTTTTTGCTTTGACTTTTATATTCTGTTACTTCTTCTATCTCGAACTCTTCCTCAGTAGTAGTGGTTTCTTCTTCTTCATCTGTTTCAGTAGTTTTCATTTTTTTATTTCCTTTTTTCCTTCGCTTTTCGGGATTCTTCCTTGGGGATATATTCGTTTGTTGTTCATCTTTTTTTGGTGCTTCCTCTTCTTTTTCTGTTATTTTTTTATTACTATTATCCTCTGGGTCATCGGCGAATTGTATTATCAATATTTCTTTAGACACGGGGTTCGGTGGAAACCATAGTTTATTTCTCATCCCGTTCATCTTCAGAAGATGGTTTAACTCCTCCGCAAACGTTGCGGGGTGAGCCAGGTCTGCTAGATGTGCAAACATTATCATAGTCATAATTTTTGTCCCTTCCTTTTGCCTTTGTAGAGTCGTTGCTTTGGTTTCAAATTTTCTCGGCGTCGTCGCTGCCTCTAGGTATGTTTTTGAGTTTGCCTCTTTTTCTTTTTTCAGTTTTTTCTTTTTCTCCTGTATTTCTTTTTTTCTGACGGGGAATATCGTGGCCATAGCTTTGTGTTCTCCCTTGCAGTTTAGGCCTTGCGGGTTTTCTGCTCTGCATTCCTTTCACTCGTGACAGAGTCTGGAGCAGTTGGAGCAGGCGATACTTGTCAGGGGGCAGTCTCTCGTGTTATGTTGCTCGACCGGGTAGCAGTTGAAGCAAAAGTTGATCCGGATAAACTCTTCTGCCTTAATTTTATCGGGTGAAGCCCTAAGGGAGAACCCTCGCAGTCCATCGCAGTCCCTCGCTCATGGCTCTTCATGCCATTTCAATGCTGGCGAAGACTACTTTTACAATGTTCTGCGCATTGCCGAATTTCCCCACTCTTGTTATTTTTGCCCATTTATGATTGGCATTTAATTCCTCTTTTATTTCCTCAGTGGAGTTGTCCGTAAAGAATGGGTCTAGTCGTCACATGATTATAGTTCGTTGAACCAATATCTCGCATGGAATTGTGGCTTCCAGACCGATCTTGTTTAGGCTTTTCTTAGTTTCTTTTGAGACCAATTTGACCACGTCATCCATGGTATCGCAGATAGCTGCGTACACAGAGAGCGTTTCAATTATCCGTAGTAGCAAAATATTTAGGACTCCGAAAATCGACTGCATGAGAAATATGAGACGAACTACGGACGCTAATCACGGACCAACAAATACTATTATGGGACAGACTTATAGGCAAGCTTGACATAGAAAAGGACTCTCACACATTCTAGCAGACAGTAAAACGTCTTAAAGGAAAACCTCCACGTACAAATTATACGATCAAACATAACAACACAACATTGACGGAGACAGAAGATATTGAAGGAAACTTTAGAATTTTCTGGTCTTCAATCTTTAAAATTACCCCCGAAGAAAATTACAACTATGACCTCGAATTTGAAGAAGACGTTATACAACTAAACACACAAATACATAAAACCTCTCCTCATCATTGTGTGTCCCAGGAAAGATTAATGGAGGTCTATGGTAGCAAAATCACTGCCCTAGAACTCTCCGTTACTCTAAAGTCCTTTCGTCAAAGAGCCCCGGGCTACACGGTCTGACCCGCGAAAATTATATCTAGGCCCCGCCTAACGTTTGGAGCGGCTTACTAAATATCATGAATGCCGCTCTGAACATGGGCTATTTCCCCGACCAGTGGAAAGTGGCCAAGATGATTTTCATCCCAAAAGCGGGAAATCCCCACGACTTCCCTGCCAGCTTTTGCCCAATATCTCTCTTGGAGTTTGCCGGCAAGGTCTTCGAGAAGATATTGGCTTACAGGGTTAACTCTTTTCTGGATGAAGCCAATTTGAATAACGAGCAGCAACACGGCTTGAGACGGAAAAGAGGGATCGACACGACACTAGCCTTTGTCACAAAAAGGCTCACTAAGGTCAAGGACGATAAAAGGCATGTCAACCTAGTGTTCCGCGATGTCAAAAAAGCCTTTGACAAGGTCTGGAAAAGAGGCCTACAATTTAAGATCTTTCAAGTAGGCCTCAACCCCATTCTTGAGAAGATTTTGTGCGATTAAATAATGGAGCGGAGAGAATATATACAAATCAGAGAACATAAAGGCCCCAAGTTTGAACTCGAAGCAGAGTAACATGTCAATCCGGACCGCATGCGTTCCTAGAGACTGGCGTGAGGCGGAGGTGACTCCGATTTTCAAGAAAGGAGCCCCAGCCATCCGTCAAACTACCGACCTATCAGTCTGACTTCGATAGTCGGTAAACTCATGGAAAGCATGATGGTGGAAAAAATAACGTCGTATTTAGAGTCAAACCTGCTACTGAGGAGTTCTCAGCACGGCTTCCGAAGGCAACGGTCATGCCTGACGAACCTTGTGGAATTCTTCCACTTTGTGTTCAGTGAGCACGATCGGGACAAGGCGGTGGATGTGGTTTACTTAGACTTTCAGAAAGCCTTTGATAAGGTACCACACCGCCGCCTTCTCCGGAAAGTGCGAGCGCTGGGCATAGACGGAAAAGTAGCCGGCTGGATCGAGAACTGGCTAAGTGGCAGACGGCAACGGGTGGGGGTAAATGGACAGGCTTCTGAGTGGGTGCCCGTTACTAGCGGAGTGCCTCAAGGTTCTGTCCTGGGACCACTACTATTCATCATCTACGTCAACGACATGGACGGTGACATGGTTGCCAAGATTTCCAAATTTGCTGACGATACCAAGCTTGGTATGAACGTTGCAAAGGATGGAAATACTGCCCGCCTGCAGGAAGATCTTTGGAAGATTGGGGAGTGGTCGGACACGTGGCAAATGCCTTTCAACGTGAACAAATGCAAAGTAATGCATATCGGCCACAGAAATCCCAAATCTCATTATATCCTTAAGGTCACTGCTCTTGAATCGAGTGACACTGAGAAGGACTTGGGTGTTGCTATCACTAGCGACCTCAAGTTCTCGAAACAGTGCATCGAGGCAGAGAAGAAAGCCCAAAGGATGTTAGGCTACATAAAGCGCCAGTTTGGATACCGTAACAGGGAGATAGTACTTTGTCTGTACAACTCCCTGGTTCGGGCGCACCTGGAGTATGCCGTACAATTTTGGAGTCCTTCGTTTCGAAAGGACATCGCAAGGTTGGAACGCGTACAAGCTAGGGCAACCAAACTGATTCCCTCTATCCGACATAAAAGTTATGAGGATAGACTAAGGGAATTAGATCTGTTCTCGTTGGAAACCCGTAGACTGCGTGGTCAGCTCATCGAAGTTTTCAAAATACTTCGAGGGTTCGACAATGTTGACTACCGGGATATTTTCACACTGAGTGAGAACAGAACGCGCAATCACGGCTTCAAACTTGAACTGAAGCGTTACAACCGCAATCTGTGTGGAAATTTTTTCACTTACAGTATCTGCGGTATGTGAAACGCACTTCCAGTGGAAGTTGTCAACAGTGAATCAGTTGACCAGTTCAAGTCAAGACTAGACAAAGTCTTGAAAAGTGGCCGTTTAGGGACGCAAAACAATTAAGCAGCCATGTGCCCGCTCGATTGCTAGTCCAAAGGTACCCTCTTTGAATGGACCGTAAGGTCTCCTAGGGTACCTTCTTTCCTTGTAACTCCTTGTAACAAGGAGTAACAACAAGGAAATAAGGTACCCTAGGAGACCTTACGGTCCATTAAAAGAGGGTACCTTTGGACTAGCAATTGAGCGGGCACAAGGCTGCTCAATTGTTTTGCGTCCCTAAACGGCCACTTTTCAAGACTTTGTCTAGTCTTGACTTGAACTGGTCAACAGATTCACTGTTGACAACTTCCACTGGAAGTGCGTTCCACATACCGCAGATACTGTAAGTGAAAAAATTTCCACACAGATTGCGGTTGTAACGCTTCAGTTCAAGTTTGAAGCCGTGATTGCGCGTTCTGTTCTCACTCAGTGTGAAAATATCCCGATAGTCAACATTGTCGAACCCTCGAAGTATTTTGAAAACTTCGATGAGCTGACCACGCTGTCTACGGGTTTCCAGCGAGAACAGATCTAATTCCCTTAGTCTATCCTCATAACTTTTATGTCGGATAGAGGGAATCAGCTTGGTTGCCCTGGCTTGTACGCGTTCCAATCTCGCGATGTCCTTTCGCAATGAAGGACTCCAAAATTGTACGGCATACTCCAGGCGCGGTCGGACAAGTGAGTTGTACAGGCACAGTACAATCTCCTGGTTCCGATAACCAAACTGGCGCTAGAGGTCCCTCAAGAAGGCTGTCTAAGTCCCCTTTTATACAACATTGATACACGGGACCGACCACAACCACTCTCCGAGGGTTCGGTATACGTTCAGTTCGCTGACGATATATCGCAAATTTGTACCGCCTTTATGTTCACAGGGAATACATGGCGAGAAACACGGCTAGGGAGATAGCTAACATCAACTCTTACTAGAAGAGATGGAAGATATCAACCAATGCCCCAAAATTCAAAATAATTCCCATGTTTCGAAAGACCTTCAACGATATACGTGTAAACGGGGGGGGCGGTGAATCCTTTACGGCACGGAAAGGACGGTTCTGGGGCTCAAGATTAGTACGAAGGGTTACACGAGTCATATCGAGCGTACAGTCGCGAATGCCAATGGAGATCTAAGAAAATTCTATAGGTTTTGTAGCTTAAATTTCTCAAATAAAAGTGAACGCGAGCGCGAAGACCCACATTATGAAACTACAAAGAATCCAAAACAAAGCAGTGTTTATCATCAAAAACACTCGAAGCTGTGAATACAAAAGACATAAGGAGCTCCACGCCTCAGGTGGATTATCTCCGATCAACGTGGCGCTCCACGAGAGAGCAAAGAATATCTGGCAAGCCATTGGCACCCGCCTGTCCCCCGAGTTCTCTCGTCAACACTTAGACATCAAGGTCGCTCGTCAAATAAGCCTTTTGAAAAGCAGCAAGGCTTTGACAGACAGCGACGTCACTCCAAAGTAGACATGACAAAGTCGACAAAGTACAAGAAATGACTAGTGCAATGTTCAGGTTTCTTTGGTATTAATCATTTAACAACACTAAAATTACCAATTTTTACTGAATTTTTTCAAAATAAAATCAAAAACCCCGCCCCAGATAAAGGCTTGAATGCCAATCTGATCAAATCTAGCTTAATTAAATTAACAGGCTTAATTTAATTAGTATAAACTATAAATTTTATAGTTTATATAAAAAAAATCACAAAAAGAACCAAAAAACAAAAACTTAAACAAAAATGAGATACCCTTTCACCAGGGACCTAATTATTCTGTCTCCCACACCACCTCTATTCTTTAACCTCACCCAATTGACCTCTTTACTCTCTCTAATTTTCGCCGTCGTTTTAAGTCTAAGTCCAAGTCTTTCAGTATACCAGATTCTGACTCCACCATACTTCATCGGTAAAGGAGGAAATAATACATAAAGACGCTCCGAAGATAATCGAATAGATCGAAAGCTTAGCAATTTAAGTTTTTTTTTTACCAAACGTATTATTAGAAAGAGAGATAAATATAGGACAAGTGATCCACCATCTACAAGATAGACTAAAAAAGATAGTAAGAAGAATAGAAATTTGCCAAAGAAAATTGATCAAAATTTGCATTCAGGTAAGAATGATACCTATCTACACTAATATATAGGTCGGAGCGACAAATAGTCAGAATTTGAATTTGATGTGATTTCGAAAGAAAATGTGTAGTAGGTATATACAGATAAAAAGAAGTTGAGTTTTGCCCTGGTATGGAGGGCATCTCTCAGGTGTTTTCTTGTATTTTGTCTTCTCTTCCTCCGATTTGTTATTTTTGGTTCATGTTTTTTCTTGTACATATATATATATATTTATATATATATATATATATATATATATATATATATATATATATATATATATATATATATATATATATATATATATATATATACTTCACAGATATACACATATATATATATACTTTGTTTTTAATTAAATAAGTCATTTTTATCTTTCCTCCGTCGTGGCATTCAAGTCTTTCAAGTTTTTTGTTTGCTATATATATATATATATATATATATATATATATATATATATATATATATATATATATATATAATTTTCTTCGTTTTTGAAATAATAATTTATAATCCTTATTTTGCCGGTGTTTAGGATATCATTTCATTTTTCTTTGGTTTGTTTTAGTTGTGGGCACTTCGCCTCTTTTTCTTCAATTTTTATTACACTTAGTTGGTTGTGTTATTCTTGTTTATGTATATATTCCAATTTGGTTTTCTCGGGAGCAGTTCCTTCCACTCGGAAATAGGGCTTGCCTGGTGGCGCGTCCCCTAACTGCTCTCGGAATGTCTAGGTCGAGGTTCAAGTTCGGGAGTATCTCTTCTTCAATCTTGTCCCTGTTCTTACCCCCTAGCCTTTGGAGTTCCATATTCAGTGGATTCAGACCTGCTCTTGCGTGCAGATCTGTTTGTTGAATATGGCCCATCCTTTGTGTTCCAGCTATAAACAGGGCTGCTTTGTTCTGCACTCTCTGCATTTGTCTGGGAGAGATGGAACTCGCAGCCTGCATGACGACTGCTGGGTACACTAAGGTCGAGCGTACCAGAGCAGTGTATAGTTTCTTAAGATTTTGGGAGCTGATGCTTTCAAATCTATACAGTTTTCCGAGCTGTATTTTGGCTAGGGAGATTCTTCTGTTTATGTGCGCTTTGTATTATTTTAATGTTAAACGCAGACCTAGGACCTTGCCTTCATTTCCGTGCAGGTACACTTCGCCGTCCACTAAGACATCAACACGTTTTTGGTGGTTTATTGGAAGGAGCTGGAACTTTCGGCGGTTGGTCTTGATTTTCCACTTTTGTTCGTATCGACTGATGTCATCGATTTCGATGGTTGTCTGCCTTGCTTGAAATCCAGCATGTTTGTAGTAACTGGGATAATCTGTGTGATATTATCTGCAAACTGAAGGCACATTACGTCCTCCCATACTGGATCAGGTAAGTCCAGTGTGTATACAAGGTACAGCAGCGAACTCAGATAGCCTCCTTGTGGAACACCCGCCTCAAGTTCGAACTCGGGTCCTCTGTAGCCCTCGATCGAAATTTGGGCTTTTATGTGCATGATCTAGTTACAGATTGGATTCAGCTGGAAGACTAAGATCTTGTATTGAAGACCTCTTAGCCAAACCTAATCGAAGGCCTTTTGTACAGCTCGCATCACCACGTCTACGCATTTCTCTCAGCTTTACAGCGGGCGAGCTTTTCGGTGAGAAGGGCAATGGATGTGTCAGTCCCCCTTCTCTTGCGGAACCCGTGTTGCTGAGGCCTGTAAGCTTCCAGCTTGGTCAGCTGGTCTTGTAACCTGTTGGCTAGAAGCTTTTCGTAGACTTTGCCTATAATCTCCAGGAAGGATATTGGCCTGTAGTCCACCAGTTGATCGGGCTTCCTCCCTTTAGGTATAAAGATGATTTTTGGCATCTTGAAACCGTCGTGGAAGTAGCCGTATTCAGGGAGGTATTGTAGATGTTCCTGATTCCCTGAATGATCTGCCGGGGGGCATGCACCATGTTATTATTAGTGATGCCCATCCAGCCTGGTGCATTTTGTTTAAAGGATTTATGACTGCCATGACCTCGCCAGGTGCAGTTGGTCGGACATGGTGTGCTAAAACCCTCCCTTCATCGACATAGGCATGTGGGTGTGCGATGCACAATCTGATTAAGATCTTCAATCAGTTGGCCCTCGAATTCCTGGTCTAATTCCGCATTGTCTTCTGGTGTTATCATGAAGATATCTTTTCAGAATGTGCGGAATCTCTCTTCCAAAACCTCCGTGTATTCCAAGTAGTCATAGCCCTCCTTAATGCGGGTCTTTTCTCGACTTGGAAGACCTTTTAACTTATTCACAAATCGCCAGAACACATCGGGACTCACCTCGCTGTCTACTTGTTCAATCAGACTGTCCCAGATCTCAGCCTGTTGCTGGCTAATAGCCTGTTTTAGTTCTTCACTCTGGCGTCGTAGCAGCGAGCTTCTTTCCCAATTTGTACCTTCTCTCCTGATTTCTTCATACACTTACCTGTGCACTCTAGCGATCTCTCTCATTTCCTCGGTCCATCTGGGTTGTGGGAAAGTTTTGTACCTCTTCAGATCGATGATGTGTGTAGTTATCTTCTCCAGTTCCTCGTCGATCCTTTTAGCATACCACCGTTTAGGTCCGCTGGTTGAAATCTAGCAAGGATTTTCTTGTAGCGTTCCCAGTTGGCCGAAGCATAGCTTTTGCGAAGAGAGATTATAAGCTGGATTGGTGCAAGTGAAATGTTCATCAAGATCGCTATGTGGTCACTGGGGACTGTTTGGCCTGGCTCACTACGGTAATTGAAGGAGAAGCCATCGCTTGTCATGATTATGTCAGGCTTTGTTGCTGCCCGAACGGTGATATAGGTCGGAAAATCCGGACGTATCCGCTGGATGTTTTTCCTTTGCATAATCATTTCCAAGTTATGGTCTCTTTCATTCTTGTTACCATAGCCAGCCGTTTGGCATATGACATTGAGGTCGCCGTAAAGTAATACCATTCTGCCGTTGCCAAACAGGGAGTGGAAGTTTGTGAGAGGAAGGTATCTTTGTCGAGGTGGTTTGCATGCCGCCGCGATTATAAGCTTACCTACTAGAGTGTGCAGCTCTACCGCCACGAAGGACTTGTTCAGATCCGGAAGGTGTCTGAACGAGAGATTCCTTTTGACGGCAACGGCAGCACCGTCGTACCTTTCCTGAGAATGGTTGTTCGAGACCACTCTATAGCCTGGTATCTTGAACTGCCTGTTGGTCGTATCGATACCATGCTCCGTGATTAGTATGATGTAAGGATCAAGCACACGGAATATGTTTCCGTATGCCGTGGCTTCCTTCCTCCCCCCATCCATTCACGTAGAGGGTCAAGATCCTTAACCTGTTTTTCTGGTTTTCCATTCTCTGTTCTGGCTTAGGTGGATGTCTTAGTGTTTACAGGTTGTAGATTTGCGTTTATCGTTCCTTTTCTTCTTATACTCTGCTGGGGACAGTTCCACAAATGTTTCTCGGTGGAAGGCGATGTTTTGGTTAAACAGTGCATCCTCAACCGCTTCCTTGTCGCATTGAGCATCGAGGTCCCATTTGTAGAACTTCTTTTTTATCCTCACACATATTTTATTCGTGCACCAGTCCTTTGGGAAAGGGAACTGCTCCGCGGAGTAGATGTTGAGGTCTATTCTATCAGCATCAATTTTCTTATTATTTTTTCTTTTCCCATTTTGGGGTTTCACTTCACATGCGGAGCCCTTTGAGTCTGAGGTGTCCGTGGTATCGGAGGACTCAGTTTCTCTTTCCACACATTGTGTAATTGTCTGGGCTGCCTCAGCGGCTGCCTCTCTCTCTTTTTTGGCCTCGATCCTTGGATCTAGCCGTTTGACTTCATTATTGCTTTTCTTTTGCGTCTCCTCGCTTTTACCGGCCATTTGTTTTGGAACCATTTGTAATTGGAGTACCTCTCCGGATGGTGAATTATCCGGAAACCACATCTCGCTCATTCCGTTTTTAGCGAGCATCTGGTTGAGGTCCTTTGCAAAAGTTCCCTGGCGTGTAAAGTTTCTGACATGTGCATACAGGATGCATGTCAGAATTTTAGTAGAATTTTCATTTTCTAGCTTTAAGTCGGTTTTCTTGGCCTTCGTCTCCGTAAGGACTGCCTTCGCTGCTTGAGCATATGTGGTACTTTGTCTTCTTGTCTGCTCTTTTTTTTTTTTGTTGGACTTTCTTTTTTAATTAGCTCCTTTTTTAGAGGGCAGGGCATAGCCATGGAACGGTGTCCTTGACCTCAGTTAGCGCACTTCTCCCTCGGACTAATACAATTCTTCCAATGATGCCCCGCCTCACTGCACCTTGAGCAGATCTCCTATGGTTTGGGGCAATCTTTTGTCACGTGGCTTTCCATCTTGTAACAGCGGTAGCAGAATTGTATAGCACTAAACTTTTCCTTTTCTATCTGCTTCTCGCTAATTTTGGCATTGAATAATAGAAGTCCATTTTCTTTGGCCTTTTGACTCATCGTTGTGTCCGCAAAGATAACCTTGAATACGTGTGCGTACTCTGTATTTTCTTTTTTGTTCCAGAATTTTATTATTTCTGTAACCCTGGATCATGGTTAGTTTTTCGCTATTTCCTCCATTATTTGATCCTTGAAGTGTTGTCCAATCCAAGAATCTAATCTCCTGCATACGACGCTCCTGTGCGTCTGTATCTGCGGCGGGATTCCTGGTTGGAGACCTATTTCGCGGAGTGTCTCTACTACCTCTTCTTTGTTTATTCCCTCCACATCTTTTTCTTTCTTGCAGATTGCCACATAACCTGTGGGGACCTCGATAAGACGGAGCATAGCAATCTTCAATTTCCCGAAGACCGTTTTGAAGACCTTCTCTCGGCTGGGCCTGCTGCTTCCACTGATGTTGCGCAGCGGGATCCGAGTGGTTCCGTTGGGCTCCATTTTTCCCTCGGGGGATGCCCCCCTGGGTTGAATTTTCCCTTGTTCTTTAGCTGATAATTTTACTTCTTGGTAATTATTTTAAGTGTTTCTTCCTTATTGTAGAATTCTAGTATTTTTGTAAAGTTCTTCATGAGGGGGCAACCCCCCCCCCCTCTCCATTGCAAGAGAGCTTCAGCAAATATCAACTGCTGAAGGGAATGGATGAATGATAATGGGTGAACCTGGGAAGGCCCCTCAAACGGGTTAAAAATAACAGACTTAATGGTGGGTCATGATCGAATCAACTACCACCACCCGGGGGTGCCACCCCGTCTCGGGTTTGCTTATCGATGCTGCTTCCAACTTACACAGGGACGGTGCAAGTGCCCCTGTGGTCTTGGCCGGAAACTACCCTTAGAGATTAGAACGAACTCTTCCCCAAAGCTTTCAGCATCGCCTCTTAACCGGGTGGTCTCTTCCGTAGAGTTCCAGAGTGGGCTAATCCTCAGACCTGCTTTCCTTTACGTCTCCAATTATGTCTATCAAAGTGGACCGACATAGTTGGAGCGAGACTAGATGAATGGCAATTCAGTTTACCTTAGCCCACCTGCCCCGGGGGAAGGGGGCTGCGGGGGGACTTAGCAAGACATGGGTAGGTTATACGTGGCTCCGTACAAAATAGATCTTGTAGTCCCCGTGAGAAAAAAGTAAAAATCGTTGACGATTTCTTGAGTTGTCTCACCCTCGGCTTTTCCTCCTTTGCCGGCTGTAACTTTTCGTTGAGCGTAATATTCTTTAAGATTTCTTCCAAGGCTACTAATAGACTTTTTTCTTTTTTTTAGGAGTGAGAAAAGGTACGGCTCGCGGTTACTCCTCCCCTCTGTACCCCTCCCATAATCGGGGGAGGGGGCATAGAATAGGAGGTGGCCCACGGCTGACTTGCTCCTCGAGAAACTCCCCAGACTTATGACTCTCAGTTCAAGTGAACCGACAGGGAACTGCTTAATGGGAAGTCCAGGACAAGCTTCAGAAGAGGGTTTATAGTGGGAGACGGAAAGTTCTGAGTTAAAAGAGGACAGATTAGTGAGGAGACAGATTGAGCAACCTCGGTAGTCAAAGGTGGAAAGGGTGGAATACCCTTGCCCGAAGAACAAGGGGGACTTGCTGATTTACGTGGATTCTGAACCACTGTCATGCATTTACTTATCATTCATCATGTTTACTTCCTTTCTCACACTTTAGCACCTATGTACCTCGTACAGAAGCGGAAGGACCGCCTAATCTCTCTTCCCTTATTCTCTATATCTTTAATTTATGTGTTTATTGTAGCATTCATGCCGTTTTGAGTTATCTTAGCTCTGACTTTTGTTTATATATTGTTATATTACTTGTTTTAACTTTGCTTACTTTGTTTCACTCTTCCTTGTTGTTATCACTTTTTCACTTTAGTTTCACTTTGTTCACTTGTTTTACTATTAACTTCCACTTCACTATCATTTTTGTTAAACTTTTTAATACTATTGTTCATCTATTACACTTTTAGTTTACTATGTTCATTTTATTTCTGTTATACTCTTAACTTTCACTTCACTATCATTTTTGTTAAACTTGTTAATATAGTTCACTTATTACACTTTTAGTTCATTTTCTTCGCATTACTTCTCTTTACACTTTTTATCTGTGTTGTCTCCTTAGTCGGTTGTTTCTTCCTATTTAGGTTGTTTAAATTCGGTTGTCTTATTAGGGTATCAATCTGGTGTCTTGGTTAGTTACTTCGTTGGTTGGGTTTGTATATAGTCGGGTAAATAACTCTATCATTATGCTTGTTCCTTCTCTCTTTTTGAATTTCTACTTAAGTAAACATGGGTACCTTCTCGATTTTAAGCTGTTGTCTGCCGCTGTGAAATCGAGTGTTAAAGGGGACTCCAGCTCTGGTGTTCGTGTTCTCTGAAAATATCGGAGGTAGATCGTCTATCTTCCTCCATATTTTCTCCGCTCTGTTCCTGATGTCGATATTGAGCGTTTCTACTCCTTCTTCTTGGTGTAGATCCTGTAGTCTTCTCCTCTCTCTCCTACGTGTGTTGGTGATTAGGTAGAGCGCTTTATTTTGTATTCTCTGGAGTTCAATTTTTTGGTCCTTGTTTCACCGTTGATAGGGGTTGGCGGGTATAGTAGTACCTCTCTCCCTAGTGCAAGATAGATTTTTCTTTTATTTTTCATGCCTAACCCTCTTAGATTGTACATTAGGTTAACATTGGAATCGCCTTGTTCTTCCTCTCCGTTATATGTTGTTTGTAGCCTTCTTTTGTTATTCTGAGTCCTAGCACTTTGCCCTTACTATTATATCTGTAGTTCTGATCTTCAACTACAATTTCAGCTGTTTAGTTCCTGGAGATTGGGATTATTGTAAATTTCCTCCTGTTAGTCCTTATCTTCCAATCTCTTTCGTAGTTGTTAATGTTGCTGATTTCTAAAGCTGTTGTCCTTGCCTGAAAGCGTACGTTCCTGTACGGAGTGACGACGAGTTGACTTATGTCGTCAGCGAACTGTATGTTTAGGCAACCAGGCATTATTGGTGGTGGCAGGTCTGCTGTGTATATTGAATACAGCGTGGGGCTGAGACAGCCCCTTCTGCGGGAGTCCAGCTTACAATTCGAATTCTAGTCCTGAATAACCATTGAACCTTCGGATAAAGCATTTTTACTTGCTTACTTACGGACTTTGATGAGCACCGCCTACATTGAAGAGCGCCTATTCATAAGAGAATGAGGGCTTAAGCACCTCACTGCTCTCGTCCATCGCCTTGCGTGTGAACCTGCTCGAATGGATTTACTCAGTCTGTACGCTTGCTCTCTCGCTGCGAACTGGTAAAGGCTATCACAGGTAAAGGAGGAAAAGTTTTAGGAAGGACCTAAAGAAAACGCCTTCTCAAGAAAACTTCTAAGAAGAAATATATGCGCTCTTGAGGCTGATTGGAGATTCCTCCTGTTCCTCTTGAGCGAAGTAGCCCCCCCCCCACCCTCCCCTGAAGGGGTTGCTCTTCCTTATTCTAAATTCTTGTCTCTTTTTTTAATACTTTTACCTCATGCCAAGAAATAAGAGAAGAACTTCAGGAGAGACAGAAATCGCTCAAAATTGCAAAGGTGGTCAAATTTAAAGATCACACTGACGTTTTCAAGGTCATTCTTGAATCTACCGAAATGGCTTCAAGGATCAGGGCACAGGTACTTCTCCCTTTCAACATGAGGATCCCATCCATCCACATACACAAAGACGTATTAACAAGTATACAGATATGCTTCAGATGTTATCCGTTGGAAGAACATACGACGCAAAATTGCCCCCCAAAAGACCTTATAATCTGTTCTGAATGTGGAACTGAAGACCATTCTTAGCGATACTGCAACAACACAGTTAAAAGATACATTAACTTCCAAGGGGGGCACAGAACTATGGCCATGATTTGTACCAAAAGAAGAGAAATTATAAAGAGAAAGGAAACAGAGTCAAACAGAAATAATGCGAATGTAAATAAAAACTCATACGCAGCAATGGCAAAGAGTGACCAACAAGAACCAGCAACTCAGATTAATTTAGATGGTATGCTCAATGTAAAATTACTTACTTGTATATTACATGCCTACGTGATGAATATAGCTAACCCTGGAAGTTATGCGACAACAGTCAACAGCATTTTACAGGAAAACGAGCTCGAACCGATGAAATTCCCCAAAGAAGTCGACTCATCGGCCATTTTCAGAATCAAAGTCACAGAAAAAACAGAACATGAGTTAATTGAAGAGGCAAAATGAAATCAACAGGCAGAAGAATCAGAAGAGGACACAATCAGCGAAGACTCAGAGACTGAAAACTCCGACGACGACACAGAGCAAGAGTGCCCACGGGTTACACGCAGGAAAGCCCAAAGAAAGGACAGATCTAAATCCGTAAGTAAAAGGGGTCCATCACCCAGAGATGAACTACCAGAGTGACCCTCGAATGCAGTCAGCAGAGGAAGAACCCAGGAGAAACGAAAGAAGAACCACAAAAAGAAGAAACTCCGATAACTTAACAGATAGGAGAAACTAAACGGAAAACGAATAAACGAATGGAAATGGACAATTAGGAAATGGGTATTAAGAAATTGAAAATACTACAAATTAACACATGCGGATGGAAAGACAAGGAAATTATGTACGGAAACTTATTCAGAAAGATTTACCCATATGTTATACTAATATCAGAACATGGAAGAAACGCAGAAAACGAGAAATTAAAGATATGGAACTACAATGTTATTAACACAAATCCTTCAGGAAAAATACACGATGGAGCGGCAATAGCGGTCAAGCAAGGATTGCAGTACAAAACAATACAAGGTTTGGTAGATGCGTATTTAGCTATAGAAATTAAAATGGAATTAAGCAACATCATTGTCGCAACTGGATACCAGCCACCCATGCGCCCCCAATTACCGGTACAAAACTTTACTAAACTCTTCAACTATAGGATACCGGCATTTTGATGGGCGATTTAAACACCCATTGCGGGGATTTGGGGTATAGAAATACAAACAGAGTCGGAAAACAACTTAACACGCTTATTAATAGACGTATGCTGCAAAGACTGGGACCCAATTTCCCTGCATACTTACGAAGAGATCACGCAACAAAACCGGACATCTGCCTGGCTAACTTCAATCTGCCCTTTAACTATTTTATGCAACCAGTGGATGTTCCTTATAGTAACCACACTGCGACTCTAATGTACCTAAACAAGAATCCTATACAAATCCCTTCGAAGAAATGGAAGGCGTACCATAGAGCGAATTGGGGATAAGTACAAAGAATTACTTCAGACGTACGTGCCCACCCCGCTCGGGAAAGCCACTCTAGAGGAAATCGACGGGGAGTTGGATAGGATCTGAGAAGAAATTAAAAGGGCAGAGAAGGGGTCCATCCCCATTAACTCGTTCCAAACCATTAAACAATTTAGGTGGACAACAGAAATGGTGGCTTTGAGTGAGAAGATCGGCCGGGCGGCAGAACATATAAGAAAATTCGGAACATCAAGGGAAGCATACAACGCAGTGAGGAGACAGAAAAGAGAACTAATAACACTAATTTATGAAAAACAGAAAGATAAATGAGATCACCACATTGAGAAAATAGATGTGGAAACATCACCAAGGGAATTTTGGAAACATATCAACAGATTAAAGACTCGGACAACAAGGGATAAAATGAAAATTAAGGATGCAGGGAACAATATTTTAGAAGATGAGGAAGAAATAGAGCCATTATGTAGAGAGCACTGGAGAAATGTATTCAAAATTAGCGAAGAAGAGAATGAGGACTATGACATTGAGTTCTAACATCAGATCGTGGACGAACTCAATAGAGAGATCGAAAGGACATACCCCTTCCACTTTGTCGAGGAAAGGATAAACAACAATGACGGAATAGACGCAATCCTTACATCTGAGGATTTAAAAGATACCATAAAGAGCTTCCGACAGAGAGCCACAGGCAGATCGGGACTCACCAGATTAAATTATATTGAAGCACCCACGAACATACTGGAGGGAGTGAGAAACGTCTTCAATGTATACTTGAACACGGGATACTTTCCTGATGAACTGAAAGTGGCGAAGATGATATTCATACCCAAGGTGGGAAAACCCCCAGATCAAGTGGATAACTACCGCCCCGTCTCGCTGCTAGATTTCATCGGTAAGTTATTGGGAAAAATAATTTATAACAAACTCTCCAAATTCCTCGATGATAATGGCTGATAAAAAAGCTGTCAATTTGGCTTCAGAAAAAAAACAGAAGCACGGAGTCATCCTTGAAAAGATAGCGAAAGCAAAGAGAAAAAAATGAGCGTAGACATCGTATGCCGGGACGTGTTTAAGGCATTCGACAAAGTATGGCAGAAGGTATACAACTCAAGATACTCAGATTAGGAATGAACAAGATCGAAAGGATTTTATGTGATTATGTAATAGAGAGACGTGCTTATGTGGAAATAGGACAACATCAGGGTAAAATATTAGAGCTCACAGCGGGTTCGCCCCAAGGCGGATGCCTAAGTCCGTCTCTCTATTTAATCTGCACAGCAGATATACCACCACCAAAAAAATGAAAGCTGCTTGAACATCCAATTTGCCCACGACGTCATTCAAATCATAGTTCCCTTCTACAGGAACATCCCAATGCAAGCTAGGATGACTGCAGAATAGATAAGAAGCATTAATAAATACGAATAAAAATGAAAGATTAAAACCAACAGAGATAAATTTAAAATAGTACCCGTGTACAGGAGGAGCATCTCAGATGTATATATAGAAAGACAGCGCTACAGATACGACAAAGAATTTAAGGTGCATGGACTAACCATTACGAAATCAGGTTATAAAAAGCACGTAACTGAGAGGGTAAATCGAGGGAAGAGCAGCCTGGCATTATCGTACAAGTTAGTTAACCTAAGCATGAAAAAGAAGAGAAAAATTTAGCAAACCATAGTACAGTCCACGATTATTTATCCAACCTTCGCGTTGTACACGATCTCGAGAGGTAACCTATTAAGACGCCAAAAAGTCTCCCCCCAAAACTATCTATTTAATAACAAACACCAGAAGAGGAGAAAGAAGAAGACTACGAGACCTGCATAGGAAGGCAAGGATAAAGCCACTAAACAGAATAATTGCAAAAAGAGCAAGGAAAGTCTTAGAAAAGATACAGAATGAAGTAGAAGTTGAATTAACCAACCAAAATACCCAAAGAGAAGGATGGAGATCACACAGATTATTCCCAAGTTTCCCAAGGATATAGAAGGAGGAGAAGAAGACGGAGAATAAATCTACACCTAGAAGAAGAGAATAATCCTCGACGACGACTAAGAGTAATTAAATAACTGAAATATCACCAGAGAATAGCATATAGTCAATTATAACTAGGATAGGAATACGAAAGAATAAATAGAGATAGAAACCTGCACCAGTTTTTAGTAAGAATATTTACTAATAACGGTTTGAACGCCCCATGAATACCAATACTACTTTCTAACTTTATCACGCTAGCTATACTACCTAAAATGGACAGAGACAAGCCTGACCTCCAGGCAATTAGCATCTCTTTGCAAACCTCTTACTTCTTTCAGCCTTCTGCATCTATTAATTTTTTACCATCATATTCGCACACGGGACTCACAGTGATACGTGGGACAGGGACCACGATAAACTGTTATAGTTATAGTTAGAGACAAGGGACACATCGTGGTTCGGATTCCACGTTAAGTTGTAGGTCCCATCACTAAGTAAGTCCACTTTTGTCTTCTACTATTTTTTTCTTCTCTATCCTATCTTAAAACCTTCTTCTTCCTCTCCCTCTCACTCCTAACAACCGTACTCACAGTGCTTGGAGCCTACTTTGGCTCTAGACAGTGTGACTATGGGGGTCTATAAAGGAGTACGTGGCATCACCCCCTCCCTCCTTGGCCGCTCCATGAACGACAGCGCCAAGGGGGTCGGAGGGAAGGTCGGAAGAGCTGTTCTTTGTCTCGCTACTCTCTTTTCATATCATTAAATTTCATAATACAGGACTATGCTCTTCCGACCATTACTCTACGATTCCCTGCTATCTTCCAGATACAGGAGGCAAAGCCTAAAGTAATATTTCATTGACGCCTATCAATGAGAACAGTGATTTTTCTACAAGATATACCGTGGACGGTATAATCTTGAGAGCCAACTACGAGATTCAATAAGTTCCCCCCCCTCTCCACCCCTCCTGAATAAAAGTACCTTTATTTCCCTGGCACGTCATAGTGGTATGACGTGCTAAACCCTCCCCATCCCTGCCCAGCCGTGAATTGGCTCTATGAATGTGACTCAACACATAGAGCTCCGTTGCAACTATGATGTTCTACTTAGAAAGGGACTCCAGTTGATACAGATGCACCGGTTTGTTTGCCTTTCTCTTCCATATTTCCCACGGGAGTTATTTGTTGATTGCTATGGGGTGCCCTAAGCAAAGGGGGTGGTCTTATTCTAGTGAAGGGGTCAAATAGCCCGGAGGATGGGGATAGACCACACCAGGGTAGAACACCGGTATTTCGGGAGTTATTTAATCGCGAGGAATTTCGATTAACGAGGAGAATGTGCAACGGCTGTTTTCATGATTAATAAGGCCTTGAAGCAGGAAGGTTGAGGAACGTCAGGATATTGAAGTCACCAAAGCAAAAATAGAATTATTATTGAACTTGATCTTACTGCACTTTACAAAGTTCTTGAATTAAGTTTTAAGTTCTAAGTTATGACATAAATTAAGTTCGAGGTCAAGTGCGGGTAAGGTCTAAAGGAGGCCAGACGAATAGAGCCTTTATGAGTTACACCTTAGTGTCTGCGTTATGTACACGACTATATACACAGATGAATTACGCAAATCTGAGAGATCGGACTGAACGATATATAACGCGATATATTGCTATATATAAACAGTAATCTAATCCACTTTGTTCTGGCTTCACACAGTTATATATTCAATTTAGGCCACGCCCTACAAGTTCCTCGTTCAACTAAGCCACACCTCTCTCTTATGTACCGGCTTGTTGATTAGTTGGTATTAATATAACTCGAATTTTGATTGGCTACTGCCGAACATATTAATAAGGAAGGTACTCCAAATATTGGGTAAAATTCTCTGTGAGCGGTGGCATGTTGCCATAGAGACAGCTTCCTGACCTAGCTTCTATTTGTTTAATTGTGATAGCTATCTGGTTTATTCTGGATTCTGCCTTGATTATATTGTTTGCCTAAGATTGACTCGACTAACTCTAACAGAGATAACTGTGCTCCGTTTACTACCGTGTGACATTCTCGTAAACGGCGCTAATTTTACTTTTCTCTCTCTCTCTCTTTTTCTCTCTATCCTCTTTGTGTGTAGCGACTCTCCCGTGTGTCCTACTTTGAACGAACACGCCGGAGTCGTTTACCTGCTGCTACTGCTACTTGACCTTTACAAAATTTGATTTTCTACATTTAATATGTTATTTTCTTAGGTTAACAATTGTTATGGATTCTTGAATCCTACCTTAATTGTTATACGTAGCATTCAACCTGGATTATTACTCGTTACAGCTAATTAACATTCAAAATAAGTTTGCCAATATTTATTCAACAATTTATTTATTTCATTCTTCACTTTGAATGTGAGCTGTCTATTTTAATTACACATTTATAGTTTTTCCCCTCTTGCTACCTCTTGACGATTTGCGTCTGAATATCACGAACTTCGCGATATGAATCTTCTATAATTTCACCTTATGTACACTTTTTATTTATATTGGCACACTGTCTTATAATTTTAGGCTAAGTATTATTCATTTAACACTTTGTTATTCGCCTCTCAATAATAAATATATATGTTGTCTTTAGCGAACAAAATCCTTCTTCCCGCTCGCTCTTAGCTACGTTCCTCTTGCAGCTCCTCTGCTCTAGGCGAAGGGCCAGGATCAGGGTTTCGGCCCCCCCTTCCAGTAGCGGGGTCCATTTCCCCTGCAGGGTCGGATCGCGGCCTGTTTTGGGCGGCTCGGGACACCGGGATACTCCGATCGTTGTCCCTAGAGTCCTCAATTGCCTGGGGTAATCGTACCGGTTTCAATCGGTCAATGGAGACGGTGTGCATCCTTCCGTCAGGGAATTGTAGTGTGAACATCTTACTGCTGCGTTTGATAACCATGAAGGGGGCCCGCATAAGGCGCCTGAAGAGGTCTTCGAACACGGTCTATTCGCACCCACACGTGTGATGCTTCCATCAGGTCAGGTGGTATGTAAGGCTTTGGCACCGAGTGAATATTGCCCGTGGCTATTCGTCTAAAATCTATTTGGGCCATTGTCGTAGCCAGGTCCTTGACGAGCTTGCATTGTTCTTTCGACGGGCTCGGTGATACCAGTGGCTTCGGGCATAGTAGCGTCGTGCCAGTTATCGCTGTGAATGGGGAAAATCCAGACTCATTCGGTAGGGCGCGAATGCCTAGCAACACCACCGGGAGTGTCATCAACCAATCCTCTTTCCGGGCCATTATGGCCGCTTTAAAAGTCATATGGATCATATCCGCCATCCCGTTCGTGGAGAGTCTGTAGCTCGTGGTTCGCCGTCGATGAAAACCAACCAGGGCTGACAATTCTTTGAACAGATTCGATTCAAATTGTGCACCTCTGGGTATCCATCCTTCCAGCAGGGCAAAAACAATCTTGGCGGCACTCATGTCCGGGATAGGGATCGCTTCCACCCAACTCGAAACCCGATAGATGCAAGTTAGCACGTAACGGCACTGTGAGGGGAAAGATTGTCCGGGCGGGGTGCATGTCGGTAATGGCTCCACTATGTCTACGTGTATCGTCTCAAACCTCTCTGACTGTGTTTCTTTTTGTAGAATTAGAGACTTCGTATGGCGTGATATTTTAGCTGCCTGGCAAGACATACATTCCTTAGCCCATGAACGCACATCCCTATCCATGTTCGGCCAAAAATATTGGGCTTTAATCAATCTCAGGGAGGCTCGAACACCTGGGTGCGATATATTATGCAGTTGATCGAATATCGTTTTCCTGCACCTTTTGATACAAATGGTCTAGGAGCCCGTGTTGTATTTTCACACCATAATCGTATATCTGCATTAAAGGGGGAAGGTTTTAATTTTTCTTTGATACCTTTTACTTCGTCATCCGGTGCTTGTGCGGCTATTGAAGTCTAAGGGAGTCAATTTGACTGACTTGTCGTCCCTTGACATGCAATCTGCAACTATGTTGTCTTGGCCGCGTATGTATGCCATATCGTTGACATACTCTAAAATGGCGACCAATAACGCTGCTGCCTGTCAGTTTTTGCACTTAACGGTGACGAAAATGCCGATACTAATGGCTTATGGTCAGTGCACAGCGTCCTATTGCGCCCTTCTATTATGTGCTTAAAATGCATAACAGCCAAGTATGCGGTGAGAAGCTCACGGTCGTAGGTTGAATACGCATGTTGCGTATAACACCATTTGGTGGAGAGCAGCACCTGCCGCGTATTGGGAGCAGTCCGTGAGCAGTTGCAGCGGTAAATTGTCCGGGAGAGGGTGATGGAGTGTGATTGCTTCTTATAAAGCCTTTCTTGTTAATTCGAACGTTCTCTCCTCAATTTCGCTTCACTTGTTTTTCTTCGACGTGAGGGTACACACGAAACAACTCAGTTAGCAGTGCTGCTTTGTCCGAAAAGTTGGGTATCATTCTTCTGTAGTATCCCAACATTCTCAAGTAAAGACGCAGTCCTTTAGAGTCTCTTGGCTTTGGCATTTCCTCAATTTCCCTTATTTGGGGGGGCAGGAGGACATATGCCGTTTTGCGAGATTTGATGGCCCAGGAACGTGATTTCCTCTTTCGCGAACTCGCAATTTTCTAGGAAAATCCTGAAGCCTCTCTGTGATATTATTTCCATTACTTGTTCCATATGGTTGAGGTGTCCCTCAAAATTATTGGAAAAAATCAGGATATCGTCTATATATATGTATACAAACCTCAACCCATGGAATATATTATCCATAAATCTCTGAAAAGTACTGCTCGCATTGCGAAGGCCAAATGGTAAATTTATGTATTGCCACAACCCAAAGGGGGTGGTAATTACCGTCCTTTCGACGTCAGCCGTGCTTATTGGAATCTCGTGGTATGCCCTTACGAGGTCTAGTCTCGAAAAGGTCCTTTTTCCATGGAGATGATCTGCCAGGTTTGGGATCCGTGGCAACGGATATCGGTCGGGCTTTGTAATGGCATTTAGAGCTCTATAGTCCCCGACTACCCTGTACTGACCCGGGGTCTTCTTAGGTACCAAATGTATCGGTGAGGCCCACAGTGACTTTAATGGCTGGATTACTCCTTCTTTTAAAAGGTCCTCGATCGTTTCCTTTGCTACTTTCAGCTTTTTCGCCGCTAATTGCCTAGGCCGCGCAAATGTACATAGGTGGGGCACTGCTGGTATCAATATTATGCCCCACTGATTGGTCCATTTCTGGTACCGTTTGAGAGGAAACTGGTCCATACAGTGCGCCATATTTTTTTAATATTTTTCGACATGATTCGGGTACATTTTGGAAGTCTGTTCTTATCAACGCTTTGGATGGTTCCTCGGAAGTTTGAACCACTGAAGCGAGCTTGATGTTTCGATCCAGCAGCTTATTCCGGGCGCAATCCACGATTAGATCAAATTGCTTCAAGAAATCCATTCCCAGGATGGGTGCGATGATGTCTGCTACAACTAAAGACCATGGAAATGACCTTCTAAAACTTGGAATGGCCAAATCCTCACTCATTTCCGCGTGGATTTTAATCTTCCCGCCGTTTGCGTTTGAAAGATTTATACAACTTTCTTTGATGTTGCTGTTATTAGAAATGCTGGCTTGGATGATTGAAACACTCGCCCCCGTGTCGATCAGGAATTCGTACCTCTTGTTGTCGGTTTTTGAGGCTAAGTTCAAAACGCCCAGCATGCTTGCACGGGCAGTGGCTAGGACACGCCTTTTTAGTTTTCCGGCGACGATGGTCTAGATGAGGGCTGAATTTGTAGATCCTTCTTTTTCTTTGTCCCCTTGCACCACGGCTTACACCACTTTGCTGTGTCGCCGTAATAGAGATGTGCACGACACACTATTGGCCTCTGGTCCTTCCTAAAAGGACGCACGTTAACTGGGGTGAGGTTTAGTTTGCCACCATGACTTTGATTACCACTCCGTGCCGCACTCGAAAATTGTTTCTCGTACATTACCGCCTGACCGCACGCATTTTCCGCACTATTCACATTAAAGCATTGTTCTTTGTTAATAATTAGTAATTCGTCCGCGACTTTACCGATTTTAGTTATCGAGAGGACTTTTTGAGTGGCAATTATCGGTGCACTGGTGAGAGGCAATGATTGAATAAATTTATGCCTCACAAGTTCCTCACCTACTCCAAGCTGAAAGGCTGTTTGCCTCAGTTCCTCCAAATTTCGTGAAGGACAAAGAGTGAAAGTCGCTGAGGCTGTTATTCTTTCAAATAATTCTGGCTTAGTCTTCTCGAATAGACTTACGACTTCAGCCTTCAATCTCTCGTAATTTTCATCTTCAAAAATGTCTGCAGGCAGGAGGTTCACTGTTTCAGAGGGTAATGAGGCCAATATTTGGTAAAACTTTGTTACCTTCTTGGTGATTTTTGAATTGTAGAGATAAGCCTCTATAACCCTAAACCAACCTGTCACTGCAGCGTCGTTGAATACCGGAGCTTTTATCGTCACGGCAGTTACTGACTCTGCCTTACCTTGCCTCGTCTGGTTGACTTCCATTCTCTTTCCGCTTCCTTGTGTTTGCTCAAATTCTTCAATGTTCTTCCGCTTCTTGTTTTGTTTTGTGGAACAACGGAACTGGTTGCTAAAAATGGACGGTTCTTAATGAAGGTCGCCAGCTATGGGGAGAGGGGTTCTTGAAGGTCGTCCCAAATTATGGGAGAACCTTAAAGGTAATTGTGAGGACAACCCAATAGCCTTGGAAAGGGGGTGCTCGTTGTCAGTAATGGTGATAGATTACCGAGTTATCGCGTGATCTTTTGGCAAAGACTCCGGTTGATACAGATGCCCCGGTTTGTTTACTTTGCCCTTCCTTATTTCCCACGAGAGTTATTTGTTGATTGCTATGGGGTTCCCTAAGCAAAGGGGCGGTCTTATTCTAGTGAAGGGGTCAAATAGCCCGGAGGATAGGGATAGACCACACCAGGGTAGAACACCGGTATTTCGGGAGTTATTTAATCGCGAGGAATTTCGATTAACGAGGAGAATGTGCAACGGTTGTTTTCCCGATTAATAAGGCCTTGAAGCAGGAAGGTTGAGGAACGTCAGGATATTGAAGTCACCAAAGCAAAAATAGAATTATTATTGAACTTGATCTTACTGCACTTTACAAAGTTCTTGAATTAAGTTTTAAGTTCTAAGTTATGACATAAATTAAGTTTGAGGTCAAGTGCGGGTAAGATCTAGAGGAGGCCAGACGAATAGAGCCTTTATGAGTTACACCATAGTGTCTGCGTTATGTACACGACTATATACACAGATGAATTACGCAAATCTGAGAGATCGGACTGAACGTACGCGATAAAGTACGCGATATATTGCTATATATAAACAGTAATCTAATCCACTTTGTTCTGGCTTCACACAGTTATATATTCAATTCAGGTCACGCCCTACAAGTTCCTCGTTCAACTAAGCCACACCTCCCTCTTATATACCGGCTTGTTTATTTGTCGGTATTAACATAACTCGACTTTTGATTGGCTACTGCCAAACATATTGATAGGGAAGGTACTCCGAATATTGGATAAAATTCGCTGTGGGCTGTGGCATGTTGCCATGGAGACAGTTTCCTGACCTGGCTTATATTTGTTTAATTGTGATAGCTATCCGGTTTATTCTGGATTCTGCCTTGATTATATTGTTTGCCTAAGATTGACTCGACTAACTCTAACAGAGATAACTGTGCTCCGTTTACTACCGTGTGACATTCTCGTAAACGGCGCTAACTTCACTTTTTTCTCTCTCTCTCCTTTTTGTGAAGCGACTTTCGCGTGTGTCCTATTTTGGACGTACACGCCGGTTGCTACACAACTTCCTGTATCAAATAACACGGCTCCGCTCCACTCGAAAGCCCCATCTTCACTGCTCCCCAAGCAATCACTGTTGCAGGTTAACGAGTAAATCAGACATTACACTGCCCAATGCTTTCACAGTCATGGTTTTGCAAGTATTGTTCATGCACACACACGCACCGATGTTTTAGGAAGTGTATCTGATTAGAATGTCAGGAATCGATCGGTCAACAATGTTTTAACAAAAGTATCTTCCTGATTTAATGTAATTTAGCATCGTACGCTGTAACTTAATCCTTTTATTATTCTACCTCTTTTTTGTTCTTCAAAAAGATGTATTCTTTTGTAAAGTGTACGATATTGCAAACTTATCTATCGTCCTTCGCAAAAGAAATTCGTAGCTAACGAGATATTTGGACTTCCTTATAGAAAAATAAGTTGAAAAAGACTTCTAAGTTACCTTTGATTAAATAAAAGTGGTTCGAGAAGAGATATGGGTGAGGATCACCCGTCACAGATTACAATAGATATATAACCATTAAATTTATTAACCGGCTAAAGCAAGAATTATTATTGGTTAAACTTCGTAATTTTCGAATGTTTATAAATCTGTACAAATGCGATTTGAATGCACCAGGTCTACCATATCATAAGTTTGGAAAGATTCCCTACTAAAACTAATTTCACACCCAATCAATTTCATTACTTCTCTCATGTTAAATAATTTTCCTTATACTTATCTTCCCTGTATTTTCTTTAAGTAAAAAATAATAAGTTTTCATTGCTGTGTTTGGAAAAAGCTTCCGTTTTCTCCTGCGACTCTGAATTTCGTAAGCCTAGCCAAGCCTAGTTTAGCCCCGAATAGACATTATGACGTGCTTATATGCGGCATTAATGGCACTATAGTCTGTAATAAATTTAATTAAATATTTAACTAAATTTAAAAAGGTTTATGAAGAATAATTGAGTGAAAGTATCATGCAGTCCAACTAATCATTCTGTGCCTTAAAGCAGTTTAAAAACTACTAGATTTCAGTTATTTAAGAAGCATTTTTATTACCATGAGAGTTAACTTTCGAAACGAAATTGTATGGTGGCAGATATTCATCGCCCTATAACGTCACGCCTCTATAAATAAAAATATATGAATTTCCAAGACCGAAGTAATTAAAATGTGGCTCACACCCTTTAATTGAATTGAAATATTTTATAAAACTGACGCCAAACTCTGAAATTTTAAAAGCGTTGATAAACGGTTTTGGCAAATGTTTTTTTCCTGCAGGTTTTAAATGATACTCCCAGGGAGAGTTGCCTCTTCCCTTCCCCACCATCCCCCGCATGCATCTCCCCTCCATCCAGTGAGGTAGTTTGAGTCTGTATTGATGACGAAATCCCCCCCTTCCCCACACACCGAATATATGTTTATACATGCTTATTTTTTACAGGAAGGAAAAAATGATTGAGTTAAGGAATTTAAGGGGGAATTAATATAAAACAGCTATTTGTAATGGAATTTCGAATCATGGTAAGAAAAGCGAACCCAATGTAAAGTAAATATGATGGAAAGGAAAATATTAAACATATGTCGTGCATATTTTATTGATGAAAGAATATGTTAGGCTAGATGGAGCACCTCTGTGTATTAATGTACAACCTCGCTGCGGATGACATCTAGAGTATTTGTGAGTCTTCTCGAGCCCGCTGCCTGTAGGAGGATCCGGGGTTATATACCTTCCATACATTTTCTTTTTCTCCCGCTTTACTTCTTTCTTTACAGGTCTCCCCTAAAAAACCTCTCTTTGATACTTCCTCGTTGCAATTCCGCTTTGAATTCGAAAAAAAAAAGATAGACCACGTTTTCATCTTCAAAGTTTTGACAATTGGATAACATCCACCAAAGGTTTAAGTAAGGTGAGGTTAGGTATCGTACCTTAACCTAAATTTCCACTTGACGAGCTACTCTTTTTATTCCAATTCTCGCCCTCTATACAGACAGCCCCTCTCGCCCCCAAAAGCGATTATATACTCTTTATAGTCTCATATACTCGTATTTTATCACTAAAAACAACTATTTATTGTTATGCAATCGCTAATGAGAGCTAAAGTAGTCATCTAAGTGATTAAAATTGTTATCGAGATGTATAAACAATTTAATTTACTACGCCATTGCTGAAACTGTTCTCAGGGGGCATACATGTATTTCTAATGCGTCCATTAACTGATTCAACAGATATTGGCTAATGTGAATACCGAGCTGGTCCCGCACTTTTCCCTAGTTGTATGTTTCAGGTGTTCGAACGTTGTAGGTCTTGTACCATAAACTGCATTCTTCAGGTAGCCCAACAAGTAAATATGGAGTGGAGTCAAGTCATGTGTACGTGGAAATATTCAAATGCTTCCCCTTCGTCCTCTCCAAAGTTTCATCGAGTTACTTTCTGACATACCAATAATAATGAGGGTGGAGGCTACATCTTGTTGAAAGTAAAAGTCATTGTTTCCAAACAGCGCCCGAACTGCACGCATATGTACTTTCTGTATCTAGCATGTCGAGATATGTGTGACCGGTAGTTGTGTCAGTAAAGAAGAATAGTTTATTCAAGCCCCTGTATGATAAAACACACCATACTGTCAATCCTGATAAATTGACATTATTAGCTACATAAACTTGTTGATTACCAAATTATCAATACCTGCAGTTACAAGTATGTCGATTTACTGCGCTCTTTGACTTGAATTGGGCCTCACATTTTGTTAGCTAGCTTTACGCCTTTGGCTTCTCTTGACTGAAACCCTTCACAAAATTCTATTCTTTGACCAGAGTCATTTTCAGTCATGATGTGTAAGAGTCTTCGAATGTAGCTTTTCCATTGAGATGCCTTTAAAATCCGATGTGCACGTGACTTGCTGATCCTGATTTCACAGATACATTGCTCACTTGATTTCTGTGATGACCGAGTAAATTTTTTCAACATTAAAATGAAAGTTTTGTTGGTCATAACAGAAGTGCATCGTCCCGAACTTTGCTTGTACATACCGTGGGAAGTACACTCTGCCTCAAACTTGTCACGGATACTTGTAATGGCGAGACGTGCCAGTGACTTTGTACTAAATGATCTGATCCATTGATGTTGGACTTCGGCCGCAGTCTCAAATTTCAATTACACTTTAAAACACTTTTTCGTTACTCCAGTGTTGAATGCTTTCGCAACATGGGTTCTTCTGCTGAGTAAAATAAAATTCAATATTTTGTTGAGTTTGTGTCGTCAAATGAGTGCGTAGGCTAAATCTCGAAGCAAACTAGTTTGGTGACTAGACTATGTATTTTCGGTCTCTTGTAAACCATTATGGGTCTGATAAAACAAAGCCAGGCTTAGTCGTCGCATAAGAAGTGCAAACATGCTACTGAAAAACATTTAACTAAATTTTATATACAAACAACTCTATATAACATTTTATCACTTAGATCACTAATTTACTTCCCATAGGCGATTGCTATAACAATATATAGTCTTTGTTTTTAATGATAAAATATGTGATGCTATCCTCTACATAACATGAATCCATTGCCTTAATTGAAGTCTTGATTTAGCACAGAACGTTTCAGTTCTTATGTCCGTTGTTCTTAAAGCGTCTACAATCTTTGTTTGGCAGATTTTCAAGCAAACCCACCCGGCTGTTCGCGTTGTTGGACCAGTTCATTCTTTCAGCACAACTGGGAGTGGATCCTTCAAAATAGAAGAAGAACGACAATTGAAACGTATTGTCATTCAATTTTACCATGTCAAAAAAAATTATCTCAAAATTAATAATGTCACACATAGAAAACCCAAACGTTTAGCGTTCACTATTCTTGACATGATGTGGAATTTTAAAGTGATCACGAATGAAACAAAGAAAAAATAAACAGGTCCTTAAAAATAGGCATGGAGAACACGACTACAATTATGATAAATACAGCTGTCATTATTAGTACTATTAATATTATTATAACAGTTGTTTTTCTTCCTCGTAGTTCTCAGGAAACTAGTTTTTGCATCTTATCTTTGAACCTTTTCATGACCCCACACATTTTCAATTCTAATTACTCAACCACTTTTTTCCAAGCTTAAGAACTTTAATATCAGATCGCTCCAAATTGAGAGGCGAGCAAACGTTCCTCGCTTCATCAATGACTGCGAGAGCCCACCTGAGAGAGACAAAGAAAGTCCTATTAATAAAATATGCACTACCAGGAATGAATTTTCTACCCTTTCCTATAAACGGAACTATTAAATGAAGCACCTGCGGTCAGCGTTTCCCCCTAACCGATACCTCTTCCGCGTCTCTGAGAGGATACCGGACGGGTCGGAAAGGCATCTTGATCTCGCAAGCCGAGGTGAGAGGGGATGAGATGGCTCATTTTAGCACGTTATTGAATTTAAACGTTCGATCGAGGATTGAAAATGAGGCGGAATAGAGAGCAGTCGTCGGATGGCCTTCAAGTGTCCGTTGTTTTCGACACGTGTTCCTCCCTTAAGCAGCCGCTGGCTTTCTCTGGAGAGGCAGACTTACCCATTACAAAGAAAGTATCACAAAAACGTATTGAGCTGTACCTAGGAATAACGGGATATCAATGGGGCGTGCAACAGGATTGAAGAATTACCGCCCTATAGATTTTGAAGATGTTAATTGATCAATTATAATCAGAAAATAAGATTTGCAGTGTGGAGAGAGAAAGGCAGCGATGAGAGAAGAGATGGTTGGAGAAGAATGAACACACACAGTTTCTCAGTCACATGACTGCTTGTTTAACATGTATTTTGTCTTTGTTCACATCGATATCAAACAATCGAAAATCATTTTCACCTATTGCTTCCAATCGAAAATCATTTTCCCCATTTTTTTCCAATCAAAAATCATTTTTACTTATTGCTTCCAATTGAAAATCATTTTTACTTATTGCTTTCAATCGAAAATCATTTTCACCTATTGCTTCAGAATGGATTTGGAAAAGAGGAACTAAAAGCGATGCATTTTGCTCTCGATAAGGCTTTTACCATCGAATCTCGGCCAACTCATCGCGACTTAGAGTCTAAAGTTGCTTCCCAAGAACCAGCCCCAACAACGTACTCGTATGTCCACCGCCACAAAATTGACAGAAATCAGGTTCCTACTTGGTAACTAATCATACCTAATTTGGCTTAACGGGAGCTCGATGTAAAAGAGGGTCTCTAATCGATTAAAAAGATCCCAGCGAGAAAATTAACACATCTTAATAATTAAGGGATTAAAGAGATAAATAAACTCAAGGAATGGACATAGTGTACGAAAATCCTTCACTTACTTCAAGATACGTCATTATAGTGACAAAAATACCAAACTTCACATTTTAACATGGATTAACTTTAATAATAACCGAGCTATTAATAAATGAATGGTATGAATACTTCATGTAGTTAGCATGCAATCTGCATCATTGAAATGCACTGAATACTAGATAGGGTACTTGTGTTTAACAGTAAGGTTGAAATAGAAATTTGCTCTAAAATAATTACTGTAGCCCTAGCCAATAAATATAAATTCATCTCCGTATGAACTGCAAGCAAAGGGGTTCTACAGGATGGTCCGAAAGTCGTGTCACTCCCTACCGAAAAATAATAAGAAAAATAAAGGAGCAATATAATAATATCAAACATATCTGAAATATAAAATTAAATCGTTATTTGAAATAGAAAGTTGAAACTAATATTTACAGGGGGTGACAAGACCTTCGGACCGCCTTGTAGAATGCATCCGTAAAAGGGAAACGAAAAGAAGGGACAACCATCAGCAAAACATCATCATAATCGATTTCTTGGGAGCTGAGCTAAAAGATCCCCTCTAAAACGAAACATTTGAGCTAAGATCCACGTCAATATTTCCTGTTCTAAACTTGTAATTATATTTAACCGCATAAATCGGTATTAATATCGGGGACTTCTCATGTTTATTTCGTTCTTACCTATCAAATAAACGTTAGAAAAAATGCTCTATTTCAAGTACACCACTAAGCTAAAAGGAGTATAAAAGGTCATAATAAACCCCACAAAGAGACCTGCTTTTGTTGACGAACAGAGAAAAGAATTTGCGCGTCTTTGCGTTTCCTATCGCCCTCACTATTCCCGTCTTTTAGCTATTCGAGCTAAGTGCCTTAAAAACATTCTTACAATTCACCATATTATTTTCTTTTAATAAGGTAGCGAAAATGCTTCGTTGGCTTTCATTTTTTTATTTAATAATATTTAGGTTTGCTACTAGTGTCCATGGTTGTATAAGTATGCCGTTTAACGTCGTCGTTTGTTAACATTGAAGTCCTTAAATTGACCTTTAGTTTCCCAAATTCACCTGACTTTTTGTCTTAAGAACTGCATCAAAATTAATTTGTACGCTCATACGAGTATATACTCTACAGTTTTGAGTTAAAATTGAGGCAAAAGTCAATTTCGTCATTAGAACACCTGTTTAATCGGATAATTATAACACAATGTTCCCTATGGGCAACTCCCACGAACGTTCCCGAAGAATTTCGGAGGTGAGCCTTCGTTTTCCAGTGCGTGACAGAGAACAAGGTGCCATCATTGAAATTTCCTGTAAGATGCCCCATGGTAATGTGAATGCTGTAGTTAAAGAATCTACAACGATAAAGCTTAAGGCCTCCCTCTTCTAAATTCCTCTGCTTAAACTTTTGCCCATCACATTATATATCTCCATCGTGCACAGGCCAGTAATGCAGAAGATATTAGAGGCCCCAAGATTATTACCAAGTCCTCTGTGTGTACGTTTTTGTGGAAATGTACATTTATTCCAGCCAGTGTGAACGCGAACATTTCCCCCCAAAGATAATAAACCATTTTTCTTAAACATAACATGAAGGTATTTCTTTAATTAAGTTGGTTCGGATTGATAAAAAAACATCCCTACTAACTTCCTACCATCCAGGTGTAAAAAGTAATTTGACTCTTTTAATTAGCCTCGGGTTGTAGAAAGGTGATTTTTTTTAGCATTCCTTCTCGAGCTGTTGTGAAGCAAAATCGATATATTCAATTTTTTTTATGTCACCCTTAAAATTTAACTTCATTCGTTGCCATGTTTGAGGGAAGTTTATAAAATCTCGCGTTCACCCATTGATTGATTTGATTAAATGTCATTACTTACCTTTGTGAAAGTTTCAGTTAAAAATGAATACGACATTTTACAACAGCTATTTTGGTGAGGGGGATTTCTGGCTCTTTTCACTTTTCAAATTAATTTAATTTATCATTGGACAACACAGATTTTATTACTAGGGCGCCTGTGTTTTAAACTAAATCGAGTATGCTGATTCCGAATCAGAACCCAGGATTGTTTCAGAACGTCAAGATTTGGGATAAAGCGTATGAGCATGATTATAAACTATAATGTCCTTTTTTTTTTACTATATTACATTATAATGTAATATAAACTGTTTTCTAAAAAAAAATTATAAACTATATTTTCGGCGGCTACGAATAAATCAAATGACGGAAAAGTTCATTATTTATTTTACCAACAGATGGCGCTGTATGATATGAAAGCCCCAAATACTAGTCAGTTATTTCCTGGCAACTCTCAGTCTTTTGCGATGCCGTTCAGGCGCGGATTCAGGGTGGGACTAAGGGGCTGAACCCCCACCCAAAATTTAAGACCAGTTTATTTTTATATTTCTTTTTTAAGCCATACTTATATTCTGCTTTTCAGGAAGAGTTATGTAATAGTATAGAATGTATATAAATAAAAAATTTTAAACCGTTGTGATCGAATGTACTTTATATGATATACATCATATGTCTAAAATACAGGTAAATCTCAAAAGTAAGTATTAAATTCAGCACTATACCTTAGCTGACGTCCAAAAACTACAATAAACCACAATTCATAATTTTTTGATGTATCGAAAAAATTCAGATTTGAGAGAGTTAGTGCTCACTCTTGTGTGAGATACTATTATTTATCATCAATACCGTGTAGGATAACTATTATTAATCATCAATGACCTTTTCTTAGATTATTTAGAAGCAGGAATTCAGGTTAGCCCCCCCACAAACCTTTTATCTTGAACCCGCTCCTGCTGCCGGTTGTGTTTAATCAAGAACAGTTAAACGATGTAGTTAGAGACCTAGAATTGTCAAAAGAAGAGGCAAAAGTTTTGAGATCCAGACTACAGCAACGGAATCTTCTAAGCGAAGGTACGAAAGTCTCCATTTTCCATTCTTTGCCTTGAAGATTTATCTGTGTTTTCAAGAAAATAATAATCTTTGTTTCAGTACTGACGTCAATACACTCATGCAAAAACTATGACAAACCTTCTATTCCTGTGTGTCATGCTGTCGGTATGGAAGAAACTTATGATGGAACTGATTCTAAAAGGAATTAATTACTTAGTTCACAATTGAAACATTTGTGTGATTTAAAGGTGATAAATCTCCTCCTAAGACATTCATCTTATATCTATCCATCTTGTGTCTATGGAACGGCCGCGATGACAGCAATTATTATGATGTAAAGGATTCGCCTAAAATATATGAACACATAGTTGCTCAGTACAATGTGCAGCATGTGCTACTAGTAGACCCGTAAAAGATCTTTCTTCCATCCCTTCACATTACACATGATGGGTGATACTACTGGTTCCTACAAGGGGAGACCAGCATGACGTATGAATTCAAAAGCAAGTGACTCCCCATTTCTGAGCGGAGAATAAAATAATTGTCAGTATTCCTTTAATAGGAATATACTACGTACTATTATATTTGCCTGAGTTCGGATTCGGAATCAGAGTGCTTTAGTAGAGCACCATTTCTCTGGGTAGCAGACAATTTCTTTTTTGCCAAAATCGAGGTCAAGATGAGTTTTAACAAAGGGGTCAATAGTAGTATTGTAGGTGAAGGGTCGAGTGCACACAAACTCGGCCTCCTACGTGCGTATCCAGATACGTACACATGCGCATGGACTCACACTCAAGTATCTTCCTCCCCCCCCCCTAGGATTGGTGACTACCAGCCTTGGTAACATGCAGGTGTCCCCTCCCCCTCCTCTCCCCCCAATACTTTGGTCACTTACCTTTTCAAAGGATTCAGAGTCCACACACACACATGCACACACACACACACACATATATATATATATATATATATATATATATATATATATATATATATACACACACTTGAAAGCGTTTGGAATTTTAAGGATTTTTCTTGAATTAGGTGTCCTACGCCACCTAGCATTGGTCACTACCAGCCTTGGTGACATGCAGGTGTCCCTGCTCCTCCCAATACTTTGAATGGACTCACATCGATATTGTTTACTTAGTTGTTTATCCATCCTCTGTTTTGATTTTCGGGGCACAGGATTTAATGAAGCAAAGAAATAGTTATCTTTCATTTGCCTTTCGCTCTAAAACGCTTTCCAAGATTCCTTTCGATATTGTTTATTTGGATGTTTATATCTCCTCTTTTTTAGATATCAGAGCACAAGATTTAATGAAGAAAATAGATAGTTATCTTTGATTGGTCCAAATGTTTTCCAATCGATAAATAAGGAGACAAATATTGCTTCTTTTTTCTCTAAGAGGTCAAAATGAAGTAAAGAGATAGCTATTTTTTGTTTAAATTGGACCGTCTATCAAACCTTATTTTCCAACCTTGACCCAGCCTCCTCATCCGACTTGAATAAACATATTTGTTTTTTTTCTCAAAGAAGTCACAAGGAAGTAAATAGATAGCTATATTTTGTTTAAACTGGATCGTCGACCAATCTTACTTTTTCAACCCTTACCCCACTCCACCCCTCCCCATTTGTAGAGATATAAAAGGTCATTCTAAACCTTCATTTAATTATTATAGATCACAGCTTGTTGGGAAAAAGCTTTTCCCTCGTACGGTATTTTATTTTTTTTAAAACTAAGTGCAAGAGAATGAAAGACCTGGCAGAAGATTAGTGGAAATCTTGTGGGGAGATTTGTGATTTTCTTGAACATTTCAGCGTTTGTCAGTTGACAGCTCCTTTCACAGAATAAGTGATTTTCTTCTCTTTTTTAAATTTTTTTTTTAAAAGTCTAGCTTGATATAATAATTTATTTTACCTCTAAACAGAAATATGCGTATATTTTCTCCAGATTAATAAATTGAAAATAAATATTTAATTTATACTACCCAGGTTACATAATATATATATATATATTTTTTTTCAATTTGTCTTCTAGTGTAAATGAATGTGGTGCTCTGCATAACTTTATCTTTATTGAGACTCCATTAATTAACAGCTTATGTTGTGAGAAGAAATCAGCGTGTAGTTTTCCATATACATCAATTAGTTTTTTCTGAGATCTGCTATATTTCTTTTCTATTCTTTCTTTAGTACAGTAATATCCTGCAGTGGAAAGAAAAGTAGATTTTTCTTCTTCAGTATAGTTCAACAGGGTCTCTAAATATGCACGATAGGGGAATTATTTCCAATCGAATTTACAGATGTTTCATTTAAATAAATATCAACATTGCTGAACAAAGTGTGAAGAATATTATTTTCCGCAAAACATTCTCCCCATCTAGAAGTTAGCTTCCGTTTGACTTCACAATTCTTGCCTTAATATATAAGATAAACCTCACTAGGGTCTACATAATACTGTCCGTTACCAGATACATAATATTCAACCGGTGTGAGGTCGGAAGAGATATTGCTCAGGGGAGAGTAAGACTGATAATTGCTTTCAACGATTGAAGTTTGGGTTGGTGGAACAGTAAACAAATCGTGTTCTGTCTTCGAACAGATATCACTTGGTGGATGAATAGGATTCATTTTGCACGTGTAAGATTTACAGCCGTTAATATCTTTATGAGAACATCTATGAAATGTCTGATGGTTTATATTATGAGAAAAAAACATCCCCAGTCTCATTATCATCATCATTTTTAACTTTCAGCTATTCTTCAACTTCTTATTCATCCATTTTCGCATATTTATTACACCTATTTTTCTGATTTCATCTCATTATCCCTCTCAGATTTTAACTTTCTTCTAATATACTGTCTAGTATCTTTAGTGATATTATTTTTTACCCTTCCCAGTTGGTCTCTCAGAGCTTGCTTCGCACTCTTTCCATGCACAATATCCTGAGCAGTATCGAAATCGGCTGAAATATCCTTTCCTACATAACGAGCACCACTCTTTAGACATGGTGCTGCATTTCTGAATACGCTAGAGAAGAGCGATCCAATACCATGCCCTCTTAAACCTTTAAATACGCGTGGTCCATTCAACATTTTTAATTATCGTTAAATATTTACTCTTGATGTGTAGTTTTATCATCAAATGACCAACGAAGAATGGAAATTTTACCCCTTTAACCGTTCTTATATAAATATAAATTGATCTCAAGTCTGCAGAGCTTAGATTCAGATAGTGTGGATTATCAAAAGTTATACTGAATGAACCATCATTGAAAGGAAGATGAATAATTCTCATCAGCCTCGACTGTGTCCCGCCTACTAACTGATATTCTACAAGGTTAGAGAAAATGTAACATGATCTCGGATGAGATATAAGAGCAGTAAAATTAATATTGAATGCTATGCAATGATTTAATTTTGGGATATCATCTCTGATAGATCTTTTCATTATAGTGGAAAATTCTTTTGACAGATGAATTAATAGATTTTCTTTCCTTTTCACATTGAGCAATGAACCTGAAGTGAGCATTAATATATAATCAGTAGACATTTTCCGTTGCTTTCTGTCAGATTGAAACATTAAATCTTGAGATGATAATTTCTGTTTCATTTTCAGATTCATTTTCTCTATGAGTACTTTTTCATTTTTGTAATATCCAGCGTATCTCCATATCTCATCATATGCATAGTCAATTTCTTTTATTTTTGTTACCTTTCCTCTTGCCAATATGGTATTTTATGCATAGTTGTTTACTTCCGCGATTTTACGATAAACTGTGAATACGTGTGTAGACTTAGTAACATTATAGATCTTCCCTGTAAATTGAAACTCACAAAGACCTACTTTATACTGCCTGTGATTTGTTATTATGTATTTGTGCAACTCGATTCTATAGTCAGAGATGGTATTTTTAGGGTAAACATCCAGGGAGGACGAAGAAGGAAGGGTGACATAAAAACTCTCTAGCTCCATCTTCACAACTGGTATAAAACTTTCCACATCTCCAACCTTTATATAATTTTATCAATGTATTTGCTTAAGATTTTAGGATGATAACACATGCCTTGATATATGAGTTAAACGTTTCTGGGTACCCTCGCCATTTTACTAAATATAGCTTGTTTGTTCCATGCCCTTTCGCTTTAACTATTCTTTCCCCTACATATTTCTTACGGAAGTCAAATTTTACTTTCTATAGTTCTTCTTCATAAACCCCAGCTTCAATATGTTCTCCATTTAAATCCTCAATATATATATATATATATATATATATATATATATATATATATATATTGGGGGAAGGGGTGGGACACCCGCATGTCATTAAGGCTAGTAGTGACCAATGCTAGGGATGGGGGGAAGGACACATGCATTCAAGAAAAATCCTGAAACATTGGGGAAATTTTCTCGTTTTAACCATGTATTGAAGCAAACACAAGCCAAAACTCATCGGCGCCTTGGAATGGTTTGCACCATGGTTTCAAATTGAGTTGGGATAATAAGGGCGTGATTACAATCGACGGAAAAGACTCCCACAATTTAACATTATCGACCTCCTTAATGATTTAACTAGAACGTGAAATCCTTCTAAAAGGTCACTGACCAAAGTATTGGAGGGGGGAGGGGAGAGGGAGGGGGATGGGGGATGGGACACCTGCATGTCACCAAGGCTAGTAGTGACTAATCCTAGGGGGGGAGGGGAGACTTGAGTGCAAGTCCATGCGCTTGTGTACGTATATGGATATGCACATAGGAGGCTCTGTGTGTGTGCACTCGACCTTTCACCTACAATACTACTGGGGTATTGTCCTAAAGTCTAGTAAACGGGGCGTATCGTTGGTCATATCCAAGCTATAGCCGAGGGGTGGGTAATTATTTCTTTTCCTTTCGCTCCCACCGATCTCAAATCTCCATGGGAGAAATTTCCTCCAAGCATACTAAAGCGTCGCGTTCCATAACTTGCGAGTGCGAAGGAGAAAGACAAAACAATTGAACTTTTTCACTAGGAAGACGATCGTACACCTCCGATCTCACGTTCCTCCAAGATACATAAAAGTATGTACGAGGGACAGTGAATAAGTTTTGCAATTCGGATATAAGGAAACGAGATATGAGGAAAAGTGTCCTATTATTTTTCAATATAACTACCCTCGACCTTAATGCACTTGCGCCACTTGTTCCTGAGGCTTCGAATTTCCGACAACCACAAATCTCCCGACTGCTGTTCAATCCACTCCTGGACGGTGAGCTGGACATCTTCATTGTCCCCAAACCAGCATCCACGCAGTGCAGCCTTGAGCTAGCAAAATAAAATGTAGTCTCTAGGGGCCAGATCTGGACTGTAGGGGGATGGTTGAGCTCCTCGAATCCACACTCGCGCAGGGCAGCTTGTGCAACTCTGGCCTTGTGGACTTTGGTGACGTTGAAGTCGATCATGGGGCGTGACGTTTCTAGGGACCCAACGGGCAGAGAACTTGGTCATGGCAAAATTATCGTGGATGATGTTGATAACACTTCCATGTCATATTCCGAATTCTCGCTCGGTTTCTTCTACCTTGACCCGTCGATTTTTGAGGATCATCCTCTCCACACGGGCCACATTGTCCTCGTTGGTCACGTCTGACGGGCGTCCTGGACTGGGGTCATCTTCAAGGGACTCATGACCATGGCGGAATTCCCTATTACAGCGAGCAATGGTTGCATAGGAAGGGGCGGTGTCGTTGTACACTGCAACCATGCGTTCATGGATCTCTTTTGCCTTCTTGCCTTCCTTGGTCATAAATTTGATCACTGCGCGCTGCTCAACTTCTCCATTGTTGAAATATTTGTGACTGACGATCTGCGATCAGCTACTGCTTCTTAAATAGACGAGGTAGGAGCATGCGGTTACAGGTCCTGACTTGTAATAACTTGTCCTAACACCCCTAAAAACAGCCATCCCCCTTCCTCTGTTTTGTCCTACCCATTCGCAAAACTTATTGACCACTCCTCGTATGTAGCTTCCCGGCGAATTTTCCTTCCAAAGAGAACAATGACTTTACTCTCTCTCTCTCCCTCTCTCTATCTCTCTCTTTTCTCTATCTCTTTCTCTCTCTCTCTCTATTTCTAGGCTACATTTTGATCATCCTTCACTCACCCTAATCTTTTGAGCCACTTCGGTTACGACGTCAGATTCTTGAGCGCGTAACTCTCATACATGATCACCTTAGGTTTCTTGTTACGTTTTCCTCAGATACTCTATACATTTCGCAATCTGCGATTTAATCCTAATCTAATAAAATTCAATTTATTCAAATAATTATTTTTAAAACAAAACCTTTTTCATTTCTAATTAGTGAAAGTGATCACTATGTAAATGTATTTCAATAATAACGTTTCTAAATTATTCATCCAACGTTGTGGTAGCGAATTATCACAAATCAATAACTTTGTATAGCTTGATTTGCAAGTTTAATTTACATATTCACATGATATTCTTCTCGCGAAATTAACCAATACTATTTACTGTATAGGAATAATAAAGCACCAAAAATCCATAACTTTTCTTTCACCCTTCGTAAAGTAGAGTGTACAATAACAGACAAACGTTTTGAGACTAATATGTATTTTTTTCATAAATTTATGTGGAATAAATAATTATTTTAATAATTAAATTTATTGAAGGTTTATTAAAAAGTCAACATTTCAAAAATAATAAGAAAAAACTTAATCCTTCGTTGAATCCAAAATCACGCTCGGGTCCTGTTCCTGTAGGGGGCGAGTTTCAGTCACTGGAGCTTTGCTATTCGATCAAAAGGGTAAAGTAAGGACAAATATGGGTTAAATGAAGGAGGATGCGTAACCATAATCTAGTTTTTAAATAAATTAATTAATCTTTTTCTATTCCAGATCTGGGTCTTTTAAAAGAAAAGCGTGCAACCATTGTTGCTTTGCAGGAAAGTGACTAGAAATTTTTCCCCAATAGCTTCAAATAAATGCCAAGAACGCCTCCTTGTATGGTCCCAGCTAAATAATCTAGTTGTCTCCAGTGCCAAACTTGCTCGCGATTAGAAAGAGGAAGGTCTGAACATTCCAGTGACCACAGTGAGGTGGAGACTTTTGGACAAAGCTCTCAAGTCGAGAAGGACTGCGAAGAAGCCACATGTAACCAAGAAGAACCTTACTCTTAGGCTCTGGTTTTGTAGAAAATACAAGGTGAGTTTTTTTTTACATGTCCTCCTTTGGAAGTTTAATACATAAAATCAAGAATAATTTTGTGATCACAATAAAACTTTCAAAAGTAATTGGTAATAGTTGTAAGTTCTTTATCCTAAAATGGCTAATTGATTAATTTATCATTTTAGAACTTTTTGCTGGAAACGGGAATCTAAAAAGATTTTGATACAAAAATGATGATTTTTGTAATGCTCGATTCTTAGCAAAATTTTCGGGAAATTTGTGAAGTAAGAAATTTACTAGCATCATAGTTATTCGTAGACTATAAGAGGAGAAAATCTTTCTAGAAAAAATCATTATTACGAAATTTTTAAAACTGAAAACATGGAAGCTCCTGGAAATGATTGGACGAAAAAAAAATTGTCGAAATGTTCATCAGATGTAACTCTTCGGTGGTTTCAACACAACGACGGACGAGACGTGATGAGGCTCAAGACGTACCACCACGACGAGCCCTATGCACACTAATTAAAAAATTTAGAGACACCGGTAGTGTACAAGATGGACGAAAAGGGCATAGAACAACATAAAATTAGAGAGTTGCGTCAAAACGTCGAACAGTCGCCGCAGAAATTATTGAAAAGAAGATTAGAACAAGTGGGATTGTCAAAAAGTGCAACATACAATGCAATAAAGAAAAAACTGAAACTTAAACGATACAAGATTCAAGTAAAAATTAGAAGACAACGATTGGGCGAAAAGAAAATCGTATGCCAAAAAATCTAGACCGAAAATTTGGGGAAGTAAATGTACTGCCCTTGATAATTTCTGATGAAGCGCACTTAGATCTCAGCAGATACAATTAAGCGAAACAACAGAATATGGTCCGATCACAACCCAGAAGCTATACACAAGAAAGAGCTGCATCCTTCAAAGACTACTGTGTGGTGTGCGATAACACCTCAGAAGATCATTGGGCCGTATTTTTATGAGAATGAAAATTTGAAATCTAGTCACTGTGAATGGCGAAAGATACCGACACATTAGGGTGGTCCCGAAATTTAAAGAGAACGATGGGATTGGTGCTCATTGCTATATAGATCCCAATTATGGAAAAAGTCCTGCAGCTAAAACTTCTCCGCGATCGAACACTATTTAGTGTATGCCATGGGACAGGAAATGTTCAGCCCTCTGTATGTTACCAGCCACACATGAATAAAGTTCCAAAAAACGAACTGAAAGTACACTTATGACACTTGTTTCTTGCTAAAAATATTGGAAATTAAAAAAAAATGAACGTTCTACATTTATTCAATCGAAACAGGAGTGCATTCTCACATGTGAGACAAGAAAATCACCCTTCACTTCTTTATAACAACAGTACCCTTTTTCGGGTTGGGGAAGTTTTGGCGGTGTTCGGGGATCTGCTGAAGGAGGAACTGCTTTTGGTCTTCGTTTTTGATGATCGAGACGTTTTAGTCCTCAATCAGCTTCAGGTTGTTGAGAAGGTTCCTCCTTGGAGGGTACGCAGACGAACGATTTATCCTCTTTCCAGGAGACGGGGTCCTTTCCATAGAACGTCTTATCTAGTCCGACCATGTCGAAGAAGCGGATGCTGGTCGCGTTGGCCAACTTGCTGAGGGATTAGGGAATTCATTTTCCCGCGATGTTAGGCCGCTTTGTATTCCTGACGATACCCCCGTCCTCTTCCATCGCACGGACGATGTTCGACTTTTCGCTGTGGTCAACGTTGTTGCTGAAGAGGAAGAGAGGGATCATTTAAGGCTTCAAGTACCACAAGTGGCGCTTGAAAGCGGTCAACACTACCTTCGCCACAATCTCGTTGGTGGTACGGAACGCGATAAGCTCCTGTAGCAACCGGAGATCGTTGGACGGCGCGTCTGTCAGGCTCGGGGCCAGGAACCAAGATTAGCAGTACACCAAGCTGCAGAATAAGGAGAACTCGCAGATGGTGGTCGCGTCTCGGGCTGTCAGTCGGAATTGTATTCGAAACAGGAATATGTGGTTGGAGTAAAGACACTTCGCCATCCAACGAGCATGGTGAATTGGTCCAGGCTTGGGGAACCTCACCCCACGACCTGGAGTTCTTTGTTGGTTTCGAACGCTTTTCGTATTGACGGGTTGCTCTATCCTCGTAGTCTCCCTGGTCCACGAAGGCCCAATGATCCTTAAATCTATTGAAAGAATGCCTGGTCTAGTGAAGGACCCATGAACGGCCGTGAAGACATGCCCAACCACAACTTTGAGGACGTGGTGACGACATGCGAAGTACAAAAGTTCGCGGCCAAGCAGTCTCTCTAGTCGAACACAGCAGCCAGCGGAGGACCCTGTGTTTGATGAGGTCGTATCGAAGCAGAAAGCCGCGACGTTCTCCTCCAAGTTCTACTCCTGCAGCGCCCATACCACTGCCTCCGATTGTGCCTCACTAGTTCCTCCTCTAGGGAGCCGAGGAACACCAAGAGGTTGGGCTAAATCGCCCTTTGAGGAATATCTGTTCCCGTTACGTAGATGAGCAGTCGATCCACCATTCTACTTTTAGCTGTGTCATCAAGATGGATCTTTCCGTCCCAATGGACGACGAGAGCCATCCCTTGGTACGCCGCTAATCGATCCTTGACGGAGAACGCCGTAGTGTTCCGATGACGAATCCTTGAATGCCGAATGCTGAATCGGTTGATAGCGAGGTCACTTGCAGCAGTTTCAGCTCCTCCAAGGGTTTATGCTGCGGCTGCCAAGACGTAAACAGTATTTTTATCGCTGGTTTTCGTTCTGTCAAGAGCAACTGCAACCTCTGGGGTGACTATGGACTTGAGACGCGCTGAAGGTGCCGTCAATAGACCAGGATCGGAGCAAAATGGGCCTAGGTCTTTTCCACAACGAAGGGTCTTAGGTAAAAAAGGGCAGGGCGTGTCGGAGGACGAACTGCCCGACAGGAGCAAGACGGCCTCGCTGGAGGTCTCTTGCCGATTTGCTTCAACTTTCCGACTTGCCTGATCGCTTTTAGCTCTCTGAGCCGCTTCCTCTCTGCTCTTGTGTGTTATTTGTCCTCCAGACCCATGTATCTCTTGCGCTGGGTTTCCTGGTCCAAGAGAAAGGCTTTGTCTTCGGGAATCTAGACCAGGGAGTTCTAATCTTTGTATTTGATGTTAAAGAGGGAATCAATCTTCCCCTGGAGAACGGCTTCTTTGGTCTTCTGGTTGGCCGTCTGATTCTTCTCGTGCTTCCTCAAGAGCTACCAGTCTTCAACCATACCTTCCAGCTTCCGAAAAATGTTCCTCTCTTCCATAGTTGGTATCCAAGCCTTCTCCCAGATCCCTAGCACTTCAAGCACTGTCTCCGTCACCGCCGAGCGTTTCGTAGTAGACCCTGGTGTCCCCATCTTCAGGTGATGGAATTACCGCTGAAGTACCTGAAAAGATGAAAGGAAAAGTTTGGTACAAGTCCAGGGAAAACTATTCAAATTCAACTTTATTTCGATACAAACAACATATTTATTTTACAAACAAAGCACACATCATACAACATTTTTGTACTATAGCGCATATGTATCGAAAGCCCACTAATGAGCTATTGAGCTTTCTACTCTTTGGAGCACAATTCAGAAAAACAACAAAGTGGACAAATGGCCATCAGCAGAGACACACGACAAAAATTATAATTAATTACTCAGTTATCTAATCCAGCAACGATGCCCAGTCAAAAAACAGGATGACACAGTTTATGCAATGCAGGAATAGTATTTTACTAGTATAATAATGCAGGAAATAAGCAAACTTAAATTATAGTGAGAAAACAAAGTAGACATAACCTCATAGAATCAGAACTAGACTGACAAAGGTCCTCTCCCATTGTGTCCCAAGAAATCTGAATTACCTCACGGCTTGTTGGAAGGCGGCTTTCTGTGATTTTCGCCAAGGTTGAACCAACAGCATACACCAGCGTCTGTTTTCTTTTAGAAGGAGCCATGTTCACCTGCTAACGAAACGAAGGACGTCATGACACATCATGCTTCGGCGACTGAGAGAATTGTCTAACCCGAATTGACGATCACCACAATTCACAATAGAGTTGAAACATTGCTGCTGCATGGCATACCCTAAACGAAGTCCAATTTCCTTCTAATTTCACCTCATATGTTCACTTACGTAGCAGCAACGAATAAGCAATGAGCACCAATAAAAAAATAAAAATTTGATCTTCACTATAATTTGAGAACCACCCTTCCGACACATATTTGACGAATATTTTTTACCGAATTTTTGTAGGTTTCGAAATAGACGACAACTGTTTTTTTTCCAGCAAGATGGTGCAACATTACATACATCGAATATAACAATGCAGTTGTTAAGACGAAATTTCAGATAAAAAAATCATTTCTCTAAACAGTGAATTTTTGTGGCCTCCAAGATCTCCCGATCTAACTAAAACCTTTGGATTTTTTATGGGGATATTTAGAAGATTGTGTTTACCGTAATAATCATATAAGTATCCATTAATTAAAAATAATATCGCTGAAGAAATTAATAACATCGATGAAGAGCTTTTGAAAAGGGTGATGAGAGCAACTTCGTCACGAGTAAATAAATGTTATGAGAAGAATGGTCAGCATTTGAAAAGAAGAATCCTCAAATACATTAAGTTATTAGGCTAATTATGCAAACTGACTATTAGTCTTAGTTTTATGTTAATTTTGTGTGAGTGAAATTAGTTTGAATAGTCGATAAAAATCTGAAAGTTCAGTGAAATTTTTTTAAAAAGGAATGCTTCACTAAAAGTGGCATAACTTCTACAAAAATCAATGAATCAATTAGTAATTTTAGGACCAAAAACTTACAACTATTACCAATAATTTATAAAAGTTTTATTAGATCACAAGATTATTCATAGTTCTATTAGACTTCTAAATTAGGACATATAAAAAAAAACACCCCGCATAAAGGATGGACTGTTGAAATGAAGACTGGCAAAGTGATCTCTGATGAAGCTCCTGCCGCTTTTTTGGAGCTTCTGGAAGATCCCTCGTTAGGAAAAAAAAGGGGGAGCGCTTTTCCTTTTCCTGTATTGTGCCTACGGTAAAGTAACGGACACTTTTCATGTCTGGGAATGCTTCTTTTCTAAGGGAGCTAGAGTACTGCCATAGAAGACTGCCATAAAACACTGCCATAAAACACTACCATAAATTCAAAATGGTAGCAAACCATACGTCATTGGTACTTTCTCCCATAGTCCAAGACTAATTTGGGGATGATAAGTGTATTTACCAGCATGACGGTGCACATTGTAACACACAAAAAGCAATAACAACGTTCTTGGCTGAAAAAAAACATCCAACTTTTGGGAGCTTTGACCGTTAATTGGCCATATTTGAATTCAATAGAGAATTTTTGGGTGATAATCAAACTGGTGGTTAATGTATAGGTGGTAGTCAGAAGGTAACTGAGGAAAGCCTCTTCGAGAGGAGCGTAATTACCGGGGTGATTGTCACCGAATTTTGGTACCACTCTAGGGGCAGCCAAATAGGTTTCTTGATTCGGCTGGGTGGCTGCCTAGTTGCTTCCTAAGTGAATGCCTTGTATTCACAAGGCTACGTCTCAAAGGAGAAAGTTCTCTTCTTGCTTAATAGGCTGGGTAAATTGGTGATCGATTTCTTCAAAAGGTAAAAGGAATCTTGGAGCTGGATTCGAATTTCTTTATTCGGCGAGACCTTGGACTCGTCTTTAGATGGTAGTTTCTTGATAAAAGAATTCATTCTTTAGGTGCAGTCTATCTCCCTCTTTATATAACAGTTCTAATACATAGATTCGGTCTTTTTAAGAAGCATTTATAATAAATTTATATATTTAATCGGTTTCCATAACATAAAATTGGTTCTCTCAACTTACATTAACATATTTTATCAATTCTTACATGTCTTAAATCTTATAATTGCTACATAATAATAATAATAATAATAATAATAATGAGCAAGGAATTATAAAATATTTTCTTTACATCCAGACAAAAGAATGACTTGCCTCTCTTAACGTTAACCTTGTATTGTTGCAAAATGTCACCGATTCTCTTATCTAAGCCATTTAACCTATAAATGCCCTTTGTTTTCATCACTCAAACCCTATTTATATTATATATATTGAAAAAATAAAATGGAAAGTACAATCTATAGATTTCTACATGAATTTTATATTTATTTACCAAAATTTACTATATTCCACTCTTTCGTTTCTTTTTATAAATTGGTTTAAGGTTTCTTCATATACCGGTAATGGAAAAAAAAAATTTAGTTAGTGGTAAAAATAAGCAAGTGATTAAGAGAATGACAATAATTTGGAGAAATATAACTCGGCTGTTTAGTTGTTATTATAATGCAAAGTAGAAGTATTTATAATTTGTGAACAGTGCTCCCTTTACAACTCTTAGCATTTGTACTCCCATTACATGTTAATGTTATTTTCTAAGACTCCGAAGGTCTGATTTTTGAGGTCTATTTGGTTGTTTCATTCAATCTTGCAATGTGAGCACTCCATAGATGAGCAAAAACTATCCAATTTTGAGCAATTACAGGTGCTTTTTTGAACAAAAATAGACCAATATTAGTCAAGATATCAACACAAATTGGGTGTCCAGTGGGCCAAAACGAATTGAAGCAGTCCTGAAGAACAAAGGACATCATTGAAAAATAGTGACTGAGCGCATCAATGACTGTATTTATTAAAATTGGGTTTGGGGTCGAAAATTGTGTATATTCCAACTTCAAATTATTCTAAAAACATACGAAAACCAAATTCAACGTTTGATTATTTCTAACAATTTAATTATTGATTCGCTCCTGAGTGAATCAATAATGCCTTAGAAGTTTTGAGTCAAATCAAACTAAGCAAGTGGAACATGGAGACCATACTTGGCGTTATGTGTGGCACCCATAATTAATTTCAACTAAATCTCAAAGTCGAAATCGATCAACTTTAATTTAGTTTCAGATTGAATAAAATTCATTTTTCAAGGATTATTCTTCACCTTCACTTGTGTTATCAAACATTGGTCAATTTTCTTTGCAACTAATCAAAAATTTATAATATTTTTGATTTTCTTGCTACAGTGTTGGATTATTTAATTTAATTCAAACAGCTAAAATAATTCAATATTAAATAGACCTCTACGGGCGGCTGAGATCGTCTCGAGGGACGCAGATTGCCCATCATGTCCGTTCTCACGATACACATAAGGCGTGGCAGACACTTCTCTCTATACACATAATACAGTGAAACAACTTCCTAAGAGATATAAACGAAGTGAACGTAAATATAAAAAAAATACACATGTGTGCAAACTCGTATGTCTGAGTAGCCGCGGCTTATAAAGTCTGACCAAAGTCCAGAAGGGAAAAGCGAGGTTAAACAAGAACTGACGTGTTTGATCTCGCTTCAACACTCCCTAATCTGGTCAGATGTTGTTGGAACGTGTTGTAAACAAATATGTTTTCTCGATTTTGTTTCCTGTGGGGAAACAAAATTGGCTCACAAAATAATTAGTAGTCATTGGGTTTCTAACTGAAGATATAGATGCTATTTACAGTATAGAAACACAATATTTTTAATTAACAACTCTCATTAAATTATATATATATATATATATATATATATATATATATATATATATATATATATTACTTCCAGATATGATCGGGATAGTCCCGGTTTCAAGGATCGGTCTGACTGGTTTAGAATTTTGTCCCGAAAAAATATTTACTTTAGATATTTAAACTTATAAGTAAGAACTAAATTGACTATACTAATTTATGTTTTAATAATTCAGAATATGAATATAGAGTTTACGCTTTTTTTAAATTCAATCCTCTGGTTTTTTCAAAGGAGTCGTTGGAGATTATTTTATTGTAGCCTAATGTAAGGTGAGGGAGGTTCGACAAGATATGAGCAATTAATCAGTGTTGATTTTTTAAATAGATCATTTTTATCTGTTAGCCGGTTAAAAAAAAGGCCTAAACAAAAGTAGAAATTTACTGATGATCTTCAGAAAAAATATTCCTTTTTGAAAAGATTTTGTGATCGTGATGATAAAATTAAGTTTGTACAGTGTTCGGCTGAATTTTCATTTGCTCATGGTGGTCGTTCCCACATAAAGATCACCCTGAAACCTTCAAAATATAAACCTAGCTTGCATCATCTGTTAGTTCTTCCACATTAAAATATGTTATCAAAGTGATCATCAGCATGACAAAAGAAAACTCTTAATAGCTACCAAAACGGCTGATTGTTTATCTAAACTGGTCTCGAAAAAAACTCTTTGAACCAAAGTTTATTAGTCCTGCAAAAACTGAGATTGAAACTAGCATTCTAAAAAAAAAAATTATACCAATGGCAATTCAAGATCTTCGTGAGGATTTGAAAAGTCAAATTCTGTAACATAAAAATTGATGCTTCTAATAGAACAGATATTAAAATGATCGTTTTCCTTATCCCCTATTTTGTACCACTGGCTACTAGGGCACCGTACTCACATCATAGCTTACTGCTAGGATAGATTAAAAAACAAATAACAATATGTAAATAACAAGTAACAAAGATAAAAAAGACAAAGGGTAAACGCAGGCTAAAAACAACGACATCAAATGGAAAAAGGAAAGAAGGCGGAAAGACAAGAAGAAGGAAGCGCGCTACGGCGTCGGGGGTGGGCCCGCCTCTCCTTCGGGGCAGGAACATGCGACCTACAAAAGGTCGTATAGTCAACTAGTCTCTGTGTACGAACCAGTCTCGAGTACAAGGGATATGCGGTAGCGACCTCGCTCGTCCCGATACCGGGACAGTTCCGTGCGCGAAGATCACCCAGACTGGGACATAGAACGAGAATGTGCCGAACAGTCCCGGGGTCAACGCAGTCGTCACAATAAGGTGCAGGTTAGGTTCCTAGTGAAATATCTGGAATATTGACAGATTCTTTGTTATCAGTTATTAAAAACGAAAAGTTATTAAAAACAAGGTCTGCTGACCAAAAAGTTACATGCTCTTAATTATTCTGATTTATCACCTTACGATCTTCAAAACTTTCAATAATTCAAAGAAAACCCTTAAGAAGACATTGTAAGTTATATCATTCGAGAGAAAATTAAAAAAAAACACAAGGGTTTTAAATTTCGTTAGAATTGGCTGAATGGTTACAATACTATTACAAAAACATTAAAAAGCAAAGTGGGGACCGACCGGCCGACTGACATAGTGAGATGTAGAATTGCCCGTGACTAGACTCGCATGCGACTAAGAAGTTATTGGATTTTGTGGCGATAATTGTAACACAAATTTTGGGGGTATAAAACAGAAAGAAGTAAATAACGTCTACAGCCGGCTAAACAAATCAATGGGAAGAAATATTATAGGTGTTGCCTATGGTGTTAATTTGTTCACAACTGTCTTTAAACTGCTGTTGACGTACGAGAAGAACACGAGAGACACAGAAAACGCCTACGCCTACAAAGGCTCAAATGCTACAAGAAGAAACATCATAAACCACAAGAAACAAACCAATAACACACAAACAGTAAAAAACACAAAACAGAAACAACACGAATGTACACGCAAAAGAACCATAAACCAAAAATAACACAACAAGAATCAAGAAAGAGTACGTAAAAAGATCACGAATATTAAGATAAAGCACTGAGAAACAACATCAAACTCAAACAACGCCTGCGATTCCCTATCACCAGGGATTTTCTCTCCCCCCCCTCCTCCTCTATCCTTTTCATCAGGGAATCTATCCCTACCTATTTATCTTCCACTATTATTTACATTGAGGCATACGTTATTTCAGTTGCAATCACATATGTGTGTATGTATTTTCCTTTTCACTACTTTTTATATCCAAGTCGAAGTCCCAGTCCAAGTACTGCATATTGAAGTAGAAACTGTTTTGGTGAATGTTTACAAATATTTCCACATTTATGCTGTGCGTGTTACTCAACTAAAAGAGTTCTTTGAGTTTGCGAATCTTGAGTATAAGGAGATCCCTCAACATGGTAATACTAGATTTCTTTCACTACTTCCAGCTATTGAAAGAATCTTACAAATATATCAAGGACTGACGTCGTACCTTTCCTATAGTGAGCACAGTCTAGTGATGATTAAAAAAACTATGTGTGGTTCACTCATGGACAGCTAAATATGTTTAATAAAACAATCTTGTCTATGAAGAAAGCTAGAGCAAGTGCCACTGACATTCTTGCAGATTTGTAAAGATTGAAAAATTTTAAAAAAAGCTAGATAATAAAGTTCTATTCTAGTGATCTAAAAGAAAACTGTTCAAGACACTTGATGAGAATGGAAATATCAATGCTGATATACAGTAGTTGTGTAAGAATTTAGGATGTTTTTTATAATCGCTCTTTTGCTTACCTACAATGAACTGTGGAGAATAGGTTTGGCTGACGCGAATCCTCCGTTTATATATATATATATATATATATATATATATATATATATATATATATATATATATATATATATATATATATATATTTATATATATATATATGGGACTCAATCCTCTCACTCAACTCTTTAAATTATCGTCTTTCTCCAGCCACATACGCGAAGATAAAAGGGGCTGGTATCCTCCGAACTCGCTTAACTAGGAGGGGGCCGAGACTTTCGGCATCTCTTAGGTACCTCTTCCGCCCCACCATTTTTCCTTTACCCAACAACTCCAAATCTCTCCCTTCGTCCTGTGCTCATCAGCAGGCGCTGTCGGCGTCTCTTCTGAACATTAGGATGCAGACCAATAAGTCGGAGTATGTCCATGACCTCGTTGTTCGCATTGGAGTTTCCTTTCTTGGCCTTACAGAAACCTGGCTCGAACCTGATTCTGGTTCATGCACTGCCCTTGCAACCCCTCCGGGTCATTCTTTCCTGCATGTTCCTTGGAACCACCGTGAAGGGGGGGTGTACTGATTTCCAAATCATCCTTCTCCTCATTTGAGGCTTTCATTGCTGTTTCACGTGCTGTGCCCGCTCTGACTATTGTGGTCCTTTACCGCCCTCCAACTCGTCTCCGGCCTTATTTCTAGAGGAGTTCATTAACCTACTCTCCGACCTTTCCTCTACTGGTTCTCTCCTTATTCTTGGTGACTTCAATCTTCCTAGCCACAATGAGACTTTTTGCGCATTAATTTACATCATCGACCTCTTCTCTCTTACACAACATGTGTAATCCTCAACACATATACATGGTAATATCCTTGGCTTAGTCATCTCAAACCTCCATATATCTAATTTAACAGTATCTGGCCTTTCTAATACGATTTCCGACCAATTCTTGGTCAATTTTAAATTCTACATTCCCTTCCACTTCTCCACTTGCTCGTCCCGAGATCCTACTCCTTTCCGGTGACTCTCGTCAATTGATACTACTCTCTCTTTAAGATGTTGTTTATGTCATGCTTCCTATTGATACTACTGCTTCACCTGACCAAACCTTAAACTCACTGCACCAATCATTACTTGCCTACCTTGACATGCACGCCCCACTTATCACTCCTTCTTCAAACCGTTATCACTGCGCCCCTTGGTTCACCATGGGACTACTTCGTCCAAGGAGGTCCTTCGTGCTCATGAACGAGCCTTTCGTAAAGCACGCTCCGGTGGGCAGGACAGGACTTCCCTCTCACTTGCCTATCGCCTTGCTACTTCGACTTATTCTTCAAAATTAAAATCAGCGCGTGATGCTCATTCACGCAAACTTTTGTCTCAGAGCAAGAATGACCCTCGGAATATCTTTCGTCTCCTCTCTTGTATTTCCTCGCCTAGCCCATTTCCCCCACCTCTCCTCCCATCAACACCTCTACTCTTTTTAAATTTTTATCTGATAAAATTATTAACCTTCGCGCCAAACTACCCCAGTCGTCTGAACAAGCCCATGCTGTTCTCCCCGACCATAGTCCATTGCAGCTTAATGTCCTCACTCGGGCGTCCTCGGAGGAAGTAACTACCCTGATCTCGGGGTCTAACAAATCTGGATCACCTAAGGACGTCTTCCCATCCAAATTCCTCCACCAAATTCTCCCTGCTGTCCTATCACTGATTCTTCATCTCTTTAACATTTCTCTTGCCACAGGGGTGGTTCCCTCTTCCTTCAAACATGTCTCAATTCGTCTTATCCTTAAAAAAACATACCTTAACCCCTCTGAACCATCTAGATATCCCCCTATCTCACAGCTTCCATTCCTCTCTAAGATCCTAGAGAGAGTGGTTTTCTCTCGCCTTAATAACCATGTTTTTTAACTGCAATATCGATGAAACGTACCAATCTGGGTTCAAAGCTAAGCACTCTGCTGAAACTGCTCTTCTTAATTTTCAGACGGTTTACGTAGAGCTGCAAATAGGGGTTGTACATCCATTCTAGTCCTCCTATACCTCTACTCTGCTTTCGACACCATCGACCACACTGTCTTCCTTGATCGTCTTCAAATTTTCCTTGGTCTCTCGGGCACTGCACTTGCTTGGTTTCGCTCATACCTCTCCTCCTGCACTCAGTCGGTTGCGCTCGATAACCTCTCCTCCGAGCCTGCGCCAATTCATTTTAGGGTGCCTCGGGGCTCAGTCCTTGGTCCCCTCCTCTTTCGCATCTACTTACTTCCTCTTGCCTCACTTCTTTGGGATTTGGACCTGTCCTTCCAACTCTATGCTGATGACACTCAGATATACCTTTCCTCATCTCCTGTGTCATTTACAAAGCTCCTTTCAGCAGTCTACATCTCCATAAACGAATGGCTGTCTGCCAACTTTCTCAAACTTAACCACGATAAAACTGAAGTTCTCCTTGTTGGTACCGCTTCGATGGTAGAGAAATCTAAAGGTCTCTTCTCGTCCCTTAACCTTGGGGAAACCAATGTCGCCTCCTCTGTTACCGTTAGTAATCTTGGTGTTATTTTCGACGAGCAACTTTCGTTTAAACCGCACATCCATCGTATCTGTAAGTCTTCCCTCGGTTTCCTCCGCAACTTCTCCCGTGTTCGATCCCATTCTGATCGACGAAGCCTTGAGTCTGCTATTCATGCCTTCGTCACCTCACGCTTAGACTACTGCAATTCTCTTCTAGTGACTCTCCCTTCTTCGTCACTTCGCCGCCTACAACTATTTCAAAACTATGCTGCCCGGTTCCTCCTTCGCCGCCCCCGGTTATTTCCTTCGATGCCTCTGTTACAGGAGCTACACTGGTTACCTATTCGCTTCCTTACCCACTATAAAATTCTTCTCATCACCTACAAGGCCCTAAAACTCGAGGCTCCACCTTATCTCACGTCTGCCCTCTCTCGTCGTCAAACTCCTCAGGCACTCCGGTCTAACCTCACTCCCATCCTGAACACTCCTCGTTCTGTCCTCTGCTTGATGGGTTACCGTTCCTTCTCAGTTTGTGCTCCTAGACTCTGGAATGCTCTTCCTGTCGAAGTCCGATCCTCTCCCTCCCTTGCTACTTTCAAACGTCTCCTGAAGACTCATCTCTTCAGAATTGCCTTCTCTTCTCTGAAAACATTCTCTATACTCAGTACACAATCTGCGCTCTGTGAGGGCTAACAGCCCTGAAGGGCGCATTATAAATACTTATTATTATATATATATATATATATGTGTGTGTGTGTGTGTGAATTTGGGCAGTATATTTTTATTATAGCAGGTCTGATTGAAAGCGACCGCTAGTCTCGTGCAAATGATTTTCTTTTTAATCTTCTCGATTTGTCCTATGTTCGTGTGTCCGGTATAGTCCTTAATGTGAGATTTTCGGATCTTTGCTACCAAATTTGGTTTACTATAGATCCTAACATGGATCTTTTGGTTGGGCGCCTTGCTGCTAGTACCTCGATTTATGACTCCCAGGACTCCCTACCAAAAGATCCATCTTAGAATCTATAGTAAACTAAATTTTGTAGCATCTATGGTTATGAAGAACAGCTCCGCCCCCGGAGTGTCTAAAGAAATCGTGCTCTGATATTGTCTATAAATTTTTGTGCCGAGAGGAGATGTAAAAACCTCACATTAAGGACTATATCGGACATCACTACCGCACTAAGGAGGCGCCTAATGGCCCACAAATACCATTAGGCCATACATCAGCACTTTGTGGATGTCGATGACAGAATACCTACCATAGAAGAATTGATGGGAAACACAGAGATAATTCATGAAGAGTGGAATTACGTCCGCCTTCTAATAACCGAAGCTGTGAGCATCTCCCTTCAGAAGCTCACCCTGAACATCCAACACGAAGTTAATAATACACTTCCGTCGTGCAAAGCAAGACGAACATGAAGAAATAGCTCAATAACTCCTCCTCAGAAAAGCAATAACCTTTGCCCTTCTACAAAACAGAGCCCATTAAACGAAGTTCAAGTATTAGCGCTACTATGTTCCCTCAGACCTCGAAACAACGGGAGAAGTATTCCAAATAGTCAGATACCGAGATAGTCTTATTTTCTATGTTTCTTTTATTTCTTCATAAACATATAAATATAGGTATGTATGCCTGTATCTCTTATTATTTTTATATTTTCGAAATATTTTTAAAAGATTTAGTCAAGTTAAGTTACTTGCTTTAAATTATCAGCTTTTGACAGTTAATTGTCAGTAGTAGCTCGAAAATGGTGCAGAGCACCGAAACAGCTGTCGTGACGTTTAAATAAATGGAGGAAAGACATTTGCATATCTTTCGCCTGAAATTAACAACAGAAAACAAAATAAAACTAAGGAAATATAAAGATTTTTGTAAAAGAATTATCGATGCCACAGAAGCAATAAACTTCAACCTAAACTGCATAAGGGCAGGAGTACACGAGCGACACTGTGGCGCCACGTCGTCTCGTCGGTGTGTGGATTCCCATAGGTTTCCATTGTTTAAAGCCACGCCGCGCACACAAGCGTCTGTGGCAGGCGACTGTGGCGAGCTGTCGCTGATCCCCACCACAGAGTGGCGCGGCTCTGTGTCGAGGATCCGCACACATGAACGACTGTGGCTGAGCAACGGCCACGTGCTGCCTGGCCGTCACATATCTAACGTTGAGTAGTTTACAAGTGACACATTTTACTATACCATGGCTACACTCGATCTAGATAGATTTATTATTGAAATTGAAGACCGACCAGCGATATGGGACCTACGCTGCAATGACTACAGCAATAAAATTGCAAAAGTCAAGTCATGGAAGGAGATGTGCGACAATCTTCGTGTCCGACTTCAGAGAGCTGGATTCTGTAGGAAAAAACAAATGAGTTATGTTTCTGTATTATAGTTACAATAAAGTCCATAGTCGACTCCGCTACATTTATGCATTGAACACTATTAATAAAAAACAAACACATTGGATAAGAAATTAAAACTAAGTCCTATTAAGCTGTTTACATTTAACCGTTACCATCAGACAGACTTACAACATTCAGTGTTTGTGTAAACTCTACACCATCCCTTTCTCTTACAAAGTTGTGCAAAGTGCAACATGCTCTGATAAGATTTTCAGCATTCTCAACCTTTACATCTAGTGGTCTGTGGAATATGCGCCATTTATTTGCTAGAATGCCAAAAGCACTTTCTATGTATCGCTTTGCTCTTGATAGGCGATAGTTCAAGATTTTCTTCTTGTGTCAGAGATTTTTGCCCCCATATGGTCGTAGCATGTGAGTAGAGAGACCGAAGGCCTCGTCACCAACCAAAACGAAGGGAAGTTGGTCTCCATCGGCTGACACTGGTTAATCACTTGGGATGCTCAATGTATATTGCTGCATTTTTTGGTAGAGGTTACTGTTTTTGTAGATTAAGGAATCTGATGTTTTACCATAATAGGAGCTAATATCCACATAAGTAAACCTGTAATTTTTATCACCTAGAGCCAGTAACACCATTGAAAAAAACTTATTGTAACAAAAGTATTTAGAACCACTGCCTGTTGTTTGAATGAACCTCACATGCTTTCCATCAATTGCTCCAATGCAGTTGGGAAACTGTACTTGAGAGTGAAAGCCTTCTTCAATCTTGAGCCATTCTCCCGTTGTCAGTTCTGAGGAAACATAGGTCATGTAGATGCTGCCATATCTTTCGCAGACTTCATAGACGATTCCTTCAAACAGCTTTCTTTTCTTCTTTAAATTTACAAGAAAATGCCACATGAAGATGAAGGTGCAGAGGATCCAACTGACGGGAGAAATGCAGAGAAAAAGTCTCAGCCACTGTATACTTCTACTCATCAAATGAAGAGGAAGAAACCAGTGCATTCAGATGAGCAAGTTCTTTTCCAAGCTTTAGCAAAGAAAGCAAATGCACCAGATGACCCTGATCAGCAATTACTGCTTACTCTGCTGCCCGACTCCAAATGTATCCCTGAGAGTGCAAAGCTAGATGCTAAGGTGGAATTCATGAATATACTTAAGAGGTATAAGCAACATCCAACACTTGCTAATCAGTAATATTTCCCTCCATAACATAATTTCTTCCCAGTTCCAAGTTCATCAATGAGTCATGCACCACACAATTGCTACCCTAATACCATGCATTCACAATCAACAGCAACACAAGGCCAACCAATACCACCTCTTACACCATCCCCTGCACCAGCTGCAACTTCCCAGGCAATGTCTCCATGATCTGACTGTTCAAGCATTTATGATGAATATTAAACCCAATAAAACATTGAAGTAAAATAACATTCCCATATTTTCAGTAGCATATTAACTATTTTTTATTGGAAAAAAAGTATGATAATTAAGTTAAATATTCAAAAGGAAATCCTACTGCATCATGTATTTTAGTAAAAGTGAAATACACTCTGATGGTTCAGAATCTATAATAAAGGTCTGCTACTGATAATTGTATTATTTACATACCTTAATGTTATGACAAGTCTCTCTTCAGCTGGAATGCTCCGCCTCGTGTTTGTATTGGCTTTCTGGATGTAGGGACCAAGTAAGGGAAGGAGCTCATTAAAACTTTCTTGAGACATCCTGAAGTAGGTGAAGCATTTTGCACTGTCTGCTCTCAAATCAGCCATTATGGTGTAAAATTGTGCATGAGTTAGCCTCGATGAAGTTATTGGGTGCATCCATAGTCCTCTCTGTTTTTCACGACGACGACAACGGCGCCGCAGAAGCAGAAGTAATGCAACTACTTCGTCCTCAGAGTGAGCATGAGTGTAGGAATGTATGCATTGGTTGTGGTGTATTGGGTGAGGGGTATACATGTGTTGTATGTGGGCTGCGTGAATGCATTGTAGATTTAAAGGGGATGAGAAGGCAGAATTTAGACAGGATATGTAGGCTAGAGGGGTTAATTGCTGAGCTCAGGAGGGAACTTAGTGTTAGGCTTAGGGCTGGGAATAGGTTAAGTGGTGAGGTAGGCCAGTTAGATGTTTCAGGTGAAGGTAGAGGGCCGGTGGAGCAGGTAAGATATGATAGTTCTAGGGATAGTGAAGTTAGCCCCCTTAGATTAGTTAGAAATAGGCCTAGTGAGGATGGGGGACAATGGAGAGTGGTTAGGAAACGTGAAGCTAAGGAGGCTTCTCCTGTTCTTTGTGAGAATAGGGTTACCTCTGTTGAGGTGGTTAGCCAGGGAAAGAATAGGTGTGTGAGTCAGAGGGACACAGAACCCATTAGCTTGACTAATAGATTCAGTGCCCTAAGAGAGGAAGTAACTGGAAGTGATATGACGTATGGGGGTGGGGGTGGAGGTAGAGTGACTGGTAGTTTGAATGAGAATAGGAGTGGAGATCGAGTTAGGTCTGTGGGGGTTAGGAATAGAAGTCTGACTGAAGTGCTTGTGATGGGTAATTCACGAGTTAGATATTTATCTAGGAAGTTGAATGCAAGTAGATTGAATGGTTTGAGGGTGTGTTTGCAGGGTGCTGGAGTGAGAGATCTGTCTGATAGGTATGAGGAGCTGGTGTCTGGCTGTGCAAGGGATGCGGTTGTGATTACACATGTAGGAGTGAATGATGTGCAGAAAGTGGGTGCATGTGAGTTACATGAGAGGTACAAGAGGTTGATTGAAAAGGTGAAAGAAAGTAGGATGAAAGGTGTTGTGACAGGTGTGCTTCCAAGAATGGATGTTGGGGTAGAATGGATATATCGTGCGATTGGGCTGAATGATTATGTGAGAAGGATGTGTGAGATGGAAGGTGTCATGTTTGTGGATGTGGGGGATAGGTTTGTTGGAATGAAAGAAATGTATGCGATGGATGGACTGCATTTGAGTAGGAGGGGGGTAGATGTGTTGTGGGAGGAGTATGATCGTGTTATTAGGTCTTTGCGGGTGGGAAACTAGATACTAATAGTGGTCAGGGAATTATGAGAAGACATTATAGTACTGAAAGTAGAATGGACTTGGCAGATAACAGAAATAGGTTACAAGACGATAGAGGTGAGGTCATTCCGGTTTCAAGAGGTGCTTCAGGGATAAAGGGGTTAAATTGTTTCTATACAAATGCTCGTGGTCTTAGAAACAAGAAGGATGAGCTATTTAGTTATATTAGCAATGAGGATATAGATATATTATGTGTTCCTGAATCATGGGTTAATGAAATAGAATTTAGTGACACTATAAGTGAATTTGATTTACAGGGCTATAATATGCACATTAGTCAAAGGACATGTAGGATTGGTGGAGGAATAATTATCTATATAAAAAACCACATTTTTTCAAGTTTAAATACTTCAATAAAGCAAGATGGAGTTGAGTCACTTTGGATAGATATTAGGTTCAGTAAAAATAGAATGGTGCATTTGGGAGCTTTTTACAGGCCACCTGGGCAGACTGATGATATGGATAAACTAATGATAAGGGAAATAGGTAAGGGATGTGAAACAGATGCAGTTATTATTGGGGACTTCAACTTAAACTCTGTGGACTGGGAAAATATGATAGGTAGGGATAGAACAAGTGGCAAGTTTATAAAATGCTTTGAGGATAATTTTTTGAATCAATTTGTTAATAAGCCAACGAGGGGGGACAATATATTAGATTTAGTACTTTCTAACAATGATCATTTAGTTCAAGGATTGACTGTTGGGGAAGCATTGTGAAATAGTGACCATCAGGTAGTTCGTTTTAACTTTGGAACTGAGAAGGGTAAAATAACCGAGAATGCTGTAAAAGTTCCAAATTTTCATAAGGGAGATTAAGTAAAACTCTGAAGCTTGTTAAATTTTGTAGACTGGGATGTAGAATTCAGAGGTAAAAATGCTTATGGTATGTGGGATACTTTCAATCATATAATAAATGTAGTCCAAGAACAATGTATCCCAATGAAGGCCATTAGAAACAAAAGTAGGAAACCATTATGGTAGAAACAGGAGATAGCTAGAAAAAAATTCAGAGAAGAAAAGGGCATATAAAAAATTACAGGTAGAAAATAAGATTCAAAATTTAAGTGATTATAGAATGGCTAGGAATGAGTTAAATAAGATTATAAAGAAGAACAAAAGGGTGTCAGAAATTAAATTAGCTCAGGATAGCAACAAAGATCCTAGGAAGTTCTTTAGTTACTATAAAATTAATAACAAGTCTGGCAGAGTTAAAATAGGGCCTATCAAATATGAAGGGGTTGTGAGAGAAACTGATGAGGAAATAGTTGAGGTACTAAATGGTCATTTTTCATCAGTATTTACAAAGGAGAAACTAAATAGTCTTATGTATAGTACTCATGGGTCAGGGAAAGAAGTGTTTACTACCATTAGTGTGGATTGGAGGATGATAAAAGAACTAATAGGTGAGTTAGATACTACCAAGGCCTCCGGCCCTGATAATATTCATTCTAGGATACTTAAAGAAGGGGTAGAAAGTATCTCAATAGCTCTGGAGAAGTTATATACTAGGTCACTGGAATATGGAGAAATACCCGATGATTGGAAGAGAGCGAATGTAGTCCCCATTTTCAAGAAGGGTAGTAAAGAGGATCCAAATAACTTTAGACCGGTTAGCCTAACTCCTGTAGTCTGTAAAATTCTTGAGAAAATAGTTAAAAAAGGGATTTGCCAACATCTAGAGAGGGAGGGGTTAATCAGCGATGCTCAGCATGGGTTTAGATCAGGTAGATCATGTTTGACTAATTTACTAGACTTTCTGGAGTTTGTAACAGATCAAGTAGATAAGGGAGAGAATGTAGATATAATTTACTTAGATTTTAGTAAAGCATTTGATAAGGTACCACATAGGAGACTAGTTCATAAATTAAAAATGATTGGGATATGTGGAGGTGTTTCAAATTGGATAGCTGAGTGGCTGAAAGACAGGAAGCAAAGGGTAGTGCTAAATGGTGTAAAGTCAGAGTGGAGGGATGTTATCAGTGGGGTTCCTCAGGGATCAGTTCTCGGTCCATTATTATTTGTCATCTATATAAACGATCTTGGGGAGGCAGTTAATAATAAAGTGTCAATTTTTGCGGATGATACCAAATTACCAGCTGTAGTTAAAGATATTGATGATAATTTTAAAGTGCAGGGGGATTTAAATAAATTGTTATCCTGGGCACATAGGTGGCAAATGACTTTCAACCTTGATAAGTGCAAAGTTATTAACATGGGAAAAGATAATAGAGAATTTAACTATGAAATGGATGGGCATTGGCTGAGCTCAGTAGAGGATGAGAAAGATCTAGGAGTAGTAATAGATAAGTCCTTAAGGTTTTCTAAGCAGTTTATTGAAGCAAGAAATAGGGCAAATAGAGTGCTGGGTTTTATTAAGAGAAATGTCAGTTACAAAAGTAAGGAGGTTATTCTTAAACTCTATAACTCTTATGTTAGGCCACATCTAGAGTACTGTATACAGGCATGGTCCCCACATTTTAGACACGATATTAACCTTCTTGAGTCAGTGCAACGGAGGGCAACAAAGATTATTCCTTCCCTGAGGCACCTTGAATATATAGATAGACTGAGGGTATTAAATATGTTCTCGTTCGAAAGGAGTTGTGTGAGAGAGGATATGATTGAGCTGTTTAAAAATTTGGGGGGGATAGATAAATTGGATGTTAGCAAGTTTTTTGAGTTGGATGATGGAAATCGGACTAGAGGTCACCACTTGAAAATTAAAAAGCAAGGATTTAAGAAAATATTTTTTCACCAATAGAGTGGTGGACTTCTGGAATAAATTGCCACGGAGGGTAGTAGGTAGTCCAAATTTAAATGTATTTAAAGAGTAGGTTGGATGAGTTTATGGAAAGGGAAGGTTGTGATGGTTCCTAAGTTTTGTATATATTAATATTGTTTGTATATATTTATAGCTGCATGATTTAGTTCTTGACGAACCTTGATAGGTAATACCCTTTTTTGTGGAAGCAATCCTCTGAATGTAGTTTTCCTGCGAGTTTGGGTGCCTTAAAAAAGAAGCCGTTTGACTCGGATGACCTATGATGAGCCCTTGTGGCTTTTGTCATCTGTTATATTATATTGTGGGGGACTTTGATTTTGTCTTTCCCTGTTCATGGTGCTTTTTGTGGGTGGGTTTGGACGGAGGTGGATGACCTTTGATAGGCCCTTGTGGCTTTTGTCATTCGTGAAATTATGTTATGTTATGTTAACTGCGGCTTCGAAGGGCATCGCGCGTACCGCAGTGGCGTTGTGCCCATACACACGGGCCACTCTGTGGTGTGGCTCAGTCAAGACACAGTGGCTTAAACACGCCACGTTGTAGCGCCACAGCGTGGCGAACACAAAGTCGCTCGAGTACTCCCGCCCCAAGAGAAAAACCTGTGCCTAAAAAGTATATATATATATATATATATATATATATATATATATATATATATATATATATATATGAGGTATATTCAAAAGCAGGAGAAGATGTATTGCTTAGCTTCATGAAAACTTTTTATTTTCCTTAAGTGGTTATTTCTTATGGAAAATTAAAGGAAATCAGGAAGCTAAACAAAAACTCTTCTGCTGTTAAATATACCTCTTCTGCCGTTTGATATAACCATTCCTTCATAAAAACATGGTCCCCTTACAATATATATACGAGGGGCGGTGAATAAGTTTTGCAATTCGGATATAAGGAAACGAAATATGAGGAAAAGTGTATTATTATTTTTCAATATAACTACCCTCCACTTCAATGCACTTGCGCCACTTGTCCCTGAGGCTTCGAATTCCCGACAACCAGAAATCTCCCGAATGCTGTTCAATCCACTCCTGGACGGCGAACTGGACATCTTCATCGTCCCCAAACCGGCGTCCACGCAGTGCAGCCTTGAGTTGGCGGAATAAAAAGTAGTCGCTAGGGGCCAGATCTGGACTGTAGGGGAGATCGTTGGGCTCCTCGAATCTGCACTTGTGCAGAGCAGCTTGTGCAACTCTAGCCTTGTGGACTTTGACGAGGTTGAAGTCGATCATGGGGCGTGAGGTTTCTAGGGACCCAACGGGCAGAGGCCTTGGTCATGGCTAAATTGTCATGGGTGATGTTGATAACACTTCCATGTCATATTCCAAGTTCTCGCTTGATTTCTTCGACCTTCACCCGTCGATTTTCGAGGATGATCCTCTCCACACGGGCCACATTGTTCTCGCTGATCACGTCTGACGGGCGTCCTGTGCGACGGTCATCTTCAAGGGACTCACGACCATGGTGGAACCCCCTATTCCATCGAGCAATAGTTGCATAGGAAGGAGGGGGATCGGTGTACATTGCAACCATGCGTTCATGGATCTCTTTTGCATTCTTACCTTCCTTGGTGAAAAATTTGATCACTGCGCAGTGCTCAACCTTCTCCATTGTTGAAAAATTTGTGACTGAAGATCTGCGATGAGTTACTGCTTCTTAAATAGACGAGGCAGGAGTGTGGCTGCAGGTCCTGACTTTTCATAACTTGTCCTAACACCCTCACAAACAGCCATCCCCCTTCCTCTGTTTTACCGTACCGATTCGCAACACTTATTGACCGCCCCTCGTATATATATATATATATATATATATATATATATATATATATATATATATATATATATATATATATATATAAAAGGAGCAACTACAGGATCTGCGGGTGATTATACAACCACCACAGGGCTATGCCATTTTTATTTTCTGTCTTTCAAATAAAATTTGAAGACAGAAAGAAAGATGCAGAAACCTGGTGTAGCTGACTATAAATACATATAGTACAAGAGGAATAAGAATTGGATGCGAATGAGCAAATGAGACAAGAAATCGGATTTATTTTTGGTTTTTTTTAAAGGCAAGAGAGAAGGACATTAGAAGAATCCAGAATCAAAGGGAGCAGAGGGGCGCACAGTGAAGGCGATCCTTTACCGAGAAGACAGAAATAACGCCTAGGGGAAAAAAGATTTGAATTCCTGTGAGCGGGTAAGAGGATGTGGTATTAAAATTCCTTGGTGGTTCCTAGCTTAAGGAGATACTGGGTTTGATGGGGTAACGCTTTGGGCGAAGTATAGTTACTGTGCCTGGTAGCTTAGCGGTAAAGCATCTGACCAGCAATCACCACACCCGGGTTCGAGTCCCGGCCAAGAATTGAAAACTTTTTTCCCCTGGCGTTATTTCTGTCTTCTCGGTAAAGGATCTCCTTCACTGTGCCGCCTTCTGCTCCCTTTGATTCTGGATTCTTCTAATGTCCCTCTCTCTTGCCTTTAAAAAAACCAAAAATAAATCCAGTTTCTTGTCTCATTTGCTCATTCGCGTCCAATTCTTATTCCTCTTGTACTATATATATATATATATATATATATATATATATATATATATATATATAACCTTTTCGGTCATCTTCTGGGGCATAAATAAAATAAGAGGTGAAAGTGTGAGAGAGAGATAGAAAAAGGTAGAAAAGATTGTGTAAGTGTGGGATGAGTGGTGTGGATGATATGAATGAAGAGAGGTTTTCATTGTGATAAATAATTTGTAATGAGGGCGATGGTGATATGTGCCAGGTTGCCTAGATAACGCTTTCGCTTTATATTGTGCTTTGCTTCTTTTTTTTACAGCAGAGGAGCCTTTGCTTTCGAGGTTTTTTGTTTTTCTTGAGGTTATTTTTCATTTGTTTCTGTTAGGTTTCTTTTAGTTAAATATTCGAGCCTTTGTTTTCATAATGTTTTCTTGTGAGCTTTTTAATTTTTTTATATTTACTTATGGTTCTGGTTATTGGAGCACTCAAGTGCTCTTATGCCTTGTTTAATTCATTCTTCAATAGCTTTTATACTTATTTGTATTTTGTACATTCCTTTATATTAAATTTTTGTATCGTTCTTCATGTCTCTTCTTGTTTGAGTCTTAGCTGTAAAGTGGTTCTATTTTATAATGATAAATATAAAGAAATTCAATAGTATAAATAGTAAATATGTGTGGACATTTTACATATTTTAGAGAAGCAGCCATCAAGGTAGTTTAATATGAAAATTAAAAATAAATTTGAAATCAAAATGAAAATTTTTTTGAGCTTTAAATGAAAATTATTATAAATTTTTGAAATGAGATTTTATTAGTATCAACTATTTAATCCGTTAAGTTTTATGGTCCTATGTGTAGCCATTAAGCCTCGGTCTCTTTTCTTGGATTAAGATAACTTCCCTGATGTGAAGGCGAGGGTGGTTAGTTTTCATCCTCATCATCACTAACTTTATAATTTAAGAAGGGGATTTTTTGAGTATTTGAATAATAACTTCATCTTAGTTTGGTTATGACTTATGTATTTTATCAAAGTTATTTCTAATAATTCTTTTATAATATCAAAAAACAAAATGGTGAAGTTCATAAATAAATATAACTATATATTTTAGCAACGAGATATTTTGAAAGGGGAAAAATTTAGTTTAGAATTCCTTTTTAAAATTATTATAATTGGCGAAGTTCAGAAAATTTATAAAAAATTTAACCATGGCTGCTTTTTTTTTAGATTTTAAATTTGAATCTTATTCCTGCATGCTAAAACAAATGTGAAATGCACATTTGAGCAAAAAAAACCTATTTTTTTTTAATGTATTTTACATTTTATCCTTTTGCATATAATAAATTTAGAAATAATTGTGAAGCTACACTAAATCTGATATAAGTGCAAATCACATTTCTCTTAGCATACGGCCGTTAGTAGCGCAGCGTAAGCTCCCCCCGTATGGGGGAGTGGTGAAGCTATTACCTGTTCCTTTTTATTATGGTATTTTCCACTAAATTTCTCTTGAGAGATCGGTTCTATACTCTATTAATAATTTTTTTTGATATATATATATATATATATATATATATATATATATATATACCAACTCGAAGAAGCCCACCAAAGACGAGCAGCCGTGACCCGGGATGACATATGCCGCCTACATATATGGAGGGCGATCTTCTTTCTTCTGTAGTTCTGTTCTGTAAACCTGAGAGGCGAAACGTCAATAAAGAACTCCGGAGTGTTTCCCGATTTTTACTTCCTCCACCCATTCCCACCCATATATATATATATACAACTTCACCGCAGGAAAGAGAAAATGGAATAATTTTTCTTCGGAAATATTTTATTTCTTACTTCGAAAAAATCCAAGCTGGGGTGAGATTCGAGCCCCAGCTCGGATTTTTTCGAAGTAAGAAATAAAACCTTTCTGAAGAAAAATTATTCCGTTTTCTCTTTCCTGCGGTGAAGTTGGATTTATTTCACCATTCTCTCGCGCTCATGAGAGATATATGCATACATATATATATATATATATATATATATATATATATATATATATATATATATATATATATATATATATATATATGAATATATATATATATATATATATATATATATATATATATATATATATATATATATATATATATATATATATATATATATATATATGTATATATATATATATATATATATATATATATATATATATATTGTCTCTTATGTAAAGTAACCATAGATATTGATTCAATTGGGCAACATGGGGCCCCTCTACCTGAAGAATGCATTTTGAAACCATGTAATTCGAATTCTATTGGTTTAATATTAATTGAATTAACTCGCAGATTGATCAGAAGTCGTGAATGAAACAACGCCTCATATTGAGATCCAGCGCGGTTTTGGTCCGTGTATCTTCTGATTGGCAAACATATCATAGAGTGGATGAGTGAATGAAAAATCAACAAAACAAGTAGGGACTAGGTGCCTCTTAAGGATGTTTAATGTCACACTTTTCTTCAAGATATGCAGAGATCATAGCCCCCCAAATATTGACTGTCACTTGACTTCCACGGAGGTAAATACTTTCTTGTATTCATAAATATTATTTACTCTTTCACTGACTTCTCGATCAAAGGAATTTTTGAATTAGCTGCGTTTATGGAAATCAGCAAATTTCGCTCCTTGAGATGGGTGTTCCTTCGTTTTGGAGGTTGGGGCTTGGAAAGATGTTTACCTTCCGGGTCTTTATTGCCCCAAGTAGTTAATTCGAGTCATCTTCTGCGCATTTGCACCGTTTCTATCAGTCCAAAAGGCCTTTACTTCCTTGCAAAACGAAATGGGGAGTTAACGGCATTTATGCACCGTTCTGGTTCAACTACCTACAATTTCTCTAATTAATCATATATTTTTGCTCACCGTTATTTTATAACTTCACCTTAACCTAGGTTTTAGAATGTTCGGGTATAAATACCCTCATTGGTTAATTTTATTTAGATAAGCGATCTATATGTTTACAGATATACCGTTATTTCATGGTAATGCTTGCTAAGTGTTACAACAAGGAAAGAAGGTACCCTAGGAGACCTTACGGTCCATTCAAAGAGGGTAATGTTGTTAAGAATTAGTAAAGTTACTTGATCAGCACTTCTAATAAAATCATTCTACGGATTGCTTTGATTTATCTATCGAGTACTCAAGATGATTATCGAGTGCGTCTATGCTCCGACTTCGCTCTTGCATTCACAACTCAATCTAGCTGAGAATATCGTCACAAATCCACCAAAGCGCAGATCCAACTTAGAGAGAGGGAAAAACGACGAATTCCAAGTGCTTTCAAACTTCATTTCAGTTCATCGTCAATAAATACAAGAATTACAAAAAAAAACGAAGTATCTTTAAATCTCAAAATCCCACGTACAGGAATACAGTATCGAAGCAGATATCTTTCATTAACATGACGTCCTCTTTCAGCCTGTAAATGGTGGTACTTCTGTTTAGTTTTCCGACTTTGGTATCATGCCACATTGTACCAGGGAGTCAGAGAGCAAATGCAGATCAAGAGAGACAATTTGAGACAAATGCCCACGAAAAGACAAGGATTTAATATTTTTCCTTCACTTAACAATTTGGCCGAGCCCTTTTTCGGACTACGTGAAACTGTCTGAAACTCCTGCGTCTCATTACAAAAAACAGGCCATAAATATCCCATTGCTACGATCATGGTGCCTAAAAAAATAGCTGGTCATCTTCTTCTCGTTATTGCAAATAATTAACAACTAAACGTTAGTGCGAAATATCATTAATTATCCAGATCCAAATTCATCAAAGAGAACAAAAACTTCCGTGTCTAAGTCATTAAGAAGCCTTTCAAAGATCTCGCGTGACAAGTTACTTTCGTTTCATTCGAAGCTATTATCTTAAATTAAATCAGTTCATTTTTACCCTCCGTATTTCCTTTCTTCTAAACATTTCTAACCATAACTTTAACATCCAATGAAAGAACAGTCTTGAAATTATGCCTGTCCATCCCATGGAAATGAAATGAATCTGGCCACATGTTTCAATATGTCAAGCACATTTTCACAAACAAAGGTAGTCTGGTATGAATTTTCTCAAATTTTAGACCAGTTTCAATTAAAGCAGCGTTAGCGAGGATAAAGGCAATAAAGTAAGCTGACTGCCATAAATAAACCCCAATTTTTTTGCCTTCGCAACATACGCCCACAAAAGAGGGAAAAGAGAAGGAAGCTGTGTTTCCAGATCGAGAGCACTCGCTGCTCGAGCCTGATTAATATCCATTCCCGTCGTGTCTTACTGCAAGACATAAATATCAGCTGGCAATCCCTTGTTTGCTTCAACATGCGAGTAGAGACAATCTCTATGTAACGATATCCGATACAAACAGCAAGATCTCTCTTTTTTAATCTTAGGTTTTCCAGATGTGACGTCATTAGCTTGTATGAGTTTTTATTCCCCTTAAAGATTTCACACGCATTACGCATTCGGAACTAGTACCAACCTCATCGCAATCAGGGATAGTGGACACGTATAGATGACTTTCAAGAGTCAATGTGGGTAATTGCGCCACTTAATTTGCTACATTCATTTATCTTTTACCTCGAAATGAGTACATTCTTAAATGCTGGGTTTCTCCCATTCACTTTGCCTATTTCTATTGAGTGATCTATTAAAGCGCTTGTATAATATTTTTCCCCCTAGATTAATCAAAGATCCCCTCGCAGGTTCTTACAATAGCTGTAACTCATTCCAAAGCCATTCCCACTCACATGAACGTTAAATGATAGTTGTGTCTGCCCCGTAATAAAATATTACAGATTCCGATAATTTGATCACATTTTAAAGATCTCTGGCGAACATCGGAAAGTCTCGCCGTGCCCTAAATTTCCCTCAAAATTGGATAGTAATTTAGTATGTATCCACAAAGGCAAAACCGCCAGAAATGTTAGAAGTAGAAACAATTTTAAATACAGCGGGTGGACAAATTATTAGAGCCACGTCAATAAAATTGCCTATCATCAGTCCTTCGCGACACTTTTACCTTTTCAGCTATCTTTCTATGAGAGTAATCTGTTTTCCTCACTAATGCATGAATTTCGCCTTGCTTTTAGATGATATATCGGTAGCTTTACCCGTTTTTAGAAGAAAACACTGACTATTAATGAATTTCTGTAGGAAAAAGAAATAAAATATCAAATTAATAATGACACAATCACTTTTCAAACACCGATAAACATATAATATAAGTATTTAACCTATCTATAATATCAACTTTCACGAAAAATTTATGATAACAACACAAACAACTATCCACTCTCACTGTCACATGTGCACTGAGCTTGGCGGAGCAGACGCGCTTTGAATACTACTCATTACCTCCTACCCCCACCTTTCTCTTACTAACGGACTGCATATCTTATCACCCCAAATGACTTTCATCACTGAAACTATCATCGAATCCATGTATGGTTAACTAAACCTTTTTTATCTGACATGAGGAAGTCATATTTCAAATTCATATTTTTGTTACTCGTGCCTCAAATAATCTGGCCACCTCCTGTACGTGCGTATGGTTCCCAAGAGGGAAACGTGAGAAAGAACAGAGAATGAGTTACTGATATCAAAATCTTCCAATGAATTATTTTAACGTAGATAGATGATGATCGCCACCAGAACGTTTTTAAAATTAGGAGATTTGAAATGTATCGAAGGTGGTAGATAGTTGACTTGAGGTGCTAGAAATAAGAATGCTGGGTGTAATTCTCTCGAGTATTTTTCAAAGCAATATAACCAGCGCCTCTAAAAGAGGCGCTAATTGATGCAATAACCCTTAACAAATATCAAAGTCCATTTTAGGCAATTTTTGTCCATAGCAGCAATGGTTGCACTCTTTTCTTTGGAAAGAGCTATTTCTGAAATTTAAAAAGATTTAAACATATATTAAAAATAAAATATTACGAAATATATTAGAATTGCCAGACAACATAGCCTCAACCCTTTTGTGTAACCATTTTACACTTTTGAGGGAATAACAAAGCTCCAGGGATTAAAACTCACCTCCTACATGAACAGGACCAGAGATTTTTGATTTAGCGAAGCAATGTAGTTTTTTCTTATTAAAATAATAATTATTGCTAGCGTATAAATTTAAAAAAAGAAACGAATAAATAAATAAATATAAATATATGACTCAAAACTTCTGGTCAAAACTGTAGTCGAAGAAAAAGGCAAAATGATACAATGAAGAGAAATGGCAAGAAAAGTGAAGGAAGGCAATTATTTAACTGAATACGTCTATAGCTCCTATCCATTGGTGGGTCCCCAAACTGATAATTATATCAACATAAAGATGAGAATGACAATCTATGGTTCGCCCGAGTACAATAAGTACTGTTGCATATGGAGAGGGTAGTACTGTGGTTTGATACCAACCTGCGAGCAGGAAACCATTCCGTATCTCAAAGGACAACCAGGGGAGTATGGAATGAAAACCCTTTCAGTGAGGTACGTGAATGGAAGAGTGATGCGTTGTATGTGAGAAAAAAAGACGAGAAAGAGTAACTATTTGTGTCATTTGCTATGGCATCGAGGAGTATGCGAATGAAACTGATTGCGAACATGCATAAAAGACGAACCCCGACCGATATTGGCAGGAGCTCTCTACAAACAATCAAAGTCTACAATATTAAGCATCGTCAACCTAAATTACTGAAGGTTGGCAGGCTATTATATAAATAAGCTCGTAGGAACAAGTTCGTACAAAAACTACAAGGATTCAAACGTACAAACTTGTAACTCCGTAATTTACTCACACCAAAATAATCTAATGCATCGAATTAATCTTAATATCATCAATGATCAAAATAAATCCAATGTCCTACATCGTAACAACCAAATTTTGATATGAAATTTTATTTTATTTGTGTTTTAGTGAAAAAATCAATTTCTCAACATTTTACTTGGTTATGAAAGTTAATTGTAACTAATAAGAAGAGTAATGAACAATAAAAATAAGTTTGGACGATGTCAAACTTGATACGAGTATGTATATCGCAATCCCCCGATTCAAACCATTGCCTTAGTGGAAAACAAAAAAATTCAATTACCCAGCAAAATCTGAAGTTCATATTACGACGTAACATATCAAGTGCTGCCACTAAACTGACCAAAGAACAATAAACGCGCGATACCCATAAAATCCTGAAGCTTAAATATTAGCACGCGACATATGAAACGCTACCATTTAACTGAGCAGAAAACAAAAGTAACTAGCGAAACCTCAACTCATATTAATACGCAACATTTCAAGCGCTACCTATTAACAGAGTAGACAACAAAAATAAAACACACCCAGCAAAACCTGAAGCTCATATTACAACATGAGATCTCAAGTGTTACTCATTAACTGAGAAGACAACAAAAACGCGAGATAAGAAGCAAAAGTTGAAGATCATAATACGACGCGACATATTAAGCGCTTCCCACTAACTGACCATACGACAAAAATGCGAAACATTCAGCAAAACCCGTAACTCATATCACGATGCGATATCTGAAGCGCTACCCCTAATTGAGCATTAAACAAAACGAGAAACACCGAGGAAAATTTGAACACATATTAATGACATCTCAAGCGCTACTTCTTAATTGAGTAACAACGAAAACGAGAGATGCCAAAAAAACCTGAAACTCACATTACAAAGGGACATATCAAATACAACAACTTAATTGACCCGACAGTAAAAATGTGAAACACTTACCTAGCTTAACCTGAAGATCAGATTACGACGCTTTATCTCAAGTGGTAGCCATAAACCGAGTACATAAAAAAGTGCGGGATACCTAGTAATACCTGAAGCTTACATTACCTCGCGACATATCAAGCTCTTCCACTTAACTGACCATAAAAAAGTGACATACCTTACTTAATAAATTCTGAAGCTCATATTGCAATGCGATATCTCAAGCGCTACCCCTAAACCGAGCAGACATCATAAACCCGATATCCAGCAAAATCTGAAGCTTATATTACGATGCGACATATACAGCGCAACCCCTAAACTAAACAGACATAAAAAATACAAGACATTTGTTCAGCAAAACCTAAAGATCATATTACGATGCGACAATAAAAACTCGAGTTACCCAGCAAAATCTGAAGCTAATATCACGACTCAACATCTTAAGCATTATTTCTTAACTGACCAGATAACAAAAACCCAAACAACTCAGCAAAACTTGAACTCATATTATGACGTGGCATCTCAAGCGCTACCCCTTAACTGAGCAGTGAACAAAATCGTGAAATACCCAGGGACATCTGAAGCGCTATCCTTAACTGCGCAAACAACAAAAACGCAAGACACGCGGCAAAACCCGAACAGATGCTCTCTCTTGCCTAGCTATCGCCTAAATAGAGCCATTTCCAGCAGACATTGACTTTCTTGCAATTACAACCGCGCAGAATAATAATTCCTATTTGAGCATTCCGGTGCACTTAAACTTAAAAAAACACATTCAAATCGATATATTCCCGTATTCATAACGACGACTCTACAGGAAACTAAAGCCAAGCCTATATGTAGCTTTCAGAGGGGGCGATTTCTCAAGCCTGCACCGTCTTTCTCATCCAGGGATTAATTCTCTAGCAGGAGATCAACAAAAATGCTTGTCGCTAGGCTCGCACCTGCATTATGTGCTAATGCTCAAAGGTACAACGTCACATCGTCACGAATGTCCATCCCTGTACCTCAGTCTCTGAATGGTTTCGCCTTAAACTTAACACACGTCACAATTTGTGGAGTAATCAAACCGGTTTTACGAGAAGCAGATCAGCCTAGTGGATTCAAGCCTGACTTAATCCACTTCCTTATAGAGCCTGTCTCTGAGACGACTTTCTCATCTCCCATGGTATCCATGGTAACAGTCGTCTGCTAAACGTTACTTGCTGCATTTCGAGGTCAAGGCTACTCACTGTTTTTTTCATGTCGTTAAGCGACTTCATATCGAAGCCTACTTCCTTCATTGGCCGCCAAGTTTTACACTCGTGTTTCCCTTAACTTCACCAAACTCAAATACAATTTAATTCACACAAATTTTTAAATACGGTAAAAAGCATAATTATCAATTCTTATGCAATTACAGTAATTTTAGGGCCTAAAGTGAAGGGAATAAATTTACTGTAATTAGCAAATTAATATTTAGTACCAATTTTAACTGAAGCGAATAATTCTTTCATGTTTTTAAAATATTTAGCATATATGATTAATATCGTAAGTTAATTATTTTCGCTGATAAAGCACAAAATCCAATCTCTCTCCTTGCAAATTTCCAGAGTTAAAGCCTGTCCATTCAACGTACTTCAAAATTTACTGGCAGTTGCCAGATAAGCGCTATTTAAAAAAAACAAAAAAACATGAAAAACTCCGATAATTCAATGCTCTCGTTAGTTTTAGAGGTGAATCAACTCTAAAGCAAATAGGTCTTTGCTAGCATACAGTTCAATAGTCCCTACAAATTTGATGTCCAGAATTTTGCACATTTCATTTCGAAGATGAGACCAAAAGTTAACCGCATCTTACCTGTGAGTTCTGACAAAGTCTAATAAAGGAACATTATTATCTTTCAATTAATTACTGGCTATTTACCCAAGAAATCTGTTGGCTTTTAAAATTGTTACGCGCTTTGTTTCAAAACTTTTAAGTTCCTCTCAATTAATACACGCGTATCTTTTTCCAACATAACCTTACATTTATCAACAATGAACGTAATTTGTTGTTGTTCACCTCATTCTACTACTCTCTTTATAACTATTTGTAGATTTATAGATCATAGCGATATTTTACTATATTTCCTATTTTATATCATCTGAAGTTTGAAATTTTGCTTAAAAATTGTCTTTCGTATCAAAGGCCGTTTTGGGGGTAGATTCAATTTAAACGGAGGACAATTGAATGTTTTTGAGCCTGTAACCGCCTCATTATCACTGGTATAGAAATTATAGCAATTTTCAAGTACGAATTAAAAGTTAAATATAACTCTTCAAGTACTGATAAGATCACCAAAGCATTTGGGGCGAACATTACTATAGTAAGAATTGCTCAGTGTTGGTCTGGAAAATTGACACCAATATTCAATTTCGATGGAAGCCAAAATAGGTTGATAATGATGAAAAATTATCGTCTGCCATGATAAATAACCAAAAAAACAGCAGCTAAAAGACTTGGTGAGGACTTTAAAACTTTAGCAGCTAATACATCTGGCCATCTCAAGGCAATAGTAAAGGTTAAAAAGTGTATAAATTGCCTCTACATAAATTGAATGAAAATCAAGAATTGCGACGTCTTGTAGTTGATAGACAGAATAAGGATCCATTTTTGAAGAAAATTGATAACTGTAATTAAAAATTGATACTATACGATAACAAGAAAAAAACACACGTCATATTATGATACAACGTCTTCTTTTCACTCTCCAAGAGGATACAGTTACATTTTGCTCGAATAGTAAAAGTCAGCAATTTTCATTTTTGGAACTAAGGGAAACAATAACGGTTCAATCGTATTGTCCAAATATTGCTAAAATTAATCTAAGATTGGTGACTAAACAGCCTGCATTGGACATTAGACATGAAACACACCTCTCAGTTGGATGAGCTTAGGCTTGGAGAATTTCCCACAATGATTACTTTCTTTTCAAGCTCTTTGGACTTAATAATCACAATAAATAGTTGAGTAATGGGGAAGATATTCTGTTTTTACAGATTTTGCGACTGAGAGAACTAAAGAAATTTTTAGAAATAGGATATTGATGGAAATGGATAATATTTTGAATTAATATTCTCTAATACCTTTTCTGTATGCCATCTTTAAATTACTATTTAAAGCTCATTAATAATTATTAACTGCTCTCCAAGGGCCCAGCTTGAGTTAATCCCATTTGCCAACTAGTTTTCGATTCATTTAAGTACATGTCCTTTATACCATGCGCTTTTAATTTCATCAGAAGTCTCATATTCTAAAGAGTAACGCAGCGCTTCGACAAATTGTAATCAAAACTATATCGACAATTTTATACTGATCGAAGGTCGAGGCCATTTCATGAAATATTCTAGCTAGTAACCTAATAACTTAAGACAAGCGCTACCGTCAAAAACCATGCTGAGTTTCTTAAGTTTGGGGGCTCCAAATTTTCCATGATTATCCTAATAATGATAAAAATAATGGTAAATTATTGTGGAAGTATGAATTCGAACGCGGCGTGTGGCTTAATCTTCTCAGGCCCAGACTGGCGGCGCCAGCTATGTTTGCTTTCATTTTTTCATTTATGACCACCTTCCCCCACTCTAATAGCTCTGAATGCCCGTCTAGCTGCTGGTATCCTGCTCGTCTCTCCCCTACCCCCCCCCCTGTTGGGTAGAAAAAATTCTCTCACCACCACCCGGTCGCTTCGTCAAAGCGGAGCTTATTAAACTCTCTTGTTTGCATTGCCTGACGCCATGCTATCCCTTGGGACTTCGCTCGTCTCGCGTTCCCCTCCCCCTCGTGTCCAGACGAACTCCCATATTTAAGACGAAGTGCACAGTTCTCATCAGAGAGTGCGTGTTAGGAAGTCTTGTCGCCCAGATCAAGTGCATCTGTACCCCAGTCGAACCGAGCTTCGTCGTCGTGATCTCTTGAGCAGATCCTCTCCGTAATCCGCTCTGTTCAGAGAAAGATCACCACTACTTTATTACGTCCCAGAAGACAGTCCAGGGGTTCACCTCTCCTCACCTGTCTTCGTAGAGATTTTACGCTGTCCATTGACGAGTCTCTAATGTGGTCGCTCCCCATCCACCCTGGACGTCGGAGTAATCCCAAACCCGTTGGAGTTTCATGAACTCTCATATCCCGAGTTCGTTCTACAAAGACCTGGCCACTGGTCTTCCGCAGTCGTCAATCATCCGAGGTAATTTCCATTATTATTCTTATCTCCTATTTAATCACTTATATTGTATTAAAGCTTATTTTTGCAGAGGTGTTTCCTTAAATAATCCCTGAGTTGAATCTGGCAAACGAGTTCTCCTTTCGAATAGCCATCCTGTAATTAAGTCGCACTCTTACTTTGGGGGGCCATTGCCTTCCCTTCGCTGCATACCTGCCTGAGTACAGGGCCGAGATTTGCCGGTCTGACTCAATTACATATCTACCCATATTAGATAGTGGGGCATACATTTCGTTCCTCGACAATTATAGTAATAACAAAAAATAATAAATAATAAAATAAAAATAATAATTCATCCTAGAAATTACCATCAACGTAAGTTATAGAAATGGTCCTAAAATGTATAAGCTTAGTTTGGATAACGTTTTTAATAATAAGAGTTGCATTTGCTTTTTTAAGCTCCCTGCCAATTATTTCTTAGGTTAGAATCTTACAAAGCCATTTTAATAGTACCCCTCTTAATTTCCAAGCAAATAAGAAACAAACAAACGAACAAACATGCAAATTTTACAGATAAAAAGGTAGGAAATAACCAACTAACACAACCTACAAACTCTAACCGGTAGGGTTCCTAAAAAAGTCACTTGAACGTACAAACTTAAAGCGGTTGATTGTAACTATTTACTTGTCTTAATAAATACGAAAAAGCTCTTTTAAAATATTTTAAACTCGATAGAACTTTGAATACTAGAGTTCTTTAAATGATCTAGGGCTTCCACCTCTATTAAAACAATAAAACCAACCATGACAGAACCTTAAGAACGTATCCAAAAGAAAATTCCTGGTTTTCTTTTCATTAGATGTGTAGGTCTCGTTCTATAAAATAGGTAGGCCTCTGGCACCAAATTAGAGGATTTATTAGGCCTAGCGAGAAACTCCACAAATGGACGCTCGGTGGATTTGTCAAAACCTAAAAAATTGCTATGTATGTAAATTAAGGAAATAATATGCCAAGTCTAATAGATAAAGAACCAAAGAGAATTAGGAAATGAAACTATAATATGTTAAACAGTAGAAATATATCTGCGGCAAGCGGTCATTAGAGTCGCGCGGAAGCCCACGAACATACAAAGATTTCAAAGGTGACCACCTAGAAAAGTATGAGGATCGCACATAAACAAACATACGCAGCTAAACAAATATAGGTTTTGGCCAGAGAAATTTCCCAGAGACCTGAAACAAGTGATTACCTATAATAAAGCTAATTCTATGTGAACTATGTAGGAACACCAAGTACACAGAGATGTCGGAAACTCCGCCCAAGGCGTGGAAATAAGAAACAAACAACTATATGACTGGGTCTGTCCCCCTGATAATCAAGGTCACGCCCCTTAGAGACAAAATATATATATATATATATATATATATACATATAAACTCTCATTATTTAGGATAAGATTCATTATTCCTGATTCATTAACTCAATTTATTGCCTTAATAGCTTCACGGAATCCCTTTTAATCGCCTAAGTCCTGCCGCCTTTAGACTCGATACTTTGCTTAAAACAGTAAGTCTACACATTAACCGCAAAAAAATCGAGACGTTTCCGCTTTCTCTTTTATTAAGTCAATTCAAGAATAGAGTTATAAAGGGTGTTCCATTAAGACGGATCGAAGTGAGCAGTAAATAAAACAGTGTTATTGGTGAAAATTTATTGATTTTACTATTGGATCATGTTATTTGAGTCATGGCAATTATGTTTGAAAAATAATATCACCTAAATGTCCGCCAAGGCTTCGGCGGCACACCTCCACTCGATGGTCAAATTTTTGACCATCAAGTCACACGATCGTGGTGGCCAATTGACCTCGCTGTTTCAAGAGATGATGCGACCTGGGAATTTCTCATTCAATAAAGCCATTGTTATTGTTGCATTGGCTGTGTGGCATGTGGCGCCATCCTGTTGAAACCACAAATCTTCGACATCCATAGAATTCAATTCAGGTCATAAAAAGTTGGTTATCATGACATGGTATCGCTCGCCTGTCACCTTAACAGAATTCCCGGCATCATTTTCGAAGAAATATGGCCCAATGATTCCGCTAGCAAAAAATGCACACCAAACAGTGACCTTTTGTGGATGCAGTGGCTTTTCAAAAATCTTCCTGGGATTTTCTTCAGCCCAAATGCGACAATTCTGCTTATTAACAAATCCACCAAGATGAAAATGGGCTTCATCACTAAAGATAATTTTTTGCGAAAAATCATCATCGGCTTGTCTTTGCTCGTGCACCCAATTGACGAATGTACGGCAATTCAAATGGTAAGCAGTCTTCCGTTCTTGTGTCAATTGAATTTTGTAAGCGTGTAGAGACAATTCCTGCGCGCAATGACGAATAGAGGTGTCTGAATCTTCGGCCACATTCTCGCGCACTGCAGCAATGTTTTCAGGTGAACGGTGTAAGCGAGCACGCAATGGCGTTTTCATATTTGCCACCGAACCCGTTTGTTTGAATTTACGAACAATTTTCCCAATTGTACTCTCGGTTGGTTGATTATGCTGACCAAAATAATCGCGAAGTGCCCGAAATGCGTTTCTGTTTGAACGTCCATTTTCGTAATAGGCTTCGATAACTTTAACACGTTGTTTGATTGTTAATATTTCCATGGTTGAAATTGCCAAAGATTGAAGTTGTTAAATCTGAAAGAAAAGCAAAAAAAATCATTGGACACTTAAACTTAACTCACATTTAAAATCGGTCCAAGTTATTGGAACACCTATTATTTTCTTTGCCGTGTCCTTTTAAAGTCCTTTACTTACCCCGATTACCGAGACACCTTCGGTAAGCCTAGACTAACGCATAACCCTCGTGTGAAATTATAAGGAGTCAGAATCAATTGAACAGACCCGTAAAGTAGGCCCACTGCCTAAAGTCCTCGTCACCCGTAGAGCGCAATAGCAACGAGGACTCTTCAATACACGCCCTTTTAATTACAGACTATGCACCCACACACCGGTAACCTATACAACCACCTAAACAGCTAACCTTCACGGGCAACATCATCACCCCATGAATGCTCAGTTTGTAGCTTGTCACGTATTCATCATTAACTCTTATATGGCCGGTCCTAAGCCCAGCTGAGAAAGGAAGAGGGTCGGCTGATATATATATATATATATATATATATATATATATATATATGAGAGATATATACATATATATATATATATATATATATATATATATATATATATAAATAATGGAAGATATCACATTAACGTGATGTATATCAGTAAAAGATAATGCTAAACCACAATATTTGAATTAAAATTTTATTTATAACTATCGGACTAGTTTCGGCAAGTTGAAAATGGCATCTTGCCGAAACTAGCCCGATAGTTATGAATAAAATCTTGATTCAAATATTGTAGTTTACCATTATCTTTCATATATTTATTTATTACACAATTAAAATTATATCTGTTTCACACATTTCCCCAGTTTAAGTGAGCACACTGCCAAATCAACAAAGAAATACTCTGATGAATGTGAAAATCTTTTGAATAAATTTCAAAGCAGATTTGAAGAAACCCAAAATGAAAGAATCCAACTACCAACATTTGAAACACCTTTTGATGTGCGTCCTGAGGAGGCAATTCTTTGCAATTGGAATTAATTGAATTGCAGTCTGATTGATAATTTCCTAAAATCGAAATATAAATCTATTGATCCTGAGAAATGTCCTTCATTGCATAAAAATGCTTTGAATTATGCTTCTCAATTTTCTACAACCTATCAATGTGAACAGTTCTTTTCAAAATTAAATTATGCAAAAAATCGTCTACGTACAAGACTCACGAACGGAAACCTGGCTAGTGAACTACGAATAGCAGTTTCATCAAAGACGGCTAATATATCCAAACTTTGCCCCCCCCCCAAAAAAAAAGAGCAGTTTCATCCTTCTAACTAAAGAGTCAAATTTAAAGGTAAGCTTAATTTGCTTTGATTTTTTTAGAATCCATTTGCTTGAATCTGTTAGTTATTTCGAAATTTTCATTTATCCTGTGCTTAATTGTTTTGATTTCCCAATATTACGGTACATTAAAAAAAAATGCAATATCTCATAAGTAATACTATCCCAATTTCCGTGGTGGCCGTCAATAAAAATTTTGAGTATTAATTTTTTTTAGATATTAATGCATGATTAAATCGCACCATGCAAGAAATTTAAACATTTACAAAGATGTTATACTATGTGTGCTATATTATGCAATGCTGTGGTATGCTATACTATGATATGCAGTAATATTCTATAATATACTATGCTCTAACTAATCTGCTATGGTATATTATGCTATAATATGGAATACTGTGCTATTAGTGTGTGTCAATCTTTTTAACGTACTAATTACATTAATGAGGCGTGCTCAAAATTTGCAGCCCTAATTATGAATTCTAAAGTTATTTTTTTATTTTAATAGAATCCTAATCGTTCCCCTTTTTTTGTAATCAATATAATTTGAAGAAAATCTATTTATCTCAGTATATAACTGTTTGGCTACTACCTATATTGTCGATTTCGGGTGGGAATACATTTATACTCTCAGACGCTTAGACTTACATTTTCCAACCCCAAGTTTTAGACATTAACTGCTGACTGTTGTTTCTTTGCGAGCTGCCAGTAAACTATGAATAAAATTACCATCGGAAGCTATCCCCGATTTCGCTCCACTGTAATTCAGGCAAGTTCAGAAGATTTGTTTTCTCAAATAGGAGAGCACGGGAATGGGTTAGGGATAAAACAAAGCTCTCACCCTTCAATTACATAGATTTTGTTTTTATTTCCATTGAGACAAAAAGAAAAGAGGGTTAAGAGAAACTAGAAACTCTGCATCATTTTTAACTTTACAATATGAGGTCCAGAATTGTTTGTTTTTTACTATCGATCGATGTCGTCTGGTGCCTATCTTTGTGGAGACGTACATTTTAACGTAGGATCCGAACCAATGGTCACTGCGACATAAAACACGAATATCTAATTGAATTCCACTTAAAATCGGGGCCCTAACTGGTGACTAGAAGGAACCACAGTGGCTTAACTTTATTCATGATAGCGTCTTTCTACTCCGTTTTGGCGTATTCCTGGTCACAAGCAGTAGTTTTGAAGACTTTCCCAATTAATGGAAAATGGTTGCTAAGGGATTTGATTGAAACGTGTCTTCGTTGACGTAAGAAAGACGTAAAATCATATTCATATATATCTGGAGATAAACGAGGAAAGCTAATGGTTGGTATGTGTAACTAACGAGAGAGAGAGAGAGAGAGAGAGAGAGAGAGAGAGAGAGAGAGAGAGAGAGCGAGCTTAAGACAGGGAAGTAGAGAGGAAAACAGAGAGACAGAACAGGTCTTTATGACTCTCTTTCGATGGAGGGCACGTTTCAGTTTCGTCCTAGGAATTTACCCCCCTCCCCTCCTCCCATGTAATTTGCATGAGCGAGCGGACATCGATTGTTCGACGCTGCTCGTGCGAGTTCCACCCGACTAGAGACGGGCTAAAGACAACTAGCTGACGGCTATTGCTAGCGCGAACCCGTTAACGGACGATATACGTCTGCGCGTGGTCGCGGTAATTAAACGCCAGAAAGAGTTATCAACGGACTCTCAGATTAGATAGGATTCGTTCGCTTTATCGAGTCAGTCACTAAATACACGAGGAGAAAATTCAATTATCGGCCTTGAATACGTTTAAATGGAAACACAGAAGGCGAGGGGTTATCAACGATAACCCTTTTGTAGTGGAATCACCCCCCGAGAAAGCACGAGTGAATGCTCAAAAGGACGATTATTAATTTTAATTCACATTAAACTTGTCGTGTCATTGTTTGGGCGAAAAGTGACGAAAATGGGAACCATTGCATTCATAATGGAGGCGTTGTGTTTCTTCAGTCTGAAAGCTTATAAATATAACCAGAGGATACACAATGAACTTATCAATCATTTTGCCCAAGATCATTATAGAGGCTTAGAAAAGAACTCTTAAGTCATTTTCCTTTGATAGTTCAGGATCATTGTCTATTCTTCCCTTGGTATTTTGGACAGCACTAAATGCTACCACGATTAATCACTTTGTGGCTGTTGCAATGGACCAATATCCCATCTTCCCTTCTAGGGAAAATATCAGTTATTTTATGTATTAAAGACAAAATTAAACGCAGCCATCTTTGCAATTTTTTTTATTTAAATAGGTCTAAATCCATCATTAAAGATAGAACAATCAACACGTTTGCTGCCAATGACGATTAGCACATTCTGCTTCAGATTGCCAACGGTGTTTCATCTTATTTCTCTAATCAGAGAGATCAAATATGATATGAGGGGGTACATAGATACACAATCTATGTAATTTACCTTAATATTACAAGGTACGAGTTATCTCTTAGCTGGCACTGCCAATAGATTTTTCACTATATATGCCAGAGTCGACTTACCTCGCACCAACTACAAAATGCTCCGATTGATTTCCTATGAAGTTTTTATTTTAATTAATTTATTATTTGACTGAGTGTGTTCATCTTATGATTGTTTTTTCTCTTATTTCAGCATTTCAGATTGAAATATTTGTATATATATTCATTTTGAATTACTATATAATGCTAAAGGGTTCTTCTGATGTAAACATTGTTAGAATATTGATTGAAAGTGACGAATCCTCATACAATGAATTTGATATCTCAGAATCTGGAAGAGAGCTTTCAGATGATTTAGATAGAGATTATGTGGCAAGAACAAGTGAAAGCGATACAATAGAAACAATTCTACTGATCCTAATCAACAACCAGTAACTCAAGCTCGAAAACGATCAGGCCAATATACGAGCTCCACTACTGCGCGAACTACATCTGCATCTCCATTAGATACTTGGTCAAATACACCTTCAAATCCACCTAATTTTTCATTTACTGGAACTCAGGAGTAAAGCTTTCACCCAGAACTTGCACCATCGGCGAACATACCGATCAATTTCTCACTGATAAATTTTGGACTCTATTAGTTGAAAAAACTAATAGATACACTAATCAGGTATTAGATGAACAAGGTACTCTTCGAAGATCATACCAGCTCAATGAATGGAAAGCCATGACTGAAATGAAGCGTTTCTTTGGACTATTGTTGCAAATGAGTTCGTGCTCAAAACCATCTGTAGAACATTATTGGTCAACTAACATTTTATAAAATCCCCTTTTGGCCCTCTGGAATGAGTTGGAATCGTTTTCAGTTGTTGCTTTGATTTTTTCATTTTTCAAACAATGAAATAGTTGATGTTGATTGTTGTCAAAAAGATAATCCAATGAGCAGGTATTTCAATAATACTATGAAAAGAATGTACACCACACAGAAAGAGGAGTCCATAGTACTTTGGAGTGGAAGGCTTGTGTTTCGAAAGTATATAAGGAACAAGAGATATAAGTATGGCGTAAAGTTGTATGAACTTTGTGAATCTAGTGGAATTTTTTAAAAAGTGCAGATTTATTCGGGAAAATCAAATGCTCCAACTATCACTTTAGGCCGTGCAGTTCAAGTGGTAGTTAATCTGATGGAAGAGTTTTTTGATAAATCATATGTTCTATAAACAGATAACTACTACAACTGTGTCCCTTTGGCAAAAACTATGACTGTCGTAGAATTGCTCATAGTCTGGTCCAATAATTATTCTAGTCCTTGATCTGGATACACCGCTTTTGTTCAAGTCGATGGTATTGACCCTATTATTCAATTTACGATCATATATATATATATATATATATATATATATATATATATATATATATATAGGTAGGCTTTAATTCCTACTGAACGTGCGAAAGCTGGTTAGAGGCGGGTTGTGCCGTAGCCAGGATTCTCACTATAAAAGTCCCACTTGTTACTAGGGGGAGGTTTGTGATTGTTGAATTCTAAGAGTGCATAATACAGGTTGAATAAATTAGCCGAAGGGATTCTTAATTAAAGTCTTGCCAAGGGTACGTCAAAAGGGAGGAGCCACAAATAAACACACTTACAAAAAATAAACTTTACTTTACACAAATATAATAATTAGCAATAGTTAAACGGGCAAAATTAAGGATTAAATATTAAACACTGACGTTAAGCGTCTAGATTTATAATGACTCAATGGGAGTATCAATCACTGTTAATTAAATAGGTAATTTAAGAATAGAGGGACACTGGGTTTACAGATTACCATTAATTGTGATAGATTGGAGAGACGACTACTCAGGTCCAGACGGGGTGGTTCGGGTGGCGTAAAAACGAGTTCTCAGGAAGAGGGGGAAAAAGACGAAGGGTTCGGGGCTTCTGGCTGCAGTTCCGGTTAGTTCACTCCTAACTGGATGTGACACTAACAAATAGTAACTTCCAGTAACTATTTTGATGTTCCTTTTCTTTCTCAAGTTACCTTGAGCAAAAGAGTGTATTCTTCTAGTCACAGACTCTGCGGGGCGGGATTTACTTCAAGAACACTTTGAGACAGCGACCAAGTTGACTCGACGGCGCGTTGGCAGTCGATACGTTACGGCAACGACTCTCGTTCAACGTGAGGGGTACGCGTTACGCGAGTTGGTTTGGGACACTGCTCTAGAGAGATGAACGGCGTTATTATTTATACCGAGGATTGTGGGAAATCGAGAGAGAGATTCCATTCACGACAATTCGCTTATTGCAGCGCCTTCTGGACAATCTCCATGGTATCATAAAGAAGGCAAATAGAATTTAGGCTTCTCTGTGAGATAGGCCTTCTTTCGTCAGACTTCCTGTCGCAAGTTGGGGAAAGGCTGAAGGGGAGGGGAGAGGAGACGAAGGTCAACTCAAACGACAAATTTCTTTCGTTCCCACGATTTTCTGGCGGCATGCGAGTATGTACGTTCCATACCCTCACAATAACAAAGCAATCTACATATACATATATGTGGAACTCTGAGGTTTGAAGGAAAAGACAACCCCAAGGATTTGATAAAGGAGAATCGGAATGGATGAGATCCGAACAAGTACTTGTGTGCAGATGGAAAGATAAGTGAGACGTGCTGTATATGAGTAGTAATATGCACCAAGTGGAAATGGTAGATATGACAAATTGTAATGGAAAAACAAGAAAGAAGCCTAATCTTGTAAGAGATTACAACAACAGAATGTCAGGGATAGATAGATCGGATCAAATGCTTTCATATTACTCATCACTTCGGAAAACCATCCGCCGGTACAAAAAATTGGCTCACACATCTTTGAAATCCTTATTCATAAAGTTCACAAGGTGTATTTCAATGGAGAACAATCTAACCTACCACTTTCAAAACCTAGAGACAATGTGGTGCTTCATTTGATCGGTGATAAAATCTGAAAAGATTCTTCAGTTCCGGCAGAAGAAAGTTTCCACTACTCGGAAACGATTCCACCAACAGAAAAAAAGAAAACCAACCAAACCATCTAGTGTTTACACAAAATAGACGGCACAAAGAAAGTAGGTGTGTTTGTCGCTGCATGCCCAGTAAAACCAGCTCTGTGTGTAGAGAATTGTTTCAAGGCCTTTTATGGGAAGTAATTTTACCTTCAGTTTATACTTTTTCAGTTAAAATTGATAAATATGTTTTCTTTATTTCAAACTAATCACAGAGGATGCAAGAATTTATTTTTTTCAATATTTTATTTACGTTCACTTACGCTTATAAAGTATTTTACTTTATGGGAATATCGTTTCTATTTGTTACTAAAGCCAAATGTTCTCATTATGTAATAAATAATAAAGCCAAATGTTCTCAATTTGTAATAAATAATAAAAGAAGTTCATTTTTCTTATCCATAACGGCCGTGTGCTAAGACAAATGTGGAATGCACTTTTGCATTTTAGCCTTTTGCACATAATAAATTCATAAATAATTGTGAAGCAAAACTAAATCTGATAAAAGTGCATCCCACATCTGTCTTATCATACGGCCGTAAGATATAGATATATTACCTAACATATTTCATAGCAGATGCCATCTACGAGTTATATCGTAGAATGGAGAGAAAAAATAGTGCCTATTAGTGTTGCCCCAACACATTCACGAAGCTAGTTTTACATGCGGTCTGATTATAAACGTGCTACATAAGAAAGGAACGACTGCGAGTATTTATGTACCTGGCATAATTATATACATTGCTGACTACGAGCTAACTAGTAGCCGGCAGCAAACGTGTTAAAAAGGTATGAAAGATGCACAAATAAAGTAAACATGAGATGACTTTAAAAGCAAAATCATAGGCCCAACATCAAAATTTTACGGTCTTTATTTGGGAGTTGATGACCTCTTGACCGTAACCCGGAAGGAATTTGGGGAATATCAAAGTTCTGTAGATTGTTGAAATACAGTGCATTTAGAAGACTGGGAATGTTTACTATTCATTCTGTTCCATAAAGGAACATTAATGCTGACAGGCTCCAGGAACAAAGTAACTTACCAAACTCCTTTATATATTTATAAATTTAATTACTCTTGGGCCACTTACTTCAATTATAATTGTAATTGAAATTGTAGTAATGGGGAATTAAATAAGTTAATTCCAATTGTATAATTTAAAAAACTGCTTCAATTTTTTTTAATTTAAATTACTTAAGATAATGCATTTTCAATAGAAACAAGCTATTATTTCCTGTTATTTCATACTCGAAAAAATATCAAACCATACAAATTTGCATTGAAATTATTTAGCATCAGAGGACCAAATTAAATTTTAACAACAAAAGTTTATTTTGAAATGGATAAAAAAAAGAGCTGGAGAGAGTGTGTGATTTTATCTCCTATCAAGAAATAACGGAATAAGGTTAGATTGAGGGATAGAAATTCTCTCATAACATACATGTATGTAGTTTCCTCGTCTCTTGCATTCCAAAAAAGGGACTCATCTGAGTTTTAGGGGCGAACTTCCGCGGAAGGTCTCCTACTGCATGACGTTCCGCGCTAGTCCAATCTCTAACCTTCTTTCAGGATCCATGTGCAAGGAAAAACACAATTGCTTTGTTAAGAAATAATTGGATGGCATATGTTCATTAATTTCATAACTCTTCAACAGCTCACTCACACGGTAAAATATATCTTTTTTTATTCTCTCTTTCAACAGCCTCTTTCGTTTCTTACTGGTTTTTCTCTCTCATGCTATTCATTCTGAAGCATGAAATTGAGCTGTATGTTAGACTGCAATCGTCGTCTATCAAATTAAGACCCAAAGGCCACCTTTGGAAACAGTGTAAACACAGGTTTCAAAAGGAAATCTTCCGTTCACACAACCTTGCTATTAATCATCTTTCAGACCTACAGCGCTTTTAAATCAGAAATATTAGACTGTACTCTCTACAAAATTCAGGGCTACCTCTAAACACTTGAGGTAAAATTGACAGTTCAAATTACAAAGTTACCAACCAGCAAAGATCCTAAGATCCCCTTGAGGCAAATAAAATGAGAAAAGATGGAACTAATAGGTAAAGGAAGAGAGGATATGAATAAAAAATTAGTTTCAAAACCCTTTATTCTTGCGAGGTCAAATTTGAAAGCGATATTTATTGTTTTAAATCCGGAACATATTTATTGTAGTCTTTTAAAGACATTCCTAGGCAAGCCGTTCCATGTCTGTGTTATTTTATATGAAAGTAAATTTTGAGATACCGGAGAGTTAAATCTTTTGGTTACAATCTTGAAACCAGTATAACTAATTGTTGATCCGTTATCTAGCTTAAATACTAAGTCATAATTCATATTGCAAAGCTAATTTTGTATTTAATTACATCATAAGGTGACTGCGTCGATGCCAATCTTTAAGTCAAAGCAATAGAGATACCTCAATCTTTCTTTGTACAATCGATTTCTAAGTTAAGGAATTAGTTTCTTCAAACAATGCTGGAAGGGTTCCAAAATGACAATGTCTATTTGCATATATGGATACCAAAATTGTACCGTATACTACAAAAGAGGTCATACAAGCGCTTTATATATGTGAAGAATAATATCTTTTGATTTAAATGCAAAATGTTGAGCTATGGAAGATGGACCCCTCTATTTCCTCCTTGTGACAGTGGAGTGCATTGCTTTCAAAATTTTAGGTCACTCGAGATTAAGAGAGCTAATTTTGGGGGGATGTTGACTGTGTTTAAAATTTGACCACCAATATTTTAATCTTTTTAAAAATTATCGTGACTTTTTGCATTATATTACACTGATCCATAATGAATTCTATCGGTGATCTGGCGAACCATTTGAGTACTCTGTCCAAGCTTTTTTTAATTTTCACAGTCATTATATTCTTCCTACTCCGTATGTAGTTTCTTGTCATCAGCGAATTTTAAAATTTTACACATCTAATTTTTTTTATGCAGAAAGTTGCAATTTATAAATTCTAGAATTATATTTTTTTCATTGTCAGTCGTTTCCTTTAGATAACCTAGGTTCTCAAAATTGAAGCCACCGCATATACCCGTTTTTTTTCTCTAATAAATACCAAAAAGATTTAAAAAAGAATAATATCTTACTAATCCCTTTGCCTAGGTGGCCTATGTGAGATAAAAAAATATTTATTGATATTTATCGCAAACTCGAGAGCTAAAATCTCAAGGGCAATATTTTCAATGCCTTGGGCTATTGCGAGTACCTCGTTTTTCGGTATTAAATCTCGCTCTACCTTTAAAAACAGAGTTATCTTTAATAAAAGGCTATAGCCTGATAAGTTAAATTCTCCAAATAAGGTTCTTTTTTGAACTCGATAACCGTCTCCGCAAATTCAATAATATTAACATTTACTGTCACAACTTTCATATGTGCTCTCCAGTACTATCATAAAATATATCAAAGCATTATTTAAATATTTCCCTAGACTTGGTGAGCCTACCTCGTTCAGGAGCAGCTCAGTTTCAAAATAATAGTTCGTTGCACTTGCTAAACTCATCCTATAAACTGATGAACTACATCTCCCTTCATTCTGCACCCTTTCCAAAGAAAACATTTGCCGTATCTAATCTCAGAAGTATATCTGTACGCGCTAAACCCCTACTCTTTATCTTCAGTTTTCTCATCAGTCGGCGGTACCTTGCTAAGACTTCCTCAGAGCAACCTAGATAATATAAAATGTCTCGTTTATATCCGGTCATGATATCGTATACTGAAGCTACCAAATCATCAATTCTGACTAACGGTTAGCAGAATCTACTCCGACATATTGAGTTTTCTTCCCAAGAATTTTTCTAGTTCGCAACTAGTAATGGAGTCTCTACAAGACGAAAATCCAAATCGCCTTCATCCTACCAAATATTAGAAGTGAAAACTATTTTTCATTATTACTGGCAACCCATGCATTGGTTGTGTCGGTGAAACGCCCCGGTGAACCTGAGAGTGTTTCTCATGGTTGCAGAATGGTTGAATGGCAGGTTCTCTCAGGTTGCAAGATCAGTGGTGGTTGAGTGTCCTCGATCATCTCCATGGTTATCATATGTTCATATCCTGCAACCTGAGTATTAAAATACCTTTTAAAGCTGTCCACTTCGAAACGCCGCTTCAATTCCTGTCGGAGGGAAAGAATTGGATCCTCTATCTCTCTTAGCATCACTTACTTTGTGCATATATCAGCCAATACAATGAAGTGGGCTAGAGGAAACCGCTACTACGGACGCGAGGTGGTCCACTCTGTGGAGCGATTCTTACAGATAAGTAAACCTTAATTAGAGAGGGGATCGAATTCTTTTCAAGTTTGTGGGAGAAATTAGGGGTATGCAAATATCTGTCAAAAAAAATATTTCAGTGAGGAATAAAGGATTAGGAAATTATCTTTTTCAAGGCAAACGTGATGATGTAACAGTAAAAAAAAGAGATAATAAAATGATAAAATCATTCACAATTTGAGTTTAAATGTAGGTAGATTAATCAAACTACGGTATGGATATCAGTGAATTTCAGTAAGATTAACTCTTAGATCAAATTAATGTGCTTTGATACAGCTACTTTGCACTTGGAATCTCTACCAAATATATTAACAATGAAATTTTCCCAATAAGGAAAATCGGCAAATAAAAACTTAAGAAGTCAAGAAAATAAACAAAATAAACCAATAGAAAAGGAGTAAACGATTTTCCTCTAAAAACAAATATATATTAAACTGAGGATGAATTAATGAGTTTATTTGACCTGAAACAGAGAGAACGTTTGATCAGGCAAACACGTGGGTTTCGAGAACCAGCCCACCCGGCAAACACCCCAAAGATATTTAGATTTTCGCATATGTATATATAGAAAAAGCAAATCTAAAGATAAAAAAGGTAAGATAGAACGTAGAAAAAGTTAACAGACAAGATAGAGAAAAAATACTTAGTTGGTGATAAATTAAATTCATTTATCGCTGTACTCACAGAGTGATCACCATACGCAGTTGCAAAATAAAATATTTTTTAAATTTATACGAGCACAATTTCTAAAATATCCACTAACAAAGAAAACAATTTAAACTAAGCAAACAAACAAATACAGTGGTTATTATCACGAGCCTCATGGGAGAGCTTCCTGGAAGGAAACGAGGAGATAGATTCTCCCTATTTTAAAGATCAGTGAAATCAAAGCGTTGAGTGAATGCATCCGATCTATAGACCATAGTGGGTAACATTTAGATGACCGTTTTAATAAATCATAGTGTTTATGACGGTAATTCTTTTATCTTATTCATAAGTTATTCGTGTGAAACTCTTAATACTCAAAGCCTAATGCGATTACAAGTTTCTTGAAAATTGTAGGATGGATGTGATATTTTGATACATAATGGATTCAACACCTCTTTTCTCTCGATAGACAGAACGGTAAGGAAAATCCCAAATTGGTTGCACCTCCTTTTCTCCGAGATTTAGCTTGTTGATGAAACTGTTAAGTGCTTAAGCGGCGTCAAATAAGAGACATGTTCATTAGTATAAAAGATTTCCAAGTTCGCTTTTAGGGTAATTGGACTCAACCAAGCATCAAATGCACATTCAAGTGTCTTATCTCTGTATGCCGTTTGCGCAACTTTTATCCGCGTCATTCCACTCAAAGCGAATAATCTAAGTGCTTGACTCCAGCAAACTTTAGCTCATTAGGATTTGTCCCCAGCATTAAAGTGGGCCCCTGGAAGTTTGTCACACTATAATAATTTGGAAGTTTTAATGTGATTTTCAAAACGAGTTAATGAAACAGACTCGATTTTAAAGAATGAAATGGTGAGGCAAGAATACAGGTAGGAGAAGGAGCAGGTTTGTTAAAAGTGATTTATCTGCAATTTATCGCGTGAATCGACACTCGGAGCTTTTGAAATTCCCCCTCTAGGTAGCAGTGGGGGTAAATGGAATAATTATCACAAGTATTCGTCCCCAACCAATCTTTCACTCGCTTCTTGATTAATCGTTTTCGTTACTTTTCTATTGAGGAAGGCAACTCGTGTTAGGGGTGCTGTTTTTCGACTTATATATGGCAATTTATGTCCCACGCATTTTATTCATGGCTTTGGCCAATAATAATTTTAGCAAATCACACCCTAATAATATTGGATTATTAAAATTACATAACAAACAAGAAAGGAAAAGAAAATAGAAAGAAAAAAGAAAAATAATACAGAACTACGACCAACAAAGACCCTTGGTAATGATTCCAAGGTGAGCCTGAGAAGAAAGCAGTTGAAAGCTACAACAAATAAACTATATCAGAGATTACCAGATTAACTATCTTACTAATTATGTACATACCTCAAAACAGGATGTTTGCTCTAATATTAGTAGGAGAAAGCTGGTATACACTTATATACACATGTATGAATTAAAATCCCGTTTTATACTATTCTTAGAACTACAGTACACACTTATTTAATTGTGTACCCTCGATTCATTGCGGGTTCAAATAAAGATCTAGACAATCGCTAAGTCATACAAAAAAAAAATAAGACAGGTCTGCTTATCCCACAGAGCCACACTTGAGTGTTGAGAGGAGCATAGAGACAGAAAAGTTAGCAAAGAATAAGGAAAACTTTCGCAGGCATGTGTATAGAGGAGGGATCGCTTCCATCATGTAATAATTATCATAGCATGTGTATGTGTGTGTGTCTATTTGTGCATTTTTTAAAAACAAATTTCAGAACTGGACTCGAACTGTTGAGAAATGATTTTTTTTCTTAACACCAATTTTGAATGTGTTGTGAACTAAAAAGCTTTTTTTCTCTCGCACACTTTCTTTAATTTTGTGAGCGAAGCGAACAAGCAACGTAGGACTAGCAAAAACGCCCTTAGAGCAAAATTTGCTAGTAACTTTAATTTTGGCAACCTGTCCTGATTTTTATTAAAGGATTTCATCTAGATATCCTACTACGATAATTTACACTCGAAAAATACTCTTCGAATCGATTTTTAAACATATTAACTGACATACCATCCATTATTTGGTTAGATAGTCTATTCCACGTTTGTTTGATGTAAAAAAAGTAATTTTGAGTTATTACCGTGTTAAAGCGCTTGTTTACCAATTTGAATCCATTTTTATGAGTACTTACACAACAATTTGTTTCGAACAGTAATCTCTAATTTATATTATTGAATCCGTTTAATATTTTAAATGCTTTGATCCATTTTCCCATAATCACCTTCTTTCAGGGGCGAAGACTTTATTGGTCCGGTTTATTTCTAAGCTCAGCTTTTAGTTGCCCTACGTTGAATTCCTTCTGGCAGCTCTATGTCTCTTTTGAGGTAATGAGACTAAAAATACACATCGAAATTGAGATCAGATCAGACGAGCGATTTTATACATAAAGATAAAATTATAACTTGAAAGTGAAATTGCGGGTAATTTATTCCATCATTCGGTCATATTTCTTAGTAGCTTCGAGGCATGGAATTGATTCTTTGAGTTCTTCCGTAATTAAACGCCTTAGCTTCCCTTCTAAGTTACAGATTTTAGGAATTATTTGTTTATTTGGTAATAGGCTTTTAAAATTCGATATCCTAAGTACACAACCTTGAATATACATATGCTAAAGTTCATCTGTCATTTATTCGCTTACTTCACAATTTTTACCAGTGCTCGCTGCAGTTCTGCAACATCACATCTGAAAACGACTGTTTCCTATCTGTGTGCTATATGCAAATTTGGAGAGTTTACTATAAAATCCATCATCAAGGTCATTAATATATAGTCTTAAATAACAGGAGATCAGTACTGATCCCGAAGGTACTCGCCCTATTGATTTAGACCTAGTCCGAGCTTCCCCCATTTATGAAAACCTGCTGTAAAAGATTTGAGAGGCAGTTATCCACCCATTTAAGAATTTTTCTTCCCCCCGTTATCCCGGTCGCTTTAAGTTTCAGCAAGAATCTATCATGCGGTTATACTAATTAGTTATTAAACTCATCTCGGTGTGTTGAGTACACACAATCAGGTTAGGGTGCCTTCGATCGTTTCATCTTATTTATATGTGTAGCAATTTCCACCTTGTTTACTCTCTAGTCGGGGAGAATTGGATGTTCTCCCAAATGTATTCCTTCTCTTATTCTGGATAGATATGAAAGTCCTCAACCGTAAAAAAAAACAAAATTTACGAAGCGTTCATTTAATATTTTAACTATGTATTTGTTCTAAGCTGTCGAAGAAAATCACTCTTAATTCCTAATCGCTTCTATGGGCAGTCTATTAGTTCACTTAACTATAGAAACGCTTAAGCTCATGTATAGAGTTTAGAGCAAAATCTCATAGAATTTTTTAGGCTTTCATAACGCTCCGATTAACCACTCTATGATAAATATCATGGTCAATTCACTTCCGAATCGTTGTTTTTTAATGTTTGGTAACGTTTATTACGCTGCCGAATTAAGTTTATGATTTCGCTGTTGATCTAACAGAGCTCTATTTGACTTACCGTGTTTTATGAGTCCTTATTTAACTAACTCGCAATCTACAGTTAGTAAAACTTTCTGACTTTAAATACCCATCTTACACGTCCGCTCTTATACAATCATGAAAATCACGGAGATTGTAGGTTCAGACTCGCGGGATAAATTGGTAACTCTCATTTACAGTTAAGTTCGACTTTATTGGGCATCTAAATACGTTCTGGTCACTGATCATCAGAGGCTGACTAACCTGAACGTTTTACACTGCTTTCATTCACAGAAAACATTAAATCCATAGATTTTTTTCATCACGTGGGTTCCTCAACCTTTTGAAAAAGAAAATTCTAATGAATAAAGTGCAGCAGTCTCTGATTCTTTTTATCCGAAATATTTTATATAAAATCAATGTTCGGGAAATTAAGGTCTCCACATATTATCGTCGTATATCTTTCAATAATAGATGAAAGAGAATTGAAGAGGTGTTTATCTTCGCTTCCAATTTGAGCAGGTGTTCTATAAACAAGTGCGATATTAATTTTATATTTGATATCTTTTATTTCTGCGAACACTACGACCGTTCCAATATTGTGGCTAAGTTGTGAAAAAAAAATTAGAACGGGTTTTATGCAAGCAAAAGCCCCTTTATTCTCCACCTCAATAAACATCTGTTTGCTGGTTGGCAGCTAGAAATCTTCTATTAAAGTTTGATTAACTAGAGTTCTTGACAACGTTATGGTCTTTGGCTTCCCATAATCATATGGGAAACCGTATACCATAGAGGCTATGTAAAGTCAAGATCCAAAAGAAACGTAAAACCTTCCAGTGACGAGCAAATAGAAAAAAGGATTAATACCACAAATTCGAACTCATAAAGGCAATTTATAGTGTTCTAAATAAACTGCATTATAGATAGAATTCAGACTCAGTTGTCGCGGTAATTCTTATTAGGACATAAAAACTAGAGCTAAGCAGTTCTGAAGGAACAATAAATAACACTAACATATGTATGTATAAGACGCTCGATCTGTTTGTGTGGCCACAACTTCTTCGCTCATAACTAACGGTCATTTACGCAAGCGCGCAAACTGCCTGGCGCGCGCGGTGAAACGTATACTCAATTTAAGTATATTATATGATAGAAAGAGTGCGTAAATCTCTCTAATCTGAGTTTAACACACAAATAATAATAATAACACTGGTCAACAGCCAAAATGGTTCACATATGAGATTATGCTCACACAACTAATTTCATATTTCCCGAATTTGAATCTGATATTTGTTTTGTTTTATCAGACGAGGTTTTATAAAAAAAAATCAATAGGTAAAAATATTCATTATTCCATCACTTGTGTCGTGCAACAGATATTTAGCCCAAAACAGACCAGCTTGTCTCTTATGTGACTGCGCTTACATGATTGATTTTACATTATTGAGCATGATTTAGATGTTTTATTCTACTATCAGATCTACTTTCTTAAACAATCAGAAAAATAGTAAATATGATGACATTAATTGTCTCACGCAAGATGATGATATTTAACATGTAACAGATAAGCTTATAAGAAATTGTACTAGAAAGAATAAGTTCAAATCCTTTATAAATGACAAAATATGAAGTTCTAAAAGTGCTTCTGAACTTTGCCCTTTCGTTTGTACAGCTCACTCTCTTCTCGTTGCAGGATACAACAATAGTCGCCCATCATGTTAGCACTGAATTGTCACTGATATCTGCTCTCCATTAGGGCGATGTCTTGATGAAATCTTTCACTGTGTTCATCACTGATGTCTCCAAGATTATCTGGAAAGAAATCAATATGAGAGTATAAAAAATAAAATTTCAAGGACATCCTTGCTCCTGATGAGTGATAATTCTGCAGCATGGTTGTAACGATTTCTTTGTAGTTGTCAGCACAATAGTTTCCAAGAAAAAGCTTTGACACATTGACAAATCATTCCCATGAGTTCAAGGTCTTGGTAAATTTGCCATCATGAACTAGTATGCGAATATGTGGTCGGCTTCGGAAATCACACCACCTAGTTTCTGACATAAGTAACAGAACCCAGCACCACATTGATCTATAGCTTTGATGAAATTTTTAGCTAAACCGAGCCTTAGATGCAGTGGAGGCAAAAATATCTTTTTTGGATTTTGGACAGAGTTGAATTTTCCAGGCGCATCTCTTGGTCTTGTCAGCCATTCCTATTTTACATAGTGTTCTGCATAAGCTCTGTATCTCACAAACGCAAAAAGCATATATGCTTTGTAGCCACTCTGAGGGCCCAGTAGTAAACAGCTGATTTTGAGATCCTCACATATCTCCCACTGGTGTTTCTCGTACTCTCAAGCGGTTAACAAAATCTTCATTGTTTCATAGCTCTCAGACATGTGCTATTGGGACAGATGATAACCGATAGCCATTGTGTAAAAGAACAGCTTTCAAAGATTCTTTCCAAAGTCTATAAACAGCTTCTAATCATCTGACTTCTATGGTTCAGACCTACAGAATTGTTGTATGAGATATACTTACGTCCTCAAAGTATCAAATCTTGTTTGACATCTTGAAATACGTAGACAGCTCTGTATGTTTGTAACGAGCTGTAGTGATACACCCTCCAGCTTCCAGCCGGTCACGCTGCTTTAGTCTAGATCCCCGAGCTTCAGCCTTTTCTTTATTCCTGATAAGATTATGAAGTGCTTCTTGAGTAAAGAGCTTAGGCCTGGTATTTTTAGAGTCATCCTGGTAGTCATCTTCATTTGAGGTAAAATTAGAATCGGAATCACTCATTAATTCTTGTTCAGTCGGTGGATTTGGGATTGGGAGTTCAGCGCTGCGTGGCACAACTCGGATTGCAGAAGCTATATTGGGGTACTGCACCTTACCTCCTGTTTTTGACGGTTATTTTTTCCTTGATGTTTGTGAGGCAGAAGTAACAGTCACTGCTATGGCCTTTGGGTTCACGCTATATCATTGGTACAGCAAACGGCATTCCTGAGCTTTGCTTACCACACATCCACTCGTTCATGTGGTTGACACAAGACTTACAAGCTATTTGAGGTGCCCATTTCTAGTCATGGTCACCCAAAGGACACTTGAAGTAATTTTTGTAGTTCAGTCGAACAGCTTTTAGGATTGGTTTCTTGAGGCTACCAGGATTGAAGGCGCCACATATGTAAAACGATCAGCATCGTTCATGCACTTGCAACGTTCCATGTTTTCTTAAGTTCATAGTAATTAGAAATTAGGGAGATGTGAATATGCACTATCATGAACCAGCAATCTGCAAAAACAAAAAAAGCACAAATTAGGAAAACATTATTGCATAAGTGGAACCAATGAACAAATAACTTAGTGTATGAATAACTTAGTGCACCAAATATATAGATATGTTGATTCTGGAAAACTGAGCCCAATACAGCTATACGAATATCATTATTGAATTTAGCAACTACAATTACTCTAGAATCAGACTATTTTGATCCAGAACCTTGAGATAATCTTTTTTTGTTGACCAGTGTAATTAGCAAGTAAAGATATTTTTGAGCCACAATATAAGAATTTCAAAGAATAGGCATCTGTATTTTATTTGCGAGAGGAATTTTTATCCAGGGCAACGTGGGGTACCTTTGCTAGTTCTTAATGTTCACAAGCAATAGAATCAGTCCTTAGATTTAATATAGACGTCCAACGGCCATCACATGTAATCAGAGACTTCAATAACAAAAAAAAAAATATTTCCCACTCACCCTAAATACAATAAGTTATATATACTGGAATAAAAATGTCAGGGGAAGCTAAATCCGACTTGACTAACTCTCCATTAGTGGGGTTAAGTAAATTTGGTCGCTAACTGGTACTCTTAGACGAAAGCAACATTAGAATATTAAAACCAACCTTTTTTCTAACAAAGGAAATCTTAGTAACTTACTTTACACCTTTTTTGGTTAATGATTACAAACAAAAATATATGCACAAAATACTAAAGCGGCGAAACTAACGAATACAGCCGCCTATCTTAGTGAAGATATGAAGTGTGAAATTTGTTAAATATAATCAGAAAATTCGTTTTAGGACCATTGCCCTAACTGGTTAAAGAATCTCCGACAAACTTTACTATTTTTTAGTTTAATTATTCTTTAAAAGTTCTACTATTTTTAAGATTAATTGTTCTTTCAATCTTCTACTATTTTCTAGTTTAATTGTTCTTTTGAACTTCTACTATTTTTTAGTTTAATTGTTCTTTCAAACTTCTAATATTTTTTAGTTTTTTTTTTCTTTCAAACTTCTACTATTTTTTAGTTTAATTGTTCTTTCAAACTTCTAATATTTTTTAGTTTATTTTTTTTTTTAAACTTTTACTATTTTTTAGTGTTATTGTTCTTTCAAACTTCTACTATTTTTAGAGTAATTGTTCTTTCAAACTTCTACTATTTTTAGCTTAATTGTTCTTTCAAACTTCTAATATTTTTAGTTTATTTGTTCTTTCAAACTTCTACTATTTTTTAGTGTAATTGTTCTTTCAAACTTCTAATATTTTTAGTTTAATTGTTCTTTCAAACTTCAAATATTTTTTAGTTTATTTGTTCTTTCAAACTTCTACTATTTTTTAGTTTATTTTTTCTTTCACAAAACTTTTCTATTTTTTAGTTTATTTGTTCTTTCAAACTTCTACTATTTTTTAGTTTAATTATTATTAAAAAGTTCTACTATTTTTTAGTTTAATTGTTCTTTCAAACTTCTACTATTTTTAGTTAAATTGTTCTTTTAAACTTCTACTATTTTTTAGTTTAATTATTCTTTCATATAGAGTAGCACACAAACCCCAAAACCTCGCATTGAGGCTCTATTGAATATTTTCCAACCATCGATACTAAATTTCCGATAAATTGATTATACGCAGGATTCAATCAACTTTTAATTATAGCGATTACGTCGAATTTTTCTGCGCGGACAAAGAAATGAAAAAATAATGAGAATGAGAACAGAAAACAAGAAAAAGTAAAAAAACAGAAAAGAATTAAGAAAAAATAGAAGAAAAAGGAAAGAAGAAAAATAAAGAAAGAAAAATTAAAAGCAAGAAAATGAAAATGAAAGAAAGAAACAGACAAACAAATAAAAACAAACAAACCTGAAAGAATAGAGGAAAAAGGATGAAAAAATTCAGGAAAGGGGAAGAGAAGAAAGAGAAGAATGAAATTTCGATGTTATTTTTTATTTTAATTCACATTCTTCGTTAAATGTTTGGATTCTTCTCGTATCTCCTGCTCATAATCTTGTTCCCTTCTTATTCCTATTTTCTCTTTCTTTGTTGTTGTTCTCTATTCCCTTCTCCTATTCCTATGCTGAATTCGGCATCCAAATCCTTAGACTTGCCTCCTATGTGACAGTCCTCCCCGGCCGCTTCTACCTCACACTAACAAACAAATACTTCTTCCTCAAACTTCCTGTGTATAATTGGCCAACTGCATCCAAACCCACACCCCTTTGCCCCAGGAGCCCCTTAATGGATGGCTGACACGGCTTTTCTCTTCTTTTCCACTTGCCCTCTCTTCAATTGGGCGCGCTAAAGAGGCCCACTAATGTGAGTGAAGGACGAATAGCCTCCTCGCCTCAACAATTCGCGCGTCCTCCCGAGAACTTAACCTACGGCCATCTCAGGAGTGACTTATTTCCAATTTCTTTCATTTATTACACAAAGTGGGGAGACCAAAGAAATTGAACACTATCTCACACATAAATATATATATATATATATATATATATATATATATATATATATATATATATATATATAGAGAGAGAGAGAGAGAGAGAGAGAGAGAGAGAGAGAGAGATAAATAGCTAGATATGAGAAACTCACAAAGTAGCGCGTGAGTAGAGCAATAAATGCAAAAAATCTCACAGAAAATGTGATCCGCCTTTCATTTTCCTGTGGGTTTTGGCATATATATATATATATATATATATATATATATATATATATATATAAATCCATTAAACCACATTGAAAGAGAAAACGGAATAATTTTTCCTTGCAGTAATATTTTTATTACCTTTTTTCGAAAAATCCGTTCAAGGAATTGATTCGAACCAGGCACACTGAGGCAGCGAGCACCCCTTTGATCTCAGTTTAAAGTATGCCGTGTTTAAAGCAATAATATGAAAATTAATCCACAGGAATGAATCCAAGCACTTTCGAACTATATTTTCAAGTTCATTTGAAGGAGTAAAACTTGGAAATATAGTTCGAAACTGCTTGTATTCATTTCTTCATTTTCTTGTTGGTTAATTTATATATATATATATATATATATATATATATATATATATATATATATATATATATATATATATATATATATATATATATATATATATATATATATATATATATATATATATATATATATATATATATATATATATATATATATATATAAACTAACGATGAACCTTTCGGTAATCTAATTCTTAGCAGGAAAATGAAGGGGTACATGATGGTACATGATGGTAGAGAACTTTATTTATTCTATCAAACGTTTTGAAACAAACCTCGCTCCATCTTCAGTGGCTACAGACAATAAATAAAAATATTATATCATGAGTATTAGACAACATTCAACAACCTTTCAGCCGGAAAAAGAGCTCAAATTAAGATAGCTTTCAGATAGAAAATAACTCAAATATGAATAAAAGTGAATCAATAAGAATAAAGCTTAAACTAAAAGGCAGAAACATATTTGAACTTACCATGATTAGATATTAAAACTAGACAAATATAGATAATAGATAGGAATAGAACGTTACTTTACTCGAAATAATGAATTAAAATAGGGGAATAGTGATCGAGAACTGTAAAAAAAAACCATTAAAATGAGTACACATAAATTAAATACAAATATTTACACTGACTGCAATTTATGTGAAAATGAGGACTATCTGTGTTACAAGCAAAATATTACAATTAGTAAGCTTGACTGTCGGAGTTGTAGGGCCAACTAACTGTATGAGTATGAATGGTGAATGAGTTGTGCTGATAGATGAAGCGTAGTCATTTGCATAATTCGGGGTTAAATTTTTTATATAATGGAAATCAAGAGTTCTTAAATCTATGGAGATTGATGCAGTCCGACTTCCAGAAAAATTATTAGTATCACTGAAATGACCATTACGGATAATATAGAGGCGTAATGAGAATGATCTGGTTTGGAAATAGGTCGATCAGTTCTATATTAAATCCCCAAGTCCTTAGAAATCTTCAGTTGTAGCTGCAAATGGGTTAAACCAATGTAGCGACTGTTGCAGGTAACCCAGGTAAATAGGTAAACAACCGAAGACCTCATAAGTTTTGGGATGAGATCCTTAGAGTTGAAGAAGGAAGACAAATTGGAAGGATTGTCATTAATAAGGATAAAATTGCGTTGGGAAAAATGTTCGGAGAGAAGTGATCTGATGTCTTCGTTAAGCATAAAGGTCAAGTGGTCCAAGCAAAGGTAATTTGATTGAAACTTTACTTTTGAACAAGTTGGAATAATTAGTTTAGGAATAATACTAATTGGATAGTAATTGTAATGCAAAAAAGTGCTCCAGGTAAAGGATTTCTTGGTCGAAATAGTACCAATGTGAACAGATATGGAAAGCCCGATGGATTCTGGATTTAATGGCAGAGAGTTAGAATTCAATAGAGTACTGCTAAAAAAATGAGTACACAGAAGAGTGGTGGTGGGTTTTCTAAAACCCGAAGTGAAAAACCAAGACTCGTTCCTACTCACCAATAGATCCCAAAATTAATTTTTGCTATTATGTTCAATATTAATCGAGAAAATGATATTTTTTTCTATTTTTCTTTAAAGTAATTCAAAAATAAAGGAACTTGTTCTTTGTATTAAAAATTCACAAAGCAATCATTTAAAAATCTCTTAAAACATACAGGTATAAAAAGAATTGAAATATGAAGGTCAACAAAACGGCGGTACGGTATGGGTCAAAAGCTTCACAGTTCTGTGATTGAATAATTGTTCTTCGATCTAGGACATGAAGATATCAGCAGAGACAGGGCCTAAACGAGTACCCATGCCTACCCCATCTATTTGACAATAAGTTTCGTTGTTAAATGTAAAATAATTGTATTTAACGTCTAACCTTAGTAGTTCTTTAGAAAGTGGAGTAGTAGATCCATGATAATTTGAGTTGTGTTGAGGAAAGACACGTCTGAAGATTATGTTTGGTTTGATCCTGTGGAATATTTGTAAAATGTGAGGAAACATCAAAACTGCTCATAAAACATCACGAAGATGTTGAAAATTTAGTAATTGACAAAATTAAAACTAATATGAATTTTAAATTGGTTTGAGGAAAATGGAGTAATTAGAGGAATCAAATATTTTTGCTAAATTATATTATAAGAAGGAAGATTGTGTGATGTTAAAATTGGGCGGAGGGGGATACCCTCGTGACATTTAGAGAGTCCGTAGAGTGAGCACAAATAATATATATATATATATATGTATATATATATATATATATATATATATATATATATATATATATATATATATATATATATATATATATATATATGTATATTACAAGTTTTGCGGGTGGTAACAACCACCACTTAGCTTTCCCCATATTTAATTTCTGCCTTTCCAAAAACATTTTGAAGGCAAAAAGAAAGATACAGAAAGCTTGGATTACATTCTATGTAACTATATAATACAAAAGAAAAAGAAATTTAAGATAAATGAGTAATGAAACAAGAAAAAAGAGTTTTTTAAAGGCAAGAGAAAAGGACATTGGAAGACATAAGGATCAAAGAGAGCAAAGCATAGCACATTGAAGTCGATGCATATTGTGAAGACAGAAATAACAGCAGAGAAAAAAAATTGGAATTGCCCTTCCCGGCAAGCATACTGCATTTTTCCCCTAGCTTTATTTATGTAGATTATTATATATATATATATATATATATATATATATATATATATATATATATATATATATATATATATATATATATATATATACCAGTCAATGGTTTCGCTACCAGGATGAAAAATTTTAAATCGAATAAAAAGCAGCCATGGTTAAATTTTTATAAATTTTCTGAACTTCGCCAATTATAATAATTTTAAAGAAGAACTCTAAACTAAATTTCCCCCCTTTCAAAATATCACGTTGCTGAAATAATTAGTTATAGAAGAAGATATATAAAAATAAATTTTCGGAACTTCACCATTTTTTAATTTGGGGGGTTTTAACAATTCACAAAATTTCTAGACTTATTTATTTCTGAACTTCACCATTTTGTTTTTTGATATTATAAAAGGAATTATTAGAAATAACTTTGATCAAAAACATAAGTTATAACAAAACTAAGATGAAATTATTATTCAAATAATAAAAAAAATCCCCTTCTTAAATTATAGAGTTAGTGATGATATAACGGGTGGCCCAAAAGTTACTTCACATTTAAAAAAAATGAATAACACAATAACTAATTAAGTTAAAAAAGTAAGTGATATATAAAATGGAAAAAGAGATCTTGTGGTTTTATTGTGGTACAAAAGTTACTTCAGATTTTTATTGTGTATCTATAATACGTATATAAATAATATAATACACAATAATACCCGACTAATTATTAACCCAGAATGGCAAGATACAGCAAATAACAACGAGCAAAATTGTGACTACTTATTTAAAACATAATGGATCAATTGTTACTGTGCAGAGGGACTTTAGAACAGCATTTAATCAACGAAACAGTCCCTCGAGGCATTGCATTCTTGGGTCTACAGGTGCTAAGGAAGGCTCTGGTAGACCGAGATCTGTGCGAAATGCAGGTGTCATTCAGCGTGTGTTAACCAGTGTTCAACAACAGCCACAAACGTCAACTAAGCTACGTTGCAGTCAACTAGGAATTTCTTGAACATCATTGCAACGCATCCTAACGAAAGAATTGAAACTTCATCCATACCAAATTCAAATAACAACAATTAAACTTTGCAGGCGCATTTTTGGGACTAACAAATGATCCGACTTTTACCTCGCACCTAATCATGTCCGATGAAGTCCATTTTTACATTACTGGATACATTAATAAACAAAATTACAGATTCTGGTGTGCTGAAAATCCATGGTAATTCACGAGCAGCCCCTTCATGCACATAAAGTTACGGTCTGGTGCGGCATAACCAGTTCGAGAATCATTGGTCCCTACTTCTTCGAGGATGCTGACGGAAAAACAGTGACAGTAACAGGAGACACTTACAGAGAAATGATACAAGATTATATATTGCCAGAACTGCAAGATTTGGATATGCACGATATGTGGTTTCAAAAAGATGGGGCGACACCAGACACAGCGAGAGAAACCATGGCAACACTAAGAGCAGCCTTCCTTGGTCGGTTAATTTCACGTTTAGGTGACGTTTCTTGGCCATCACGATCACCTGATTTTACTCCTCCAGATTTTTTTCTTTGGGGATACCTTAAAGAAAAGGTATAGGTAAATAAACCTAATAATATTCAAGAATTGAAACAAAACATCAGTGAAGAAATCGACTAAATCACTCCTGATGTTTTCAAAAATGTCATGGAAAATATGGTGCAAAGAATCCGCCTTTGTTTTAACCTTGATGGAGAACAGTTGAAGGATATTATATTTAAATAATGAAAAGCCAAGAACTCCTCTTTCATTTTATATATCACCTACTCTCTACAACTTAATTAGTTTTAGCGTTATTAATTTATAAAAATGTGAAGTAACTTTTGGGCCACCCGTTATATATATATATATATATATATATATATATATATATATATATACGAGGGGCAGTCAATCAGTTTTGCGAATCGGTAGGGCAAAACAGAGGAAGGGGGATGGCTGTTTGTGGGGGTGTTGGGACAAGTTATGACAAGTCAGGACCTGCAGCCGCACGCTCCTGCCTCGTCTATTTAAGAAGCAGTAGCTCATCGCAGATCGTCAGTCACAAATTTTTCAACAATGGAGAAGGTTGAGCACTGTGCAGTGATCATATTTTTGACCAAGGAAGGCAAGAATGCAAAACAGATCCATGAACGCATGGTTGCAGTGTACACCGACCTGCCCCTTCCTATTCAACCATTGCTCACTGGAATAGAGAGTTCCGCCATGGTCGTGAGTCCTTTGAAGATGACCCCTGTCCAGGACGGCCGTCAGACGTGACCAACGATGACAATGTGGTCCGTGTGAAGAGGATGATCCTCGAAAATCGATGGGTGAAGGTAGAAGAAATCGAGCGAGAACTTGGAATATGACATGGAAGTGTTATCAACATAATCCACGACAATTTGGCCATGACCATGGTCTCTGCCCGTTGGGTCCCTAGAAACTTCACGCATCATGATCGACTTCAACGTCGTCAAAGTCCACAAGGCCAGAGTTGAACAAGCTGCCCTGCGCGAGTGCGGATTCGAGGAGCTTAACCATCCCCCTTACAGGCAAGATCTGGCCCCTAGCGACTACTTTTTATTCCGCCAGCTTAAGGCTGCACTGCGTGAACGCCGGTTTGGGGACGATGAAGATGTCGAGCTCGCCCTCCAGGAGTGGATTGAACAGCAGTCGGCAGATTTCTGTTTGTCAGGAATTCAAAGCCTCAGGGACAAGTGGCGCAAGTGCATTGAATTATAAGTGCATTTAAAAATAATAAAACACTTTTCCTCATATTTCGTTTTCTTATATCCAAATTGACACACTTATTGACTGCCCCTCGTATATATATATATATATATATATATATATATATATATATATATATATATATATATATATATATATATATATATATATATAATGAAAAACTCACAAAGTATCACGTGAGGGTAGCCAATGAATACAATGCCCTGCAGGAAAAAAATGAAATGGTGTTTCCGAGTACTTTCGAACTTTATTAAGTTCTTTATCAAGGATAACTACAAGAAATAATATTATATTAGAGGTATATATACGAAAAAAAAGTATGTAAGACCGCCTCATAAACAAGAAATCACCAATGAGGAAGACGGAAGGGGAAAGGTAAAGATTCACATTAAGAATTACAAGAAGCAGGTAGTAAGGTCAAACTGAGAAGACGGAAAGGGTAACAGATTAAAAGAAATGGGAATAGCCTAACGAGGGAGATTATAATACACGAGGAGCCAAAGAGTGGGAAAAATACAATGTACATAACAGAGCAATGACATAATTAAAAAAACAAAAAAAATGTTTCCACATATCTAAAGATTGTATATAAAACTAATTTCTTTAAGTATTAATATTTTAATTATAGCATCTATTTTATATAAACCAGGGGAAAGGTTAAAATTATCACATTGGCTTATAAAAGCACATTCAATGATATTCCTTTTTATAGGGTCATTGGAACGATGAATATATTTTGCTTCTTGTAATTCTTAATGTGAATCTTTACCTTCCCCCTTCCGTCTTCCTCATTGGTGATTTCTTGTTTTTGAGGCCGTCTCTCATACTTTTCTTTCGTATATATACCTCTAATATAATATTATTTCTTGTAGTTATCCTTGATAAAGAACTTAATAAAGTTCGAAAGTACTCGGAAACACCATTTCATTTTTTCATGCGGGACATTGCATTCATATATACAAGTATCTATATATATATATATATATATATATATATATATATATATATATATATATATATATATATATATATATATATATATATGAAAAGAAACTCACAACTTGCACGTGAGTCAGAATTATGATAAATAACACCCACAAAGAAAATGGAAAAACGATTCCGAATCGTTTTTCCATTTTCACTGTCGGTGTTATTTATCATATATATATATATATATATATATATATATATATATATATATATACTTGTACTTCTAACAGTATAATTGACCCAAAGCACAGTGCCAAACTGACTCTGGATTGGTTCGGAAAATTGTGATGAGGCCGTTGTGGAATAACCAGTCACCTGATTTAAACCCCATAAATTTGGGGGGGACGAAAATTAAAATATCAGATTCATTTACGGGACCATCAAAAAAGGTAGCCAAGTTCCCTACCTAATTTGAATAATTTAAATTTTATTTCACTTGAAGTTTGGGTTTGTTTATTTCAAAGTAGTGCTTTTTATTTTAATTCCCATCTTATTTAGGTTTTAAGTTTGGGGAGTCTATTTGTAAGGTTATTAATAAACAATTTTTCGGCTATACGAATATTTGTTTCCGCCTAATAAATACAAATGCGTCTAATTAAAGTCTTCACTACTATTCGATTTATGATAATTAATATATTGTGTTTCAATATTTCTTTACTGTTGTTAAGAATAATTGGATGCCAACATTTTAAATTTATTAATATAAATGTGAGTTTTAGACCGTGTATCAAGTAAAGATAGTCCCTCCCATTTTATCAAGTAAAGATCATCCCTCCCAAAGTTACACAAAGTAAAGCTCATCCCGACGAGGGATGAAAAAAAAAATAATTGTTAAAAAATTGATTTAGGAACATATTTGTCAGAAAGTTTATTTTAAAACAATTAAAAATTGCAAACTTTGTAGAACTCTAGAAATTAAATTTTAATAACTTAATTGAAACGGTATTGGCTGCCAATCGTATAGCAAAAATCGTTGAAACATCGATTTACGTCTTTTAAGCCACAGAAATTCCTGTAGATAAGAGTTTAGCATTTCTCTCTTACATCCTCACATGCATTTAATTTTTAGTTTATGCTTATTCCAGTAGCTTTAAAATGATGTTATAACCTAGTATACCTCCCATTTCACCAAGTAAAGGTCATCCCTCCCTCAATTAACCAAGTAAAGTTAATCGCTCCTTTTGTCTTAGGAGCGACTGTCTTTACTTGATCCTAGACCTTTTATAAGAATCTTCTTAAATCGAAGATTTCTCTTTTTTTCCACTATTTTTCCTGTTTACCACTAAGGTCTATTGGGGGGAGAAAACCTACCCCTGAGAGCCCAAAGAATGTTTCCGATATACGATGTTCCAAAACAACCGGAACATGCAGAGAGATACACGACATGGTTGCAGTGCTCAGGAAGGATTGAATCTTTTAAGTGAAAAATCTTTCCTATAGTTTCTTTTTCTAGAAAATAAAGTTTGATTTAATTGTTGGGCATTTTTTTTAATGATGAGCACAAGTTTTCTTCTAAAACATTCATTAGAAGAACCGATTATACATATAATAAAGTTTAAACGATTTAAGATGCTCCAGAATAACCAGGAGATTCAAAGAGACGCACGACATGGTTGCAGTGCTCAGGAAGGATAGAATCTTTTAAGTGAAAAATATTTCGTATAGTTTATTTTTCTAGAAAAAAAATGTTTGATTTATTTGTGGGGATTTTTTTTAATGATGAGCACAAGTTTTCTTTTAAAACATTCATTAGAAGAACTTATTTCTCATATAAGAAAGTGTAAAAGCATTTTTGGATCATTAATTGCCAAGCCGAGTGTGCCAATGTGCTTATTTAGAAATGGTTTTAAGATTATGTCATAAAGATTATATGAAAGTGTGTTAGTATCGAAATAGTAGGCCTAGAATTCAAACTGGTCTTGCATTCAAATGTAAGTTGGAAAATTCTATGTATTAATTTCTTAATCGTTGTAATTTTATATTTGAAATTGCAGATACAAAAGTAATTAATGGCTAGACTGGTAAATGTCATTTTTCGCTAAGGTGTTGTTTGAAATTTGCCATGCTTACAAAAAACCACCATGCCTAAAAAAAGGCAATTTATTATTTAGTTGTTTGTCCAACGGAAATTTTATATTGGTATGTGATTTGTTTAGAAAATTGAAAAATTGGTCGCAATGCACAGGTAACTCCAAAAGTGTCAAACGAATTATAAATCAACAAAATACCGATACGAGGAAGATTATATTCCAAGTTAACAGAAAATATCTTTTCCTCAAGGTCAGTCATAAATAAATCTGCTGTTAGTAGCTCCATTGCAGAGTCCATCGCAACGCCATCAAATTGATAAAAAATCTGATTGTCGATGGCGAACCATGATTCAGATATTATTAACGGTGGGGCTCCCTTTTATTGGGTACGCGAAATGAATACTTCGTCTAAAATAATAGTGATTATCTAGTAAACAGGAATGTTTGTAAATAATGATTCAACATCAAAGCTAACCATGTAGCCATCATTCACTCGAGTAAGGAATTACTCCTTAAATTTGTATAAGTTCTGAAAATTGATTTTTAGAGAATGGAGACTGGCTAAGTATTTTGCCAGGTTGTAAGAAGAAAGTGAGTATTAGGTAAGAATAGGTATTATAGGAACTCTTTTAGTATTTTTGTAAGGCCATAAATCGAGGCTAAATATGTAGCTTGTGGAAACAAATAATTCATTGTAAATATCAGTTGAAATAACATTAGACTGTTTAGAGTGTGTTACAAAGCGATTCGCTTTGTTTTCTAGCCACAACATAATAGTTTCAGACGACTCATTTATCTATTAATATTTGGACTCCTTATTCAATATGTTGTAATGCTTAAATATGTTAAGAGTCCTGTTTGTCCATGATCACAACACCTCCCCCTTTTTCTGGTCGAGTATTCATTATATATTCCTCGTTGCCAGTTTTTTTTAACTAGGTTTAGGTCTCCCGATTTAATTATGCAATTCGATTTTTAAGGTGAATGAATCTTAGAGCAAAATTTATTAGAAAGATAAGTCAACGTTGAACAGAAGTCGCTGATGTTACCTTGTATAGGAAGATCTTTAAGTATCTGGGTTATATTTTTAAAACAGAATGAATTTATGTTTAGTTATTTTGAAAAATACTAGTTTAAACTCAAACCAATAAGAGAGTAAAAATTTTCGAAAAACCTAGAACCCCTTTGGGATGTAGGTCTTCACTCATTATCGAGCCTTTGTATGAGATAAAAAACAAGACGGTGTTCAACGAAGAGCTTTATTCTTAAAAATGGTTTAAGAAGTGACTGGCTTCCATCTTGAAAAAGATCTTTTTTAGCTCATTCAATGGGATAACTTTATAAACATCTTATAAGGAACTATGAAGAAAGGATAAGATGATCCGAATTTTGCCAATTTCTTGATACGTATGTACTTCAATGCATTTTTTTGATGAAATAACTTAATTTGATGTATAAAAAACTTCCCTAAAAGAAAATATAAAACAGACAAATGGCGTTTTAATACAATAGACAAATAAATCACAAAGGTTTTGTTGATGAAGATTACATTTTTAGAGCTCGCAGATATTTCACGCCTTAACAATTGCAATAAGGAACCTTTTTAAAAGCTAAATTTATACAGAGATTTACAAAGTACCTTAAAATAAAGGAATTTAGGAAATAAATTTGAGGAGTTACAAGCATCAAGAAGCAAAATATCCTTCTTAGCCTTCACCATCCTTTTCGTTACGGAGCCAAGATCATATGACGCTTTGGTAACCACTACTCAACTATGCCATAAATATATTGAAAAAGAGCTTTGCTGAAAATATTACAATTAATGTTTAGGATAAATTCTAGATCTAATAGAAAGAAGTGCATCAGCTTGAAAGTTTTATTCAAACGTTTCAAAAACTACACTTTTTCCTTATTGGGCTACAAAAAAAAATGTATGCATTAGGGACAAAAATAATGTTACCTATTTTTTCTCCCCTTTCTCTAATTTTTGGTCACTAATAATTCATTTTTGTTGAAAGACTTTCAAGAAAACAACAAAAACTTCGATATATGTGTGAAGGCGGGCGATATATCAGTGTAGGGTAGTTTCTTGCATGATAAAAGATTTTGATTTACTTGCACCAGAACTCTGGTTTTACTTCTCTTTTTTATGCTTTCTTTTAAATTTCGCTTCAACTAACATAATGCGATATTTATCTCTTGAGTACGTTATTAAACAATTTAGGGCCAAAATAATTAGGTATTATTGGATTTTGTTAATAAAATAAGCCATTTTTACACTTGCATAGTCTTTACAGGTGTTGAAGAAGTGTTTTTGCAAAAAACAACAAACAAGCGTCTTTTATCCTTCAGTCTCCTGTGCTTGAAAGTGACTTAATTAAAGCTATTTTGAGGACTTTTTTTTAAATGAAATTTAAATCGAAACAACGAAGGGTGCGTCGAAAGTTTGTAAGGAGAAATCTGGGATAAACTTAACCTTCCCCTTTGAGGGAAGACATTATATTACGAATATATAAGAGTAAAAATGTTAAAATGCGTAGTTTAGTAAGGTTAGGTTAGGTTAGGTTAAGTTGTTTACTTGCGAAAACCTAACTAAACAATATATTTGATCTTATTATCAATAAACTTATTATTTATTTATGTTTTATATTGTTGCTAAAGCTTTAGGAATGATGTTCAACTGTCATTATTTTAGGGGGAGGATGCTAAAGTGATCATAGATCTGTAAGGAAAGAGGTGAAGATAGAGAATATATATATATATATATATATATATATATATATATATATATATATATATATATATATATATATATATATATATATATATATATATATATATATATATATATATATATATATATATATATATATATATATATATATATATATATATGTCACACGCGTAATATCTGATAATTTGTCTTTATTTTCTGACGAGGGCTGTGACGTGATATCGTAGGACCTACGTTCGCTTAATTGAGGCTGACACGTTATTTAAAGGAATTCTAGAATTTTCGTTCGTTTTGATCGGCCAGCTTCCCTCCTAATTATTTTATTGAATATTAAATTGGATTAAGATTATTGCGTTTTTGTCATGAAAGAAAGCATTTGATGTCTGGAGTTAAGAATTTTCATTGTATGTTTATGTAGCATTGGGATTTTGAATGATCTGTATTTGTTAGTGTTCCGTGGAATTCAATGTCGAGGCCTTCATTCTTCACAGAAGACAGACCATTTTTTCGTGCTTGGAGAAGAAAGTTGTGTTCGGGAGCAGAGTGGATTTCGTGTACTTATTTTCCGGTTTCGTGCGTCTCGGAAGGCTATTGCTATTTAAGGCTATTGCTATTTAAGGCTATTGTAATTTAAGGCCATCCTGATTTAAGGCTATCGTGAGTTATGGTTACCGTGAGTTAAGCTACGGTGAGCTAAGGTTACCGTGAGTTAAGGTTACCGTGAGTTAAGGTTACCATGAGTTAAGTTTATTGTGATTGATTGACTTAGTGTAAGACAACCGGCAGAGTTGTACCCCTTTTGCATTTTTGTGCGGGTTTACCGCGAGTGTTGTGCCTCTCGTGCATCTTTGGTAGGACAACCGTGTGTGGTGTCCTTGTTTTGTGTGGCCCATACTAGGCCTGATATTGGTGGTCGTGAGTGCCCCTTTATTTTTGTATGCGTAGGTACATTGTAGTTACGTTACCGGTGAGTGCTTCCCTCTGTAGCTCAACCTTCTTTCGCCATGGTCTCCTATAGATAGGAATATCATATGTGCGTTATTTTTGTGTACATAATTTGTTCTTGTGTCTTCCATACTCTAAATATTTTTACATGTGTAAAAAGGTCATTCCTTAGCTCGACCTATCAAAGTTGTAATTTAGTCTTGGAATATATCGGCATTTTCCAGTCGATTCATTTCTCAAACATTTGTAAATAAAGATTTTTTCGTTTTAAGTCGACTCATCTTCTATCCTTGGCTATAAACTTTTTAGGTTAAAGAATCTGGGCATGTCACCTGACCCCAGTTTGTGACAATATATATATATATATATATATATATATATATATATATATATATATATATATATATATATATATATATATATATATATATATATATATATATAGTGCAGTGGGCCGCAAAGGTTTACAACACACAATTCTAAAGGAAAAAGTACATATTTTATTTAACGCAGGATAATCAAATTTACAACGCACATAGAACTTTATGTAATAAATAAAATGTGGTGACCACAAAAGCAAAAATGTGAACAAGAAAAACTTTATAAGAATAATAGTGAAATTTGACAATGCAAAAGTTTACAACTTATTCGTATAAACTTGGGTTAATACTTGGTTGTAAACCCTAGTCAATTCCAGCTTGCAGGCGCTTTGAGTAGTCTCTAACTGTCTTTCTACAGGTGCTGGAGATGGTTTTGTTCTTTTCGTCCAAATATATTTTCTTCAAATCAAATAAGTTGCGCGGATCTCGTTTCTGTGCCTTGAGTCTTAATTCCCTCCACAGATTTTCGATTGTACACAGGTTAGGAGATTGACTTGGCCATTCTCAAACATTAATTTTAACTGTAGGCAGTAAACACATAGTTTTTTTGTTGTATGTTTAGGGTTATTGTCTTTTTTAAATGTTTATTCAGGTTTCAAGTTCAAGAGCCAAAGCAAAATAACAGATTTCTTTTGCAAAATCTCCCTGTACATTTGCCGTTCATTCTTTCTTCCATTGAACCCATTCTTCCAACCCCTGATGAGCAAAAACAACCACATACAATATTCAATCTACCAATGAATATGGTGCTATGGATCGTATTCCTTGGCACGTAAGCTTCACACCTTATTTCTCTAAAGGCGGCTGATTAAAATTCATCCGAAAAATTATATTTTCCTTTCACCGAACCACAGGATTTGTTCCCCAAACTTTGTCCATTTATTCGAAGGTTCATTTACAAACGCCAAGCGAGCTTTACAGTGAGTTTTTTTTAAGGAGGGTCTTTATTGGATTACGAGAAAAGAGATAATATCGACGCAGCGTCCTACTTATTGTATTCTTGTTAACTTCAACTACACTGGTTTCTAGATCTTCCTACATCTCTCTAAGAGTAGTATGTGGTTTATCACATACTGCTCTTGCAATATTACGAGCTGCATGCTCCGTTAACATCCGAGGGCAACCTGAACGATGCCAAGGAATAAAGATGTAGCCTTGCACGATGACGAAAGAAAATCCTCATTTAGTAAAGAATATTCTAAATATTTGGAAACAAATGAGGATTAGTTTTTGATAAGACATTTTTCAGATGTAACCTATTGATATGCATTTATGTGAAAGTGTTTTAAACTTTGGTTTGCCAAATTCCAATAGTGTCCTTAAAAAGTATTCTTGTTCACCATTAAAATTATATAAGTTTGCATTTCTAAAAGCGTGTTGTAAACTTTTGCTTTGTCCCCAATAATATATATACATATATATATATATATATATATATATACATCGAGAGAGAGAGAGAGGGAGAAAAAAAATACAAGTTCGGTGGGTGGCTACAATAACCACAGGGCTTTTGCCATATATATATATATATATATATATATATATATAATAAAAGTCTAGCTGTGTGTGTGTGTATGTGTGCGTGTGTCAGTCCATTTAGAGGAATAAAAAAAATCATGTTCAAATTCTCTCCCCCCCATACTCTCCCACCATTTTCCTTTAATTCTCTCACACAATTATCCCCATTCTCCAACCATTTACTCCCCCATTCTTTCCCCCAATTCTCTGCCCCCATTCTCTCCCCCCATTTTCTCCAACCATTTACTCCCCCATTCTTTCCCCCCATTCTCTCCCCCCATTTTCTCCACATATACTCTCCTCTTATTCTCTCCCACCATTCTCTCTCACCCATCTCTCCCTCCAACTCTCCATGCATCTCTCCCCCGTCTATACACAATCTCTTCCCCGTCTCCACCCCCTCTCCCCCTTTTTTCTCCTCCCTCCCCCATTTCTGCCCCATCACTCCCCCTCCCCCATATCACCCACCCCCTCTCTCCCTCCCCACTCCATTTATCCCTCACCCTCTATCCCTCCCCTTCTATCCCTCACCCTCTCTCCCTCCACTTTTATCCGCCCCCCTCTCTCCCTCCCCTTCTCACCATTTCTCCCTCCCCTCTCTCTTTCGCCATCCATCTCTCCGAATCCCTCCCTCCCCCACTCTCCCTACCACACTTCCCCCTTTCTCCACCCCTCCCTCTTATCCTCCTCCCCATCTCTCCCCTTCTCATCATCTCCCCTTCCTTTTTCCCTCTCTCCCCTTCTATATCCACCTTTTTCCCCTCCTCTCTATCTCCCATTCACCCCTCTTTCCCCTAAATCTCTCCCTCCTCCTCCCCTTACTCTCCTTCCCGTCTCTCCCCGCTTACAAAGGATATAGTCCTCTTCCCCAATCTCTCCCCTCTTTGCCTCCCCGACCTCTCTCCCCCTCTCCCTAAAAAGAACATCCAAATCAAGAAAACAATTCTTAAAATATAGACGCTCGATCTGTTCCTGTGGCCACAAACGTCGTTCGCTCATAACTATCGGTCACTCACGCGTGAGGGTAAACTACCGGGCACGCGCAAGGAAACGTTTCAATCATTATAAGTATATTATATGATAGGGGGAGTGCGCACCTCTCCTGAATCTGCCTTTAATTTAAAAATAATAATAATGAGCAAGCAAAGATATTTTTGTGCCACAATATAAGAATTTCTAACAATGGTCATCTGTATTTATTTGCGACAAGACTTGTTAGCCCGGGCAACGCCCTGGCTAAAAGGTCTTACTTAATTTCCGAACTCATATATTTCACCCGAGTAACGACAAGTATGTCTTCAAGTGTATATATATATATATATATATATATATATATATATATATATATATATATATATATATATATATATGGATATAATAAAAATGAAGTCTTTCTGTCTGTCTGTTTGTGTGTGTGTGTGTATGTGTGTGTATGTATGTCTTTCTGTACATTTATAGGAAGAAACTTTAGACAATATTAATAAAAACTAATCGTGTATTCTTATGCAAAATTTTCCGAAGAAGATAATGGAAGGGGTATTGACTCTCTAAGTGCCCCAAATGGAGTTACGGGCCCTTTTCCAAACTTGCCCCGTCTGGTAGACCAGGGAAACGTACGCTGGGTTTAGACCACCGTTAGACAGGTTACTTTCACCCTATATCATTATTCACATGTGGGAAAAGGAAGAATATTGTCCAACATGAAGTGTTGTGATGTAGCATTGGTTAAAGAAAATCTTTATAATAAATAAAATAATTTCAACTTATATCTTGCTTAGGATTTTTCTTTGCCCAGGCAACGCCTGGTATCTCATTCGTGGCTCATAAATGAGCCTTAGAGGCACTGGGCAAGACAATGCGACACATCAGGGATTGCGAGGCTCCTATGGGAGGTGTCACTCGTTTGAAGTAAACTGATTTCAAGCGGACACTTCCAGTGATCTATAAATTAACCAGGACAGATGAGGTCCGGGTTTGCCTAAAATCCTCTTCTTTGTGTAGGAATATTAGAACACTTTTTCTAAACATAAATATGAGAGCAGAGCTTTTAGGTTGTCAGCTGTCAGCACAATTTCCCCAAAACAATCTGACACTAGGAAATGACAAAGTATCTCTTTAAGCTGATGGTGGAATAGAAATATCTCCTATCTGCATAGTTAGTAATACTATTGATAATCTCAAGGCAATCTTCAGCAAAACTATAAAAACTAAAACTGGCTTTGTGAAAGAGCTATATTGGCTCCGAAGAACAACACTGCCTGCAGAATCAATAAACATCTACTGCTTTCCCTCTCACGAAGTCCACAAATTTACAAGTCAATTGATACAATTTTGGATCATACTTAAACAGTCGATTATTCTTCACAGTTCCTAAACTCTCTACAACCTCCTGATATAACTCCTCATCAACTTGACGTGAAGTTAGTAAATCTAAATAATGTTTTTGCGCAATTTCGATCCAAGAAAACTCTAATTTCACTCGTCTGGTGGTAAATAATTGTATGCCCCATGGCATAGAGGCAACCATTCTTACCTGAAGTAGCCACTTTTTATCTTCTTGTAGGTGGACATATTGACGGTGTGAATGCACGAGTCCGGGATGAACATCGCGCGCTCCATCAGTAGTCCTCCTATTTCCTTCAGCGAACATGGTCCTTCGTAGGTCCACTTGTAGTCTCCACGGTAGATGCCTTCTAGCAGTTTTTCTATGTTTCCCTTTGGGATCTGCATATAGAAGCACCAAAGACTTTGAGATTCACGTCTTCGGCGTCGAAGAAGATACCCCGCAGTAGTATATCCCTTTTCTCAGTGAGGGGTACTCCAGGATAGTTGAGGAATTCGTCTTAATCTTCTTCTGAGCTTTGTAGAAGTTGGCTTTCTTCCATTTCTTTACTCTATTCCTTCTCTTTTTCTTGTCTTACTTCCGTCTTCTTTTTTCTCTGACGTTTTTCTTCGAGCTTTTTTTTTATTTCCGCTCTTTTTTGAGTTTCCATTCTTTTCTGATTCTTCTTCCTCCGTGGTTATTTCTTCCTCTGTGTGTTTTTGTTGCTTTTTTGATGCTTCATCTTCTTTGTTTGCATCTTTTTGTTGTTTTTCGTCGACAAACTGGATATTTAGTATTTCCTGCGACGCTTGGTTGGGCGGGAACAACAGCTTTTTCTTAACCCCGTTTTTTTGTAAGAGACGATTTAATTGATTCGAAAAGGTGCCGAGGTTATCTAGGTTCGCCAGGTGAGCAACAATGACCATAGTCATTATTTCTTTGCTTGCACCTGGCATCACTAGCTTCATGGCTGCGGTTCCACTGATGGTCGTTGTAGCTGTCGCCACCGCTTCTACTTAGGTCTTCTCTTTTGCCTCCTTTTGTTGCTTTATTCCTTCCCGTTTTGCTCTGAGAGCTTCTCTGCGGGCAGCACATCTCATGGCCAAGGCCCTGTGCTTCCCTCCGCAGATCACGCATCTTGGTTTTTCCGACGTACACTCCTTCCATCCGTGACTAATTTTTGAGCATACGGAGCAAGGGACGTCGGGCTCCGTACATTCCTTCGTGGGATGTTTTCCACGTCAAAGCAACGGAAGCAGCTTTCTAGACTGATGAATTCCTCAGCTTCGCCTTGCGCAGGGGCTATTCGAAGGTAGAACCCGAGAAGTCCCTCCTTCATGGCCTTCTGAGCCCTCTCGACTTTCTTGAAGATTATTTTGACAATATTTTTGCCAAATTTTTCAACCTTGGAAATCTTCGCCCATTTTTAGTGCTTGGCTTTGATGTCTTCGCAACTATTGTCAGTGAAGAATGCGTTGAGCCTCTTTAGGATTATCGTTCTTCTTACAAGGATTTCTTGGGGGTACGGAAGCTTCAAGCCCAATTTTTCGAAGGAGCTCTCTGGCTTCTTCTGATACTATCTTCTCTATGTCGTCATCAGTCCAACATATCAAGGCGTATCCGTGGGGAGTCTCAATAAGCCTGATGAGGACTATATTTAGGACTCCAAAGATTGTTTCGACGACCGTACTTCGAGGTGGTTTTGTTGCCTCCCGGATGTTACGGAGGGTTACTCACTTAAGCTCAAGGTTGGGCAGCCCCATGAACCCATTTGGGCAGCGTTGCCCTTCTTTCTTCTTGTGTATGTGTGCTACTTTCTTCGTGAAAAGTTATCTTCTTCCGAAAACCGATATTAGGGTAGATATCTGTCTGGTGAGAGCGTTTTAGAATCCTACCTTAACTTTTCCTCCTTTGCCACGACCATACATGATGACTATTTCTTTTCAAATGAATTAAAGAAATACTTATTTAATTACTAATTACTCAAATGGAATGATTTCGATTTCAATTTATTTTAAGTGTATATATTGAGGGACAAAAAGGGTGTGTGGGTAGATAGTTAAAAATATATAAATGATTAAAAGAGAAAGAAGTGTGGTAGGGTGCAAAGAGATGCTAGGTGCCAGGTGGTCAGGCCTATCGCTTGCCTTTGTTTCCGTGTTTCGTAATTTTGATTGCTGTTTGGATAGTTTAAAGTTTATGGCGTTCAAGCCATTTGTTTTGAATTTCTTAATATGCTTGTATGTAAAAAAATGCGCATTTTCTGTTGTTTTTGTTATTGATAATTTATAATTTAGTGCTAGTTTTGTTTGTTTTTTTAGTTTTTTTGTAGTGTGTATAATTTGTCGTTATGTTTTTTCTTTCTTCCTTTCTTCTTTCTTCTAGTCAGTTTAGTTTAAATTAATCTAGTTTGGTAGATTTTTCTCTCAGTTGGTATTGGGTTCCATTTCGGTGTCAATGGTCTTATTCGAGTTTTTTGTTTCACTTTGGTGTTAAAGGTCCTTTTTTTGGTTTTGCTCCTTTAGTTTGATGTTAATTTATTACTTTTTCACACATAGAGCGGCACTTTGTCTTTGCCAGCTATCTGGCTGGCAGAGCTTGGAAATCTGGCACGAGTTGAGCAGTTCTGGTCAATCATTTGAATGATTTTTCATTCAATTCTTCATTAACCAGTTCTTACATTTTCGTCGTCCGTTCTTTTATGACGATGTTAATGGGTCTTAGGCCCACTTCGCTGGGCAGTTCTTCTTGGCGTCTTTTATCTTGCCTACGTGTACCAGTAATTAGATACACGCATTTGTTCTGCATGACTTGTAGTCTCCTCTTTTGTGTCTTCGAGACACAAGAGAGGGCGGAAGTGACGTACAGCAACGTGGATCTTACAAGTGCGTTGTTGATATTTTTCTTGTTGCTTTCTCGAAGATTCCTGAACATGTAAAGAGTCCTGACCTCAGCTGAGGCTTTGGAGATTATATCATTGACGTGCTTCCTGTACCCGGTGGAAGTAATTTTTATTCCGAATACATTGCACTCCGTGGTGTAGGGATAGCATCTATCCCCCACCCTGACATCAGGGAGTAGTCTTCTGTCGATAGGGACTACTTTGAATTTACCTTGATTCGTCCGTATCTTCCATCGTGCCTCACAGGTGTATAACCTTTCGATTTCTGCTGCGGTCAGGCGAGCTTGCATAGGCGCGTTCCACCAAGTACATATTATTATTTGACTGAAATCATCGGCGTATTGAATATTAAGGGTGGAGGGGTTCACAGGGGCTCGGACATCTGCGGTGTAAATCGAGTAGAGAGTGGGGGACAGATACCTACCCCTTGCGGAAGACCCGCTCTGAGCTGAAATTTCGCTCAGTCCGTGCACCCTAAACTGACGTACGCTGCTCTCTCCATGACATAGTCATAGAGAGTTCTTTCTAAGTTTTAACTTAGATCCAGCCGAAGGATCTTGTACTGCATACCCAACTGCCACATCTTATCGAACGCCTTTGACAAATCACGACAAACAATATCAACATAACTTCCTTCCCTTTTCTCTTGGTCGAGCTTTTCCGTGATTACATTTATCGCTATCTCCGTACTTCGCTTTTTTCTGAACCCAAACTGGTAGAGGTTGTGTAGGAAATTCTCCTCCAGGTGTGACACCAGTCTTTGGTTGAGGATCTTTTCGAAGAGCTTCCGGCCAAACTCTAAAGGTGAATTCGGCCGGTAGCTCTCTCTCTCTCTCTCTCTCTCTCTCTCTCTCTCTCTCTCTCTCTCTCTCTCCTCTCTCTCTCTCAGCGTAAGCTCCTTCGCATGCTTTGGCAAGAAAATCATCTTTGCCGTTTTATAAGCATCTGGGAAGTACCCCGTATTTAGATGCATTAAAAATTCTTTTCATTCCTTCGATAATGTTCGCCGGTGCCTTTTCGAAGTGTAACTTTGTGAGCCCCGATTGTCCTGGCTCTGTCTGACGGATTGAGCGGAGCGCGCTGAGTAGTTCCTCTTCGGTGATCTCGGCGTCTCCATCGCGTTGTCTATCCACCTGGTGGTGAGAGTGCGTCCTGTGAATTTGTGTCTTTAGTTCGTCAAAGAAGTCAATTTCTAACTCTATGTCGTAATCTTCGTTCTCCTCTTCAGTTATACTGAAGTTTTTTCCCAATAACTACAGAAATTTCTTCTATGCTCCTTTCTTCTGTCTCCATGGTTCCATCTTCTTTCCTTATTTCTATTTTCTTCCTTTTCTCAGTTGATCCTTTGAAGCGCCTGATTTTTTTCCAAAAATCTTTGGGAGATGCATCTTTATTGAGGCTCTCGATTACATCGTCCCAGCGTCTCGATTGCTGTTCAAGGATCAGCTGATTGAGCTCCTCTTTTATTTCTCTGCTTCTTTGTATTGAGTCAATTGATGCATTTCTGGCGTTGATTTCGTATAATATCTTCAGTTTACAGTACAAATCCTTCCTATATTCTGTCCATTTGTAAGTTGAGATGGTCATATACTCGGATTTTGGAATACAAACTTCATCCACTTTAATAAGATGGTCGTTGAGGTCGTCGAGTGCCTCGTCGATCTCCTCAAGAATTGCTTCATCCAGGTTTGCCAGATGATATTCCCGTGGGAGATGTGCATACCGTTCCCAGTCTACTTTTCTCCATTTTTTTCCAACTACCGCTGGGATTTGTATATGGTTCCTGTTAATGGTAAGTAGGATTCCTATGGGATCTTTACATGGTACCTGGACTGGTTTCATGTAGTAATTGAACGGTAACTGACGATTTGACAGACATATGTCTGGTCTCGTGGTACTTCTTCCTATGAAATAGGTGGAGAAGTCGGGGCCAATCCGCTGGGCGATATTTCTGTCCAGCAGAGTTTCGAGGCTCCTGCCGTTCCCGTTGTAGGTTCTGTAGCCGGACTCTGGGCATCTGGCATTCAGATCCCCCATTAGTATAGTGGAGGCTCTTCTGCCAAACAAGCTAGTGAGCGTATGGATAGGTAAATATCCTCTCCTTTGCGGTTGATACCCAGCAGTGAGGACCAGTTTTCCAATGTCAACTTCGACCTCAATCGCGAGATAAGATTGTTCAAGATTTCTTATTTGTTTGCATTTTATCCCCTTCTTAATGGCAATAGCGGCTCCGTCGTAGCGCTCTTGCGAGTGATTCGTTACTAACACTTCGTAATTCCAGATCTTCTTATCCGAATTACGAGTGTCGATCCTGTGTTCTGAGATTAAAATGACGTCTGCATCAATTTCCCTGAATACATTTCCATTGAGTGTTCTTTTAGTCGTCCAGCCGTTGGTATTTACTTCCAAAATCCTTAGTGCGTTTCTTTGCATGATGCAGTTTCAATTAACGATGATTCTTCTTGTTTTTCTTCTTTTTGGCTTTTGGCCTGTTTGGCTGCTTGCGCTTGCACAGGCTTTGTATTTTTCGGAGTAGGGCTTGGAGTTTTTGAATTACTCTTCACCCTGTTACGAGTGCATGGGCCCTCGTCACTTTCCGAAGAGATATCTTCATCTTCTCAGTCTGTTTCTTATTCCTTTTCTTCATCTTCGGATTCTACCGGTGAGAGAGTTTTTATTCATGTTCAGTCAGGCTCCTGTTAGCTGCCACTAGTGGGGGGGAGGGTTTTGGCTTCGAGGTTAAGGGACCTTAGTAGAGTCGCTGCTTCTTTGATCAGAAGCTTATCTACGTCCCGTGTTTCCGCGTAGATAGCAACCAATCCATTAGGCACCTCGATAAGCTTAACCAGGGCTACCTTCAAAGATGTGAATAGGGATTTGCAGAGTTTGCTCTTTTCAGGGAGACTCTAGCCGGAAATAGTCCTCGGGGGACCCTCTTCGTGAGGGTCTCCATGGTGTCATGTCTTCTTCTTTCTTCTCTTGATTTTTTTTTCTGTAATAAAGGTGTAATTAACGTGTTTTGGGTATGATAGATGAAATGTAATGAGGTTGTGAGATGGACAAGGAGGTAAAGTTTAAGTCGGTGAATTCAAAAGTCTATGATATGAGCGTTCCCGTCCATTTTCCAGTTTGTCCCCTGCTCAGATGCTGCCAGGATGATGGGTGAAGATGGATGGAAGGGATGGATCTCGAGTGGAAACCTCAGAAGGAATGCCTCATCGTAGACTTGATGGCAATAGCGGCAGACTCAACGGCTGCTAATGTTTTTCCACTCCCTTCGGGTACTTAGGCCCAAACCGCTTCCAACTACCTAGAGACGGGTGCTACTTCTCTCTATGATTCGGGCCGAGTCCCTCGGGCGATGATCTCTCCTTCATCCGGGACTTGCAGTTTAGCCCCAGGTTCGAGAAAAGTTCTGACTTGGACTTGGACTTAAAACGTTGGTGAAATGAGAGAGAGATATTTATTTATAGTGAGAGAGTAAAGTGGTGAAATTGGGTGAAGTTAAAGAATAGAGTTAGTTTGGGAGAAGGAATAAATAAGCCACTGGTGAAAGGGTAGCTCTGTAGTTTTTGAATTTTTATGTTTTGTGTTTTTTTTTTGGGGGGGGGGTTGTTTGTTGTTTTTTTGCCTTATAAACTATTATAGTTTATTCTAATTAAATTAAGCTAGTTTATTCAATTAGATAGCTTTGGATTTTGATTCGTTTTGATTTTATTTGATTTGATTTAATTGGATTGGATTGGAGGCATTCAAGCCATCATTTAGGGCGGGTGGGTCTTCCCCGCTATTGGTTTTATAAAAATTTTTGAAAAGGTTATAGTGAGTGAATTTTTTTAATTTCTAAAGAAACCTGAGCATTACACTTGTCGTTTGTTGTGATTTGTCGACTTTGTCATGTGTACTTTGGAGTCACGTCGCCGTCTGTCAAAGGTCTTATTTGACGAGCGACCTCGATGTCTAGGTGTGTACGAGAGAACTCCGGGGACAGGTGGGGGCCAATGGCTTGCTAGATCCTCTTCGCCCTCTCGTGTGGCGCCACATTGATCGGAGATAATCCAATCGAGTCGTGGAGCTCCCTTTGTCATTTGTGTTCTCTTCTTCGGGTGTTTGTGATGAGAAGCACCACTTTGTTCTGGATTTTTTGTAGTTTCGCAATGTGGATCTCGGCGCTCGCGTTGAGCGGCACGGCGGGGAGGGAGGTTTACAGGAGTCTCGAGCGGATGCACGCATTGAATATCTTGAGTTTATGTGAGAGATTTAAGGCCTTGAACCCATAAAAATTCCCTCAAATCTCTCTTGCTATTCGCGACTGTTCGCTCGATATGACTCGTGTAGCCCCCGGTGGTGGTTTTGGGCCCCAGAACCGTCCTTTTTGTGCAGTAAGGGATTCGCTCCCCATCTACACGTATATCATTGAAGGTCTTGCAAAACATGGGAATTATTTTGAATTTTGGGGCATTGGTTGATATCTTTCATCTCCTCTCGAAAGAGTTGATATTAGCTATCTCCCTAGCCGTATTTCTCGCCATAAATTTCCTGTGAACATAAGCGACTGTACAAATTTGCGATATATCGTCAGCGAACTGTACGTATATCATACCCTCAGAGAGAGTTTGTGGTAGGTCACGTGTATAAATGCTGTATAAAAGGGGACTGAGACAGCCCCCTTGTGGGACCCCTGCTGTGAGTTCTAATTAGGGGCTTTTATGTTCTCTGATTTGTATGTATGCTCTCCCCTCCATTATGTAGTCGCACAAAATCCTCTCAAGAATGAGGTTGAGGCATACTTGAAGGATCTTAAATTCTAGGCCTCTCTTCCAGACCTTGTCTAAAGCTTTTTTGACATCGCGGAACACCAGGACAGCATGCCTTTTGTCTGCCTTGGTCTTCGCAAGCTTTTCGGTGACGAAGGCTAGTGCCGTGTCAGTCCCTATTTGTCTTCTGAAGCCGTGATGCTGTTCATTATGCAAGGTGGCTTCATCGAAAAAAAAATGACTGTTAGCCAATATCTTCTCGAAGAATTTGCCGGAAAATTCTAAGAGAGATATCGGTCGAAATCTGGTAGGGCAGTCCGGGGGCTTGCACGCTTTAGGGATGAAAATCATCTTAGCCAATTTCCACTGGCTGAGGAAATAGCCCGTGTTCAGAGCGGCGTTCATAATGTTGAGAAGGCTACTCCAAACGTTAGGCGGGGCTTGGATGAAATTCTCGCGGTTCAGCCTGGTAATACCCGGAGCTGTTTGACGAAAGAATTTTAGAGTAACGGAGAGTTCTAAGGCAGTTATTTTACTGCCATAGCGCTCCATCAATCTTTCATGCGGCACACAATGGTGAGGAGAGGTTTTGTGTATTTTTGTGTTTAACTGTTGTATTACGTCAGATTTAAATTCGAGGTCGTAATTGGCATTTTCTTCTGGGATAATTTTGAAGATTGAGGACCAGAAAATTCTAAAGTTTTCTTTAATCTCTTCTGTCTCAGTAATTGTTTGACCATTGTGTTTAATTGTGAATTTTGTATGTGGAGGTTTTCCTTTAAGACGTTTAACCGTCTGCCAGAACGTGTGTGAGTCTTTTTCTATGTCGAGTCTCTCTATTAGTCTGTCCTATAGTAGTATTTGCTGGTCCATAATTAGTGTCTGGAGTTTGTTCTTAATTTGCCTTAGTCTTCTGTAAGCATTGTGGTTGGGTCCTATCAGCGCTACTACATTGGACAGGTCCCTATATTCTTTGGCCAGGGCTCTCATGGGAGGGGTCCAGGGTGGAGCTGGGAGGGTTTTATAATAATACGGAGAATGTTATTTTGATCGGCTTTGATTAGGTAATCCGTAAGTTTATCCAGTTCCTCATCTCTTTCTTCTAGGTTTGCATCATACAAGGAGTCAGGGATGTAATTTAAGAGATAATTTCTATTATTTACCCAGTTTGCTTGCTTGTAGCTTTTGCGTTCTGAGATTTTAATTTGAATGGGATTTACTCCTACTGAAATTTTGATAGCCTGGTGGTCGATCGGAATGATGGGGCCCAGCTTAGTGTAGTAATTATAAGGGAATCTGATACTAGATAAGATTATATAAGGTTTTATGGCTGCTCTCCAGGTATGTACGTCGGGAATTCGGGTCCGAACCTTGTTATGTATTGTCTGTCGAGTAGTAGTTCGATGTTTCTACCTGCATTGTTGTAAGAGGTATAATCTGCCGCTGCACAACTTGCGTATAAATCTCCCGCGAAGAGAACGTTTCTTCGGTAGCTAAACACCTGCAAGAGGTTGAGTATGGGCAAATAGCCGCGTCTTGGTGGTTGGTACCCCGTGGCAACGACCAGTCCTCCTAGAGTAGTATCCACTTCAATGGCAAGGTAGGATTCATCAAAGTCTTCCAGAGTACTGTATTTTTGTCCTTTTTGACGGCTATTGCGCAACTATCATACCGTTCCTGAGTGATCTTTGCTAATGACATCGTATTGAAAATTTTTTAAATGTTTTTGCGCGGAGAGTCCGTGTTCAGAAATAAATATTATATCAGGGTCACTCTGTCGCATAATATTGCCATAGATGGGAGCTTTTCGGTCCTACCCATTGACATTCATATGTATTATCGTCAGTCTGCTTGCCATCTTATATACATAGGTTCTTTAGAGTATGGGATTAAAACAAATGCCTATTCGCGTTCTACTTTAGCCCCGTGTGGTGAACTTGGCGGGATGCACTCTCTGCCGTTTCTTTTTTTCTGTGTTCAGTGTCGGTGATCATGTGGAAGAAATCCGTGGTCAGTCTAACTATTTGTTGAGTGAGGGCCTCTTCAACCTCCCGTTTGGGAACCTCGTCCGAGCATTCCCACTTGTACCTTCCGGTCCTAAGACCTTCAGCTACTTCGCCGGAATTTAGCTCCCATGGCAAGGGGGCTGACTCGAGGGCAAAGATTATCAGGTTGAATCCTCTCGCGTGGTATTTGAGCTGGTGCTCTCTACCTTGCAAAGAGGTGGAGGTTGACCTTGGGCGACGGATTTTTGAGGATTTTCTCGATCGTGGGGACTACTTCTGTGTTAAATGTGTGCATTATTTGTGTGTCGTTGGATTCGAAGGTAGTTTTCCTGGGTGTTGCAGGCGCTTTTTGTGGTGTTTGTGTGTTTGTTTGTTTGGTAAGTCTCGGGTCTCGTCCACTGGCTGTGTTTTTTGGAATGAGAGGAACCTTCTTGCACGAATATTTGCACTGAGGAGCTATGCTGATTCACATCACTTCCTCAGAAGTCGGGTTTTCTGGGAACCACATCTACTGCATTCCGTTTTTGACAAGCATGCGGTTCATTTATGTGGCAAATATACCGGGACATGTTATTTTAGCAATGTGTGCATAATAAATGCAACACATTATTTGCGTTGATTGCTCATTTTCGATGTGTAGATATGTCCTTTGATTGTTCGTTTCGGCGATAGCGGTTTTGGCTACTTTTGCCTATGTTGTATTGGACCTCTTCTCTTCGTTCTCTGTTTTTGTTTGTATTTGTTTTTGAATTTGTTGTTTTTTATCGGGCATGTTATGGACATAGTCCGGTGATTGCCATCGCAATTGAGGCATTTTTGTGAGCTGCTTTTGCAGTCACGGCTGGAGCAGATGGAGCACAAGGTAATAGTCTTATACGGGCAGTTGAACGTATTGTGCTTGTCGTACTTGTAGCAGTGAAATCACATCTGTACGTCGACAGATTTGTGACGTTTCATCTGTTCCGGGCAGACTCTTACGCTGAAGAGTAGGAGGCCGTTTTTCTTAGCCTTTTGAGCCATAGCCGTATCTTCAAAAAAAAACCTCGAATACGTGCGTTTAGTTCTTAAACTTTATTATCTCCGATACCTTAGCCTAGGGGTGGTTGAGTTCAATTTCCGTATGAATATCATCTACCAAATGGCTCATGACCCAGGAGTCGAGGCGCCTGCAAATCACACTTATGTGTGATCGAATTTGGGGTGGTCTAGTGGGCTTTATATTAATTGTTCTAAGGCATTAAACATTCTTGTTTGATGTCAAGGATTCGTAGTCGGCCTCCCTCGTACAAAAGGCTGTATAACCATTATTGATTACTCTTAGTCTTACAAGTACATACTATCGTATGATGGTTGGAAATGAAAGAGGAGAGATGATTCCAGGTGATTTTGTGTTGTGGAGTGGTGCGAGTGCACCGAGGAAAATATTTTAAGGTACAGAGAAGGAGAAAAGAAAAGGGGTGGATAAAGACGGGACGGACCAATTCCAATAGTTGACTTTTCACTTTACCTTAAGACCTTCCTTGTGACTTGCGAATATGCCAGGTGGTGCTCTGACCCTTCTTTATCAGCAAAAGGAGCGAAGATTTCACCTTCCACTTTCCTCCATCGAAAGGCAGTGGTCCACTTTTCGAACCATCTATCACGCCTTGTCACCAAAAAAATAGGCACTGTCTTAAACACTAGCGGGCAAGTTACAAGCATTCACTGTGGACTAGTCCTCAAACCAACTTTCACATAAGCCATTAATTATGTCAGTCCAAATGGCCGACATAGTTAAGAAGGAATTAATGAATGGCATACATCCGAGGCAGGTTCCAACGTAGGACGATGGATGGGAGCAGTGAGGTACTTAAGCTGTCATTAAATTATATATCTCCGAAGTCGAAAAAAGTATTATCTCTTTCTAGAGGTGAAACTAGTTTCACCAAAAAGACTTTCATACATAATAGGCCGTTTTCCGTCAGCGTTGCTCAACGTCCTTTCCTAAGCAAAGAACAATCAAAAGGTGCTTTATTCGTTGGGTACAACAGTGCGTTCAAGTCGAATGCTCGGCCATCAAATGGAATGACTTATTTATTTTTATTTATTTATTCATGTAGAAAGCTGGTCAAAAAATGAGGGACCACCTCCATACTTACGTGGATTGGGGGACGAGGGAAGAGAAAAAAGCGACGAAATTTAAACACAGGAGGAGGTAGAAAGTTTGCCCAGGGATCGGGCCATCTCATTTTTTCGTTAACAATTTACACTTTACTACAAATTAATATTTGGAGCTAGAAGGAAAATTACTTGTGATATTTCTATACAAGAATATTTAGAGCGCAAAAAGGTAAAGGATTATATACAACTAGAATAAAACAACACATCTAGTTTAGTCACAATAATAAAGGTGAATGGTAGTTAAATTATAAAAACATAATAATTATAGTGTCCAGAGTAAGAAATTTTAAAACAAGGTTTAATTGGTACATTAGGCACTTTCGGTTAGGTTTTGATTCACGATTATGATGCTACACTTAGAGAAATCAGTTTATAGTCAGTATGCGAGTTGGACTTAGGGTCAACTTTAGATGTCCAGGGTGGCTACCGTTTTGGAGTGAGGCATGTACGACTTGTCTCTATCCCGGTCCTGTAGCCTGAATATGTCGTCTACAGTGCCGGGTGGGAGAGTAGCCTCCAGGCTGTCCCAGATGGCGGTGCTGCGTGAATGCAGAAGGGTATTCAATGTCTCCAACCCGTCGTAGGGCCCGATTTTGTATCTTCTGCATTTGAATCATCCGGGTCTTTGAAGCTGTATTGTGTGGGGCTGCTGGGTACAGCATCTTCGTTCTCACTAGGGATGTATATATATATATTTTTTTTTGTATACTAAGATTGCGAAATCGTCGGAATTTGCCGAGTTCAAGTTTCGCAACTTGAACTTCCGATTTAATGTGGCTTCCTATGCCGCGTTTGGAGATCCTGAAGCCCAGGATACTCGCGCTTGGCAAATAATTGATTGTTGAGCTCTCCAGTCGGGTGTGCTCCGTCTTCCGTCTTCCGCCTTCCAATGGTGACTGCCGTGAATTTGTTCTGGTTCGTCTAGATCCTTGACGTGGTCCCCGAACGCTATCACCGCTCTCCTACTAGTCAGGTAACTGTACAGGATTTTCCCAAAATAGAGGGATAACCCGAGCCTCGAGATCTTATATTTGAGAACATCGATCCATACCTTGTCAAAGGCTTTCTTCACTTCCCGGCAAACCACATCCACCATAACACCAAACACAAGCCCCTTGGCCGCAATTGCAGTCTCCGTTCTCCCCTTTTTGCGCAAGCCATGTTGTTCGTCTTCTGCAGTGAGTGTGACGACAGATGGGAGACGAGCCTGTTGTTCAGGATCCTTTCGAATACTTTTCCGATTATTTTGAGAACTGAGATCGGCCTGAAGATCATCAATTGATCTTGAGGCTTTTCCTGTTTAGGAATAAAGGTTAGGTTGGCTGTCTTCAGGCCGCCGGGGAAGTATCCTGCCGCTAATGTTTCGTTGAAAAGATTCAGTATCCTGGTTTTTGTCCCCACCAGAGCTTCTTTTACGTGCCTTGTTGTTATTTGGCTTAGACCTAGAGCTTTTTGCTTAAGGCCAGAGATTGCAGAGTCCAACTCTTCTTGGGTTATCTCCATGCCTTCCGGGGCGCACCCCCGCAGCCTGTTGAGGTTTGCGGTTCTTTGCGGAGTAAATCTCTTGTAGTGCCTTTCCATGTGCTCAAAAACTCTGGCCTCGAAGCCTAGATCAAAATTTTCCTCCTTTTCTTGGGAGACGCGGGAAAATTCGCTGCAGACTTCTTTAAAAATCTTGGCTTTTTCTTATGGAATCCTAGCGCACTTATCCAGGTGCACAATTTGCGAGTCAGTCTTCGAAGTTTGTCTTCCTCTTAATTTACTGATGGTGTTCCAAAACCTTTTGGGCTTGTCCTCGATGTCTAGGTTATGGATCATGTGCTCTCATTTCTCCCTGGTCTCCTGCAGCAGCGCATGGTTCACTTGTTGTCTTAGCTGCTGGACTAGCGCAAAGTCCATTGGGCAGGCGTATCCAGCAACACGGAGCCGATGTAGATCGTCTGGAATCGCTGCTGCAGGATGATCCTCTCCTGTGTTGGGCGAGTCGGTATTAGGATCTTGTGCCTTGTGTTCCGGATTACGTTGTCCACGGTGGAAAAATCACCAAGGATGCTGGACAACTCGTCATTTTTTTCTTGTGTGGCAGCATCCATCTCGGAAATTACCTCCGGGAATGACCTCTCGTAGGCTTCCCAGTCTGTAGCCAAATAATTTTTCCTTAGTGGCGACGATATGGGTATGGGAGCGCTGGCCACAGTGAGTGTAAGGGGACCAGGCTGCACATGGCCATGGAAAGGGAAGTTTGGGTTTGTAAGCACGATGTCCGGCTTAGTCGCTGACACTAGATACATAAATGTCGGGAAGTCCGGCGCAATCCTCTCAGCTGCGTCTCTGCGTAGGAGTAAGTCGAGGTTCCTACTTCGAACGTAGCCAGCAATACTTGATCTGGCGGTAAGGTCGCCGGCAAGGATAACGAGGTGTGCCTTCCCGAACAGGGTGAACATATCGTGGATCGGAAGGTTCTCTTCTTGGAGGCTGGTACCCTGTTCTTACTTCAATTTTGCCCAAGTATGTCTTTACAGTGACAGACGGGAACGATTCTTCCATTTCCCTCCACTTAACAAACTGCAGTCCAGATCGCACTGCTAGTACTGCACCATCAAATCTTTTAACAGTCAGGTTTTTTTAATGACGTAGTAACCGTAGATCTTAATGGGATCTTCTTTTATTCCAGTCTCGGAGAGAAGTAGGAGATTCGGATCAATTTCTCTCTATATGTTGTACAGCTGGTGTTTGTGATTGGCCCATCCTTGGACATCGTGTGCAAGAATAACCAGTCTGTTTATTTCGGCCATGGTTATTTCCTGGGTTCGGTTGGGGATTTCTGGTACTTTGGAGGGCTGTACGTTTTGCCGGATCCGAGTTTTTTGTACATACTTGGCTTGTAGAATTTGATCGTCGAGTCGTACAGTTTTATACGTTTTTCGAGCAGGGCGGTTTTAACCTCTTCTTCCTCATTGGAGGAGTCGTAAAACCACTTGAAGTATTCTTTACGTATAGTCGTGGTGATGTTGGCCTCAGTGGTGAAGTTTCCTGATTACGTCGTACTTTTGTTCACCGAGATGAGCAGGTTGGATTTGAGGATTGTCTGGATTTGCCTTTAGAACGTGCGCGTGTAGAATACACGCCAGCAGCTTGGTGGGGGTTGAATTTGGCAACTGTATGATTATTTGAGGCTGGAGTTTGTTGGCTGGCGGGAGAGGTGTAGTCTTTGCTGCACTGGCGTATGTCATGTTCGAACAGACACTGTTGAGATGGGGTTGAGATGGTCCCCGCACACAGAGCACCGTGTGCTCAAGGTTCTGTGAGGCCATGAGCAGTTTAGGCACATCTAAGTCTGCGAGACACAGCGCATCCAGGAGTGCCTTTCCTGTCCGCATTCGGAGCAAAGTGTCTTGTCTTTATCGGGGCAGTTGCGAGTGGTGTGGTCCTCGACTTTATAGCAGGAGAAGCACGTTAACAGGTATAAGTGCTTATCACGAGAGATTTGCGTAGGCTCAAAGACCATACTGAAGAGCCTCAGCCCAGTCATTTGAGCCTTTTCTGCCATCTTTGTTTCCTCGGAGACCACTTTGAAGATGTATGTTAGGTCACGGAACTTTATGACTTCTGCGAACTTAGCCCACGTACGATTTCGGTCCTGTTTTCTTCCACGGTTCTAGCCCCTACCCAGGAATCTATCTTCCTATATATCACCACCTTTCTTGCGGTGACTGAAGGATCTGGTTTCGGCTCGAGTCGGATTTTGGGTATTAGCTCTGATGCCTTCTTGAAGGCAAGTGTTTCTATATCTGCTTGATTGTGGCATATGTCTGCGTAGCCGTTCCCGAGTTCATTGAGCTTTTATGTGCCATATCCAGTTGTTCAAAGATTACCTCGATAACTTGGGACTTAGAAGGACGCACTGCATTAGTTTGGCGAAGCGAGACCTGAAGGTCAGGTGGCTCCTCTGGGATGTTCATTGGTCCGTTGTCACCATTGTTCAATCAGCAGGAACGGTGTTAATCACACCCTGCCCACTTCCTCGCCCACGTTCAAGAGAGAAACAGGAGGAATCTACAATCAGTCCCCCTGTAAACGTTTTTAAATCAGTGAAGTTGACAGAAACAGGAGATATCTCCAATCAGTCTACCCCTTTCAAACTGAATCCCGGGAGGGCAGGCAAAGGAGGAATCTCCAATTAGCCCGCCCTCCACTTGCTACTGCCTCTTTTGAGAGCCACCGAAACAGGTGGAATTTCCAATCAGTCGGTGGCTGCCCTTCAGAAACAAACGGTTGGGTATCAGGGCGTAGATGTTCACCGGTGTGATGTAGTGGGTAAGTCCTTCAACGGGAGTTCTCTGGGAGCAATCCTGTGGTTTTGTAGGGTGTTGCGTCTCACGCAGAAGGGCTCCTTCTGGAGGTGGGCCTCAGGGTAACAGCTGAGAGACAGAGGCAGCTGTGCAGCTCTGAACCCCCCAAAAAGTAAGAGTAGTGGAATATGAGGCCTCTGCTTATCCTTACCATTGCCTCCTTTAGCGGATTGAAGATTCCGAAAGGCTAATAATGATGAGTTCTCATCTGGAATGACTAATTTGCTAATTGTTTAAAAGTAATTGCGTCTAAGGGACAACCAAAAGGGTGTGTGGATAGATAGAGAAAATAGACAAGTGGTGAAAAGAAAAAGTAGAGTGGAAGATTTACAAAGAGATGCTAGAGCCTGGTGATCAGGACTATTGCTTTCAAATTGTATATTATTTTTATGTTTCCTTAATTGTTTTCGTAAGAATTTATTTTATCATGGCCTTCAAACTATTTATATTATATATAATTAATGTTCTTCTGTATGTAGTGTGCATTTGCTGTTGTTTTTATAAATTATTTTAACTTCGAGTGTTGTGCTTAGTTTTATTATTATTATTTCTATGTAGTGCGTATATTATTGTGCTTTTTGATTCCTCTTTTTCCTGAAGTCAGGATCGTGGTTATTAGATCTCTTTCGGTGCTGTCATGGTCAGCAATCGATGAGTTTTCTTATTATTGGTGTCGTGTCTTTTTTGGTTTGATTTTGTCGCAATTTGGGTAAAAATACAATCCTTTTCATGCGTAGAACGGCACTTCGTTTCCGCCAGCATATAGGCTAACGGAGCTCCATAATCTGACACGACTTGAAGCTCTTCTGTTACGGTTAATCATTTTAATGATTTCGTCATTTAATTCTTGTATAGCCAGTTGTTTCATTTTCCTCGTCTGTTCTTCTATGGCGATGTTAATGAGTCTTAGCCCTGCTTCGCGGGGCAGTTCTTCTTGGTATCTTCTTTCTTGCCTGCTGGTACCTGTGATTAGGTACACGCATTTGTTTTGAACCGCTTGTAGTTCCCTCTTTAGTGTCTTTGAGACACAAGAGAGGGCACAAGTGGGGTACAGCAACGTAGATCTTACAAGTGCATTGTAGATCTTTCTTGTGTTGCTTCCACCAAGATTTCTGAACCTATACAGAGTTCTGACTGCAGCTAAGGCCTTGGAGATTCTATAATCGATGTGCTTCCTGTACCCGGTTGAGGTAATCCTCATTCCGAGTACATTGGACTATGTGCTGTATGGATAGCGTGTATCCCCCACGATGACATCTATTAGTAGCCTCCTACCGATGGAGACTACTTTGAACTTTTCGCGGTTCGTTTGAATCTTCCATTGTGCCTCGTAGATGTTTAGTCTTTCAATTCCTGCTGCTGTTATACGAGTTTGCATTGGCGCATTCCTCCATGGACAAGTGATTATCTGTCTGAAATCATCGGCAAATTGAAAGTTGAGGCAAGAGGGGTGCACAGGTGCCGGGACATCTGCGATGTGGATCGAATAGAGAGTGGGGAGACAGCTTCCCCCCATCCTCGGGAGGCTCGCAATGAGTGGAAACTTCGGTCCATCCGTAGAACTTATACTGACGTACGCCGCTCTCTTCATGACATAGTCACAGAGGGTTCTTTCTAAGTTTTCACTTAGGCCCAGCCGTAAGATCTTATACTGCATTCCCCTCTTCTATACCTTTTCAAACGTCTTTGACACATGCCGACAAACAATGTCCACGTAACTCCCTTCCCGTTAAGCTTGGGCTAGTTTTTCCATGATGATATTTATTTCCATCTCTGCATTTCGATTTTTTCTAAACTCGAATTGATATGGGTTGTATAGAGAGTTCTCTTCCAGGTGGGATACTAGCTTTCGGTTGAGGATTTTCTCGAAGAGCTTCCCACTAAATTCCAGGAGTGAAATCTGGTGGTAGTTTTCCTTCAAACTCGGGCCTTTCCCATGCTAAGGCAAGATCATTTTTGCCATTTTGTAAGCATCAGGGAAATATCCCGTGTTCAGACAAGCGTTAAATATTCCTCTTATTCCTTCGATGGTATTTGCGGGTGACTTTGCTAAGTTGAATTTTGTAAACTCCGATTGTCCTGGGGATTTCAGTCGGAATGAAAGTAGCGCGCTGAGTAGCTCTTTGTCGGTAATCTCGGCGTCTCCGTCGCGCTGTCTGTCCACCTCGTGATGAGGGTGCGTCCTATGTATCTGTTCGTTTAGCTCGTCTATGATGTTGCTTTTGAAATCTATGTCGTAGTCTTTGTTCTCTTCTTCAGTTATACTGAAGACTCTTTCCCAATATCTTTGGAATATGTTTTCTTCTTCTGTCTCTATGTTTCCATTTTCCTTTATTAGGTCAATCTTATCCTTCCAAACCAATCGATCCTTTGAGGCGTCTGATTTTATTCAAGGATTCTTTCTGCGATGCTTCGTGATCGAGACTATCAATCGCATCGTTCTATCCCCTCAAATGTTGTTCAAGGATCATCTGCTTTAATTCTTCCTTGATTTACTTGCTTCTTTGATTGAGTCGAATGATGCATTGCTGTTAATTTAATACAGTATTCTCAGCTCAGGGTAGAGTTCTTTGATGTATTCAGTCCATCTGTAAGATGAGATGGACTTATACCGTATTTTAGGGATACAAGTATTATCCGCGTTGAGAATATGGTTATTGAGTTCTGTGAGTGCTTCGTCTATCTTCTCGAGTATTGCCCCATCCAATTTGGGCGGATGGTATCCCTCCAGGAGGCGCGCATACCGTTCCCAGTCTGCTCTTATATAGTCTTTTCTGACTGCAGCTAGGATTTGTATAGGGCTCGAGTTAATACGAAGCAGTTCCCCTATATGGTCACTACGTGAAATCTGGATTGGTTCCATGTAGTAGTTAAACGGTAGCTGTCGATTACACAAACATATGTCCGGCTTTGTGGCACATCCTCTTCTGACGAAGGTGGGGAAATCGGAGCCTATCCGCTGAACAATATTCCTGTCCAGCAAGAGCTCCAAGCTTCTTCCGATTCCATTGTGTCTTCTGTAGCCAGACGCCTGGTATCTAGCGCTAAGGTTCCCTGTCATGGTATACGGCCGAGTATGTATGTACGTTTGTTCGGTACATGAATAACTCTATTACTTTTTTTCTAAAAGTGCTATACTTTTATTTATCTTTTGTTTTGATTCTTAACCAGGGAGGATTCGTAATCCTTATATATATTGCCATATGTAGTGCTTCGAGGATATGATTAAACAACTAGGGCAAAAATATACTTCTAATTACATAAAAAATGAAATATTAAAACTATAAATATACTAAGGCTATATATAATAAGAGGATCTAAATAAAAATTAATACCACAAATGAGTACTACGCTATGTTTGACACAAAAATTCACTTTAGTACGGAATGGTAACTAAAGAAGATAAATAAGATGGATTCCTTTTACCTTTACTTAAGAGGTAATCTGCGTGGGGTGACCTTAAACGAGGACCTCGTTGAGGCGATGATTCGATGGCGTGAGGCTGACTCGGACACCCAGCTGTCCGTGTTGCTGCGCGAATGATACGTTGGTAGAGGTTATTCGGGAATAACAGCTGACTTGGATGTAAGTGGGGAGCGCGTGGCGATGCTTCTTGACTTGACGATATAAGCGAGGGAATTTTGGATGTACGATTATTCCAATCCTTGGGTTACACTTGCCGGCTTCTCGATGATGAGACTTGACCAAGAGGTGAATCTTTTCTCGAGTGGAACTTCACATTAGTGTTCTGTTTTTATTCGAAAAACTGAGCTATGGGGTTTCTCTGAACGAGATTGGTATGAGAGTGATTCTCTATACCGATGGTCTACTTTTCGATGTGACCAAAAGGAAGAAAAATCCCGCTTGGTTCCACTTCTTCTTGATTCCCTGTTTTACTTAAGGACTGCTCTTTTTCTATCGATCGCTACCTCGATTCTCCTCCTCTTTTCTCCAGATCTAACTATATATACCTCGATTATCCCATGGGGGAAGAGGGGAGAGGAGGGCCCACCTTTTTGCCTCTCTCCTAGGGTATCACTTTTCAACGCTGTGACCCTTAGCTCTTCTGGTTTACGTCAGAGAAAATGAAATTTCGCCAAAGTCTGTGTAAATGAACGAGAGGATTCGGACAAGAGAACTTCGAAATCGAGTCATGGGTTCGGACAAGCGAATCTGACAATGATGGTATCGGAAAAGACTCACGAGAAGCCCTCGCAGGACAACACAATGGGACCTGAAGATAAATCCACAGAAAAGCCGACGACAAACTTGGGTCGTCGGGCGAGCGAGGAAATGACGACAAACTTGAGTCAATAGGTGGGGGCAGTGAGCCCGTTCATAGATTTTTATTCTAAAGGTTATCCCACCCTCCTTTTTTATATTAACGGTCTACGAAATCTTTTGATAGGGCTCCTTTGCAGGCGATATCGAGGATTGTTGGGCCAGCGTGGCAAAAGGGGAGGGAGTGGGGATTAAAGTTTCGGACCATATGGAACGTAACTGTTGACGCTGTGTAATCAAACTAGCGTCTGTTTGTCCCCATTAATATAGTGGGAGCTCACCTGCCAAATAGGCCAGTAAGAGAGTGTATTGGTAAAACATCTCTCCTAGGCGGCTTTTATCTGACGGCAAGAACCAGCTTTCTTAAGTGGAGCTCGACCTCAATCGCGAGATAAGATTGTGTTAGGTTTCTTATTTGCTTGTAGTTCATCCCTTTTTTTTATCGCATTAGCGGCACCGTCATACCATTCTTGAGTATAGGTTGTGTCCAGCACGTCGTAATTCCATATCTTGATTTCGGAATTACGAGTGTTAATTCCGTGTTCTGAAATCAATATGATGTCTGTATCAATCTCTCTAAACACTTTTCCACAGAGTGTTCTTTTAGTCGTCCACTAGTTGGTGTTGATTTCCAGTATCTTTAGTACGTTCCGATACATGGTGGGATGGTTTTACCGGTGCTCTTCTTGTTCTTCTTCCTTTTGGCCTGTAGGGCAGCTTTATTGTGCCCAGACCTTTCGCTATTCGGCGGAGTACTTGGTGTTTTGGATTTGCTATTCGCGTCGCTCGTGTACGAGTGCATGAGTTCGTCACTATCCGAAGAATTGGGTCTTTCCTCATCTTCTTGCTCTTGTTCTTCCACCTGCTCGTCATCTTTGTTTCCCTCAGATTCTTCCGATCATGGAGCTTCGACTATAGCCTCCAATCCAGACTTAATGTTGGAGTTAGTCCTGATGACGGAGTCCTTGAATTCCTTGGAGCACACGGACCCCGAGGGCACGATGATGGAAGGTAGTTTATTCGCCTTTAGCAAAGAATTCAGTACCTGGCTGTAACAGCCAGTTTTAACTGCGTTAGCCATATTCACGTTCATGGACGCATAGTTTCGACGAAGAGGGCCCCTCTCCCCTTACAACGAAGCACTAGAAGAATATCGTTTGAAGAGAGGAAGCACAAACTTTAACTCAGAATAAGAAGACCACTGCCTCAAGGGGCCACTCTCTCGAAGAGATGGCCCAAGAAAACACTACCAGAATCCCGCTGCGTGGTATAGATGGACAGCCCAAGCCCAACAGGGAAAAGGTTTTCGAGGTAGTGTACGGAAAGCTGAGCATAGCCATGGATAGACTCCTTGAAATATCCTCAGGGTACGTCACTATCTGCGAAAAGGAGAGAGACACCGAGGCCATTACTAAAGAAGAGACTGCCGAGGTCCTTCGTCGAATCGGACTGCAGCCAGCCATATCACCACAAATCCTGGCCCACAGGAGTGTGGTATGTTGGCGTCTAGACCCATGGAATGGGCAGAACACCTTAACAAGTAATAAAGGAAGAAATACAACTTCGACAATCCTTGGTTAAAGTAGTCGAGGTGATTAAATTTTAAAAAAATAGAAGGGAGAATAGTGACTACTCATATTTACTCAAAGTAGTCTTCGCAAAGACAAAAATAGCCTAGAAGGCCAAGGAACATGGACTCCTCATATTCAACCTAAGGTTAGCGGAGAACAACTCGAGAGAGAGGAGTTTACGCCAGCTCAGTTCTGCTTCCGGTGTTATAAGATGGAGCAACATGCGACCAAAGACTGCAAAGAACCGTTGGAGACGTGCTCCAAATGCAGCGATAAGGGCCACCACTGAAAACAATGTACAAACACATACAAAATATGCACCAACTGCGGACAGGGACATAGATCGATGGCCATGGCTTGTCCAATCAAGAAAGATGTGATCAAAAAGAAGCAGCAAGGAAGGAAGCAAGGGGAGACACGTAGGTACAATACCACACATGCCCAAGCAGCAAAGGCGGTACTTACACAAGTAGACTCAAAGAAAACCTACCTTAAGATCCAAAACAAGAATTCGTCCAAGATTCTGACGTGCATTCTCCACGCGCACGTCATTAATCTAACACAACCGGGTATATTCACAAAAGAACTGAATGAAATGCTCGCCTAAAACGGAATAGATCAAATGTGATTTCAGAACAATCTCCCTTCCGGGGATGTCCTACAACTGCAGATGGTACCAAACCGACAGTCAGAAGAAGTGGAACAAGACGGCACCAGAAATCAAAACCCAAAACAGGGGAAAAAAAAAGAAAAGACAAAAAAAGCGGTAGAAGTAAAAACTCCTGCAGAGAAACATAAAAGAGAGTACAAAGAAAAAAAATGAAAGAACAGAAATGGCGACATCGGATTCCTCGGGGTCCTCAGACTCTTCGGTCTCGGAAGATGCTCCTTAAACCAAGAAAGCCAAAGGAAGGAAAGGTAAAAACAAGAAACTGGACGTGGATAGAATAAACCTATTTATCTACAAGCGCGAACAGTTTCCCTTCCTTGAAGATATGGAGCACAGGAAAATCTTCCAAGGCATTGAATAAAAAATATACAAGTGGGAATTTGATGCTAACATCGATACAGAAGCAGTAGAATAAACATTGCTCCGCCAGAGAGCCGTTCTACATGATGATACGTGCGAGCAGGTCTCAAATGATGAATTCAGGAAGAAGAGGAACGGTAGAAAGAAAAATACTACTCAGAAACACTAAAAGGAAAATATGGAGAGAGTAAGCAATAGAATAAGGATCCTGACACTCAACGTAGACGGATGGGAGTGTAAATCAACGGCATATGGAAACATATTTCGTGTGCTGGACCCCGACATCAGATTAATAACAGAACATGGTATTGACACTATATCTGGTCAAATTAAAATACCAGGCTACATAATTGTCATGAAAGATCATTCACAGGAAAGGTTTGATGGTGTTGCTATAGCTGTCAAGGAAAATATCTCGTTCAAACTCCCACCGGAGCTGGACGAATCCTGTTTGACGGTTGGACTCCACACATTGGTAGGAGACCTCGTGATAGCCGAAGTTTATCAACACCCTCGACGAGCCTACCTGCTAATAAATAACTTCTATACGCTGTTTGGGCATCGCAGAATGGCAATCTTAGGGGCAAATTCAATGCCAGAGGCCGAGCGCCAGGCTATGGTAGAACCAACGAAAGAGGCCGAAACGTAGAATTAATCAGGGGAAGAAAAAACTTCCAAAGAATAGGGCCGGACTTTCCAACCTATATCACTTTCACATCAACCTCCAAACAGGATATAATCTTAACAAGTGAAAGCTTTCCCTTCAACTACCAAAGCGAGCCGGGTCCAGCAGTCCTCAGTGATCACATAGCGATCCTCAACAAAATCTCACTCGCGCCGAACCAGCTACCAGCCACTCTCCGAATAAAACTACACCTCGGCCAACTGGGAACGTTACAAGAGAACTAGTCTATTCACTCCAGCTGACCTGAGTGACGCAACCTTGAGTGAGATAGATGAAGATCTGGAGAGGATAACTGCGACTATTCTAGAAGCAGTCTGCGAATGTGTACCCAGGATAGGGTACAGAACTCCTCCTCCTCAACCTAGATCGACAGAGGAAATGAAGGAAATCGCTCGTGTTCACAGGGGTAGTGTATGAAGAGAAGGACGGGCAGGTTCAAACTTGAAGAGAAGCTTGCTACTACGGCGACTAAGCGCCGAGCTTAAATACGCTATCAATCTCCAACAAGAGGAAATATGATACAACTTAATAGATACAGTCGATAGCGAGTTGAAAACGGCTAGATTCTGGCGACAAATCAGAAAACTAAAAGCACAAACAGGAAAAGCAAAAGGCTTGAATTAAAGAGAACGGGGATTATATAGAGGATCTGGCGGTTCTGGAAGAAAGGTTTCGAACATACTGGAAAAATGTCTTCAGCATCACTCCAGAAGACAATGAAAAGTTCGGCCAGAAATTCGAAGGCCAACTGATAGAAGACCTGAATCAGATCATACATCAAACGTACCCACATCGTCAAGTAGACGAAGGCAGGGAGATGGCGGACCAAGGCCGGCCCACAACACATGAGGAGGTCATGGCCACTGTAAAGTATTTTGAACAAAGGGCGCCAAGCTGGACAGGCATCACTAAATGCAACTTAGTAAATGCCTCACAGCCGATCATTCAGGGAATCACTAACATCTTCGGTCAATAACAGGCGTTAATCTCACTGCTTGAGTTTGTGGCGAAGATCTACGAGAAGCTCCTGGCTGACCAGTTTTAAGACCACTTAGCCAAGCAAGGAGCCCATAACCCTCGGCAACACGGGTTCCATAGGAGACGGGGAATGGAAACTGCCCTCGCCATCTTAACGGAAAAACTCGTGAGCAGTAAAGCTGAGCAGAAATACGTAGAAGTGGTACTGCGAGATGTTTAAAAGGCTTTCGATAATGTTTGGCTGAGGGGTCTATAATGCAAGATCTTGAACCTTCGGCTAAACCCAATCATAGAAAGGGTCCTCTATAACTATAAAATAGAAAGGAGAGCTCAAATTTCGATCTAGGGCTACACAGGACCTGAGTTCGAACTCGAGGCGGGTGTTCCTCAAGGTAACTAACTGCCTGAGTCCTTTGCTGTACCTCGTGTACACAATAAACCTCCCTGCTCCAGTGCAGGACGATACAATGTATCTGCAGTTTGCAGATGACATCACTCAAATCGTCTCAAGTCCCATCAGGAACCGTGGAGTTCAAGCACGGGCGACAGCTGCCGAGATCGAAAATATCAACAGATTAAAAAAAAAGTAAAATATTATGACGAACTGACAGAAAATTTAGGCAATTCAAATGAACCGCACAAAAGTAGACGACATCCTCATAGATAACAAACATTACCCATACTATAACGAGGGAAAAGTCCTGGGCTTAGGACTCACAAAATAAGGATATAAAACCCACATTAACAACACTGTCTCCCTAGGCAAAAGAGAGCTGAAGAAACTTCACAGATTCCGAAACTTCAATGTGCCGCACAAAACTAAAATCTACACTGCCTTGGTACCCTCCATCCTGGTATACCTAGCAGTGGTCACGCAGATGGCCAGCTGTACCTCTCTCAGGACAATGCAGAGGGTGAAGAATAAATCCACACTGCTTATTAACGGCGCAAAGAGGATCGACTGTATCGGGAAGACAGTCCTACACGAAAGAGTGGGACTCAAGGCAATTAATATGGAGATCCAGAGGCTAGGGAGAAAGACATAGGATAAGATGGAGGAAGAAATACTCTCAAATATCAACAATAATGTTGACATAGCTCAACGCGGACGTCACAAAGTAGAAAGAACAGCAGTCTTCCCCAGCGGAAAAAACTGTTTGAGGGAAGAAAGAAGACCAATCTATACCTATGAATGTAAAACCCCAAAATAATTTAATAAAAAAGAGATTGTAAAAATAAACAAAAAGAGACAATAAGGATAACTAAAAGGAGGCAAAGTGCCTAAGTTATTATGACACACAAAATGAAATAAAATAAACAAAATAACAAAAGTTAATCATTAATAAAAAGAGGCGAAGTGCCCAAGTTAAATTATAAATAAAATAAAAATAAACAAAAGTTAAAAGCATAGAAAAAAGAGGGGAAGTGCTCAAATGTAATTTTAAAATAAAATAAGCAAGAGAATAATCAAACATCAAGCATAAAAACTTTGGTAAATAATAAAAACCAATAAAGAACATAGAAAAGAAAAAGAGGCAAGTGCCTAAATTAATATTCAAACTAAATTAAGATAAAGAATAAAGGAACAACAAATCTAAAAAGCTTAAATAAAAAAGACGAAATGCCCAACGCTGAGATAACAAACAAAAACATAAAATAACGAAGAGAAAACCTATCAGTTCGCAAAATATGAATTGAAAGGCTTGAAAACCACGACGGAGGAACCAACTTAAGCGTTAGTAAAATATTTAGACAAAAGGAATAACATGACCGTCACGGGCTGTCATCAAATCTATAGAAGGATGAGACGTGAAAAACTAAAATAAAAAGAGCAAAATGCTAGTGATGCCCTCAACACCAATGCAAACTAGTAAACAATTTCACACCTATGAAAACCTACCACACATTTCGTCACTTTCATTAACTTGAACTTGAACTTGATGCAAAATAACCGAACACATTCAAGGAAAATTTTAGTTCAGATAATGTTCAATAAGTAAAGGGAATTGCGATTTTGTGTTAGCGGCAGTCGACGCGGAGACACTGAGCTGTCGGAAGTCTGGTTTCGGTCTGGAGTTACACATTAATGGCCGGTTTTTTCATTCGGATAATGACGGCTTCGGCCGTTCGCAATCTTCTGCGGTTTTGTAGTCTCAGGATGATGGAGGTGTTCTTATTTAGCGTCGCGTGGGTTAAGGTAGTGCCGTGACAGTGGGCATGTTTTCTAATTACCCCATCTTGTAGGTGAGCCGCCAGTCGCCTCGACAGGGTTGTGGAGGTCACGCCGATGTACTTGGAATTGCTGTGTTTGCAGTCACCGTCTTTACACGAATACTCGTACACGACGTTAGTCTCCTGGAGTTGGCTCGCGGTAGGGAGACAGTTGTTCTTCATGATGCAACTACTTGTTTTCTTTGTCTTGTAATTTATTATTATGAAGAACAGCGATATAATATAATATAATGATTAAACGTTTCACCGCGAGCGCACGGCAGTTTACCCTCACGCGTGAGTGACTGTTAGTTATGAGCGAACGACGTTGTGGCCACAGGAACAGATCGAGCGTCTTATCTATTCTTCTATTCTATAACTCTATATTTTAAGAATTGTGTTTTATAATTTTTTATCTTCATTTGGATATTCTTTTTTAGGGGGGAAGATTGCGAGAGAGAGGGGGAAGAGAGGGAGGGAGAGGAGAGAGATTGGGGAAGAGGGGGGACTATTAAGGAAAAGGGGAAAGGAGAGGTGGAAGAGAGAATTTTTTCTCTTGTTCTGGATATCCTTTTGTAAGGGGGAAGAGAGGGGCAAGGGGGTAAAGGGATAGTGATATTTAGGAAAGAGAGAGTTAGGGGAAGGGGGGAAAGGGGGAGTTAGTAGGAAAGATCGGGAGAGGGAGGGTGAGGGAGAGGTAGGGGAAGGGGAAGGATAGAGAGGGAGAGGTAGAGGAAGGAATGAGAGGGAGGGGTTTGGGGAGGGAGATGAGGGTTCGAGGCGAGAGAGTGAGGGATAAATTAGGGAGGGGTAGGGAGAGGGGAAGAATGGGAGGGGTAGAGATATAGGAGAGGGGGTAGGGATAGAGAGGGAGTGAGAGAGGGGAAGCGTAGGTGAGGCAGGGAGAGAAGGGAGGGGAAAAGGAACAGGGTGAGATAGAGGAGGGAGATAAGGGAGGGAGAGAGGGGGAGGGAGAGAGGAAGAAAGCGAGAGTGGGGGCAGAAAGGAGGGACGGGAGAGATGAGGGAAGTGAGAGAGGAGGGGAGGGAGAGGGAGACATGAAGAGAAAGGGAGGGATAGAGGGGGAGGGATAGATAAGGCCAGAGATAAGGCAGAGGGAGAGATAGAGGGAGGAAGAGAGGGGGTGGGAGATAGGGCAGAAGGAAATATAGGGGGGATGGAAGGAGAGGTAAGCCGGAGAGAGGGGGGAGAGATGAAGGCAGATGGGGGGAGAGATGAGGAGAGATGAGAGAGATATGGGAAAGAGATGGATGAGAAATGGGAAAGAGATTGGGGGATATATGGGGGTAATAGGGGGCGACAGTTGGAAAGAAAATGGGGGAGAGAAAGGGGTAGAGAAGAGGGAAGAAATGAGGGAGAGAATTGGGGGATAGAATGGAGGATACAATGGGGGATATAATGGAGAGAGAGAAAGGAGGATAGAATGAGGAGAGAGAATGTTGGAGAGAATTGGGGAAGTGAATGAGGGAGATCGATAGAGAATTAGAACATTATTTTTCTGATTCCGATAAATAGACAGACACAGACACACACACGTACATACACATACTTCATTTTTAATATATATATATATATATATATCTATATATATATATATATATATATATATATATATATATATATATATATATATATAAATATATTATCTTGAACGCGAGAGAGTGATCAATTGAATAAGTCATATCGCAAAGAAACTGAAAAAAATAATTATTGGAATAATTAAGAATTTAAAACCGAAAAATATTTTTTCTAATTGAGAAAAATCCTTACATAGGTGAGGAGCGAACCAATTACACTGAGGCAACGAGCAACTGCTTTGATCTTAGTTAAAGCAACCCATTAGACCACTTGGCTTGCTTCGCTAAGTTGATCGGAAGGACTATGAAAGAGAGACAAATTAATTCGATATTCAAAGGAGGAACGAGACGTATTCAATCACGCTACAAATATACAATATATATCTCTGATGTGTCATGAAAGCAAGACAATGATTCAATGAATTAGTCATACGGCAATTAAAGTGAAGATATACCGAATCGTGTTTTGGGGGAAAGGGTTTTTTTCCTATTTGCGAAAAAATCCGAGCAGGGATAAGGGGAGAACCAAACACACTAAGGCAGCGAGAAAATGTTTTGATCTAAGTTAAAACAACCCCTTAGGTACGCGGCTACAGGGTAGGGAGAAAATTCTCTTGAATGGACAAGATTTTAAGGAATGCTTCGCTAGGACGATCAGAATGAATATGAAAGAGTGAGAAATTAGTTTGGAATTCTAAGGAGAAACGAGGGACAGTTAAACGCGCAACAAATATGCATTGTATATCTCTCATGAATGCGAGAGAATGATCAAATGAATCAGTCATACCACAAAGAAAGAAAAGATAAACGGAATATTTTCTTGTGAAAAAAAGTTTTTTCCTAATTGCGAATAAATCTGTGAATGGATTAGGCAGGAACCAAGCACACTAAAGCAACGAGCAATCGCTTTGCACTAAGTTAAAGCAACCTATTAGACCTCTCGGCTACGCTTGAGAATAAAAAAAATCAGGAATAGACAAGCTTTTAAGGCTTGTTTCGCTAAGTCATTCGAAGGACTATAAAAGAGCGAGAAATTAATATATTCGTTGCGTGTTTAACTATTTCTCCTTTGTCTTTTGAATTCCAGATCAATTACTCACTCTCTCTCTCTCTCTCTCTCTCTCTCTCTCTCTCTCCTTCTTTTTTTCTCTCTCTAGACGCCCCCTTGTCGTGTGGTGAGAGCTTGCGTGTACCATAGATTTTTCGAGCTATGTCGTCGGAGGGGTACCTTTATGGTACGGTTACCTTTGTCGAATTGGTCGGGAATGAGGTTCCAGACAAAGTGCGTCCATCTTCTACTCTTCTATCCTTATTCTGTTACTGTTTTCTCTATCTCTTCGACTGATTTAAAAAAAAACTACTACTATCCTTTCAGCTTTATCCTTCATCTATCTAAATTTAAGGACCTGACAGCTACCTCATGCGTCAGAAGAGAGGATTTGGAACCTCTAAAGATAACGCCAATCGGCGCCCACTGGTTGTGAGAGACTAGGAATAGAGGGGTCCTAGGCCCATGAGCACGATGAATGGGGTCAGGGTAAGTGCCCCGTTAACCCCTTCCCTGGCGCGTAATTACTGACTATTTCCATTGAGGGGTGCCTCTGGTAGCAATTGTCCGAGGTGACGGGCCTTGTTTCCAGCTTGGTGTTCAGGCCAACACAAAGCCTTCGGTCGAGTCTTTTGGTGTGGCAGAATATCCATTGAACGCTACGCCGAGATCTAGGTCGCCTTGAAGGGAACTAGTAGGTGTTTAGTACGGGGTATGTTCTGCTGTTCACCTGGTGCGATATCAATATCCCCCATTCGGAGGCTGTCAGTGCTGCTTGGTTGGGAGCCACGTCACGCCGGGCTTTAACGACTCGGTCGGACGAACAGCAGTAAAAGGAGCGTGTCTTCTGAAAGATCTGAAACGTCTCCGATGGATAGGCGGGGGCGAATCACGCGGGGTGAACTCACTCCCCCCCTTTTTTATTGAGTGATCGTAAAGTATTCAGAGATATAAAGTGTTCAGCATGACTGAAAAGAAAGGACCGGGTGCTCTTAAATACACATGTTCGGTGTGCAAAAAGGACAAGTGGTGTGTGGACTTCCCGGAAGAGTGTTTCCCGAAATGCCTCTGGCAAGTATCTGCACTGACTGTGTCCTTAAAGGAGAAGTGCAAGAGCTCAAGGATCTATATAAATCTTCCGAGGAAAAATCTAAAGCACTGGAGAGGAAGCTACAGAACCTACAGTCTGAACACGCACGTCAGTTTCGCGGTTTCGAGGACAAGATTGCCGAGTTGTCCTCAAGACTAGAGGACCAATCGGCTAACGATGTATCTCCCACCGACGAGACTCTCACCCAAGAAGCGAGCACTGCATCTGTAGTGCCACGCCAGCCTTCCAACGTCCCAGAGTCAGCTGCTGCGGGACTAGCTCAACGGGCCAAAAAGAAGAAGAGAAAGAGGAAGAAAGGAAAAAAGAAGAGAAAGTAGAAACAGAAGAAGAGAAAGCAGAAAAGAAAGCAGAAACAGAAGTGAAACCAGAAGGAGATAAAAAAAGAAAAAGAAGAAGAAGAATTTGGATCAAAAAGAGGAAACAGAGAAGTCCAGTTCCTCTGTAATTTGAGATATCTCAGACTTTCCTCAACGTATTTCTTCCTTTAGAATGGCTTCTTGACAGCCACACCTTCATTGATACCATTTTTGATGAGGTTTGGGCAAATGGTAAAAGGATCAACTGAAGGGCAAGATGTACTTCCCAGGTCTTATGTCCGGTCTTTGATGGAATCTTTTGTATTTCTGAAGGAAACAACTCTTAGATACTGTTCATCTGTTCATTTTCTAGGCCTGCCAGACTTAATTTGTGAACCACTTCTCCAGTTTCCTGAAATTTCCTAAGGGAGCACTGCACACCATGTAAATAGATCCTCGTGATTTTATGACTGTCAAACAGTGTTATCTTTGGCATTGTTCTTAGGTTTAATACCTGCTAAGAAATTATAATAAATTAGCATGTGTTGTTGCGACAAGCTGATAATAACAAGTGCCTATATATGCAATTTAAAATTTCTTCTTTGCTATATTCTGTTATGTGTAACACAAAGCAGGTTCATCTCTCGTGTTTGTGCTTAAATGATTCATAGAGCAGTGTTAAGTGATATAACAAACAAACAAAAATTTATCTGAAAATGGTAAAAAACCAAGAGTGATTGAGGTCGTACATGAACTTCTAGTCGAAGGACTTATATCTCTCCGCCTATGAAATAAGGCTTCCTTGGAGCATCCCTTTCCTGACTCTCATTTGACTAAGGTTCTTTTAGAGCAGCTTTTTCTTAGCTCTCCTCTTTTAAACTAAGGATTCTTGTAGCAGCCCTTTCCTGGCTCTACTCTCTTAAACTATGGTTCCTTAGAACAGCCCTTTCTTGGTCCTCCATTTTTAAACTAAGGATCATTGGAGCAGCCGCCATCTCTTGGATCTTCTCTTTTAAACTAAAGATACATGGAGCAGCCGTTTCTTGGCTAATCCTCCTTTAAACTAAGGATGCTTGGAGTACGCTTTACTTGGCTCTCTATCCTTGCCAAAGTCTTTTAGGGATGGCAGCTCTTGGGGCCTTCCTTGACTTATTTCGAGCATCGATACCACAGATGTCTACCTTTGCACTATGCGCACCTTTCCTAACTGGCTCCCGTCTTATTACAAGTGAATTTTATTCTCCATACTCAGAATCAGGCTGCGCACATTCACAGGGTCCATCTGAGTATGCATGTCTCCTTTACAACGAACTGTGTTAACAGTTGGGTCAATTATCCACGCATTTATTACCACAAAACCTAAACTTAGTATCAAACTTGCCGAAAATCTCATATCATCTCCGACAATTGAACACTTTGCGCGATAGAATGAATTACTCGATTCAGGATGCAATTCAATCTCTCGAAAAGAATTGAATTTTTGGCCGGTTTGAGGCTGCGTAACTCTGTGAAAGTGGTTCGTAAGGCGTTGCAAATCCTCAACAACTTCTATGTTTATTAAAGTCGTACAAACTCCGTTGTCTAGTAAAGCTAGACGTTCAACATTATTTACTTTACAACTAACTATTAAATCATTTTTCAGTTCCTTGTCTTAAATTAATCTTTTGGATGGGTAAAAGGAGTCTAGCAACTTATCAGGGTACGAGGCTAAACTTACTCCCTCACCTTGTACGCTTCGCAAAAAAAGGGATCTGAGGAACATTATTCCGTTGGTACTTCATCGTAAGACTGAGCTACTGAGGCGGGAACATGTACTCACTCTTTACATACTGAGAGTTATCATACCACAACGGAGACTCCGAAATCTCAACGACAGAACTTCAAAATATCCAATTTGGTTTCCTTGTCATTTATTTTGCATTTGCGGGCCCCGAATATTTAAATACGGGGTTTTGGTTTAACATCTGATACCTAGGGAGGTATTGGCGTATTGCTTAGTGTTTGCTGTAGGATGTGTTTGACTTTTACATTGAAAACGCTGCCCAGGCTATGGCGTACTGACGGCAGATCGAGTAATATGAAGGGTAGGTACATTCTCGCATTAAATGACCACGACTATTTGCAGTTGTAACAAAGTGGATCAGCCTGAAATTTACTTTTGCAATGGAATCATTCTTATTACGCGATTAGAAAGGCTAAGTTTTATGGAGTGGAGATCCTTTGGGGCAAGGGCTGGAGCTGGGGTTGTAGCTGTCGTTGGGTAAAATATTCCGAAGCTGATTTGGTTTCACACCATGATACCATACCATATTCATACCTGTTTCTTTCTCCCGTGTCCTTCAACCCTGATCTTGTTCGAAACACTTTCCTTTAAATTTGTTAATGGTTACATAGGATTTACATCCAGGGAAACATTTTACTGAAATATCCTATGTGGTATGGGGAGAAGTTGGCATACTTGACCGTATTCATCAACCAATAATAACGTGTTTCTTTGTGTAGTGTAGATTTAAATTTTCTTCAGCGGCCTGAAGTGTTGTGGGTGCAAACTGGCAAGAGCGAGCGAAGAAATAGTGGAAATCCTCCCTTTTCTCTTTTTTCTATTTCGCATAAAATGCATTGCTGATTGGCCATAGAAGTTGGGCCAATTTCACATCCCTGTACACTTCTTTTAACTCTTTCCTAAACTCGTCCCAAGTGGCTGCTGATAGTAAAACATAGTATTAATTTAGAGTTGAGCGTTTCCATCAGATGGATATACGAAATGTTTTGCTTTTCTATTTTTTTTGTCATTAAACACAATATTCTCCCTCAGAAAATACTGTTCTAGACTATTCCGCCAATTTCCTATGCTTGGGTCTAGGGATTTCAGTCGCATATGCCTTTAAATGGAACGACCCAATTGGGCTTGTTTACTAATCGACTGACGTTAATTGAAGTAGGCTCTTGGCTTTAATTGACATGGGTGAGGTAAATTTGATCACACATGTTGGTGGGTGTCAGAAGTCTTACGTAAGAGGGCCTAGGGGAAAAGGGAAACTCGAAATTTCTATCAAAAGGGAAACAACGTCCTCACTTTGGTAACCAAATCTTTCTTATGTGAATGACCCGTTACTCATTCGTTTTCTGACTTAAGGGGTGGAACTGCAACCCGATTCGTTATCTTCAATTATTTCAATATTGACTAACTAATTAAACTTTTTGTCACTCAAAATTTATCATTACACTGGTCAACAATTTTTGAAAAGTTGGATGCTTCGTAAATGAGATTAGTTAATTCTTATGTATTTTGATGCACTAAATCCAAATATCTCCTTGAAAAATGCTTATTGGCTATAGGTTTAAATATACGCACCATGTAATATTTGATTATTTTATTCTAACGTACAATATGTGTCATTATGTTTTAATCTCTAATCCATATCCACTCTCTTCATTTTTGCTTGACGCTTATAGAGGGCTCCATTCACCCAGGTACCGATTTTCCACGGTTGAAATATCTTGGTGAAGCCTTTCACCATGTTCGTCGCTAACTGCCTCACCCTTCGCTGAAAAAAGTCTAAATGTTAGTCCAAAAAGTAGATTTTGACTGACATGTTACATCACATGTTCTTGTAAGACTTGATGAGGTTATCCACAATTCTTCATAGTTTCCTTCCCTTCTGTTTCCAAGAAATCCCTTTCCCACTAACTTGAATGGTTTCCAAGCAGCTTTCTCCTCCCCATGAGGGGGTGATTCAAAGTCACCATCTTTAAGAAGCTCTCTAATCTGAGGACCAATTAAAACTCTCTCTTTTATCTTAGTGTCGCTCAGTGAGGGAAATTTTGATGTTAAATCCTTGAATCCCTGACCAGATTTGTCCATAGGTTTTACGTAATGGTGGTAGCAAAATTTTGTTTGGTTCAGTGAGAGGTGGGTGTTTAACATCTATCATCCCAGGCTCCAATGACCATCAGACACTGGACGTTCGAAGACAGAGTTGGGGGTCTCTGCTTCGACAACACCGCTTCAAACGCAGGCGTCCATGCTGGCTGTTGCACACTCCTCGAACAGAAGTTGGGTCGTCCGTTTTTGAACTTGGCGTGCCGCCACCACGTTATGGAGCTCATCTTGGCCTCAGCCTTCGAGGCCACCTTTGGCGACGCTACGTCCCGCTCAGACATTCAAATATTCAAACGGTTCAACAAAAAGTGGGCGACTCTCGTTCCTGCCAATGCTACGATCATCAAGGAGCTTTGGTTGCCTGGCCATGACGAATGGAAGAGGATGACCCTTGAGGCTCTTGCCAAGGCGGCCGAAACGACAAGAGATAATTATAAATAGTTCGCGAAACTAAAGGCAAATGCCATCAAGGGGGAGGTTCCCACCACCCCTTGCACCTAAGAGCTCACCACGACGTAAGATGGATGGCAAAGGCGATCTACACGCTCAAGATCACGATGTTCAAGAACGAGTTCGAACTCACCCCGAGGAGTAGCCTCCAGGAGATGAGTGTGTTCATCATCATAATCTACGCCCGTGTCTGGTTCGAGGCTACCTTGGTCGCAGACGCTCCTTTCAACGATATCGCTCTCTTCCAGCATCTCCACAACTACAGAGACCTCAACGCAAATATCTCGGAGGCCACGGTGAAGACCTTCAAGCGGCACTTTTGGTACTTGGGGATGGACCTCGTCGGCCTTGCCTTGTTCAGCGACAAAGTCACGATCGAGGAGAAGACCGAAATGGCGGAGAAGCTGGCCATTGACAAGGCCATCGACAAGAAACGATGGACGACAGCGCCCCAAGATCCTTCTTCGGTGACTTTGAGTGACCTTGTCACCAAGCAGTAACTTTTCTCCTTTACAGCACTGAAGTTGGATGCCTCGTTTCTCCAATCTCCTGTGGTCGGAAAGAAAACGAGGCGTACAACCAGGGGAAGGAGACCGTCCACCATCTGGCAGTGACCAATGATGCAGCGGAACGGGTGATAAAACTGATCACTGATTATTCCCAGATCCTCACCAAGGACGAGAGCAATCGACAAGCTCTCCTGCAAGCGGTCGAGCGCCACCGACGTCTGAGCCTGAACCCTAACTGATCTTACAGAAGAATATACAAATCATTTCAATCATTATTTCCGCGATTTTCAGTTTTATTTTAAGGAAAATCCAGGAAATGTGCCATTCCGATCACTGTTCCCAAGTGTTCCTTGTATAGTATCAGAGTAATATTCCTCCCATATAGACTGCTGTATCGTGAAATGTTCCTAGAATAGTTATTTACCTCACTTCAGAGCAAATAGTTTCTGTGGCATTTATAGTTGATGTGAATAAATAAGCTTGAGAAATGAACACTTGTATGGTCCCGAAAAATCAACTACCCTGTGTGACCCCTAAATCTTAAAAGATTCACATGAAACTTTTGTGCTTTTTTTTCCTTGTTATTCCTCACAATAATTCATGGGTGCCGTAAGAAATTTCAAACTTATATATATATATATATATATATATATATATATATATATATATATATATATATATATATATATATATATATTATATATATATATATATATATATATATATATATATATATATATATATATATTTATATATATATATATATATATATATATATATATATATTTATATATATATATATATATATATATATATATATATATATATATATATATATATTTATATATATATATATATATATATATATATATATATATATATATATATATTATAAGATATCACATTAGCATGATATATATCTATATATCAGTGAGAAAATAAAAGTAAATCAAAATATTTGAATCAAAATTTATTTATAACAACAGAACTAGTTTCGGTAAAGTTATAATTGATGCCATTTTCAACTGAGAATTGAAAAGCCAAACAAGGAGCTCAGTAAATATATAAGGCGAACAAAATACTAAACAATATCAAAACACAGGAAACAGGCTGGAAAAAATATAATTATTTGGGTAGATTCAGAAGTTACTAATCTCGAAGAACAATTTCTTCCGGGGGTTTATAAATACGATTGGCAACTTTATTCGATATATATTTGTTGAATTTGCATTGCCCTTCAGATGAATTGAAATTATCGACTTTGTTAATGATGATAGATTCTGCAATTCTCCTTTCAATATAATTGCTTGATACATAAATAATCTTTGCTTTGTTGAAATTGATTCTATGGTCATAAGTTTGCATGTGCATAAAGAGACTTGAAGAACTTGCATCCCTTCTTATATCAGTTTGATGTTCTTTTATCCTCTTATTAAAGAGGCCCAACTCTCCAATATATGCCAAATTGCAATTATAGCATGATATACGGTATACACCAGTGTTGTGATTAGTGGGACGCAGTCTAGTCAAGGATTTTTGTATGGTATTTGAATATTTAAAAGTAATATTTATGTAACTTTCATTCACATGCGATTTTATGGGGGCCAAAGCTGGAGCGTATGGGAAACTAATATTTTTTTTTTAAATTCATCCCTTCGCGGTGTGGAGATGGCCTAGAAGTTTTTTTCGTGCTTTTAAATGGCATCTGTTTATGAAGTAAATTGGGTATTTTAGTTCGATGAAATTGCAGATAAGGTGGTTAATTTCATCCTAAAGGAAGATTGTGACGCATTTTATGTAGGCTCGGGGATAAGGGGAGGAAAGAGCAGATATCTTAACGGATTTGTCATGTAATAAGAAAAAATTTATTTAAGCATTTAAATTTGTAGGATTTCGATAGACTGAGCACTGAATATGATTATTTAAACGGTGGATTTTTACGTCTAGGAACGGTTAAGAGTTGTTCTATTCCCATTCTACTTTGAATTTTATCGATGGGTGTAACGAATTCAGGTTGTTAAAAAATTCATTGAAATTGTCATTGTCTAAGGGCCATGCCGATAGGATGTGGTTTTATCAGAATCAGATAAAAGGTTGGGAATGGATTCTAGGAAGGAGGGTCTTTTCATAGTTTTCCATAAAAAGATTGCAGAGGATGGGGGAAAGGGAGTTTCCCATGCTTAGGCCATATTTTTTGCGCCCAAAACTTATCTTCAGTTGAAAATACATTATCAGCTACACAAAAGCGCACTAATTTAGTAATTTTAGAGATCGGTAAAGGTAGGTTAATACCTAGATTGGGAAGAATTCTCGATAAAACATGAAGCGCTTTATCTACAGGGATTTTCGTGAACAAACTATTTACATTAAAGCTTAACAGTTTCTTACACTAAGGTCCAGATTTTTAATTTTGGATATTAGGTCGGATGAATGGATAATATGTGAGTGAGAGATTTTACCCATCGCATATGATAAAATTCCAGCCAGCCATTTGGATAACCTATAACTATGGGAGCCGATGCAAGAGGTATTTGGGCGTAATGAGATACTCGCACATTCTTTGTGGGTTTTCAGTAGCTCGTACATATAATGGAATGGAGGGGTTGATTGTTTGAAATTTCTTGGTTAATTCAGATTTTGGACCTAAGATTTTTCGAATGGCGTCATTAAAGGATTTCGTCTTGATGTTCAGAGGATTAGAATTTAAAATTTCATATGTAGTATTGTCCCTTAAGAGATCATTTAATTTGTGCGAATATTGAGTTTTATCCATCACAATAATTTGGTTAGTTTTATCGAATTTGGTTATCACTATGTTTTGGTCTTTCTGCAAAAATTGTAAAGCGCTAAGTAATCTTTTGGGTATATTTTGATATTTAACATTAGCATTCGAATTAAAAACACCGCAAAGATAACCACTAAAAAATTTACTATTAATCTCTAGATTTTCACTACATTTACTAAAGAACGCAAAATGACATATAAATTAAACAATTATATTGAGAGGAAAATTGCCAGAGTTGATAATTTAAATTCATGCGAAGAGCAATATATATATATATATATATATATATATATATATATATATATATATATATATATATATATTCGTCATGATTTCCTTTACAAAGCTTCAGTTTAATATTAAGTAAGAAGGACAAAAGGAAGAAGGCGGGTCCCATCTTTAATCTCTAAGTTTCGGATCATTTCAAAACCCATCTTCAGAAGGTATAAAACAAATTAAAAATCTAAAATTAAATCTATACTACAAAAGAAATTCAATATAATTAAGAATAGTGCAAACGGAGGTAAAATACTAGAATGAACGTTATGAAATTGAAAAATCACAAACAAAAAACTAGTGAGGTACAGTAGAAAATATTTGAAACGAAATTATATTAATCCAACGCAACAAAATAAACGTAACCACACTAAATAAAAAAAAAACAGAACACTACCTTACATTGTGTGATCACAAGGAAAAGTAAAAACGGGCAGGAAATTCAAGATTAAGTACAAATTGGCTGGTTGTTAGGTTATAAATAATGGAAAGAATGACGCGTCATTATTTAAATTCGGGTGGTTGTATTTAATCCAGACAGATTCTTTAATGCAGATACGTCTGTATTATAATCTATTGCATATTTTCTGATGGAAGAATATTCTTTATTGCTCCATGTTTTACCGGTTCTATAGCTTAAGCCCATGTGAGTAAAGTATCTTGCCTGGAGAGAACGTACCGTGCTTCCCATATAGGTCCCCTACTTACAGCTGGGGCAAGTATATTTATATAACATTAACGATCTCAACGGCGTGGAAATACCATTCTTTACTCTAAAAATTTGCCACTATTTTTGTTGTTGATAAATATTAATTTAAAATTTATTTGACAATAAAAACTCGTTAAAATGGTAGATGAGCGTTTCCGGAGCCGGTCATTTAAAAAGTTGATATCTGGCAACATGACGAACCTAATTTCCTTGGGGACAATAAAAGAAGTGGAGGGGTTATATAGGCTAAACAGAAATTTCCTTATACATATTTCAACTAAGGATAAGGGGTAGTCATTTTTGACAAAATATTATTTTAAAATGTTAAGGTAGGTAGATGAGTGTTTAAATGGCACCAATTTTGTACGCAATATCACAAAAACTAGAGAAATTTAATCCCAGCCCTGTGAAAATTGGTTTTCTATGGACACTAGTATGAATGCCAGAGTGGGTACGGGATACATTAATGTCTAGAAATGGCAAACTATTATTAATCTCATGTTCTTGGGTGAAAGTAATATTAGGGTGTAAATTGTTAATAAATGGAAAACTCTTTGTTATTTTTTAATTATATAAAACTTGTAGCGTAGGATAAATTTAATTTTAGATTTCGAATTTGTTTTATAGCTCCTGAAGAACGGTTTGAGATAATCTGAAACGTAGAGATTGAGGATGGGACCCACCTTCTTTGTTTTCTTTGTTTTGTCATTCTTACTTACTTATTTGCTTAATAATATATATATATATATATATATATATATATATATATATATATATATATATACGAAGTAAATAACTAAAAATCTTTTGAATTGTTTAAATTTTAGGGTATTTATGTATTTTCTTACTTTTAAGCGACCAAGGGGCATGTTTAAACAAATAGTTAAAAACGTTATGAAAGGGAGTTGGAAGGATAAAGAGGCCGGAGGAAAACAGCCCGAAGGGCTGGTAGCGAGCGTAGCGAAGCGTATCTTCCCACGTCGGAGGGAGGCGGGGAAGTGGCGAAGCCATGGCTTATATATATATATATATATATATATATATATATATATATATATATATATATATATATATATATATATATATATATATATATATATATATATATATATATATATATATATATATATATATATATATATATATATATATATATATATATATATATATATATATATATATATGGATGGATTCAAGTGATCCGTTCTTTATAGTCCGGAGTTTCAATATAGATAAGAGAACCAGGGCAGCAGAAAAGAAATGCATTTTTCTTTCTTCATTTAATTTCAACCAACGTTTCGAGGGCCATCCTCATCTTCTGGGTACTGGAATTATATTTAGTATAAATACAAAGTAATTCTACTTGACACTGGATAGGAAACATAAGGGTAATGTTCTTACAAGTCACTTTTTGTATAAGTCATGATACCACAACGATAATTGATAGAATTGCATTGGTAATAGCAACATTACACAAATTAACATGGAAGTGGCAAAGTAAGGGAAACATTAATTTAAACTAAGAAGGTGGTAAAGTAAGGGAACCATCTAACGTGTAATATGTAATGGGAAAGACGATGTTTGGTCGTTAAGTGTGGGCTTACTATCTAAAATATATATGGATTCAAGGATTCGTAAATCATAGAGGGTATTAGCTGTTGAGACTATAGAAAAGTCTTCGATCTTTACCTGTAAATTGCAAGAATTCGCGTGGATTCGGATGATAGAATAGTCAGGTTTGGCTAGGGGCAAACCCGTACGGCAGGACCTCCCGGCGTGCTGTTCAACACTTGAATGGAGAGTTCGGCTGGTAGATCCAATATAGGTTGCATCGCACGATGGACACAAGTAATTATATACGAGAGATGAACGACACGCATCAGGAAGGCGATCTTTATAACGAAAGAGCGAGCCTATTGTATATTGGTTTGGGGTGATTATTTTGAGGTCCAAAAAGGGCATATCTTTTTGGATAATTGAGCATATTTCAACAGTCATCTTTGATGTTTGTGGGCCAAAGAAGGGTACCGACCAGAAGTGTAGGAGTTTATTAACGGTGCCTTTATCTTCAGTCGGATTAAGGAAATGATCAAGACATTTCCTTATGCGGTTTTCCACAAAAAAAACTTTGGGAATTCGTTGTCTTGAAAAAAATTCTTAAGAAAAGAAAACTCTTCATGTAATAGTTTGTAATTAGAGCATATTTTGTAATGCTCTATGTAGCAGGGTGTCAATAGTATTAGTTTTAAAAGAACGTGGAATAAAGCTAAAGAATCTTGTTGATAGGGTAGTCCAGAGAACGAAATTGTGCTTGGTCAAATTGTAGAAAATGTCGAGAAGAAGTGAAAGTTTTGTGTAAAATGATGTCAATTGTTTCTTGTAATGGAATGTTTGTGAATAGATTTGTAATGACAAAGCTTGCCATGGTATACTTATGAGGAGTAGGAAGGCTGGAGATTTGCTCAAGTAAGTCATAGGAATTACTGAGCGTATTTATTTGTTGTAAGGGGAGAAAGGAGAGGAACCAAATATTTTGCTAGGGCATAGGCTGGTGTGTTTATAGCAGAAAAAATGGGTCGCAATGGATTAGATGGTTTGGGTATTTTTGGTAGGCCATACAAAATACCTGGGGCGGAACCTGAAGCAAAAAGACGAGAATATGTCTGCGGATCAATAAGGTTTAACTTCTTAAATTTGGATAGTACACGGTTAATTTTATCTTCAGTTTTATACATTATATGTTTAATAGATCATTTGCCTTTAAAAAAATTTGTAACATCGGAAAGGATAGTGTGCATTTTTGAGATGTAGTCAACTTTATTCAAAATTACCACACCCTTACCTTTGTCGGGCCGGCAAATTAGTACAGACTTGTCTTGAGCTAACTTCATTAGATCTTTTATGTCTGTTCTTTTAATAACTGTGCTAAAAATTTTAAAGGGTTTGAAGTTATAAAAGTACTTGAATGCAATGGATTGGATGGAGCTTTCGTTCACACTTTCGTTCGTCACGCCAAATCTGTTCGCCGAATATAATTTGACTTCACATCTCGAAGTACATTGGTCCCAGGGTGCTTCATGCTAAATTTGGGGTGAATATCTTTAAAAATAAAGAAATGGCAACGATTTTTTTTTTCCTGGCTAGCCCGACTATGGAATCGCCCGCTTTTGAGCTACCAATTAAGTATTCGTTATCTATGATATATATATATATATATATATATATATATATCAAACTTTAAACTAGAGGCATCTTAAGTGGGTAAAACAAAACAGAAAATTCGAATTAAAATTAGCTAATTAACAGAAAATTACAAACATCTAAATAAAACGTTAGAAGCAATGTAGGGACATGGAAAAGATTAAAATACATGTAAAAAACAACAAGATAAATGCTTTTAGAATTTTGAAAAGTGTGGTATGAGATATTAAGAGGTGCAAAATAAAAGTTAATTTAAATTTAAAATGTTAAATTCATATCAATTTTAAAATGAGGCCTTAACTAAATAAATAAAAAGAATAGTAAAAAATAGGAAACTTGTAAAGATACGAATACATTAAGAAATCTACAATAAAAACTATATTTAAAAGAAGAGAAATGACCTGTATTCTTTAAGTTGAGAGAATAAATAACTATTTAAATGGGAAAGACAAAGAACGAAGAAGGTTCATATTGATTGTTGTAAATATTTAAATTGGTCTTTTTATAGTGCGACCAAAGAGTAATGTGCACTTATATTTTTATTAACAGAAACACGTTTTAATATTAAAAAACAGGAGAGTAATATAAATAAAGTTTATAAACAATGTTGAAAGTGACTACAGTTAGTAAAGATACAAGCTTGGATCCGTTTTACTTTATATCTAAACACCACCATTAGTTGTCTTATATAAAGAAAGTGCACAGTGACTTTTTGATCATCCTAAATTAGTAAAAACCTTGATAAAGGACTCGTAATCGTTGAGTTTTGGCTGTAGTTTTTAAATATATAATGATTCTAAAATTCGCAAATATATATCGTTATAGACGGAGAACCGGACAGAAAATGAGTCAAAGAAATCGAATGGTGATGCGATTCGCAATGGTGACTGATAGAGGAAAAGTCTCGCTTAGAGAGAGGAAGAGAAGTTCTGTATGAAAAACCTAAGTGCTTCGAGATCCGAAAACGCCGAATACCTTCGACTTTGCTAGGTAAGAGGGATTTTGAAATATTCCTTTGTCAAATATATGGTTGCAAACAAAGGAAACCCTCAACTTTTATATGAAATAGTCTTCTTATAGGTCACTCGCTAGGATATTACATTGATCTTTCTGTTCAATTTTCTAAAATCCCGATATTGCTAACGCGACTTTTCTCTCTCTCTCTCTCGGTGGATGTTATATAAGGCGGTGCATGTTATCTACTTAGACTTTCAAAAAGCCTTCGATAAGGTACCACATCGCCGCCTTCTTCGGAAAGTGCGTGCGCTGGGTGTAGACGGAAATTTAGCAAGTTGGATAGAGAACTGGCTAAACGGCAGACGGCAACGGGTAGTGTTGAATGGACAGGCTTCTGAGTGGGTGAGCGTTACTAGCGGTGTTCCTCAAGGTTCTGTCCTGGGACCACTATTGTTCATCATCTACGTCAACGACATGGACGGTGACATGGTTGCGAAGATTTCTAAATTTGCCGATAATACCAAGCTTGGTATGAACGTCGCAAAAGAAGGAAATACTGCCCGCCTTTAAGATGATCTTCGAAAGATTGGAGAGTGGTCGGACACGTGCCAAATGCCATTTGACGTGAGCAAATGCAAAGTGATGCATATCGGCCACCAAAACCCCCAATATCAGTATATCCTTAAGGGCACTGCTATTGAATCTACCGACACTGAGAAGGACTTGGGTGTAACAATCACTAGTGATCTCAAGTTCTCGAAACAGTGCATTGAGGCGAAGAAAAAAGCCCAAAGGATGCTAGGCTACATAAAGCGCCAATTTGGATATCGGAACAAGGAGATAGTATTGTGTTTGTACAACTCACTTGTCCGACCACACCTGGAATATGCCGTACAATTTTAGAGTCTTTCGTTTCGAAAGGATATTGCGAGATTGGAACGGGTGCAAGCCAGGGCAACCAAACTGATTCCCTCGATCAGACACAAAAGTTACGACGATAGATTAAGGGAATTAGATATTTTCTCGTTGGAAACCCGGAGCCTGCGTGGTCAGCTCATCGAAGTGTTTAAAATACTTCGAGGCTTCGATAATGTAGACTACACAGATATTTTCCAACCTAGTGAGGGCAGAACGAGAAATCACGGCTACAAACTTGAACTAAAGCGTTACATCCGTGATCTGTGTGGTAAATTTTTCACATACAGCATCTGCGGTTGCTGGAACGCACTTCCAGTGGAAGTTGTCAACAGCAATTCTGTTGATCAGTTCAAGTCAAGACTGGACAAAGTCTTGAAAAGGGGCCTTTTTGGGTACTTAAGTCGTTGTGCAGAACTGTGCTTGCTCAACTGTTAGCCCAAAGGTACCCTCTTTGAATGAACCGTAAGGTCTCCTAGGGTACTTCTTTTCCTTGTCGCTCCTTGTAGCTCTCTCTCTCTCTCTCTCTCTCTATAACCGGTACTATAGGTCTACTATAGCAGCCATCCTCCTTCACTATAATCCTTTGATCCTTTAGAACTTTTCCTGTTTTAATGCCTCGGAAGAGAAAACCTTCGTGGCTTCTCGTTGACAGGTCCTGGGTCAGGTAACTCAATGTTTTATGGTTGCAATCAAGTTGCTCTTCTATTTCACACATACCCTCGCATAAACTCTGATCTGGAAAGTGATGCAATCTTAAATCTCTTCTCAATCCCTCATGCATCAATAGAAGTTCTCTATCGCCACAACTACACATACTCACCCGCTTGAACCTGAATCACATCGCAAAAAAAATCGAAATACTTCTAATTCCCTGATCCACTTTCTCAAATCATCTACCCCTGATGCCAATATACATTTGTAAAGTGTACCAACCCGGCTGAAGAAAACTAAATCTACCAAGTGTAAATTTATAGATACTTTCATACTTCTAAAAAATCTGTCGCCAAATACTCTTCGGCATCACTACTTTCCAGATTCACACGAAAATTGGGTCATAACATAAATTTTCCAAATGCAAACTTTCAATGAAAAAAATCTTTCTTTAATTTCTTTATTCGTGATTTTCTTCTGGGATTGTTAACGTATCTTTTGTCGATGTGAGCACCCCCTTTATTCCCGGTCGCGGAATTGATGAGTGTATTTTGTCTTAGCAAGGTGTGTTTTCAGTTTGTTTGGAAAATTCCCTTCGGTAATTATTTGCTAAAGGTCCCAACTCTAGATTGAAAGCAAAAAAGACATTTTAATGATACATTTGATGGGTTTTATTTAAATTTGGCCTTATCTTTTGCGCAAATGCATAAAATTCTAAAATATTAAGGTACTAATTTTACCTAGACTTCTATTTATGAGGACAAAAAACGAGGTTTTATTTATTGTTCTACATTAAAATGTAGTTATACTTTTATCTAGCTATCCTATCCTTACTAAACTTGCAAAAGTACTATCATATTATAGGTATTAATGTATCTGCAGAAAGGTAAAGTACATGTAAAACAAATTTTTTTGCTACTCCTATATCCTCAAATGCACAAACACCCGTAACTGCCCTACCCCTATTATATTTAGATTTTCCAAACTTGCTTTCATCTACGAGTATCTCGAAAATTATTGAACTTCTACCAATCTTGGGTTTGTTTCTAAACGAAAATTATAAAACATCTGAAGACACCGAGTTCCATTCGAACCACTATTTCTCAACCGATATCTAATTGTGTTTGGAAATAAGAACTACATAATTACGTTTTTACTAAGCATAAAATACCGCTATTACGAAAACATACATCGTGTAATTTGCCTTTCGATAGTCTTCTGTTTTTGTTGAAGACACACTTCTTGCTTATTTTTTTCAATCCTTTCTTTTTTCTTCATTTTTAAAATTGCAAATCTTTGGAACAATGGGGGCTTCGCCCCCATACTCCTATTTAAAGAACTGTATACAAGCATGGTCACCAGATTTTAGACATGATATCAACCTACTAGAGTCAGTACAAAGGAGGGCAACAAAAATAATACCTTCCCTGAAGCACCTTGAATATGAAGATAGACTCAGGGTACTAAATATTTTCTTATTTGAGAGAAGATGTGTGAGGGAAGATATGATTGAGCTTTTTAAAATCTGTGTGCGATAGATAAGTTGGATTTTAGCAAGTTATTTGAGTTGGAAGGTAGTAATAGGACTAGGGGTCACCACTTTAAAATTAAAAAAAACGGAGGTGCAGGTTGGATGTTAGAAAATATTTTTTTATCGACAGAGGTAGATTACTGGAATAATTTGCCACCTGAGGCAATAGACAGTCCAGACTTGAATGTGTTTCAAGCGCAGATTCGATGAGTAAATGGGAAGGGAGGGTTAACTTGGGGGGGGGGGGGGTATTCTGGACTCATTCTTGTTGGTGCAGTTTTTTATTATTGTATATTATGGGTGATTTGGATTTTGACGAGTCTTGATGATGATGCTTTTGGTTTTGACGCATTCCTATGGATGGTTCAAATTGTATATTGTAGATGCATGATCTGACACAATCCTATGGATGCATTTTGTGGGCGGGTTTTGACGGATGCGGATGACCTTTGATAGACCCTTGTGGTTTTTGTCATCCGTGAAATTATGTTATGTTATTTTATGAGGTAGAACACCCAGCTCCATTTCTTTTGATTAACTCGTAGTTCACATAACTGGAAAATAAAAATATAAATATTGGAACATCACGAATGAACGTTGGATGTATTCACATGAAATGAAGATTTATTAAATTATTAATATATTAAATTATCTTTAGGACATAAATCTGTAGTTGCACAAAAAATGGAATTCAGATTTAAAGAAAGCCCCAAAAAGTCATTTCAATTAACTATGCTTGGTAATATTGTTTCTCGTTGTGACTTGTATCCAATAATAACTTTACATTCTAATTATTTTCTCTTGTTTTTTTACGTGTTTTAAGTTAAACCTATTATTTGTGCTTTCGTTTAGTATTAATGCTGGTATATACTCCGCTTTAGTATTAAATACCGCTTCAAAGGTAGGCCCTAAGCCTACTCTCACCCGGCAATTTAAGCAGGATTTTAGGAGCCCTGCTCCAATTTCCCATAAATTTTAACCAGGTTAACATTTTTCGTTTTCTGTTTCCGCCAGCCGTTTTATGAGTCAATTTTAGTGAATTCGGTTTGAGCCATAGTCCCTGTCGTTATTATGGCAACTCACTTGTCGCTGATGCTACATAACTTCATGGTACTATATTTGCGGCCTGATTTTCGTATCATTTTCGGCTTATTTCTTCTCATGTTCGCAATACTCCAACCAGTGACTAGTTATTTTAGGTCTCAGAGCAGAGTCAAATTTATCGTTATTCTCTGCACTTTCTGCACGCCTTGGACATACTTTATTCACGAAAAGTTAGTCCCTTATCATCCGTTGAAAAAATGCTGAACACTCGAGGAAACACCCGTTGAAAGATCTGCCACGGGTAATTTTGAATAAGACGGGCGCAAGCTTTTGAGGCTACTAAATCATGTCATGCTTCTTCGTATCGCTGTAATAATAGTGTCCTACGAGTGATATTTTTTATTGCAGAGATGAAGTATCGCACCCTATAAATACACAAGAATTCAATATTTTAACCCGATTCTGGGACGCAAGAATCCTTCAACGACGCCATCTCTAAATGCCACGAGAAGGCCTAAGTTACGACCGTTCGTTTGAAGATAGCGAGACAAGGGAGCTTGTTTTTAAGGTTATTATTTAATTTTTATTTTCCGAGCCACGATGTAGAAGTTTAGGGGCAGTAGGTTCTTTAAACATGTTTACTTTTAGGCACTGTAGAGATTAACGACCCTAAAATCGTCAGCAGGCGCAAGCGTTTTCTGCCTTTTTTCCAACATTTATTTTTCCTATAACTCTATTAAAACGCTCCAAAAAGTATGACATGATTGAGTAGTCTGAAACGCTTGCACCCGTCTTATTAAACATTACCCTACAACGCTTGCACCCGTCTTATTAAACATTACCCTACAACGCATTTAAGTAACACGCTTAGAAAATCGTTCAGTACCACCTTTGCGCATGCGCTCTCTACCATTGCGCTGAGGCCGAAATGGATGACTCTATTTTCAAGGACCCTCTCCATGGTTCAGAATTTTGTGCTCTGTAATTCTATAGCCAGTTGAATTTTGGCTAACTCCGAAGGAATTATTTTGGCTAGGTTAATCTATAAGTGAGGTTATCTTTTTTTAAGTTGAGAATTATTAAATATTTTTTCATTTAGTTATTTTGTGTATTGACTTAATAAAAGTTTTGTGACGCTGTCTTTCCCTCATCGCCCCGTTTGACTATTCTTGGGAAAGTTGAATTCCTCACTCAGAAAAGGAAAACCATCAATCGGATACCTGCTCGGAAAGGACCACCTCATTCCATAATACCAAGTTTAACTAACAAACCACCCTCTTATACAGGCTTAAAATTACTCTCCCACCTTTGCCTCACAAGGCACACAACACTTAATCGAATTCAAACTTGCACCTGAATAAACCAAAAACAAGGTAGGATGGTGTCGAACTTTCTTCCTAAAAAAAAACGGAGCTCTTCTAAACATTTAACTCCTTTAGGGCAAACAGTTTTACTACGATCCCATAAACACGAAACAGCAATGAGTCTTTCATAACAATTTCACTACGTATCCATAAGATCCTGAGCTCATCCTTAAATTTAGCCTGAGGTATTTGATTATTCTAGCAAACTTATATCAACATCAGCTGCATTAAACCCAAATGGGTATACCACCCAACCTGGAATGTCAAAATTATAAATATATACTAAAATATCATCTTTCAGCTCACTCTTAATAGTGCGGAGGGGTGGAAACCCTGTCTATTAATGTTTTTGAAATTTTAATTTTATTACATAAATTAAAATTTAGATTCTCCAGATTTTAATATTTTCTTGTTGCCCCCTTCAAATGTGTCATGGCCTCCAGTTTAGAAACACTGCAGTAGATACCTTATTACCACATACTAATTCAGCACTATGGTAGTCCTTACGAAAGTGGTTTACACCATAAATTAGGTATCTTGTTGGTGACAGGTGCCCTCTGATCACTTACCCGATTTGAACAATTGCGACCTACGAGTCTATGCCCTTCCTTAGCACAAAAGTTACACCCGTCTCTCTTCCCATTTGCGTCATTTTGCAATCATTAGCTTTATGCTTTTTCTTCCCACACGCAAAACAAGTTAAATACCCAAGATTGCAGATGTATTGAACGTGTCTAAGCTTCTTGCAATAGCGAAACATTACTGACCTGTCCATATGTCCTATGACTATCTCTTGTTCGTAGGTACATTATTCCCATGACGGTTCCTATAATCAGTAGCTTGCCGATTAAAATAACCTCCCAGTCGACAAATAACCCCATTCCTTAAGATATTGGCATAAGGCCCAGGACGCTTCTTATGTAACCTGCAGATAAGGTATTTGTGAAGTTCTTAGGTACTCGACATACACCCTTGGTTGCTAAACGCCCTAAATTTTCATAATTGAATGCAAGATAACATTTATAGCTTCCCTGCCAAAGAGGGAGTTCATAATCGCACTCCATGTCATCTACTTCACCGCAAAGGGCTAACAATCAGTGTTCATACTTTGTCCTAGTCCCTATGCTAACTCCCATTCTACCGTCTCCAGGAACTTTTTCAATAGTTTATCCTACCTATTGAAATCTAAATCTGGGCTCTATCTTCGGAAGAGAATATCAAGCCTAGTTTGCGCAACGTGTAACTGGTATATAAGGTTGAGATTAGCCTCCTTGACTGCCAGCATCCATCCCACTTCCTATTCTTCATTGTGTTATAAAGTTCACCCTAGCCCCAAAAGCTATCGTACATCCAAGAATTAGATCTCTCAAGATGTCTCCCTATCTCTGACGTCCATAGATCGCGGGGAGAAGGAAAGCACATCCTACAGACATGTTCTAACTTATTTAGAAATACTTCTGAAGAGTGAACAGACTCTAAATTAAGTTTATTTAAATTAAGAGCCTTTGTTGCCAACGTTCTATCCCAGCAAATTCTTCCTTAACGCTAACATTAACCAAAACGACCGAATTTGTGTCCGATAACCTTTCCATACGCAACTACTTAGCCTTTATATTTGAATATTTACCATCATCAGCAAGGTCCGATCATCTACACACTCCATGTTCTCTCACTAACCTTCATGCTATTCAGAACTGTATCAGCTAATCCTTTGGATTTAGAACTGGTAATTTTAGCTCGCACCAATTTAAACTTAACTTTAGCTTAACATTTTAACACTGTCATTCCAATACCTATTAATTCATCGAGCCGAATTTCCATCGGTACCCTTAAACTACTAATCTCGGACTTTTGCGGAGTACTAATCCCTAGGTGCCTTCGAATCCAGATGCACCCAAACATTGAAACATCATTTAAACTATTATATGCGCGAAGCCAGAGGTCTCCAACCTGCGGTGCGAGGGCCACATGCGGTTCGTGAGGCCATTCAGTGTGGCCCGTGGCCACTTGTCAAAATTAACATTGCGTGCAGCCCGCCTGTTCATTGCCTGGGCTTTCCATCATCCCAAACGTGCGTTGTAATGAACGAATTCTTTGATTTTGTTCTGTATAAGATGTGGTTTTCAGAGGGGTTTTTTATTGATGCGGCTCTCGGGCCATCTAGGACTTGTGGATGCAGCCCGCGGTGTTCTGAAGGTTGGGAAACTCCTGCCCTAAGTTATTTATACTAAGCACGAGTCCCCATCTCTCAAAGTCAGCTATCCCGTTAACTTAATAGAGTAAAATAAAAACCTTGAGGCCATTACTCTTAGGATGTGTTTAATATGGTAGCTAGAGCTGAAATGACAACAGATCTATGAATCCGTGTAAAGATTTATCTATCCCTTCGAATCCCTCGAGAGCTAAATGTAGGGGGGGAAATTGTATCACAACACAGTAAATAATGTGAAAATTTAGAGAAGTTAAAGAAAAGAAGAGGGGCGGATAAAAAAAAACGAGAAAGCAGAGCAGTAAAAAAAAATCGATAATAGCCTCCCGAAAACTGAGGTAAGGGGTTTAAAGATATTCCGACCCCAGGAAAAAGAAAAGGAAACGAGACAAAATAAGTCTATGTGTCTCCTATGAGGCATTCATTCTCGTATGAGAAATTTAGATTGGAAGCAGAGTGCCAGTAGATGGAAGGGTTTGAGTGTATGCTTACCGGGTGTTGGAATATCTGATCTGAATGAAAGGTAGGAAGGGCTGGTGTGTGGTTGTGAGAAGGATGCAGTTGTAAGCGCGCATGTAGGAGCGAATGATGTTAAAAGAATGGCTTCATGTGAGGAGTTACGTGAGAGGCATAAGAAGTTGATTGAAAATGTGAAAGTAGAATGTAAAAGGTGCTTTCGAAAATGAGTGTTGGGATGGAATAGATGTCTCGTACAAGTGTTGAGTGGATATGTGAGAAGGAAGGCATAATGTTTGTTGATCTGTGGAATAAGTTTGGTAGTAAGATAAAACTGCATACGATGGATGGATTACATTTTTGTTGTGATGGGGTAGATGTGTTGTGGAAAGAGTATGATCGTTTCTTTAGGTTTTTACGGATGGGAAACTAAGGCGATATTAGAGGAAAACTAGAAATGATAGAATAATACTAGAAGGGAAATAGAAAATATAGATATACCAAGGCAAGTTATGTATTTATATGATAGAAGATATAGATATTATGTGCAGGGCAGTCATGGGTTAATGAAGTCAAATTTAATGAAATAGTAGAGAAGGTAAAATTAATTATGTTAAAAGTAGTACCCAATCTAATCAAAATTATGCAAAAGGGAATGGGTAAATGGTTGAGTCGCTATGGGTATGAAGTAAGGATAGGAGCATTTTATAGACCACCAAACTAGTCCATTGAGATAGGTAAGGTTTTGATGGATGAAATTAACTGGGATGAATTTTTTAAAAAGATATCTTTGGACATTTCAATTCATCATCAACTGATTGGAAATTTTGTTAAGTAGGGATATGGTTAGTCAAAGATTCATTGAATGTATTTTAGATAGTTTCATTAAGCATATGGTAAATTAGCCAATTTTTGAAAACAATATACTGGACCTAGTCTTAAATAATCTGGAAGTTTTAGTTAGAAAACTTTTAGTTCAGCAAGAATTAGGCAAAAGTAACCTTCGGATAGTTCGATTTACTCTGGGTAATAAGACAAACATCGTGAGGAAATAAAGTATTAATTCCAAATTTTGACAAGAGGAAATATTGCAGATTACAAAGCTTATTTGAACAAATAGATTTGAGGGAGTTCAGAGATTAGAATGCTTGAAAGATCTGAATACTTTCAAGCCAATTTAAATATGGTATATGAGCAATGTATCCCTAAGAACTTGCTTAGAAAAATAGGGAACCCTCATGGTACATAGAATAAAAATATAGCTATATCTTAATTAGGAAAAGGAGAGGGGCTTTCCTAAAATTGGAAGAAAATACCGTGTTTAAACTAAATGGCTATAATGAGTTGAATAAGATAATCAAAGAGAATAAAATGGTGTCTGAAATTAAGCTAGTACAGAATGGTAGTAAGGATCAAGTTTTTTTATTATAAAATAAATAATAGGGACAATCAAGATTGGATAGGGCCTCTTTAAGTTGAAGGGAAAATAAAAGAAATGGATGAGGATATAGTCGAAGTGCTGAATGAGCATTTTATACCATTGTTAACTTGAGAAGATCAAGTTAGTTTTAACCTTAATGACAATAGGAATCAAGAAAAGCTTTTAACAGTATTACTGATAACAGAGGAAGTATTATGGCACTTATAAAGGGATTAGTTATTAAAAAGCTATGGGAACTGATAATATTCATTCTAAGATTCGAAGAATGGAGAAGAAAGGGCTTCAGTTACTCTTGACACAATATTTGTTTTATCTTTTATATTTGGGGAGATTCCATCTGACTGGAAATGAGCTAATGGATTAGTGCTTTCTAATTGTGGGCTCCATGCCCCTGTCCGCCTTGAAGTAGTAGTGTGTGGTACATAACCATGAAAGGGATGTCATATACTACGGACGTGTCCCTTGTTACTCGGTTCCTTTTGGTCCGACTAGGTCTGTGATCTTCCTTCCTGCAGCCTGCACCACTTGTGAGCCATTCCTGAGTCTTCGTTTAAGCGCTACCGCCAAGGGACGATGTTACCACTATCACGCGTTTGTAAGAGGTCTTCGCATCTTGAACCCGTGCCCTGATGTCTTGGGACTTCCTTCTGGCCGTTCAAATGAAAGCTTTTGGAAGTAAAAACTCGACATCCTGATGAGAGGATTTTACAACGCCCTCACACAGCATCTACAGGATGCACACCACCATATAGATTAGGTAGCGTCAATGGTAGTGGCAGCCAACATGGATGCGAGGAGGAGAAGGGTGACAGAGGCTGCCCCATTTTATTGTACCCAACCTCGGCTCCGGCCCCACTCATCCCCTATGAATATATTCATCCTTCCAGTGTCCCTGCCCCTTTCCATTGCCCCCTTCCATTCTTTTACTTCCCCTCCGTCCTACCGTACCTACCCTCTATCCACTGTCTCTACGCCCCCTTCCACTATCCTCACTCCTCCTTCCTCAGTCCTCACCTCTCCTTCCACTATGTACTTCCTAAACTCCTCTTCACCTATCCTACTTCCCACACCAATACCCTACGATTGCACTAACACAACTTAGCAAGAGTCCAATAGGCACATAACTACTTACACTCCACATAACCTTAATGTCTAGAACACCGCCCTTTTATACCTAGACGACCACTGGAACACACCCATGAACAACATAAACATCGCACGTAACATGTACACTCTAAGATATACACTTTCATTATAAACACCTCACATTCTCCATCCACACACAGATTCATTACGCTGTACAATAGCCCCTACGGCAGAGGTCTATCAAAATAAAATATCACACTTCTACATGCCCGCTTCCTACTCTGTGGGCAGCTGGAATGGAACAGCCAGTGGCGCGAGGTCACTAGCATCGCAGATGACACTCGCTACACTAACCCTTCATCCTTATGGCGGCGCGAAAAGTTACCTTACTACACAATAACTGCACACTAACTGATATTAATGATATTTTCGGCGCATTCTGGTTCCACTAGGAAATGGTGCATACTCACAATGTACCCAAAACACACTTTCAAGAGCACTTCAAGAAGTCCTGGAATGATGTCGACCGTATGCTGGTGAGCTTGTGCCTGATTATCTGATACGAATGGAGGTGGTCGATAACTTGGCCACAATAACCAGCCCTATTAGCGTCGAGGAAACCAAACTGCATCGAAAGTACTCCAAAACGCCCTGCTGGTCTCCCAGCCACAATAATAAACCACCTCCCAGAAAAGTGTTCCCACAATTACACACCTATTCAACGCCTACATCGATTCTGGGCATTTCCCACGACGTTTTAAAATATCCCACGCCATACTACTACATAAAAAACACAAAAACCCCAAACTTAAAAAGAACTATAGGTAATTTAGTTCAAGGAACGCACAAACGTATTTAAGGTCGTGTGTGAAAATAATAAACTGGCTTCCAAGATCATTGAGAAACGATTCATTGCATTCTGCATGAAGATCCCACGGGCCAACATTCAAAGAGACGCCCTTATAAACATGCAAATTTACTTCCCTTACTATGCAATGGGAAACCACATTACCACGGAATGACTCCAAAAGTACGTCCTGATGTGCTCGGAATTTGGCTTAGCAGGTCGCACCTACCTAAATTGTCAGAATGCAACGAAACGATGCATTAACTGCAGAGGACCCCACCCACTATGGCTATGTTTGCCGTAAAAGGAAGGACATCGCAAAGAAGGCAAGAGAAATTCAAGAATAATCTAATGTACAACGGAACATGTACGCTACAACGAAGAAAACATGCACACACACAACCAATAATGAAAACCCAAATTAATATTGATGGGAAATTGAATGCGAAAATACTGACATTTATGCATAATTCTGGGAAACATCCTGAACATAGAGAAGCCGAGAAACCATGCCAGGTGACTCAATGAGTTGCTCTAGGAAAATGGACTCGAGCCAATGAAATTCCCCGAAGAAGTTGACTCTTCAGCGAACTTCAATATAAAAATAATGGAGAACAACACAAAAGGAATGATGGAACAAATGAAAAAAATAAAGAAAAAGAAGACGAAGAAACAGATAGAGAGGGAACCGACTTAGAAACTAGCGCCGAAAAATTCGCTCCGGAAGCGAAATTAACAAGAAGAAAAGCACAGAAAACTAGAAAATCAAAATCGAAAAGGAGCATTACCCTAAGAGAACAAACACCGGTGCTATCTACCTCAACCTTCTTAAAAGTAAAGTCAGAATACACGTGTAGACGAGAACAGAACGAGAGAAGGAAAAACACAAAATACAACAGCCCGAAACTATCAGGAACAGGAAATTAACGAAACCTTCCTCGTGGACAGACGAAAATTAGAAATTGTACAGATAAATGCAAACAGATGGAAATATAAAGAATAAATTTACAAACTATTTTTATTCAAATTATACCCTAATGAAATACTAATATCAGAACATGAAATAGACAGAGAGGTAAAATGAAGATATGGAAATTTAACATCATAGCAACTAACTGTTCAAAGAGAGATTCGACGGAGTCGCCATTGCTGTCAAAAAGGAGCCGCACAACAGGAAGCAAGAGGGACTAATAGAATCCTACTCTGCAATAAAAATAGAAATAAAGCTCACCAGTCTTATCATGGCAAAAGGATATCAACCTCCAAGGTGAGACGGCCTCCCAAATTCTCTGTAGAAGCTGGTCTACAGCTAAACTTCGGAATAAAACGTTTCATGGAATTCTAGCCATCTCATTTTCCATCCCCTCATTATATTCGTCCCCAAAAGGCCTCTCATATATATATATATATATATATATATATATATATATATATATATATATATATATATATATCAGGGCTTTGAACTGAAATGAATATCAATTCGGTTTCGATTTGAGTTGGCATTTTTAAAAATATCAACTCGGATTTCGATTCGAGTTCTCTATATTTTCTTTTCGATTCAAATTTTTCGGCTTTCCGATTTATTAATATAGATTTGGATTCGAATTCGATTCGAGTTCGAGTTCAACCTGCATTTCAAATGCTTAAATCTATTATATCAGAGTTATATTTGCTTTTTCCTCGTAAAATATAATTTATTACAAAGTAACTTAGAAAACCTTTTTCCCTCTTATTACACATTTTGATTGAGTTAAGGTAAATTCGTTATTTCTTGCTTAATATAGCTATGTATATGTACCAGATGCCCAAATTCACTGTGTACTTTTCTATTGGAATTAATGGGTAAAATATTGACAAAGTCCCAATGCACGGGAACCGTATGTAAGGATGAAAAAACTGCAGTCAAATGGAAGTTTTTAATGGGATACTACATTTTTTTCTCTATTGAAATATTATGCAATAAAAATACAGAACCCACGAAGCATTTTTAAACATTGTACATTAAAATATTGTGCAAAAAACTGGTAAAGCATATATTACAAATTTTCATTATTATATTGAAATATTATGCAATAAACATACAGAATACAAATAATATCTTATAATAACAATTTAAGGTCTTTTAAAAACAAACTTGAGAGTCAAATGGTGAATATATTTGACATAAATTTAAATTTAAAATCTCTTCGGGATTTAAAAACTCGGAACAGGAGAAGGATTTAGCTCTGGGTCATTCTGTGATTACCAAAACAAGATTAGCACTAGGATTAGGACGAAAGATTAAAATATACATTTACCTACTATTTACAAGTTAAACCACTGTTATTTCTTAGAATTCCTAAATTATTTTATTAATAATACTCGACGTTTTCACTTCAAACTTATATTTATAATCGATTCAAGCTCGAAATCAAGTTTTTCATTCTTTTCGGTTCGAATTTGAAAATATATAGATTTTTGAAGTTTTATCGATTCGAATTCGATTCGATTTCCCACACTGATATATATATATATATATATATATATATATATATATATATATATATATATATATATATATATATATATACACACATATATATGTTACGACTGGTATGAAAGATTGCGTCAGTTAACGGCTGGTAGCGTCGTCTGTTATAACTGAAGGAGGGACGATGCTCGGAACGTCGTCTGTTACGACTGGAGAAGGCACAATACTCGACGGAGGAGGAGACTACCAGTCGCTTGAAGATATAAATGGGTTATGTCGAATTACACGGAACAGAAGGACGTAATGAGACAACTTCAAGGTGGTGGATTTATGTCTGAGATTCTCTTCTCTCTCACAAGAAGTTTTATCATTTTGTATTGGCTCATTTCAAGACGGGTGTGGTTACATAAAATATTAAACATAGTAGAAGGGGGTTTATAATAATGGTCCAGTTATATTTGATTTAGTTTTAGAGTTTTTAGATTTTACAATTGAGCCAACGGTGGGATGGTTTTTACAATAACTATCCAGTTAACTTTATCATAAGGTTAATGGGCGGAAATCTCTTACGCATGAGCCAATGTGAATACATGTCTGAAGATAGAGGAGACTCATACCCTAGTATTAACCAATAGTGTATAATTCAGGGTGATTAAAGCTGGATCCCATCAGGGTTTACTTATGAATGTCTTTTGCAAATAAAACAGAGGAACTTAGTCGGCGGTATTAAAGAATTTGGATGCTTAAGAGGGAAGATTGCTTGTTGTTGAAATAGGGGTTAGCTGAAGCAGGAGGCTGGGTCAGCAAGAAGGGGCTCGGGAAAATGAAATGCCTGTCATATACTCCACTTTTAGCTTTGGAAAATAATGAGCATTTGTGTGAATTTCTAAGCTATGATTTCATGCCTATCTGATAACACTGTGTAACATAGTTTTTGTTACAGAACAGAAAATAGGTGATTCTAGATGAGTTTTAGGCGTTGATTACAAATTTGTCTTTAGAATTGGCATATCAAAATCACGTCTAGTTTTTGTGTAATTTGAATTTTCCTTTTCAAGCCATTTCACACTTTTGCTCAATATTGTACCAATATGCAATCTTTAATATATTCAATATATATATATATATATATATATATATATATATATATATATATATATATATATATATATATATATATATATATATATATATATATATATATATATATAATTAATATATATAATAATACATGTTAATAAATAATATATATTTAATATATATTAACATTTTAATATATATAAAGTAAACTATATTGAAGCTCAAATATCATTGAATTCTAATTACCTGGGTGAGGTCAGATTTTTTCAGATTTTCAGATTAATACTTAATTATTTGTGATAACTTTTCTGCTACTGATAACAGGTAACTAGTAAAGAAGATAACACGTTTATCAAAATTTTGCTTTTATAAGAACCTTGTGATAAGGATCTCACATTGTGTATCGTTTGTTTGCTCAAGTTAGTATTTGAAATCTTGTCATCGCTTCAAGTTCTAGACGCAGATGTGTAAACAGCCCCAACATACTTTGTTATGTTCGTGGGCAATTCACACCATTAGCACAACGGAGATAAATATAAACAGCAGTACGATGAAGCAAGCATACAGATACTATTTTGGATGCAAAGTAGGGGACCAGGATAAAGATTGGGCCCCTCATATTTGCTGCACGCAGTGTAACACAATGTTGACAGCTTGGTTAAATGGTAAGAGGAAGGCAATGCCATTTGCTTATCCTATGATATGGTGTGAGCCCCCAAATCACTATAAAAAGCGAGAATGGCCAGCCAGAGAAGAACACATTGTTGGCAAACAATGTTAAGCATGATACTCTAGTAGATCCCAAAAAGTTCATCTTCCACTTCTTCACCTTAAATTAGGGTTAATGAAATATTTTGTAAAGGGTATAGATCAAAGAAGGGAAGGCTTTCAATATTTGATAAACCAAATTCAAAGAATCATTAACTGATGCAAAAATAGAAGCTGGAGTATTCACTGAATCACAAATTCGCAGAGTTGTTTCTGATGATTCCTTCACTTTTTGTCCCAATGAAAAGGAACGCAAAGCATGGACATCCTCTGTGGAAGTCACTGAAAACTTTCTCGGCAATTTTAAATCTCCAAATTACCGAAAAATAGTAAACAATATGCTGGAAGCCTATGAAAAGATGGGATGTAGAATGTAACTTAAAATGCATTTTCTGCATTCTTATCTCGATTTTTTCCATGAAAATCTGGGAGCGGTGAACATGGTGAACGTTTTCATCGACAAATTTTGGTTATGGAGACGAGGTACCAAGGAAAATTTAATCCAAATATGATGAAGGATTATTGCTGGTCTTTACAAAAACAAACTTTGATATCTCATAAAGAAAAACGAGAAGGCTAGAGCAAAGTTTCTTTAAACTTTAAGTGCATAACAAACTTAATCAATACAATAAAATCTTCATAACATGGAGGGAGGTGGGGTAACTTCGCCAGTGATGTATGTAAACTTTCTGTCCTAAGCCAGAATAAAGAAGGAAGGTCCCGCTCATTTAAAATATCTTTGCTTAAAAATTAAAAAATTAAAAACTATAAAGATTTTTTTATTTATTAATTGGAACAAATAGGGAGAGGGGCGGAGGGTCATTATACAAAATCTAGACGTGATAGAGAAATTTGGTTTTCAAATTCGGATTCAACGCCATCGAACTAATTAGAAATACTTATTCACATGTCTGTAACAAACAAAAAGCAAAAATTTGTTGCTTAGTGTAATCTTTTGATTTTTATTATTATTAATTACATTATTATTATTATTATTATTACCATTATTATTATCGATATTATTATAACATAGTACAGTTGGAGTTTGAATATATATATATATATATATATATATATATATATATATATATATATATATATATATATATATATATATATATATATATATATATATATATATATTTTGTTGAAAGCGACGGCTAATTTCGCATTCGAGATTTTCTTTTCACATCTTTCGATTTGCCTTATATTTGCTTTTATGTCTGGGTTAAGCTCGTGGTTAAGTTCTCCGAAATTCATTGAAAGTCGGTTTTTAAAGTTAGGAAGGGAATAAGAAAAGATTTCTTTAGTAAAACACTGTTTATCTTACGCGTTTCGATACACTTGTACCATCTTCAGAGATTAAAATAAAAATACAAGTAATAAGAGAAAACAGTGGTTTATATATCAAGGAATTATAACAAAGTAAAATTGGTCCATTTTCTTCTTGACAAGTACTTAGGTGGCTCTTTCAATCTCATTGTGTGTATCTTTCCAAGTTTGGCTGTGGGTGAAGGGGGTTTCAACCTAAACTTTTGTGGTAATCTTGTTATTGTTTATAGTAGTTAAAGTGTCAAGATATATATATATATATATATATATATATATATATATATATATATATATATATATATATATATATATATATATATTGAACGTTATTGTTCAATTATAAAAAAATAGATTGGCCAAGATCCACGGAAATATACGCATTCACGTTTTCTGTTAAAGTTCGTTCGTTCGTGTCGTATGGATTTCACACCTCCACTCTGTTTAATTCTAGTCAGTTGTTAAAGGTCTCATATACAAAAGGCTTCTTTAAATTTATCTTTTTCGAGAAATGGATATCTGCCAATTAAAAATAGTTTTTTTCTGTTTCATTTAAATAAATTGGTACGGTTTCTTTAACGCTCGGTTCTTTTTAAATAATAGGACAAAACTGTCTCGCATTTTACGGCCAGCACCAGACTCCCTATGACTATGAGGGACATAGCAACACGTTCGTTTCTTGCCTAAAGTTCTTTGCTGACCATCTTTGGTCATGATCTACGAGGGCAAGGGTAATTTTGGGAAGGAAAGTTTGAATAAACCATTTCTTTATAAAGGCCTATAATCTTATAAAAAATGAATAAGGTTATTTATGTAGGCTTTTGCTTTGCACGATCAGATTTAATTAAGTGAGGTTGCCGCAGTAAATGATTTGATTTGATATTAATTCAAAGGGATATCCTGAACCGAGAAGGGGTTTTGTGCATTTTTTCTACCTTTGGTGAAGCGAATGAGTTATGATGAGAAGATGACGGGCGATCAGGTATGGCGCATTTATGCTTTCTCATGTAATCCTATATATTCCAGAGAGACATGTGTTACGTGTATACCCCTGCCCTCCACACTATGAGAGAGAGAGTATTAAATGAAAGGATTGAAGATATGACTAGAGCCGAATTTTGCGACCCAAACATTTCGACTAAGGGGTCCAAGTTTATACATTTGAGTGCCTGTGTTTTCTGTACGAACCTGTTCATGAATGTTTATAATACCTACATCCGTTCCATTATTTATGGTTAGCAGGCTTTTATTTGCAACTTTGTCATTAGTAGTCATCATCACCATCACTCATATTTGAAATAACATCGCCATTGCGATTATTATACCATAAAATTTTGCTATCGTGATTCAGTCATAATGGGTGATAATTCCAGACCAATCGTAATCGGTTTACCTCTTCATGTCAATTATAAAGAGGTAAACATTCAAACTCATCCTTAATGCTTTAGGTATTTTAACACAACAGTTATGAGTTGCCTATTCAGCACAAACATAATAGGTTAACCATTCCAGGCCCGGTTTAATGTGTTAATTATTCAAGACCAGTAAAAATAGGTTGACTATTCAAAATCAACCATAATAAGTTGTATCTTCCATCCAAACCATAATCGGTTAACTATTTTATGACACCATTATGAGTTTACTATTCAAGACCAGGAGTAATGGATTGAATATTCCAGCTGTCATTGAGAGTTTACGAACCAAGCCCCAGGTATAATGGTTTGACGAGGTTTGCTATCCTTAAAAGATATCTACCCTCTAAACTATAATCGGTTAATAGCTACAAACATTTGTACTTTTCGAGTTTATATCTTATTGAACAACTATGACTTTCTTATTGCCTCACTATTTAAGTTACAAATATTATTATTATTATTAGCCCTGTTCTCTTTTAATATCTTTCTTTCTTCTTTTTAACACAATGCAATATGACCAATGTTTACCAGGCTCCATCAGAAGCCACCTATTTTCAAACAAGAATAAATTACAGTAAGTTGAACCTGTGGCCGGAAATCAACGTGAAATATAGGTATACAGATTCTAAAATCCTTAGTCACAGCTCCCTTCATAGGATTCACCCATTGCCTAAAATAATCCAAAGCAATGTAAATCACCACCACAAAACTTCTTGCACTAAGTTTGTTATGTAATATATATTATCTGTTGATACTGTTACTAGAAAATTTATCTACATATGTACAGCCCTATAATTTCTTCTGAGTGATCTCAAGTATAACCTATAACTAGGCTGTTAATTATAAGATTAAGAAGAGGAACATTTGATTTCACTCTCGTTAAATAAAAACCTTCAATTTTTCCATAGCAGTAAACAATTAAATAACTCTATCCTGTCCCCTTAAGTAACTATGTATTTCTAAACGAGAACATATTAAGTGCCTTTAACTTAGTTCTATCCTCAAGTTATCTCAACAAAGGTATCATCATACTTACTGTCTGTCTTGCCTCAATAAAAAAATCCAGATGAGACTTGGCATAGAAATTACAACTTTTGGATGTCTTTGCCTTTATAGATAACATTTCTATTAAAATACAAGGCACAATATTTGCTCTATTTCTGGCTAATAACCATTATTTGAAGAACTTTAAAGAACTATCAAAAATTACTTCTATGTACTTTTTATTCTCACTGCTTCCGATAGTTTCCTTATATTCCATAATTAAATTCCTTATTATCTCTTCCAGTATGTATAACCTTGTGTTTCTTGATATTAACAATCATTGGCATTTATATGCCCAAGAACCAAAAGATTTAGATCATTTTATACCATAAAATTACGTCGCCTTCTTTTGCAAAGGCAGCTAATTTGGTCTCATCGACCCAACCTGATATTTTGCTATTTTCTCCAATCCCAAGGTAATAAATATACCTTAAACAGTAATTTACTCCAAACTGTATCCTATGGAACTCTACTCATGACATTTTCCCTCCTGAATTTACCCGATTTGGAATTACCCTCAGTTGTCTATATCTCAACCAAAGGGGACAAATAATGAGATATATGGGTTAAATTAATGATATTATGTAATTATAATCTATTTCGTAATATTTTTGGTAAAAATAAATGTTTGAATCTTCATCAATTCCAGAAATATGTTTTTTTTTCTAAAGTAAAGTCTTCAACCATTGTTGCTCTGCATCAAAGTGACCTAAGAAAACTGGTTACACTCTGGTGAACAGATCTTCAGGACACCCAAGAGCTTTCAAATGAACGCCAAAATAGCGTCCTGGTATGATATCACCTCGAAAATTGGGTGGCTTCCAATACCAAGCTTGCTCACGATTGGAAAGAACCAGAAGTCAACGCTTCAGTGCTTACAGTGAGGTTGAAACATTTCGATAAAGGTCTTAGGTCAATAAGGACTGCGAAGAAGCCTCATCTCACCAAGAAATACATTCCGGATGGGCTCCACTTTTGTTGTAAATATAAAGAAAGGACTGTTAAATAATAGAGAAAAGTAGTATTTGCTGATAAAGCTCCCACCCGCTTGTTGGAGCCTCTGAAAGACCCTTCATTAGGAGGATAAAATGTGAGCGCTTTCACGACTCCCGATGTCATGCTCACAAAAGCCATCCAATTGTGTGCAGTTGCGGGTGGTTATTGAACAAAGGTGGACTAATACCAGTTAAGAAATTAACACAAATCTTCTCTCCAGGATGCTGAAACTAATTGAAGCAGTTCTGAATAACTAGGGACATCATTGTAAAGATTGAATGTGAGCATCAATTGACTGTATTTATTAATAAACAACTACGAAAACAAAATTAAAAAATGCAACGTTAGATTAGTTCTATTAATTTTTTATAGGAAAAAAATATAGTATTCTAAAACCTTTTGGCCATTACTGATATCCCTTCAGTGGCTTATGAAATACTATCAGCTTCATCCTTAAGCAGCCTACCATGAATAGTATTGGTTCCAATAGTTTTATTAGCATTTATCTCGTTTATAATTTTTCTGATAATCTCATTTAATATGTTTATACTATCTAAGCTCTAATTTAAGTTTGCAACATCAGTGCTTTCCTCTGTAAAGACTGACCCAAACCATTTATTTTGGTTTAAACCATTTACTCATCTGTGTCTCTGATATTGGATTTATATTCAATAGACAAATCATATCTAGATAGGTTCTATTATTTCCCTTATAATAAATGAAATTTTTACCCCATATTTATTACTATTCTGAGTCAATTCTCTGTATTTTTGAAAGCCTTTATAGCATTAATGCATCCAGGTTTATTTCCCTGTTACACCTTACAAAACGCCTTTATCATTTCTGGTAAATGTCTTCTGCAAAGTGAGGATTCCCTATGTTCCACTCTACATTCATTTCTCTGTTCCAACACGATAATGCTTCGTAAGAGACTTTCCTTCTTAGAAAGCATTTCACCTCGTTATTTTTCGATTATTGAGAATGCCTATGATACCGTGTGCAAATAGGGTATCATGAAAACCCTACATTCGAAGCAGGAAAGAAAATGCTTTCTAATTTTTCTCTCTGACTTCTTGCAAAATCTTCGATTTGCCAAGCGGATAGGGATAGTCCTGTTCAAGCATTTAGGGCAAGAGGAGAGCGTGCCAAGGAGAAGTGTCCTTAGCTTCATCCTTTTTGCCTTGAACATCAACGGTATCACTTTAAAGCTGCCAGTGAATGTTCTTGTCTTGCTGTTGGTATACGACCTTTCTATCTCTTTTATTACGGGTCAGATTACTTTTCTAGGGTGTAAGAGATCAGAGAGAGAGAGAAAGATGCCCGCGGCCGCTCCTTTCAAGGAAAGAGAGAGAGAGAAGAGACACCTGGTCAACCCGTTTTGTCTGCAATAATAAAGGTGCGAAATCACGAGAGACCGTGGTTGCCTGAAAGCTCTTCATCGTGGAAAGCTGTGAGAAGCTTGAAGGTCTCATTGGGAGTCAGACGAAGTTTCGCCTCGCCGGATTAGGAACGTTCCAGCGATCGTGCTAATTAAGCGAGACTACCTTCGCCTGGTGATGCATAAGACCATGGAAGCCTCCTTTTCGAGCAGAGGGGGAAAACCCATTAGACCCCACTATAAATCCTCCGGTGCCAGAGTTGGAAAGCAGTACCCGCCGCCTGCCCGCCCCGTCAGTATCCGCCGCCTACCCACCCCGTCAGGATCTGCCACCTGCCCGCCCGTTAGTATCTACTACCAACTCACCCCTCAGTATCCGCTGTCTGCCCACCACGTCAGTATCTGCCTTTTGCACTTCCCCGATCGTACCCGCTATTTGCATCCCGTCGGTCTCTGCGCAATTTCTCGCAGAACCCCTTAAGCTTCGTGTATTCTTGTCTAATTCTCGTGAGTCTACCGCGCACTCATTCTTACCCGTCCCTCGATGCAACGCGCCCAGTATCGATTGTGTATTCTAAACTCGAAGGCAAGATCTAAGTTCATTCCGTTAGTAGTCATTATCAAGAGACTATTATTTAAACTTTGTGCCAAGGAAAGTATTACTCCCTCAGACCAAATCTTTAAGATAAAAGCAACGCACATCTCTCCTGTGCAAGTGCCTTCTATCCAATAACCCCTCTTTTCCAGTGTAAGCCTCCATCGTCGGTTTTGTGTACGCTCAAGGTGGGTCATTCGAGCGACCCTTCGGTCAGTATTGTTCGTTCGTGTGTATGGCGACCTTCCTCGCCAAGTCCCTCTCCTTTAAGACGCTGAGACTCGCGTACGTCTAAAGTGTTGTATAGCTTACTTCAAAACCCCTGTTAGCCTTTGTATAAAGAATATTAATTTGCATATTAGTAAAGCATTTTTTTTGTACTCATTTTTCTATAGATAACGGCACGCAGGGAGGGTTGAACTCGACCCTATTCTACGACATACATGGTAATATGTATTATATATTAAACTGGTGTTAGGTTTATTGGGGTTAATCTGGGTCAATCAATTGAAAAAAAATTGATCAATCTATTGGTTACCATTGGTTAAATTGTTAATTCTTGGCTAAACTTGGTTCCTGTTTTAAAGTTTAAAAGGTGAGAAATAACCATTGCATGCCTACTTACGAGGTGTATTTGTTCCCGTTGCCATTTGTGTGTGTGTGTGTGTGTGTGAATTGATTGTTGAGTAACCGTATTTAACTATTATTTTTATTCCCCTGACGCCTCATCGAGCCGCTCCCACTGGATACAGCCTTTGCTGTAGGCCCCGCCAATGCTACCACAATTAAGTGGGGCGGCTCTTTCTGTGAGACTGTCCTGGGAAACAAGAGTAGAGTCGAGAGAGACTGTTGCATGATGTAGGATTTTTATATCACCCCTCCTGTGAGAGCAGCCCATGGAATAGCTAGGAAGTGGAAGTTTACTTGCTGCTTAACCTCGCGCAGAATACAACCATGTATGGTGATTCCACTCTACGATTCCATCCAGGTTCTGTGGTCGTGCCAAATCCACTTAGAAATGACTGACCACTCTATACCACTTATTCTCTTATCCTACAGGATGGCTTAAGAAACATAACCTTGCCAGCTGGGCGTGTTGGGGGTAAAAGCAGTACAGCCGTATTTAACCGAGAACGGTTGCAGGGAGGTAGTCAACCCACTGCTCTCTTACGACTTGCAAGCGTTAAAGGGCGTTGTTTATAGAGGTTGCAAAGCTTCTCTTCTGACACGGCATGAGGTTTCTGGCCAGATCCTGAAGCCTACACAAAGGGTTTAGGGGGATGAGGAGAGTTGGTGCAGAAAGTAGATCAGGGAACATGGTGGTGAAATTGATGAAAACATGCGCTCGAAATGCTTATTGCATAAACTTTCGCTCTTTAGTAAAGTTCCTTTATTAGAGATAACATTCTGATGTCAGAGGTGAGAATGATTCAATTTTGGGGTGTAGAAGATATCAATGAATCGGCTGCAAATCTCACCCCCTCCTTTTTATTTTGAAGCAGGAGGAAAAAGATCTCCGGTCAACTCATTACTCCTCCCGCGCAATCCAACTTAGGTCCCACTATGTCTGGTCTGCCTAGAAGAAAAAGAATCGAAGAGAAATGAGAAGCGGAGAAGATGGAAGATTTATTTCTGCCCAAATTTAATGAAGTGAATGTATCTTCTATATACTTTCAGCTCTTTTTCCTATAACAATGTTAAGCGGTTCGATTTTGATTATTTGATGTAGAGCTCTTTGCGTTTGTCTTTCTTTTCTTTTGTTGGCTATAAGGTAGAGAGCTAGATATTTTACTCTTTGAAAATCCAGTTTCTTTGTTGCTAATAAGGTTTTTTAGGGGCATGAGAGCAAAGATGACGGGCAAAAACATGGGAACATTTTGTCTTTTTTTCTGCACGAAGGTTTTGTAGTTCCAGGTACTCTAGGGGCGGTAGGCTTAACTTCGTCCATCACCCGTAAAAAATCGTTTACATAAGAAACAGGATCGAGTTGAGAAGGTAGAGGTCGGTCAGTAGAAAACAAATTGACCAATAAGATGAAGTTGAGTACCATACACCAGTTCAGCTGCAGGACAGGCCAAATCCTTTTTCAAAGACGAGCGAATAATACTCATGAGAATCAAAAGTAGCTGTGGGGATCTATGGAGTGCAGACGTTCAACCACGCCATTGCTCTGAGGATGGTACGCGTTAATACGTAGGTGAAAGGAGCTAAGCAGTGATATGAGTGCATCCCAATGGTGGAATTTACATTGGCTACCACGGTAGGTAATGATCGTGTACGGAACATCAAAACGAGCAACCCATACTGTGACGAAAGTTCGAGTGACAGTGGAGGCTCTGATGTCCGGGATAGGAACTGACTCTGGCCAACGAGTAAAGCAATCGATCATCGTGAGAAGATAATGGCAACCACGAGAGTAAGGAAGAGCACCTACCAGATCGACGTGAACTGCTTCAAAACGTAACGAAGGAAGAGGAAAAGTGGGTGGGATACGAATAGAAAGGAGGGAACTCTCTTAAGGTGAGTATGAACTTTACACAATGAGTAAAGTGTTGCGATCGATAAGCTTGCGGTGACGAAAATCGACTAAAAGGTAGTGAGCCGCAAGCAAATTGAAGCTCAATATTAGACAATCTACCTCGCCAATGACCAAGGTCTATCGAAAAACTCTACCGGGACCGAGTAAGGCTTGAAGGTTACGCCTTCCATAGGTCCTAATATTGGTTGAATTAGCTGCCTTGAGAACTAAATCTGAGGGAGAACAAGCTTTTCGCCCTTAGAAATACGTATAACACTGCTTTCTGCACCAGTGTCCAAGAGGAGTGAGAAACCAGAAAGTGGTTGAAAAATGCGAAACGGAGAACTTACCTGAACAAGTGAAGTGAGGGCAGGGGACGCAGACCCTTTTGTCCCACGCCTTTCTTGTTTAAAAGAGAATTTGAGGTTGAAAGTGAAGTTGAAAATTTGAAGAGTTTGGTTGAGGTGAGTGATGTGCGGGGAGTAGAGAGTTGAGATTAGGTGAAGGAGATGGTAGCGGTTTTAAATATGTGCACGGTTGTAAGCATTTTGACCGCTTGTGCGCTATATTTGTTGTGGTACCAGCACCATTAAGTTGATTAGGTGAAAGTAACATTATGCTTTGGGAGACTAGTAGACGCAGTATGGGGAAAAAAGTATAATAGTTGTTACAAGGGTGTGTGCAGCGTACAGCGTTGTTACCATACCTTTGATGGTACCAGCAGAGACCCTTTTGTTGTGAACGATTATGGTGAGAATAGGCGGAAGAAGAATGTAAAAATTACTACATCTCACCTTTTGTGCTGAGGTTCCCTTGTTGGTTTCTTTTATGGAAACTCGAACGGGTCCTATCTCTCCGCCCACCATGCCCGTGCCGTAGCTTGCTTTGTGCCCCTTGCTGCAGTTTCAACCGGCTGAGCTCACTATCAATCCTCGATAACGTGGCAGCTAAATTCCTCGTTAAGGGGAATGGAATTTCGCCACGGTCCGGTCGCTCACAAGCTGAACTCGCCGTTACCCGAACCTGCGAAATGGAAGAATTAGGCTCAGGCACGTAATGTTGCACTCTGCCCCAAATTACATATGGGTTCTTATACAGATGGTGGGCTGCTTTTGCCAGTTCATTCAAATTGGACGGTGATGACATGAGAATGAGGGGCCAAATATATTCTGGGACTGCCCGCATGAAAATTTCGGTGAGGAGAGAGTCGAACAGGTCAGATTGTACACATTTTGCCATAATAAGATCCTTTAAATGATTAAAAAAACTAGTGAGACACTTATCTACTATGTCCTGAGTATTAAGGAACTCCCTGTCGGAATAAGGGAATATTTTTCCACGAGGAATGAGGAGCCCCGCTAGGTTGGAGAATGTCAAGTCTAATCGTGGGAGAATTCATTTACTTCCGGCGATAAAGCAGACGCTTGGACCATGGAGAGCGAAGAGAAGTTTCCACCTCCCCCCGAGCGATATAAAAAAAAACTCGCTTGGACTCGCCCTTGACACGGATGTCTCTAATATGGAAAAACCTTTCCGGCGTCCGAGGCAAAGCGCTTCCGGTTGCAACACATATAACCCAGTCTCCAGCCGTGCCAAATTTAGTATAGGCCAGCCGCATAGTACGAGACACTTCAACTTCTCGAATCGACTCCGGTCAATTCACTCGCGAGTACAAAAGCAAGAAGCTTTGACTCAGACTTTATCAATGGCTTTTTCTACATCTCACAGGAATCGAGATTGATGTATTTTTCCTCTGCTTTTTCTTTTCAGAGATAATGCCATCGTGTCTCTCTCTACCTTAACGGAATCCGAATTGGTATTCGTTGTTGAGGTTGCTTTCGTTTACTTATTATATAAGTGTTCTGTTTCGAATCTTTTCGAGGATTTTTGAATGAAATTTCCAATGAAGTTTGTTTGGTTTGGGGATGAATATCATTTTGCCGAGTTTCTAGTCGCCTGAGAAGTATCCGGTGTTTAGGCACGTGTTAATTATATTTTTGAAGATTTCGATTATATTTTTCGGTGCCTTAGTAAGTGTGATCTTGATAATTCTTGAGGTACTTGGTGCCTTAGGTATGAATAAATAAATTGCGCTCTTTAGTACTTTGGTTGTTATTGTGGCTTCTGGGCCTAGGCTCTCTCTCCTTTACTGTTTGACGCCAGGCGCTGTAGTTATTTTCTCTCTGTTGATTCTTAGGTTGTCATGAGACATCTCTTCGATTAATGAGTTAAATTCAGCGCTTTCTATCAATGAATTATAACAAAGTAAAATTGGTCCATTTTCTTCTTGACGAGTACTTAGGTGGCTCTTTCAATCTCATTGTGTGTATCTTTCCAAGTTTGGCTGTGGGTGAAGGGGGTTTTAACCTATACTTTTGTGGTAATCTTGTCATTGTTTATAGTAGTTAAAGTGTCAAGATATATATATATATATATATATATATATATATATATATATATATATATATATATATTGAACGTTATTGTTTAATTATAAAAAAATAGATTGGCCAAGATCCACGGAAATATACGCATTCACGTTTTCTGTTAAAGTTCGTTCGTTCGTGTCGTATGGATTTCACACCTCCACTCTGTTTAATTCTAGTCAGTTGTTAAAGGTCTCATATACAAAAGGCTTCTTTAAATTTATCTTTTTCGAGAAATGGATATCTGCCAATTAAAAATAGTTTTTTTCTGTTTCATTTAAATAAATTGGTACGGTTTCTTTAACGCTTGGTTCTTTTTAAAAAATAGGACAAAACTGTCTCGCATTTTACGGCCAGCACCAGACTCCCTATGACTATGAGGGACATAGCAACACGTTCGTTTCTTGCCTAAAGTTCTTTGCTGACCATCTTTGGTCATGATCTACGAGGGCAAGGGTAATTTTGGGAAGGAAAGTTTGAATAAACCATTTCTTTATAAAGGCCTATAATCTTATAAAAAATGAATAAGGTTATTTATGTAGGCTTTTGCTTTGCACGATCAGATTTAATTAAGTGAGGTTGCCGCAGTAAATGATTTGATTTGATATTAATTCAAAGGGATATCCTGAACCGAGAAGGGGTTTTGTGCATTTTTTCTACCTTTGGTGAAGCGAATGAGTTATGAAGAGAAGATGATGGGCGATCAGGTATGGCGCATTTATGCTTTCTCATGTAATCCTATATATTCCAGAGAGACATGTGTTACGTGTATACCCCGCCCCCCACACTATGAGAGAGAGAGTATTAAATGAAAGGATTCAAGATATGACTAGAGCCGAATTTAGCAACTTAAACATTTTGACTAAGGGGTCAAAGTTTATACATTTGAGTGCCTGTGTTTTCTGTACGAACCTGTTCATGAATGTTTCTAATACCTACATACATCCGTTTCATTATTTATGGTTAGCATGCTTTTATTTGCAACTTTGTCATTAGTAGTCATCATCACCATCACTCATATTTGAAATAACATCGCCATTGCGATTATTATACCATAAAATTTTGCTATCGTGATTCAGTCATAATGGGTGATAATTCCAGACCAATCGTAATCGGTTTACCTCTTCATGTCAATTATAAAGAGGTAAACATTCAAACTCATCCTTAATGCTTTAGGTATTTCAACACAACAGTTATGAGTTGCCTATTCAGCACAAACATAATAGGTTAACCATTCCAGGCCCGGTTTAATGTGTTAATTATTCAAGACCAGTAAAAATAGGTTGACTATTCAAAATCAACCATAATAAGTTGTATCTTCCATCCAAACCATAATCGGTTAACTATTTTATGACACCATTATGAGTTTACTATTCAAGACCAGGAGTAATGGATTGAATATTCCAGCTGTCATTGAGAGTTTTCGAACCAAGCCCCAGGTATAATGGTTTGACGAGGTTTGCTATCCTTAAAAGATATCTACCCTCTAAACTATAATCGGTTAATAGCTACAAACATTTGTACTTTTCAAGTTTATGTCTTATTGAACAACTATGACTTTCTTATTGCTTACTATTTAAGTTACAAAGATTATTATTATTATTAGCCCTGTTCTCTTTTAATATCTTTCTTTCTTCTTTTTAACATAATGCAATATGACAAATGTTTACCAGGCTCCATCAGAAGCCAGCTATTTTCAAACAAAAAATAAATGACAGTAAGTTGAACCTGTGGCCGGAAATCAACGTGAAATATAGGTATACAGATTCTAAAATCCTTAGTCACAGCTCCCTTCATAGGATTCACCCATTGCCTAAAATAATCCAAAGCAATGTAAATCACCACCACAAAACTTCTTGCACTAAGTTTGTTATGTAATATATATTATCTGTTGATACTGTGACTAGAAAATTTATCTACATATGTACAGCCCTATAATTTCTTCTGAGTGATCTCAAGTATAACCTATAACTAGGCTGTTAATTATAAGATTAAGAAGAACACACATTTGATTTCACTCTCGTAAAATAAAAACCTTCAATTTTTCCATAGCAGTAAACAATTAAATAACTCTATCCTGTCCCCTTAAGTAACTATGCATTTCTAAACGAGAACATATTAAGTGCCTTTAACTTAGTTCTATCCTCAAGTTATCTCAACAAAGGTATCATCATACTTACTTTCTGTCTTGCCTGAATAAAAAATCCAGATGAGACTTGGCATAGAAATTACAACTTTTGGATGTCTTTGCCTTTATAGATAACATTTCTATTAAAATACAAGGCACAATATTTGCTCTATTTCTGGCTAATAAGCATTATTTGAAGAACTTTAAAGAACTATCAAAAATTACTTCTATGTACTTTTTATTCTCACTGCTTCCGATAGATTCCTTATATTCCATAATTAAATTCCTTATTATCTCTTCCAGTATGTATAACCTTGTGTTTCTTGATATTAACAATCATTATCATTTATATGCCCAAGAACCAAAAGATTTAGATCATTTTATACCATAAAATTACGTCGCCTTCTTTTGCAAAGGCAGCTAATTTGGTCTCATCGACCCAACCTGATATTTTGCTATTTTCTCCAATCCCAAGGTAATAAATATACCTTAAACAGTAATTTACTCCAAACTGTATCCTATGGAACTCTACTCATGACATTTCCCCTCCTGAATTTACCCGATTTGGAATTACCCTCAGTTGTCTATATCTCAACCAAAGGGGACAAATAATGAGATATATGGGTTAAATTAATGATATTATGTAATTATAATCTATTTCGTAATATTTTTGGTAAAAATAAATGTTTGAATCTTCATCAATTCCAGAAATATGTTTTTTTTTCTAAAGTAAAGTCTTCAACCATTGTTGCTCTGCATCAAAGTGACCTAAGAAAACTGGTTACACTCTGGTGAACAGATCTTCAGGACACCCAAGAGCTTCAAATGAACGCCAAAATAGCGTCCTGGTATGATATCACCTCGAAAATTGGGTGGCTTCCAATACCAAGCTTGCTCACGATTGGAAAGAACCAGAAGTCAACGCTTCAGTGCTTACAGTGAGGTTGAAACATTTCGATAAAGGTCTTAGGTCAATAAGGACTGCGAAGAAGCCTCATCTCACCAAGAAATACATTCCGGATGGGCTCCACTTTTGTTGTAAATATAAAGAAAGGACTGTTAAATAATAGAGAAAAGTAGTATTTGCTGATAAAGCTCCCACCCGCTTGTTGGAGCCTCTGAAAGATCCTTCATTAGGAGGATAAAATGTGAGCGCTTTCACGACTCCCGATGTCATGCTCACAAAAGCCATCCAATTGTGTGCAGTTGCGGGTGGTTATTGAACAAAGGTGGACTAATACCAGTTAAGAAATTAACACAAATCTTCTCTCCAGGATGCTGAAACTAATTGAAGCAGTTCTGAATAACTAGGGACATCATTGTAAAGATTGAATGTGCGCATCAATTGACTGTATTTATTAATAAACAACTACGAAAACAAAATTAAAAAATGCAACGTTAGATTAGTTCTATTAATTTTTTATAGGAAAAAAGTATAGTATTCTAAAACCTTTTGGCCATTACTGATATCCCTTCAGTGGCTTATGAAATACTATCAGCTTCATCCTTAAGCAGCCTACCATGAATAGTATTGGTTCCAATAGTTTTATTAGCATTTATCTCGTTTATAATTTTTCTGATAATCTCATTTAATATGTTTATACTATCTAAGCTCTAATTTAAGTTTGCAACATCAGTGCTTTCCTCTGTAAAGACTGACCCAAACCATTTATTTTGGTTTAAACCATTTACTCATCTGTGTCTCTGATATTGGATTTATATTCAATAGACAAATCATATCTAGATAGGTTCTATTATTTCCCTTATAATAAATGAAATTTTTACCCCATATTTATTACTATTCTGAGTCAATTCTCTGTATTTTTGAAAGCCTTTATAGCATTAATGCATCCAGGTTTATTTCCCTGTTACACCTTACAAAACGCCTTTATCATTTCTGGTAAATGTCTTCTGCAAAGTGAGGATTCCCTATGTTCCACTCTACATTCATTTCTCTGTTCCAACACGATAATGCTTCGTAAGAGACTTTCCTTCTTAGAAAGCATTTCACCTCGTTATTTTTCGATTATTGAGAATGCCTATGATACCGTGTGCAAATAGGGTATCATGAAAACCCTACATTCGAAGCAGGAAAGAAAATGCTTTCTAATTTTTCTCTCTGACTTCTTGCAAAATCTTCGATTTGCCAAGCGGATAGGGATAGTCCTGTTCAAGCATTTAGGGTGTAAGAGATCAGAGAGAGAGAGAAAGATGCCCGCGGCCGCTCGTTTCAAGGAAAGAGAGAGAGAGAAGAGACACCTGGTCAACCCGTTTTGTCTGCAATAATAAAGGCGCGAAATCACGAGAGACCGTGGTTGCCTGAAAGCTCTTCATCGTGGAAAGCTGTGAGAAGCTTGAAGGTCTCATTGGGAGTCAGACGAAGTTTCGCCTCGCCGGATTAGGAACGTTCCAGCGATCGTGCTAATTAAGCGAGACTACCTTCGCCTGGTGATGCATAAGACCATGGAAGCCTCCTTTTCGAGCATAGGGGGAAAACCCATTAGACCCCACTATAAATCCTCCGGTGCCAGAGTTGGAAAGCAGTACTCGCCGCCTGCCCGCCCCGTCAGTATCCGCCGCCTACCCACCCCGTCAGGATCTGCCACCTGCCCGCCCGTTAGTATCTACTGCCAACTCACCCCTCAGTATCCGCTATCTGCCCACCACGTCAGTATCTGCCTTTTGCATTTCCCCGCTCGTACCCGCTATTTGCATCCCGTCGGTCTCTGCACAATTCCTCGCAGAACCCCTTAAGCTCCGTGTATTCTCGTCTAATTCTCGTGAGTCTACCGCGCACTCATTCTTACCCGTCCCTCGATGCAACGCGCCCAGTATAGATTGTGTATTCTAAACTCGAAGGCAAGATCTAAGTTCATTCCGTTAGTAGTCATTATCAAGAGACTATTATTTGAACTTTGTGCCAAGGAAAGTATTACTCCCTAAGACCAAATCTCTAAGATAAAAGCAACGCACATCTCTCCTGTGCAAGTGCCTTCTATCCAATAACCCCTCTTTTCCAGTGTAAGCCTCCATCGTCGGTTTTGTGTACGCTCAAGGTGGGTCATTCGAGCGACCCTTCGGTCAGTATTGTTCGTTCGTGTGTATGGCGACCTTCCTCGCCAAGTCCCTCTCCTTTAAGACGCTGAGACTCGCGTACGTCTAAAGTGTTGTATAGCTTACTTCAAAACCCCTGTTAGCCTTTGTATAAAGAATATTAATTTGCATATTAGTAAAGTTATTTTTGTACTCATTTTTCTATAGATAACGGCACGCAGGGAGGGTTGAACTCGACCCTATTCTACGACATACATGGTAATATGTATTATATATTAAACTGGTGTTAGGTTTATTGGGGTTAATCTGGGTCAATCAATTGATAAAAAATTGATCAATCTATTGGTTACCTTTGGTTAAATTGTTAATTCTTGGGTAAACTTGGTTCCTGTTCTAAAGTTTAAAAGGTGAGAAATAACCATTGCATACCTACTTACGAGGTGTATTTGTTCCCGTTGCCATTTGTGTGTGTGTGTGAATTGATTGTTGAGTAACCGTATTTAACTATTATTTTTATTCCCCTGACGCCTCATCGAGCCGCTCCCACTGGATACAGCCTTTGCTGTAGGCCCCGCCAATGCTACCACAATTAAGTGGGGCGGCTCTTTCTGTGAGACTGTCCTGGGGAACAAGAGTAGAGTCGAGAGAGACTGTTGCATGCTGTAGGATTTTTATATCACCCCTCCTGTGAGAGCAGCCCATGGAATAGCTAGGAAGTGGAAGTTTACTTGCTGCTTAACCTCACGCAGAATACAACCATGTATGGTGATTCCACTCTACGATTCCATCCAGGTTCTGTGGTCGTGCCAAATCCACTTAGAAATGACTGACCACTCTATACCACTTATTCTCTTATCCTACAGGATGGCTTGAGAAACATAACCTTGCCAGCTGGGCGTGTTGGGGGTAAAAGCAGTACAGCCGTATTTACCCGAGAGCGGTTGCAGGGAGGTAGTCAACCCACTGCTCTCTTACGACTTGCAAGCGTTAAAGGGCGTGGTTTATAGAGGTTGCAAAGCTTCTCTTCTGACACGGCATGAGGTTTCTGGCCAGATCCTGAAGCCTTCACAAAGGGTTTAGGGGGATGAGGAGAGTTGGTGCAGAAAGTAGATCAGGGAACATGGTGGGGAAATTGATGAAAACATGCGCTCGAAATGCTTATTGCCTAAACTTTCGCTCTTTAGTAAAATTCCTTCATTAGAGATAACATTCTGATGTCAGATGTGAGAATGATTCAATTTTGGGGTGTAGAAGATATCAATGAATCGGCTGCAAATCTCACCCCCTCCTTTTTATTTTGAAGCAGGAGGAAAAAGATCTCCGGTCAACTCATTACTCCTCCCGCGCAATCCAACTTAGGTCCCACTATGTCTGGTCTGCCAGAAGAAGAAGAATCGAAGAGAAATGAGAAGCGGAGAAGATGGAAGATTTATTTCTGCATAAATTTAATGAAGTGAATGTATCTTCTATATACTTTCAGCTCTTTTTCCTATAACAATGTTAAGCGGTTCGATTTTGATTATTTGATGTAAAGCTCTTTGCGTTTGTCTTTCTCTTCTTTTGTTGGCTATAAGGTAGAGAGCTAGATATTTTACTCTTTGAAAATCCAGTTTCTTTGTTGCTAATAAGGTTTTTTAGGGGCATGAGAGCAAAGATGACGGGCAAAAACATGGGAACATTTTGTCTTTTTTTTTCTGCACGAAGGTTTTGTAGTTCCAGGTACTCTAGGGGCGGTAGGCTTAACTTCGTCCATCACCCGTAAAAAATCGTTTACATATGAAACAGGATCGAGTTGAGAAGGTAGAGGTCGGTCAGTAGAAAACAAATTGACCAATAAGATAAAGTTGAGTACCATACACCAGTTCAGCTGCAGGACAGGCCAAATCCTTTTTCAAAGACGAGCGAATAATACTCATGAGAATCAAAAGTAGCTGTGGGGATCTATGGAGTGCAGACGTTCAACCACGCCATTGCTCTGAGGATGGTACGCGTTAATACGTAGGTGAAAGGAGCTAAGCAGTGATATGAGTGCATCCCAATGGTGGAATTTAAATTGGCTACCACGGTAGGTAATGATCGTGTACGGAACATCAAAACGAGCAACCCATACTGTGACGAAAGTTCGAGTGTCAGTGGAGGCTCTGATGTCCGGAAGAGGAACTGACTCTGGCCAACGAGTAAAGCATTCGATCATCGTGAGAAGATAATTGCAACCACGAGAGTAAGGAAGAGCACCTACCAGATCGACGTGAACTGCTTTAAAACGTAACGAAGGAAGAGGAAAAGTGGGTGGGATACGAATAGAAAGGAGGGAACTCTCTTAAGGTGAGTATGAACTTTACACAATGAGTAAAGTGTTGCGATCGATAAGCTTGCGGTGACGAAAATCGACTAAAAGGTAGTGAGCCGCAAGCAAATTGAAGCTCAATATTAGACAATCTACCTCGCCAATGACCAAGGTCTATCGAAAAACTCTACCGGGACCGAGTAAGGCTTGAAGGTTACGCCTTCCATAGGTCCTAATATTGGTTGAATTAGCTGCCTTGAGAACTAAATCTGAGGGAGAACAAGCTTTTCGCCCTTAGAAATACGTATAACACTGCTTTCTGCACCAGTGTCCAAGAGGAGTGAGAAACCAGAAAGTGGTTGAAAAATGCGAAACGGAGAACTTACCTGAACAAGTGAAGTGAGGGCAGGGGACGCAGACCCTTTTGTCCCACGCCTTTCTAGTTTAAAAGAGAATTTGAGGTTGAAAGTGAAGTTGAAAATTTGAAGAGTTTGGTTGAGGTGAGTGATGTGCGGGGAGTAGAGAGTTGAGATTAGGTGAAGGAGATGGTAGCGGTTGTAAATATGTGCACGGTTGTAAGCATTTTAACCGCTTGTGCGCTATATTTGTTGTGGTACCAGCACCATTAAGTTGATTAGGTGAAAGTTACATTATGCTTTGGGAGACTAGTAGACGCAGTATGGGGAAAAAAGTATAATAGTTGTTACAAGGGTGTGTGCAGCGTACAGCGTTGTTACCATACCTTTGATGGTACCAGCAGAGACCCTTTTGTTGTGAACGATTATGGTGAGAATAGGCGGAAGAAGAATGTAAAAATTACTACATCTCACCTTTTGTGCTGAGGTTCTCTTGTTGGTTTCTTTTATGGAAACTCGAACGGGTCCTATCTCTCCGCCCACCATGCCCGTGCCGTAGCTTGCTTTGTGCCCCTTGCTGCAGTTTCAACCGGCTGAGCTCACTATCAATCCTCGATAACGTGGCAGCTAAATTCCTCGTTAAGGGGAATGGAATTTCGCCACGGTCCGGTCGCTCACAAGCTGAACTCGCCGTTACCCGAACCTGCGAAATGGAAGAATTAGGCTCAGGCACGTAATGTTGCACTCTGCCCCAAATTACATATGGGTTCTTATACAGATGGTGGGCTGCTTTTGCCAGTTCATTCAAATTGGACGGTGATGACATGAGAATGAGGGGCCAAATATATTCTGGGACTGCCCGCATGAAAATTTCGGTGAGGAGAGAGTCGAACAGGTCAGATTGTACACATTTTGCCATAATAAGATCCTTTAAATGATTAAAAAAACTAGTGAGACACTTATCTACTATGTCCTGAGTATTAAGGAACTCCCTGTCGGAATAAGGGAATATTTTTCCACGAGGAATGAGGAGCCCCGCTAGGTTGGAGAATGTCAAGTCTAATCGTGGGAGAATTCATTTACTTCCGGCGATAAAGCAGACGCTTGGACCATGGAGAGCGAAGAGAAGTTTCCACCTCCCCCCGAGCGATATAAAAAAAAACTCGCTTGGACTCGCCCTTGACACGGATGTCTCTAATATGGAAAAACCTTTCCGGCGTCCGAGGCAAAGCGCTTCCAGTTGCAACACATATAACCCAGTCTCCAGCCGTGCCAAATTTAGTATAGGCCAGCCGCATAGTACGAGACACTTCAACTTCTCGAATCGACTCCGGTCAATTCACTCGCGAGTACAAAAGCAAGAAGCTTTGACTCAGACTTTATCAATGGCTTTTTCTACATCTCACAGGAATCGAGATTGATGTATTTTTCCTCTGCTTTTTCTTTTCAGAGATAATGCCATCGTGTCTCTCTCTACCTTAACGGAATCCGAATTGGTATTCGTTGTTGAGGTTGCTTTCGTTTACTTATTATATAAGTGTTCTGTTTCGGATCTTTTCGAGGATTTTTGAATGAAATTTCCAATGAAGTTTGTTTGGTTTGGGGATGAATATCATTTTGCCGAGTTTCTAGTCGCCTGAGAAGTATCCGGTGTTTAGGCACGTGTTAATTATATTTTTGAAGATTTCGATTATATTTTTCGGTGCCTTAGTAAGTGTGATCTTGATAATTCTTGAGGTACTTGGTGCCTTAGGTATGAATAAATAAATTGCGCTCTTTAGTACTTTGGTTGTTATTGTGGCTTCTGGGCCTAGGCTCTCTCTCCTTTACTGTTTGACGCCAGGCGCTGTAGTTATTTTCTCTCTGTTGATTCTTAGGTTGTCATGAGACATCTCTTCGATTAATGAGTTAAATTCAGCGCTTTCTTCAGGTCTAATTGAAAAAACCGAATAGCAGTGTCGTTTGGATTTTTCTTCGAGGGTTCTACTTTCTTGTATATTCTAACAGGCGCGTTTTTTAGGGATATTTTGCCCCGTGGAAGTGTGCCTTTCATTCTATTTATTAGTTTCCAATTTTCCCCTTTTCTTGCATTTATTTCTTCGATGATGCTATCCTATATAATTTCCTTGTTGTTGTTTATGAGATAAACCATCTCTTCTTTCCTTCTATTTAGCGGCAATTTCCTTTTTCTGATTGATCCGAAATTCTTTATTTGATGGTAATCACTGCTCAGATGATTGTTCTTCTCCCTAATCCTTTCTGTCCATTGGAAAATTGGGAATATGTAGTGTTTCCTTCTCGGAATGTTTCTGGCTTCCGTTTTATTGAGAGCTCTTTTCAATCTTTTTCTTTCACTTTGCTTCTGAGAGACCCCATGGAACGAAGTTAGTCAGTTCTGCTTTGTATCAGTCCCAGTTCTGTCTGCTGTATATTTTTTCTCTCTGGCACCGGTACTTGTATTGGATCCTGGTTGAGACTCAGTAGTATTCCAACAAGGGCGCTGCATGCAATGTTGAATGGCTACATGTGGATCTTATATGGCATGTAATGGCTGCTTAGTGCAACGTCTGGTTTTGTAGCAGTATTCCCACTGAGAGATGTTAGAAAATCTGGGGCTCTTCTTTTGAATATTGTTGGAAGCCCTGTGATGATGAATGATATGAAATTTTGCATACAAATGTACTTCCTTTTGTGGTAGTTGATAGGCTGTAGCTACCAGTACTGGTGATAACTCGGTTTCTACTTAAACGGAAAAATAAGCCTCGTCCAAACATTGATCTCTTTGTAGACGAGATCTTTTCTAATTGCCATCACTGCTCCGTCAAATGCGTCACGTGGTGTATTGACATTCATTGCGGTGTAGTTGAATATCTTTATTGATGTTTTCTCTGGGTTTCCTCTATGCCCTGATATTAATATGATATCTGGATCATGTTTCCTGAAGATGGTACCAAGAGATTTTATTTTTTTCGATCCAGCACCGTATAATTTTCATATTCTTGAGTTTTCTTCTTCTACTTTATGAGAATTTTAGGCGTTCCTATTCGTTTGGTGGGTATTTCGCTTGGAAGTGTCCTGTCCATTTCCAAAGTTGCCGCTTCAGAGTGCGTCAAACGTGTCCTGGTTGCGGTTGAAGCAGTTACTAAGATATATTGTAATTCTATCGTGAAGGAGCTTCTTCTCTATCTCACGTTCCGACTCTTTGTCAGTTTTACGTTTGTAGGCGAATGCTTATGGTTTTCCACCAGGTTTTCCTCTGAGAATGAGTCGTTAGTATCTGTCGTGGTATTGCAAAGACCGAGTGGTGTACTTACGTATAGGTGCGTTACGTACTTCAACAACTCCTTGATTACGTTTTCTCTAAGAGTGTAATATTATTATTATTATTATTACGTTATTTTAACCTTTGAGGATTTCTAGTGCCATGCTCAGCGTTTTGAAGTTGAATTAAATACTTCTGAGAAAATAGCACTTTAATTAATACATAAAAAGTACAAAAAAATGAAATTAAAAAAAAACAAACTATACAGCTATGAATTAAACGAGTTTAAGTGAGACTTACTAAAATTAAACAAATGAATTAAAGTAGTTGTTGACCCAAAGCTCACTTCAATATTGGACGCTAATTGACCTTCAAAAAAACACAATGGAATTTATTTACTTTTAAATAACCACACGTGAATCTGGTTGGAGACTGACCTTGGCCTCAATTTTCATGTAGAAACATGAATGTTGTTTGCGGCCAGGCGCGTGGACATATTCACAGACACTCAAGCTGTTTAGCTGGATCGGGGATCGGCTTGAAGCCACATGTGATTTCGGTGCGGGCGACGGATAGCATTAAACACGTTTTCTTGGTAAGATGATTCCAACCACTAGACAGTGAAAGTCTGCTTGTTCCAATCTCCTGGTTAATCTTGGAATGTATCGCACTGACGAGCGATGAGCAAACGAGTGAATCCTTTGACTAATGGAGAGTGTTTGAGGAAGTTCACTCTAGGGTATTCCTCAATGGCGAGGAATATAACTGAATTTTGTTATAAACCGGTTATAGGAGGTTTCTTTGACGAGAGATGGTTGAGCTTGTTTCTCAATACAAGCTAAACTAAATTTCGGTGTGACCACCAGGAACTGGCTCAGCATGAGCTTCTTCTGTGTTCCTTTCGTTGAATTGCCGGGCACTCTAGCCGGACTTCGTCATCTCGATCTCTAACTCGATCTTCCTGAGACAAGATGCTAATTTTCACGGTGACTACCAGGAACTGGCTCAGGATGAGCTTCTTCTCTGTCCCTTTCGTTGGTTGCTGGGCACTCTAGCGGGACTTCGTCGTCTCAATGACTCACTCGATCTCCCGTGTTCTTCTACAGTTATCTGCATATATACTTCACCACCCCACTAGGGGGTAGGAAAAGGAGGGGGTGAGATCTTAGGAATTAAGCCTCTCTCCTCTAACAGAGCTTCTCCCAGCGTCTTTTACATAGCCCTAAAGGCATCTTCTGGCCTTTGATCAATGCTCTTCTAATTTAATCTATGAAGTGAAATTAAATACAAACTCTTAGGTTAAATATTGCTGGTTTAACCAATGTTAGGCTCGCCGGGCTCGAAATTAGATAATTAGTGCATGTCGTAGTTGTGCGAAGGCCTTTCGGCTGGTCCTCAAGGCGAGGGGAGAGATGGGGGGAGGGTTTAAGTAATCGGGTTACTCTGCCAAATGCCAGGACGTTGTGGTGAAGGATCAGGGCCTCAGTTTTTAGGGTGGGATATCGATTTCCATACAGTAGCTTTTTTTTCAAAGTGGTTGTTTCTTTCTATTCCTGGTTGCCTTGTCTCAATATTTTGGCAACACTTATGCTTAAGATTTCCGAAGAGGGTAGGTTCATCTTTTACATCCCATTTTAAAAAAAATATATTGTTGAATGTTATTGCGACTGTTCCCTGGCTTCGAATATTTATGGCATATGCGTATAAAATATACATCAATACTTCCATTGAAACACCATAGATTAAGTGATGTGTAGTTTCGCTTCTTTCATCTCGTTGACAGTTGCTTTTGCCACACTTGTATGAGTTGTATCTCTGCTTTTTTTATTCTTCTTTCTTTCTTTTGGTTTTTTACATAATTTTCTTTCGTTTTCGGCACGCCATTAGTATCGTTCTATGGGTCTTTCAACATTTAAGCAGGCAGAGACAAATGAGGTGTTTATAGCGCATAGATTCGTAGCAAGGACTGATATCAATGTATCGGTTCAGGCAGCTGTCACCAGACACCGGTGGTGCTATGGACTCACGGCTCTTCTTATTATTGCCTTGAGCCATGCTGGTCTGTGTGTAGTTCGGTATTTCATCATTTCTTTCTCATAGTGTTATAACTCTTGCGTAAAAGTTACTAGCAGTTGGTAAAGTCAAAGTAGTATAAGACTACTTCTATTAAAATCTAGTGTTTGGAGAAGCGGAGACTCACATTTCCTCCCCTCAGTTCCTGTCTTCTTTAGCTCCAGCACCACGGATAGGAAATCCCCAAAGACTTAAGGGAAAGTAATCGTGGGTAAAGATAATGAAAAGCGAGAAGTTGCGGAAAAATAACAGCATCGTCAAAATCATCTTCGCCGAGACTGACATGGCCAGGAAAGCCAAAACTTAGGTTCTCTTGGGACTCTACCTCAGATTAGCAACCTAACAATTTGAAGAAGAAGAGTATACACCTCTGTATATCTACTATAGGTACTACCTGGTAGAGAGCCACCCCATTAGGGAGTGTCCATCAAAAGAACAATTAGTGTGCTCGAACTGCGCTTGCGTCGGGCACAAGTGGAAAATTTGGGAAAGCAGGACCCAAAATTGTATAAACAATGAAGGGGCCATAGGATCTTGGCCATGAAGACCCCATTTGCAGAAAAGCACTAAATGCAAAAAAAAACAACTTGAAGGAAGAAAAAGAAAGTAAAAACACGCACTCAGAAGCAGAAGCTACAGCGCCCGAATCGACTTCGAAGATACACACTCGAAATCTAATAAAAAGATTGAATAAAGAAATAATGACGATAATATTATACGCACACATTGGCAACATGGTTCACTTCAAGACCTTTCCACGAAATTCTAAATAATTTACTACAAAAAGAGCGCTTCTTTCCCTCAAATCCACTATAAGAGAACATAATGAAAATTTCCCTGGTAGATGAAAAGATAGAAGAAGATGAAGGAACGAAAGAAGAGGTTGAAAACGACAAGAATCTATTAGGCATATGAAGAAAATCTCCGGAAAGAACAACGATGAACGAAAAAAGAAAAAGAACTCACAAACACTGAATCAGCATTGAACAAACATTCAGCAAAGGAAGACAACAAAAAGGAACAAAGTACCAATAACGCTGGAACTGGACCTTCTAAGACAAGCTTTCTGTACAACGGAGAGGAATCGGGCCTCAAACTCTTTGCCTTCCCGATGTACAGATTCCAAGCGGATAGGAATCACGAAAAAATGGTAAATGGACTGAACAGAGGAAAATACAAATAGCCTTACGAGTGTATTTACCCTCAAGAGGAAGTGGAAAAAATCCTGCTGTACGGTACATTATTGGTTTCAGACAGCAGTGTCACACCGTTATCCTCAATCATTTTAAGTTAATTTCGAAGAGGCATAAAAGCTCAGATATCATGTGAAAACCATAAACGTACAATAAACAGTGAAAACCTAAATTCATGCGGATAAAATAAAGTTATAAAGATACAACAAAATTTTATAATAGTTTGTGGTGAATAAAAACAAACTTGCAAATTAGTACAAAAGTGTTAATAGAATCAAATTTAAACTACAAAAGCGAGGCAAAATAGGTTAAAAGGGAATTATATAATATCTTAATTTGAGACTCAATAATATTTAAAAGTTTACAATTAAAGAAAATTAGAAGTGAAAGATAAAACCATCAGCAATCCATAATAATTACATTATGATGAATGAAATAAAGCCAAATAAAATTAGCATAATCAGTTAAACCGAGGTATAGATGATCTAAATACCAGGTATCGCAAAATTGAGTGCGTATTTTGATGAAATTGAAAACTTTTATGAAAAAATCTTATTGAATTATGTTCACCATGGTCAAATTGCGCTCTGCACAAAATTGTAGTGTTCCATGTACAGGGTGTCCCCAAATTTTAATTTGTTTTTCAATCCTTTTCAGAACCCTTTAATAATGAATAGAGAAGAGCTGATTTTTGTTGTGATAGCTCTTATCAAAGGAGCGAGATTTTAGTTAGGAAACTTTTAATTCGTTGACCAAGTATTGATGCTGAGAATAAATTGAATTTACCAAATTGTTTGACATAAGACATCCCTTTATGAAAATAATTTCAGTCAGAGCATATTTAAAAAGCACGGTTGATTATATAGTTTATAGATGATATTTTAAAGCAGTTTTGTAAACTTTGAGAAATAATTGGTATTTTGTAAGCCACACACATATTGCCGATATGTAGATGACATCTACATCAACGTCCAAAACGAAGAACATCTTGTGAACATCAGGCCGCATTTTGAGGAGAACTCCGTGCTAAAAATTACCTATGAATTGAGCACGGGCAATAAACTCCCTTTCTTGGATGATGAGGTCCATAGCATCAACGGGAAATAAATCACTAAAGTACATAGGAAAAGTAGGGATGTGGGAAGATGCCTCAATGCAGATAGAGAATGCCCTGAAAGTTAGAAAATAAGCGTAATCGGCTCATACATCCGCCAAGTTTTCAAATGCTGCTCTACGTGGGAACTTTTCCACCATGAGATTGCAAGAGTAAAGCAAATACTTGTGAATAATGGTTTCTCAAACAGCATGATTGATAAACAGCTCCAATTATTTTTAAATAACCATTACCAACATGCGGATAAAACTGTAAGTAATCATGGAGAAGTCAATAACATCAAAGTGTATTACAGAAACCAGATGTCCACGGCCTATAAAATAGATGAAAAAAACATCAAGGAGATTATTAACCGTAACATCAAGGTTAAAAATCAAACCGATAAAATCCAACTCATCATCTATTATAAAACTACAAAAGCCAGCAACCTTCTGATGAAAAAGAACATCTGCCCTAACTCCTTGAATCTCAAGTCAACCAACATAGTTTACGAGTTCACCTGCCCCAATAAAGACTGTAAGCTTTAAATATATTGGCATGACAACTACCACACTTTCGAGGAGATTAACTATGCATCTACAAAGCGGAGGGCCAAAAAACATATGAAGAGTGTACATAATATTAACCTAACGAGAGATATGCTCATTGACAACACCATTATTGAAAGAAAAGAGGTTAATAAAGCGAGGCTTAACATATTAGAAGCTTTTTTAATAAATGAAGATAAGCCGGCCATCAACAGTCAAGTGACAAGCTGGAATCGTACGTTAAAATTATTTTTAAAATTCCACGCACAAGAGTAGTCCATTTCCTCTAACATTACTTTCAACCAAGGAGAATAAATACCCCTTTAAAAACGTTTGCTTTCACTTAACTTTCTACCAGATCCTCACCGGGCCCCATCATTCCGAGTGACCACCAGGCTATAAAAATTACAGTAGGAGTAAATCCCATTCAAATTGCAATCCCAGAACTCAAAAGCTATAAACAAGCGAACTGGAAAAGCTATAAAAATTACCTTCTAAATTATATCCCCGATCATTTATTTGATGCCAATTTAGGAGAAATAGATGAGGAGCTGGTTAAATTAACTGACTTCCTAATAAATGTCGATAAAAATAGCATTCCCGTATTAATTATAAAACTCTTCCAGCTCCCCCATGGACACCTCCCATGAAAGCCCTGGCCCAAGAATATAGGGACCTGTCCAATGTAATAGCGCTGATAGGCCTCAACCACAATGCCCACAGAAGACTAAGACAAATTAAAGACGAACTCCAGGCGCTAATTACAGACCAACAAATATTACTATGGGACGGACTAATAAAAAGACTTGACATAGAAAGATACTCACACACCTTCTGGCAGACGTTTAAACGTCTTAAAAGAAAACCTACACACAAAAAAATAATACTCATTCACGACGGCAAAGAAATTAACGAGACTGAAGAGATTTAGGAAATGTTTAGGATTTTCTGGTCTTCAATCTTCAAAATTACCCCAGAAGAAAATGATAATTACGACCTCGAATTCGAAACTGACATAATCCAACAGCTAAACACACAGATACACAAAACCTCTCCTCATCACTGTGTGTTGCAGGAAAGAGTGATGGAGGGCTATTGGATGTAAAATAACTGCCCTAGAACTCTCCATTACTCTAAAATCCTTTCGTCAAAGAGCATCAGGTACTACGGGGGTGACCCGCGAAATTTCATCAAGGCGCCGCCTAACATTTGGAGTGGCCTTGTTAACATCATGAACGCCGCTCTGAACACGGGCTATTTCCCTGATCAGTGGAAACTGGCCAAGATGATTTTCATCCCAAAACCGGGAAAGTCCCCGGACTGCCCTGCCAGCTTTCGACCGCTATCTCTCCTAAAATTTGCTGGCAAAGTCTTCGAGAAGATATTGGCAAATAGAGTCAACTCTTTTCTCGACGAAGCCAACTTGCATAACGAGCAGCAACACGACTTTCGAGGGAAAATAGGGACTGACACGGCACTAGCTGTTGTCACCGAAAAGCTCGCTAAAATCAAGGTAGACAAAAAGCATGACAACCTAGTGCTCCTCGATGTCAAAAGAGCCTTTGATAAGGTTTGAAAGATAGGATTACAATTTAAGATCCTTCAAGTAGGCCTTAACCCCATTCTTGAGAGGATTCTATGTGACTACATAATGGAGAGGAGAGCATACATTCATATCAGAAAACACAAAGGCCCCGAATTCGAACTCGAATCAGGGGTCCCACAAGAGGGCTCTCTCAGTCCTCTTATATACAATATATATACACGTGACCTACCACAACCTCTATCCGAGGGTACGATATACGTTCAGTTCACTGACGATAATCGCAAATTTGTACCGCCGCTTATGTTCACAGGGAATTTATGGCGAGAAATACGGCTAGGGAGATATCCAACCTCAACTCTTTCGAGAGGAAATGGAAGATATCAACCAATGCCCCAAAATTCAAAATAATTCCCATGTGCCGCGAATTCCCTACTGCCTGGAAGGGACGGTTCTGCGGCTCAAAATCACCACAGGGGGCTACACGAGTCATATCGAACGAACAGTCACGAATAGCAAGAGAGATTTGAGGGAATTTTATAGGTTCCGTGACCTAAATCCCTCAAATAAACTCAAGATATTCAATGCGTGCATTCGTTCAAGACTCCTATACCCCCCAGTGCCGCTGAACGCGAGCGCCAAGACTCACATTGCGAAACTACAAGTCATCAAGAATAAAGCGGGGCTTCTCATTACAAACACTCGAAGAAGAGAACACAAACGACAGAGGCAGCTCCACGACTCGGGTGGATTATCTCAGATCAACGTGGCGCTCCACGAGAGAGCTAAGAGGATCTGGCAAGCCATTGGTGTCAGCTTGACCCCTGAGTTCTCTCGCACACACTTAGACATCGAGGTCGAACGACAAATAAGACCATTTAAAAGTAGTAAAATACAATCTGACGGTGACGTGACTCCAAAATACTAATGACAAAATCGACAAAACACAAAATAACGACTAGTGTAATGTTTAAGTTGCTGTAGTAAAAATTTCAACTTTGCAAAATTCAAATGAAACTCAAAATAAACAATTTTCAAAAACCCACAGCGGAAATAAAAACCCCTCCTCAAATAAAGGCTTGAATGCCAAAAGATCATTAAGATCTAAAAAATTAAATTAACAAGATTAATTTAATTAAATAAACTATAACATTTTATAGTTTATTAAATAAAAAACCAAAAACCAAACAAAATTCATCCAAAAACAAAACAAACAGAGCTACCCTTTCGCCAGGGACCTACTTATCCTGTCTCCCACACATCCTCTATTCTATAAATTCACTCTTTTCACCACTTTCTTCTCTTATCCTATTTCTCTATAACTCTCCCTAAATCTCACCACTTTTTATGTCCAAGGTCCAAGGTCCAACTTTCTGCCAGTTCCTGACTCCACTCACTACATCGGTAAAGGAGGCGAGAAATTCCATAACGCTCCGAAGATCATCGAATAAGATCGAAAGCTTAGCATTTAAGTTTGGTTTTTAACAAACACATTCATTTAAAAAAAGAGATGAATAGTGAACAAGTAATCCACCTTCTACAAGATGAAATAAAAAAGATAGTTAGAAGAAGAGAAAGTTGCCAAAGGAAATTAATTAAGTCGAAATACACAATGGTCTTCAACAAAATTTGTATTTAAGAAAGACTGCTACCCAACTACACTATATATATATATATATATATATATATATATATATATATATATATATATATACATATATATTTCTCCTTGGTTTCTCTATGCATTATAATTGTCGAAACATCCCCAAATATATGTAAATGTTTCGAATACTGGTTCTGGCTTGGATTTAGAAAAAAAAACTCCTAAAAACCCTACGTACGAGTATCAGTACATTTTCATTCCCATGCATTCAGTGGGAAACACCATTTCCACCTCATGTAAAATACCTGGTCGTGGATCGTAGCCTAGTGGTACCACACTGGCTTTGGGTTAACGGGAAACACGATCGAAACTCTGATTGCTTCCCGTTTGTAGGCTATGGGGTGAAAACATACGGCTAAGGGTAAGGTTTGGTGAAGGTGGCAACACCTTTGCTTTCACCCCTCGCAAATCCTCAATTTACTTTGATGTATTGAAAACCTTCATAGCGGGAAAAATTCCGCGTTGAGGCTGCCTGTGAGAATCACTCACAACCCAGCTCACTTGCATTCAAATTGTCCTTCCGACAACATCAAACTATCCGAGTTTCTGCTTTAATACATCAGCCTTGTCTAATTTACTTTAGACCTAGCCGGTCTTTTCAAATATTTCACATTTAAGATCCTTTGTATTATAAGAATTAATTTTATTTTGTCCGTAGGTAAAAGGTTTGCAATTAGGTTTGTAAGTACGAGTGCTATTTTATTATTGGCCATTTATTTATTTAATTACTGAGATCGGTTTAAAATCATAATCGTTTTCGGTATAGAGAATAAATTTCTTCTCAAATGCTTCCGTGATCTTCGTTCAAATTCCATCCTACATTTATGAGTGTTCATTTGATTTAGTGCTTGTTTGATGTTATTAATTTCATTAAACGTTTAATTATGGATATTTATTGGCCGTCAACTTCTGCTCTGTAAATAAAGAGAGCGCATTAGTGCAAATCTAATAGCTTGAGAAGAAACTTACGTCTTCAATTTGTGGCGAGGATCAAGGACATTTAAGAAGCTTTGAGTTACTTATTTCTTTCAATTGTCTAGTTCAGTTATTTCATTTATTTGTTTCATCTATTTAAAGATCAGTTATGATTAGAATTAAAAAATAAGTTAGGATATACTCTCAATAGGCCTATTAGAATTTCAACCAAGCAAATTGAAATCTCTTTTCTTTTCGATCAGCAACTTTGGACAGCGTGGTCGGTCCATAGTGCATTAGACCATTCGGTTATGCTTTTAGGTTCGAGTGAGACTTTCCGAACCGACCAATTGGCTGTTATCCATTTGCCTTCTAATAAAGTTAGTTAAGTGAATTAATTTTTTCGTTAAATTTACGATTTTAAGTGTTTTTTCATACTGTCAAATTTAGTGGTTTTTGTTGTGAAAGTGTAAGTGTACTTTACTGAATTAAACTTAAAAGTAAAGCCATTAATCAATAAGATTGGGTCAATGGTCTAGCTCAGTGGTCGGCAACCTGCGGCTCTTTCAGTCCATTTGTGTAGCTCCAGAAGCTTCTTACAAAATAATAATAATATTCCATCAAAACGATGACATCAAATACTGTAAATAAAACATTCCAGGCAAAATTATATATATATATATATATATATTGCCTGGAATGTTTTATTTAAATTATTTGATGTCATCGTTTTGATATATATTATATATATATATATATATATATATATATATATATATATATATATATATATATGCGGTTAAAAGGCTATTTTTGGCAAACGAGTCTTCCTCAAAGCCTTCGGAAGGAGCTCTTCTCACATACACGAAAAGGTAGCACTTAAAATAGGCGTTCTCTCAGATAGCCAAAAAAGATAGTTTTTTGGCTATCTGAGAGAACGCCTATTTTAAGTGCTACCTTTTCGTGTATGTGAGAAGAGCTCCTTCCGAAGGCTTTGAGGAAGACTCGTTTGCCAAAAATAGCCTTTTAACGGCATAATTAATTGCGTTACTGCAATAATTTTTCTTAATATATATATATATATATATATATATATATATATATATATATATATATATATATATATATTTTATTCAAATTCGAAAAGATTTGCAGCCATCAATTTTTAGGATTTGTACACTGCATTAATAGAACGCTAAAATCCGGAAATCTGTCATTTAGCGAACAAATTCGAGTCAAGTAGAAACTCCGTTATAGAGAACCAACGCGGCTGAATATGAGAGAGAACGGTTAGGACCGATAGGTGACTATCAGTCACTGCTTACAGCTCAAACTTTGCACAACTGTGTCCTATATTATCACTCAGTTGATACATTATATAAGATATAAAACATAGAAAATTAAGAACAAAAACAATAGCTGCTAAAAAGAGAAAAAATAGAAGATGAAAATAGAGAATTTAAAAGTGACTGGACAGACTCTTATGCATCCAAACCGAACTCTAGAGGACTTCCATCCTGTCTGATTTGTAAAGAAGTACTGTCCATTAATAAAAAATGCAATCTTGAAAAGCATTTTTAAAAAAAGTATAATGCATTTGCTGAGAAGCATCCAAGTTGAGATGCCAGAAAAAAAGCGGTGGAGGAACTGAAGTGTAATGTAACACCGAGTCAGAATGTATTTGCAAAGTGGTTGAAATCGTCCAGTAGCACAACTGCTGCCAGTTTTGTGATTAGCCATGAAATAATAAAGAGAGGAAAGCCTTTCACAGTCGGAGAATATATTAAGGATTGCTTTATTAAGGCATTAGAACATATCTTCAGTGACTTGAGAAACAAGGATGAAATAGTGAAGAAAATACAAACTGTGCCATTGTTTGCAAAGACTGTGAGAGACAGAACAATGAAGATGGAAGAAGACATAACTAATAAACAAATAGAAGACATTAATTCTTCCCTAGGTTTTTCTATTGATTGTGACAAGTCATGTGATATTACTGATATTGCGCAGGTTGCACTTGTTTGTCGGTATCTGAATTCTGAGGGCCCTCAAAAAGAGCTCATTGACTTGGTACCTCTCACTGGTCAAACTACAGGTGAAGATGTCTTTAGAGCTATTATCTCATGTCTGGAAGCAAAAGAAATAAACACCAACCATATTATCTCTATTGCAACTAATGGGGGGGCCGAGCATGATGGGAAAACATAATGGCTTTGTTTCTCTATTAAATAAAAAGCTGTATCATGAAGGGATATCATTTCACTACATCGTTCATCAAGAGGATCTTTGTGCACAGTCTTTACCTCGTGAATTCAATAAAGTGATGGCATTAGTAGTGAAAATGGTAAATAAAATTTGGGCAAAGGGTTTGAACCACAGACAGTTTCGCTAACTCTTGGAAGAGGCTGATTGCCAATATTCAGACCTCCTTCTTCATAACATCGTCCGATGGCTTTCTAGGGGACGTGTGTCTGAGCATTTTGCAGCCTGCTTGAGAGAAGTGAAAACATTTTTACTTGAGAAAGGTGATGCATGTCAAGAGCTTACAACACCTGAATGGCTGGAAAAATTCAACTTCATGGTGGATATCACTTCATATTTAAATCAACTCAGCCGGAAATTGCAAGGAATAGGAAATACTGCTTTATTCCTTTTAGAAGAAGTACTGTCATTTGAGAGAAAGTTTGCATTGTTTGCTAGAGACCTGGAGAAAAATGAGTTTCTTCATTTTCCATCATTGCCTTATAAAAGGCAAGCCGTGAGTTGGATGTTGGCAGCCTAAAAAAAATGCTGTCTTGAAGATGGAGATATCTTTTAAAGGTCGTTTCCAAAAATTCAGAAGGGAAAAGGCAACTTTGTCATTCGTGATTAAACCACTCGATGCCGACATCTCTGTTCTAAATTTTGCACCCTTTTCTAAAGTGAACCGAGCAGAAGTGGAGCTTGAAATAGCTGATTTGAAAGAGAAAGAGATTTGGGCTTCAAAATTTAAAGTTCTACTCGCTGACCTTGAATCGTTAGAAAGACAACAAGCCACACTAGCAGGTCAACACAAGTGGAGAGAACTACAAAATCTGAAAAAACAAGATCAATAACTTCAAGAATTATGCATTTGGTATTTTGTCCATTTTCGGATCGTCTTATTTGGGTGAGTAAGTTTTTTCAAGCATGAACCTTATAAAAGGCAAATTAGGAAACAGACTAAATGATGCGAGGTTACAATCTTGCTTAAAACTGAAGACCACTTCTTACTCCATGAACATTGAGCAGCTCTCCAAGAAAACCCAGGAGCAGATATCCCATTAATCAAGTACCATAGATAAGTTATTGATAAAATTATATTTGTGCTTTATAATATTGAATTTCCTCTTTTAGTTACCGGTACTGTACAAGAATAAGATGCTCTGATATATATTAATGCAAGGAACCAATATTTTGTTATATTTTTTCCTATTGTTTTATTTATCATATAATAATATTAATAATAACAATATTATTTTATTTATGAAGACTCTATACAGGGGTTGTACACAGAATTCATAATTTAACATATAATAAAAAATTCTTAAAACCAACAACAAAATATTTTTAAAACTAAGCACAAAGATTAACATTATCATTATTGTTATTATTTTTATGTTTTATGAGTGTTCTCATATGATATATAATATGAAAGCATACTGAGTGTAGGGGAATCGTCACTTCCCCTCCCCCCCCGTTCACTCTTGATGGAGTCACAAGGCGGTTACCGCAAAGACTTCCGGCCGAAGGCGACGGCGGGTCCAGCGTAACCGCAACGTCGCGCAACTCGGTGCCATGAAAGACCCTGAAGGTCAAAATGCAAGATCTCCCCCAGGAGAGTGAGATCCAGTTTCACGTCAAATAATAAATTGGAGACGTGTTTCTCCCAAGCTCAAGGGCTAACGAGGAGCCGATGTAAGACAGACTCAGTGGGAAAAACCGTTGGCATAAGAACTCTCCTGGAGCCGTCCTCAAGCCCCCCCCCCCTTACCACTCCCCCAGTGGGGTGACAAGGTATAAATAAGGAACACTGAGGAAAATCGTGGTAGTATACGTCAGATTCCAGGTGACGAAGTCCTCGATTAAAACCGAGCTACCTAGACTGGATTGGTAGTGTACTTGGCTCGCCAGACCAAGAAGTACCCTGCAAGAGAGGCAGGGCTACCTACCTTATTAAGGGGCTAAGAAGAAGCTCATCCTTGAGCTAGTCCCTGGTTATCAAACCAAACGATAAGTTAACTTTGTTAAGTTCAACCTACTCTCGCCAGAGAGACTCCTCATATCCTGGTGCACCTTAAACACCAGGGGTATTCCTCGTCCTTGAGGAATTAAGAAAAGAAGAAGGAAAAGGCTTCCCCTCGAGCCCGTTACTCAGTCGCCACACCGAACTCCTAAGTTAACTTGGTGAGGAACCAAGTTTAACTTATTCTCGTCAGAGAAACCCCCCTCCGATATACTCGCCCTTGAAGAAGACTGGAACTAAGAAGAAGCTCATCCCCTAGCTAGTTCCCGGTTACCAAACCGAACTTTAAGTAACTTATTTTCGTCAGAGAAACCCCGTCTCATCGATCCTCGCCCTTGAAGAAGACCCTTCCCGATTTCAGTCCTCGTCCATGAGGAATTAAGTAACGAAGGAGAAAAGCTTCCCCTCGAACTCGTTACTCGGTGGTCACACCGCACTCCAGGTTAACTTGGTTTAAGAGCCAAGATCGACTCTCTCTCGCCAGAGAGACCACGACTACCTTGGTGTTGCATCAAGCACGGTAATTGTTCTCGTCCGTGAAGAACCCCCCCCCCTCCCCCTCCGGAATACCGTGTGGACCCCCTAGCTGCTACCCTCGCCAAAACCACCGTGTGATCTCGCCCATCTACATCTGGCCAGGTGGCACGCGTCGTGAGTCAATAACATTCCTGAGGCCTTTTAAACTCCAAATGAGTCCCTAAGCCTAATTCTTATATTATTGTTGTGTAGAGAAATTAACCAATTTTTGAGGGTCAAACTAATTTAATTAATTCTTGTTTATGATAATATTGAGAGTATTACTGTAGTTAATGTTTAGATGTTGTGTATTCAATGGTTAAAGTTAAAATATAAGTTTATTTGGGGATTATTGTGCGTTTCTCTTATATCCTTACGTGTTTCCAACGGCTCTCTTCTTTGACTGAAATTTATGACAACTATTCGGTTGTCCTCAGAACATTGGAAAGGTTAAAGCCCAAAATGAGATCAAATTTAGATTCAAAACAAAGGCCTACTTCTGTGTCTGCTCAGGGTGAAGGTGATAAAGAATCGTCCAAAAAGCCAACTTTGCAGACTTTCCAAACGTTAACATTCGTTAAACTTAGTCAGAATGATAAAGTTAATTTAAAATCAGATAAGTCAGATTTCAACTTAATAATCAAACTAATCGTTTTCCCCTCAAACAAAATTCAAACATAGTCAAAATCCAAAGTCCCGATAATGACCTTAAAGGTACATCTGTAAAAACTTGCATACTATGTAATGGAGAACACTCCATGCTATGACACAGTCTCCAAAAGATAGGGAAGATGTCGCCAGCGCAAGCTGTGTGGCAGGTATTCCAGTTCCAACCATTCGGATGAGTTGTGTCCCGCGAAATGTTTTCACTCTCATTCAGGTGTGATCTTTGCCAATCCAGATCCCATATAACGGCCTTTTGTGTTAATCCTGATGTTCAACAATGACGGTTGCGGGACCAGGTTTTGATTGTTAGTGCCAACATAGATTGGATCGTGAAGTCTAATTTAGGTAGTCAAAATAATAATATACTTCCTACTCTTACTGTAAATTTCACAGGTCGGGGTAAGAATGTAATTGTGCGTTGTCTGTTAGATTTTGCATCGCAGCGATCATACTTGTCTTCTACAGTGGTCGAATACTTGGGATTGGATCTCACTAGGCTCCCATCTAACACTATTACAATTAAAACCTTTATTGGTTCACAAAACAAGTATGTCGGGGAAATAGAACCGTTACTTCGCTTTCATACCCAGTATTTTGATGTGAAATTTCTAGTGGAGGATAACTTCTGCCTTGACCATCAGGAAGAAGGGATCTTCCCTTGCCTTCCAACCTTTTTTTCAGGCAGGCTACAAAATGGCTGACCGAAATATTGTGTCCACAGAAAAGGACAGTGTAAAGAACATCAGAGCTTTACTGAGAGTGAATGCGCTCCAACACCTCAACTTCAAGAAAATCAAATGTTTAAATGGTGTGGCGTTCAATATACTCCAATGGGTGTCGTTCCATACGAAAGCGTTAAATCGGTTACAGTGACGGAAGGGAAAGGGAAGCTGACTAAAGCAGCCGTTAACCGACCGCGAACGCACTGTAAGGTCGCAACAAACGAGGCCTTAGGGCCTAACTCTAATCCAAATGCGCCGCGGGGCGTTTCTGAAGTCCATTTCCTTATGACACCTTCGTGGGTAAAAAAATCAAAATTCAAATACCGTCAAAAGTAAATCAAACGAGACAAAAGGACCACCTAAAATTCAAAATAAAAATAAAAATTCAAAAACCGTCGAAGGTAAAACAAAAGAGCCAAAAGGACAACCAATAATAAAAAATAAAAAGAAATAACCCGACAAAAGAAACAAAGGCAATGGAAAGTTAAGTAATGAACACAGAAATATCCAACCTACTCAAGAAAATCAAGGAAAATCAAAACAAGAAGAAACTTCTCACATCAAGAAGTCGCCCAGCCAAACATCTGCCCACTTTAAAGGCTCGGGACAGGAAGTTGGGGTGAGCAAGTTTCAGACTAAGACCTACGATAACTCCTGTATATTTAACTCACACTCTAACAAGTCACAAGAAGGTTTTAGTGGAGACTGCCTGGTTACAAGATTGCACCAGACTTCTCTAGTTTTAAAACGGAGAGGGAAGTAGGTTGTGAAAGTAAGAAAAAAGTTTTCAATATCGAAAGGCTTCTCGCTCATGATCATGTTGAGACAATAGTCAACGCCGTCCTTCACCCATCGCCTTCATATTTCAATCCCTTACAAGTAAGTAACTCTGATTCCGACCTGGATTTGGGGCTGGAATACTTGTACATTCTTGATTCAATTGACATTAAAGACAAGCAGCCGGGTAGTTTAGACGAATTTATGATTTCAAATTTAAAAAATTCCATCGAATTCAAACAAAATCGTTATTATATTGAACTTCCTTGGTATGATGAAATCATTCAACTAATTCCATCTAACACACATATTGCTTTGGCGACTCTTAACTGGGTTCATTCATCTTCAACCAAAAAAGGTTTATAGGACGCTTATGCTAAGGTCTTTGACACTCAACTTGAGGAAGGCATAATCTAGCAAACTTACATCATTAAAGCCGATTATGATAATTACATCTTCATTCCTCACAGACCTATAATTAAAGAAGCCTCACAAATCACTACTAAGATCAGACCTGTGTTTACTTGCAGTTTAAAAGTTGACAATGCTCTCAGTTTAAATGAGGCTTCTTACTCGGGTATAGACCTCTAAGTTCACTTTTCTCATTGATTTGCAGATTCAGAACTAACAAATACGTCATGATTTCCGACATTAAATCTGCCTTCCTTCAAATTTATCTTAAATTAGAGTCTGACAAGAATAAATTTTCTTTTTTCTCTTATAAGGACGGTCGGCTAATAACGTATAGATATTCTACAATCGTTTTTGGCCTAACTTGTTCTCCATTTGTTTTGAATTATGTCATGAAATATCATAGAGATAAATTTCAAAATGACTTGTTCTCAGTCCATTCGAGACTTTATATGTAGATAACTTTATAATCACCAACTCTAATCTAGAAACTTTAAGGGAATTTTATGAAGATGCCATAAGTCGGATGCTTAAAGAAGGATTACAATTAAGATCCCAGAACACCAATTTAGTTGAACTTAAAGATAAATTCATTAAAGATGACACAGCCGAACAACATAGGACCGGTTTGGAGAGGGTACTTGGGTATCTCTATTTAGTAGATTCAGATCATATTTAAATAATCAATCCGGAATTTATAGAGCCTTCTAGGACCAAACGAGCCATTTTATCTCAAACATCAAATTTATTTGATCCTTTAGGACTTTGTCTCCTCTTTACCATTCGGGGTAGGATTGTTATGCAGAGGCTATGGGAAAGAAATATAGGATGGGACGAGGAAGTTATTAAGCAAATGGCAGTCTCTTCATAATGATCTCGAACAGCTTTCAAAACTCCATTTTAAGAGATCGGTTTTCGAACACGACGATAAGGTGGATTGAAAGATCTTTTGTGATGCTAGCTAGCAAAACCTCTTATGGGTTTGTGGTTTACGCTTCAACTAATTCTAACTCAAATCTAGTCATCTCCAAAGCAAAAGTAGCAACTATCTAAAGCCCTACGCTACCATATATAGAACTTTTATCTGTTTATTTAGCTTTTAAAACTTTACGATTGTTTTGATCGTCTTATAACTGTCAATCCAATTCTATTTAAATCTTTGTAGTTTAAGAAAAAGCATTTCTTCTAGCCGTTATCGGATGTCAAATTATTCAAATCTATCAAAGGCAAGTCAATTTTCGTTAAAAACCGACTCCAGGACATTTCTACTTTGAGACAAGAACTTCTGTAGGATTTCAATGTTGAAGTCAAATTTAATTATGTAAATATAGCAGAAAACCCCGCTGATTACATCTCATGTGGGATATATCTTAAATAGTTTGAAACCAAAATGCACTATTGGATGCATGACCCCTTTCTGGCTCACTTTAAACTAAGATTGTTGGTCAAAATACTATCTAAAATGTTTTCTGACTCGAAGAAAAATCACATTGTTAAATCAGTCTCATTTCAAGATCCAGTTATTGAGCCTATATTAGATATCCACAAATACTCCAGGTTAAGTAAAATTTACAGAGTAACAGGCTATGTAATGAAATTTATTTTCAAATTGAGAAAGAAACCCGATGTTTATATCAGCTATGCTGTCTCATTATGTTGGCTTTCTATTATGCAGCTACACTCATTCCCGAGAATGAGTTCCTTGAACATCGCAAGCTAAAAATTCTCTAATTAATTAAAGACTTAGATCTCTTCCTAGATCCTGTCCATTTTATAAGAACTAAGGGAAGAATTTCAAAGTCCATCTATTAAGATTACAACGTAATTAATTCCATTCTTTTGCGCGCGCGGATCACCATCTAATTTTTCATGTAAACATTTGGGACTTCTAAAGATCTCTTAACATCTTGTGATCTAAAGTTTTGGGGTTACCAGTCCTAGACAGACCCTAAAAAGGTACTTTCAGAATGCGTAGTTTGCAGAAAATTCAATTCTTTCTCTTTTCAATGTCCTAAGTTCAAACATTTAGCCAAGATCACGTGAATTTCAACAAACCCTTTAAACATGTAGGGGTGGATATCACCAGCCACCTGTATGTCAAGAACGATCCAAATAATACATCTTACAAGTATATTTTGATTTTCACCTGTCTTAAAATCAGGGCCATTCACTAGGAGCTGGCCTCAGACATGTCCGCTAAGTCATTTCTACTAGCATTCCAAGCCTTTTCTAACATCTTTGGCGTACCTGATTTTGTGTACTCTGACAATGCAAAGTCATTTATTCAAGGAGGAAAAGCTCTAAGTGAATGTTTAACGTCTAATGAGTTCGAATCCCCTATGATGGCTTGTAACATCAAGCACATCACAATTCCTCTCTACTCTGCCTGGGTTGGAGCCGCTTGGGAGAGACTCATTAGAGGCGTCGAGAGTTGCCTTTTCAAGTCTATAGATCGATGTAAGCTTAAATATTTTGAATTGCTGACTCTCCTCTCAAACATTCAAAATTCACTCAACTCTCGTTCCCTCACTTCAGATAAAGATTTAATTCCTTTGACTCCTAATTTATTTTTTAAGCCCTATTCAAATGCAAAAAAATTCAATTTGATGTAAATAAAAAGGACGACCTATGGACTCCTGATACTCCCGCTATCGATAGACTAACATCTTCTCGAAAAATATCTAACGAGAAGCATCAACACATCAAACAGGCCTGGTATTCAGACTACTTACTAAGTCTGAGAGAACATAGTAGGGATCTACATCAATCCAATTAGGACGACAGAGTTAAAGTAGGAGACGTTGTACTGATTAAATCAGAAACCAAAACTAGACCATTTTGGCAGTTAGGTCGCATATTAAGGTTATTCCCAGGTGCAGATGGGAAAATTAGGACCGTCGATCTCAAAAAAGCTGACGGACAAGTGTTGCACTATCCTATTGCCACTTATACCCAATGGAAATATCCATAAATCATTCGGGCGCTAAACAGTCCGTATCGCAGAGGACTGAGATCGGTTTAAAGTTATAATCGTTTTCGGTCTGATGAGAATAAATTTCTTCTCAAAGGCTTCCGTGATCTTCCATCCTACATTTATGAGTGTTCATTTGATTTAGTGCTTGTTTCATGTTATTAATTTCATTTATCGTTTAATTATGGATATTTATTGGCCGTCAACCTTTGCTCTGTAAATAAAGGGAGCGCATTAGTGCAAATCTAATATATATATATATATATATATATATATATATATATATATATATATATATATATATATGTCGTAGTATTAGAAAGGACCGAGTTTTTGAAGGAGTTCGTACGTATGGGCTGTTTACGTACTACACAAAAAAAGAAAACTCCGTGATTAACGTTATATCTCTCTAAGAGGGCTATACATATATGTTTGATTATTATTATCTTGATTATTACTGATTTAATCTTGGAGGGTTCCTTGTGCCATATTTATCGTTTCGAGGATAGAATAAAAAAAATTGTTAAAACAAACTAAAAATTTAATTAAAAAAACATGAACCAAAGAAATGCTCCACACTAAATACATATAAATGACTTCAATAATTTTTAAGTATGGCTTTCTAAATTGATCTCTCGAAATTATAGTGACGGTTAACCCACCGCTAACTTTAATATAAAAAAGTGCTAAAGGCCTTTACCTCAGGATACCGGAGTTTAAATACCTTTCTCCCTCTTGCGACGGGTTTGAGTCTGACCTTAAACTTAATGAGCTACGTCACCTCAGGAATCTTGTTGTTTTGTTGACGCGTGCCTTGACCAGATGGTTGGCTCGAACGGAATAGCCTTTAAAGCCACAGAGGACTTTGGCAAATGTGGCAGATGGGGAGAGCCACTCTCCTTTGGCAGGAAATGGTATTACCACCGGATTGTGAAAGAATAGTACTTTCTCCTCTTCGGATTACTCTGGGGAATAATTCGCACTGGCTAGTGATGAGCCAGGCGGGAATCCTTTGACTCAGGGGAGTGCTGGGAGGAGTTCACTCAGGGGTCTTCATTAAGGGCGAAGACTATCTCTGTGCTTTGGGCTGCACCAGGATAGCAGGGGGGAGGAGGGTTCTCTGACGAGAGTAGGTTGAACTTGATTCTTAAATCAAGTTAACTTAATGTTCGGTGTGACCACCGAGAACTAGCTCGAGGATGAGCTTCTTCTTAGTTCCAGTCTTCCTTAAGGGTAAGGCCTATCTCGGTGCTTTGGGATACACCAGAATAGAGGGGGGCGGGGTTCTCGGACGAGAGTAAGTTGAACTTGATCAAGTTAACTTAAAGTTCGGTGTCATCACCAAGAACTAGCTCAACTAGCTCAAGGATGAGCTGCTTCTTAGTCCCTTCTCTTGGTAGCCCGTGCCTCTTGCCGGGAACTTCGTAGCTTGCTGACTCACGTATTCTAACTCGGTTTTCCAAAGTTTTTGGTATTTTACGTCGTCACCGCACTGTGGTAGGAGTAGGAAGGGGTGGATTCGGGGTCAGGCCGCATGAAGGTTCTTCCTCCAACGGCTTTTCTCAGCCTCGTATCTCTGGTCCTGAGGAACCTTTGGACTTGAGGGAGACGTTTCTCCAATTTCGCACTTGAGTTGAAATTCAATACCCTCTCTTAGGGGATACCTTGCAGTTTTAACCGTGCTGCTTTTCATCGGGACGAGGGGCGAGGGAGCTGTGGTTAAGAGTTTGAACCATAGCTTGTGCACTGCTCGGACGTTTGTGGTTAACGTCCTGTGTCTCAACTGAGAGAGGAGGGAGAGTATCGATTCCCCTACAATATATATATATATATATATATATATATATATATATATATATATATATATATATATATATATATATATATATGGGAAAATCACAATACACATGCCACACGGTAGAAGCTCGCTAACTCTTAGGAAATAAGGATAAAAATGATCAAAAAGCAATTTCGTCTTTTTTTATATCACCAAACTCGTATCGAACATACTGAAGAATAGAAAATAAGCAATTAAAAGATAGAAAACCGAATAAAATGATATAAATTCTTTTTATAGTTAAAGAAGTGAAGAATTTTGTCTAGTTCGAAACTAAGCCATCGAATGTTTTTCGCTTTTCAGTCCACTTTGCGAACCAATAGGCAATAATCCACATCCCCCTAAAGAGTTGGGTTCTTTACGAAAGCTTATAAGAAGATCAGTGTATGTAACTCCTTGTATATTAAGAATATGGCGTTTAGTAGGAGAGACACACGGGTATCCTAATGAACGGGAAAGACACAATAGACAACATGCTGTGGTAGATGCTCAATAACTCCATAGGAAATAAGGAAGGAATGATACACCATCGAATTCGTCCTTTTTTAATAACACCAGAAATGAGCACATTTCAAAACGACTAAGTCTTTGACTTAAATTAAGTTCAAGTGGAGCCCATTTCACTAGTGAGCTTATTATTTATCAAGTTATTATTTGACACGTTTTTCTGACACTTTGATTTAGGTTTACTTCGAGTTTCATATCTTCAATACATAACTTTTCGAAACCAATGCAACACTATCTGATCAGAAGCGGTTCCTTTACCACATGATCTCCTAATGTGTTTAGCAGTTTGTAAAACATTATAGCCAAGTTTGAGCTCATTCATTAAAAGTATAAGTATTTCTTTTTTTTCACGTTCACAATAAACGTCAGATACCGCCTTAAAACTGAAATAAATCGATATAAAATTAGAAACAGAGCATTTCAATTGTTAAGAATCAAGTAATTATTGTCTTCAAATTATTATAGTAATATTGTAGAAAACCATTAGAACGATGATTCTAAATTCGGCTATTATTTCTCAAACAACTTGATATCTAGGTATATTAAAGCGATCCACTAGGACTCATCGAGGTTTCTCTCCTGTTTAATTCTTACGCTCTTTTGATATGAAATATTTATAAAGATTACAAACTTCGCCTCTTCTTCCTAATTCCCACTCCATCTTTGATATTTACAAAAAGAAAAATGTATACATTGTATATTCGCTGCATGTTTACCTCAACTCTTCTCTGTTCTTTGAATTCCTATTAGTTCCTCTCTCTTTCATAGTCCCGATCGACCTTGCGAAGCGTACTTTAAAAGCTTGTTTATTAAGAAGATTTTTTGTCTTCTTCGTAGCCGAATGGTCTAAGGAATGGTTTAATTGAAATCAAAGCGGTTGCTCACTGCCTCAGTGTGCACGGTTCGAATCTTCCCCCTGTACGGAATTTTGGCGAATTAGGAAACAACAGTTCGGAAGAAAAATTATCCTGTCTTTCTGTTTCTTGCGGTTTGCTGGATGCATTTGATGATTCTTTCGCGTTCATAGAAGATTTATATATATATATATATATATATATATATATATATATATATATATAACTGAATCACGAAAATATCAAACGCGATGAATATATAAATAAAGTCAACAGCCACGAAGGAAAATGAAAAACGGGAGATCTGCGAGGCCTTTCGACTAATCGTCCTTTACAGGGTTATTCAAAAAGAATGAACCGATTTTATGACGCATTTCTTCATTTTTAAAGCAGGAAGATAGGAAAAAGAAAGAATAAGAAGAATAATATGAAGAAGAAAGAGGAAACAGAGAAGTCGCTTCCGAAAGGAAAGACTCTGTCCTCTGCATCCAAATGTGCGAGGGTCATCCTTATCGATGATTCTCAATCAAGGGATTTGCAAACCATGCTAACGACCCGCCTTTGCACCAGTGTAAGGGTAAGCTGCCACCCAGGAAGTGGGAACCAACAGATAAGAGTAGAGTCTGAGAAATCTCAGATTTCTGAGAGTTTAGTCGTTGCCCTGATGGGAAGCGGCAACGACCTCTACCTCAGAGGAGGTAAGGCAGGCCCTACAATCGAGATCCTCCAGACCGTCATGGGGACTGTGGATGACTGTGGGCTGAAACTCCGCAGACGTGTCGTGGTCGGGATGCTCCTGAGAAGAGGTCCAAGCGCTGGATCGCTCACTCGAGGAACGTCTCAATGAACCGACGACTAGCAGATTTATGTACGGCGGAGGGGGTGTTCTTTTCGACCCCTACCGCATATTTTATGGTAGGAACGATCTCTACCAAAGGGATGGGGTGCAGCTTTCCTTTAAAGGAAAGGATATACTCTCAAACCTGATACAAGGTGTCGTGGAGCGGACTCAAAGGACGGTCCGACCTAGGGCAAGGGCAGACGTGCGCCAGTAAGCCAAAGTCACCCCTGGAACGACCTTCGCGGAGGTCGCTAGAAAGAGTGCCACCACACCACTAAAAGAGAATAGAGAGGAGGGTCAGACGGGAAAGGAAAGAGCGTAGGGAGTCCTACATTCGAGGACTCCGTGAAAGTTCCTCTGTTTAATACAAGGTCAATAAGAAACATGTTTCTTGAACTTCGTGGCCTCGTAGCGACGGAATAACCTGAAATGGTGGCCATAGCAGAGTCGTGGCTAAAAACCTTAAACAGAGCTTTTGAAGGTAAATGCACGATTCCAAGTTACCAACTCTTCCAAAGAGATAGGCCAGACAGAGAGGGTGGCGGTGTGATGTTGTAAGGCAAGGATACACTCAAATCGACGAACTGCAACATTCATTATATGCGACAACGAGCTTCTAGGAGTTCACCTAGATATAGGTCCTGCGAGATACAGGACCCTGCCCAACTCGGTGGAAGTGATCACCGACTAGTCAGATTTATAGTCAAGGTTCCCAAGGTAAAGTTTGCGACTAGTAAATCGAGAAAACTTGATTTTAGAAGAGCAGACTTTGCAGGTCTTCGTGCTGGATTGACTGATGCGAGGATGTTGAAGATTCGTGGAATAGATTCCAAACTACATTCATGAGTCTTCAATCACGATTCATTCCTTTGAAAAGCCTTCATTCAACCAAATTGGTTTAATCGAGAAATTGGTCAACTGCTGAGGGAGAAGAGAACGGTGTACCGGCAATCAAAGATTTCTGGAGAATTTAAGGACTACCGTAGGGCGGCAAAGCGTGCTGAGGAGCTCCGAGTGGCGAGACTTTGCAAGGAGAATGCCAAGGAGTTCATTGGTTATGTAAACAGCCGTAAACGAATCCATCGCACGATTGTCCCTTAGTGAATGAGGAGATGGCATTAAAGCACTCAGGATGCAGAAAATGCTAACCTCCTGAACGACTACTTCTCTTCAGTGTTTACTGAAAAGTGTGGTCCCATCCCCTAGCCCACGGATTCTTACTTAGGGAAAACTTCACCCAAGGAGAAATAAATAGAAAGATCACTGATCTAAGGACAAATAAGTCCCCTGGCCCGGACAGGCTTCTACCTAAAGTGTTGAAAGAAGTGCGCGATGAAGTGTCACGACATCTGAGCACAATCTTCAACATATCTCTCCGGACCGGGTGCGTTCCTAGAGACTGGCGTGAAGCTGAGGTGACTTCTATCTTCAAGAAAGGAGACCCTAGGCAGCCGTCGAACTACCGACCTATTAGCTTAGCCTCAATAGTCGATAAACTCATGGAAAGCATCATGGTGGAAAATTGACGTCATATTTAGAGTCCAACTTGCGATTGAGGAGTTCCCAGCACGGGTTCCGAAGGCAACGGTCATTCCTAACGAATCTTGTAGGATTTTTCCACTTCGTTTTCAGTGAGCACGACCGAAATAAGGCAGTGGATGTTATCTACTTAGACTTTCAAAAAGCCTTCGATAAGGTCCCACACCGCAGCCTCCTCCGGAAAGTGCGTGCGTTGGGCATAGACGGAAATGTAGCAAGTTGGATAGAGAACTGGCTAAGTGGGAGACGGCAACGTGTGGCGTTGAATGGACAGACTTCTGAATGGGTGCCCTTTACTATCGGTGTTCTTCAAGGTTCTACCTTGAGACTACTACTGTTCTTCATCTACGTCAAAGACATGGACGGTTACATGGTTCTGAATATTTCTAAATTTGCCGATGATACCGAGCTTAGTATGAAAGTCGCAAAGGAAATACTGCCTACCTTCAAAATGATCTTCGGAAGATTGGGGAGTGGTCGTACACGTGACAAATGCCTTTTAACGTGAACAAATGCAAAGTGATGCATATCGACCACCAAAACCCCCAATCTAAGTATATCCTTAAGGTCACTGTTCTTGAATCCACCGACATTGACAAGGACTTGGATGTAACTATGACTAGTAATCTCAAGTTCTTGAGGCCGTGTATTGAGGCGGAGAAGAAAGTCCAAAGGATGTTAAGTTATATAAAGCGACAGTTTGGATATCGGAACAAGGAGATAGTACTGCGTTTGTTTAACTCCGTTGTCCCACCACACCTGGAATATGCGGTACAATTTTGGAGTCCTTCGTTTTGAAAGGATATGGCAAGATTTAAAGGTGTGCAAGACAGAGCAACCAAACTGATTCCCTCTATCAGACACAAGAAATACGAAGATATATTATGGGAATAAGACTTTTTCTCCCTTGAGACCCAGAGATTGCGTGGTGAGCTTATCGAAGTGTTTAAAATACTTCGAGGATTAGCCAGAGCAGAACAAGAAACCACAGCTACAAACTTGAAGTGAAGCGTTACCAGCGTGATCTGCGTGGGAAGTCTTTTACATATAGCATCTGCGGCAATTGGAACGCACTTCCAGTGGAAGTTGTCAACAGCAACTCTGTTGAACAGTTCAAGTCGAGACTAGACAAAGTCTTGAAAAAGAGCCGCTTGAAGTCTTGAAGAGTGGCGCGAGTGTTCTTCTAGAGCGCCAATCTGACCCTTTAGAGGACTGCGCCTGCTCAAGTGTTCACTTAAAGGTACCCTCTTTAATGGATTGTAAGGTTTACTAGGGTACCTCTTTTTCTTGTTACACTCTCTCCCTCTCCCTCCCTCCCTCCCTTTTTCTCTCTCTCTCTCTCCCTCCCCATCCCTCCATCCCCCTTCCTATCCCTCCCTCCCTTTACCTCCCTATATCCCTCCCCCTCTCTTTCCCTTCATCTCTCTCCCTCCCTCCCTCCATCCCTCTCCCTCTTCCTCCATCCCCTCATTTCCCCTTCATCTCCCCTCCCTCTCTCCATCCACCCCCTCTCCATCTACCTTTCCCGCCCCTTTCCCTCCATCCCCCTCCCCCACCCCTCTCCCTCCACCCCCCTCTCCCGCCCCTCTCCCTCCATCCCCTCACTCTCCATCCATCTCCCTCTCTTCCCCATCCCTCTCCCTCGCTCCCTCCCTATCCCTTTACTTCACTCCCTTTCTCTCCCTCTCCCTCTCCCTCCCTCTCCTCCCCCTTCAAGACGCAAGGATGCCAACGAATGGTGTGTCTCCCTAGAATATGTGTTATGCTTAAAGTCACCTAATATATCGGTTTTGATTTTCAGGAATATCGGTGGTTTTTAAAATTTTATTTATTCAACGGTTTTATTAACTTATATTCTTTGAATCTCAATATTTATCGACGGCAGCTGATTTAATCTATTCAAACCTCAACGTTTATAGTACACTACATACCTCGTTATTTATAGTGAAAAATGAACGTTGAAAAGCATTATCGATTTACTGAACGTTTTCGTTGTTTAAAATTTCATCTCATCTTATAAGATTTAATTGTAAGAGGAAAAAATCATAATTAAATGATTTAAAGTCAGAAATGCGATGATCACTCTGGAGAACATTTTAAGAATATTTATATCGAATCTAATTAAGTTGTAGTTTCTTTAACTGTTTCACTCTCATGTATACTTTCTACTAATTTCTATTTATTATTTAAAATTAAAACTTGTGCCTTGTCGATGTAGAGAGTTATCGTTTATAAATTTTAGAATTCTCTCTCCACCATTATTAACATTTCATTTAGAATATCTACGTTCGGTGAACTGATGTTACTTCATATAGGCGATATTTTTTGTCGAATTAATGCCACATGCATTTCAAAAAGTATAATATCGTACTCTTCCCTTTGCCAAGGTGTCATGTAGACCACAACCTAGATATTTTATTACTACTAGCAAAAATCCGCCCTATTGGCGTTTGTTGCTAGGCCTACTGCCTTTGTTCGCTTCGCTCGCAAAATTAAGAAAGTGTGCGAGGGAAAAAAGGTTTTATTTCACAACACATTCAAAATTGGTGTGCAAGAAAAAATTATTTCACACGTTTTTTAAATGCACAGATGACCACACACACACACACACACGTTAGGATCATTATGTATAATAAGATTTTTTAGCAACTCGATAGATAAAATCTTAGACATAATACATATACTCGTATCATTTGTGATTAGTTCATGTTTTAAGTAAAACAAATAACGCGGCCGCTTTTTTCCTTAGACCTGTCTATCCCTATTAAATTTTTTTATAGCCTGGAAAGTTAAATTCTAAGATCCCACTAAGATCCCACTTAAGATCCCACCAGTCTCCTTAATTGCTAAAATATAAAATCCTTCTGACTTCACTAAAAATTCGATTCATCGATCTTGTTCCTCAAATTGAACGCGTTGGATTTAAAACATGCTAAATTTCGTGTTAGATTTCTAAAACTTTTATTGCGTACAAGATAATTAAGTTGGTGTTAACTGCTCTTTTTTATGTGTAGTCCATCTGTGGTGGAGGCACATTTAGAAGTCCATCAAAGCATTATTTTTAAGTCTTCCTAGTCTTGCTGCGGTCATCCCGTTCGAGTTCAGCAGGTCTATCCAGAAGAGTTTGCTGAAATCCTAGAACTTATCCAATAAATTTTACAGCAGGAACAATAATATGTACACTTAGGACAGTTTGTAACTCTTGTTGACTGAATGAAACATGAAATAAGTAGAACAAAATTAGGGTGAAGAGCGATATTTAAGCTTAGCTACATTTTCAGAAGCAACATGACTCACTGCTTAAAATGGAAAGAAATAATCAATGTAGCTAACAAGTTTGACCTTAAGGAAATAGGATTGGACCATTAAGCACAACAATTATTCACTTAAAAACTAAAAGGTAGCCAGAAAAACATGAAATAATAAATGATACCATAATATAACAATGTGGATAAGAACACATAAGCAAGTAGGAGATATTCTAAAATAGAATAAAAGTTTTGAAAACAACCTCGCATGAAGTGGAAGCCTCCTCCGACTCGTCATGGGATGAAACGAGTTGATTATTTATTTTAATTACGTGATTTTTGGAATATATATATTTTTTTAAAGTGGACGAGGAAACTGATATGAATTTCCAGGGAAATCTTTACCTCTACCCCCTCCCTTTGCCCCTGTATATCTCTTCCACGTTAACTCTTCCCAGCTCGCTCTCCCCCCACCCCTCCCTCTCTATATACTACCTCTCCCTTATATATATATATATATATATATATATATATATATATATATATATATATATATATATATATGAATGCAATGTCCCACATGATAAAATAAAATGGTGTTTCAATGTACTTTCAAACTTTATTAAGTTCCTTATCAAGGATAACTACAAGAAATAATATTCTATTAGAGGTATATATACGAAAGAAAAATATGTAAGACCGCCTCCAAAACAAGAAATCACCAATGAGGAAGAGGGAAGGGGGAAGGTAAAAAAACACATTAAGAAGTACAAGAAGCAGGTAGTAAGGTCAAGTAAGGCGAAGGAAAGGGTAACAGATTCAAAGAAATGGAGATAGCCTGACGAGGGAGATTATAAGACACGATGAGCAAAAGGGGGCTGGGGCGGAAATACAATGTACAAAACAGAGCAGTGACAATTAAAAAATAAAAAATAATAATAAAAATAAAATAGGGGCCACATAACTAAAGAATGTATATAAAAAACTAGGAACGCAAGACAAAACTAATTTCTTTGAGCATTAATCTTTTAATTATAGCATCTATTTTATATAAACCAGGGGAAAGGTTAAAAATATCACATTGGCTTATAAAAGCACATTCAATGATGTTCCTTTTTATATGGTCATTAGAACGATAAATAAATTTGGCCGAGTTCCAGTTAATTAAATGCTTATTATCTGACATATGGACAAAGAAAGCACTGTTATCTTTTCCTCTTCGGACATTATATTTATGTTGATTTATGCGAACAGAAAGTTGGAAACACTTTTTCATTTTTTTCCTGCGGAACATTGCATTCATTTGCTACCCTCACGTGATACTTTGTGAGTTTTTCATATATATATATATACATATATATATATATATATATATATATATATATATATATATATATATATATATATATATATATATATAAGCAGAGATACCCGTCCTTTCCTCGAAAAAATATGTGCTCGAAAATATTGAAAGACATTTTATCCAGGGCATTGGCTGGGATAAAAAGTCATGTCGTAATTAAATAGAGATGACCATTGTTTGAAATTCTTATATTTCGGCATAAAAATATCTTTAACTATTGATTATTAGAGAGATAGGGTTAGATAGGTGGACTATGAGGGGTAAAATGGTTAGGGAACATATGAAGGACTAGGGGGGGAAAGAATGGGGAGACGAGGGGATGGGGTAGGGGGTAGAGTAGATGAGGTGATAGGGTTAGAGGAAGAGGGAGATAAGAGGCTAGTGGAAAATGGAGGTGAGGAGGGAGTAGATGATCACAATCATTTTGTAAAATCAAAGAGGCCGAAGGCCAACAGCCCGAAGGGCTGATAGCGAGCGCAGCGAGTCGCAAACTCTCCGTCATAGGTGGAGTGGCGAAGTCATGACTTGTATATTATATATATATATACATATATATATATATATATATATATATATATATATATATATATATATATATATATATATATATATATATATATATATGAGGAAGGTATTCGATCTCATGAAAAAATAGAACCGTTTCTATTATTTCGAGATATATTCTTTAAATTTAGGTCAGTTTGTCTTCATGATATGTTCTGTCGATCTCGCTGGATGAACCCAATTTAGACCATTAAGGACGCAGTAAGCCTGGCTCTCAGCTACTCATTCTTGTTGCAGCTAGATTTGTTGGTCTCTTGTTCCACCGTGCCCCATACAAAGAAGTCGAGTGGGTTGCAGCCAAGCGGAATGAGAGGTTAAATATCAGGTGCTGTGGGATCAAAATAATTCTACGACAGACAGGCCAGAGAATTTAGGCTGCTGTAGCAGGGTGCAGAGTGTTGCTTCCACACGTATGGCCTCCTTGCAGTTACCTGGTATATCCAAGGCTTCATGTCGTCGGTCATCAGCTTGATGTACTTATGGAGGAAGTAAATGGTATGACGTGACTTTCACTACTAACGACATCGAAGACCATGATTGTTCCTATAAAATAGTCTGCATGTATTTGGGCACTCCCTTGGGTACAATATTGATATTTTTTGAGTTGATCTTCTGGTTTTGACAGAAATTTTCTCATCATAGAAGAACCACAGCATTTCTGGCTTCAACGAGTGTTCCAACTTCTTGATCAACTTCTTGGTGTGCTCGAGTCATTATTCCTACCTCCCCTTGGACAGAAATTGTCCCTTTCTTAACTTATATGTAAACTAGAGAATGTCCATATGCACCAGCAACCAGATGAGCTCGTTATCCACACCTTTCTCCTTTCAGATACCAGGCATCGACTTTCAGAAATCATTGTGATGATTTCTTGGATTTTAGAGACGAATTCTGGCGTTCTTATGGCGTCAGATCGTCGACAATAGGTTTTCTTCTATGCCGTCACCTCATAGTCTAATCTTGAATCTTTTCTCTCCTTTCTGACCTTTTCCATCATCCTTCTGTTGACGTTGCGGAAATTTGAAATCTCCTCGTTTGTCCATCCAACACCGAGTCCAAGCTATATCTGTATTTGCCTAGGGACCGATGTCATAGCCCCCCTCCCCCCATACACACGGCCTGCTCTCCGCTAGCATTCCGGCTTTCCGCTCGAAGATTGAAATCCGTTGGACATTCCAACGATCGTTATCACGCTTCCCCGTTCCCCCGAAGGAGTCGCCGACTTTTCCTCATATTCGCGCGCGTTGGGAGCCACCTCACCAGACGCCTATCTAACGCTTCGACTGAGTTTAGAGAGCAGCACTGTTAGACTTACTCCTACTCCGAAGAACAAGCTGAAGGACGTCCCCCCCCCCCCCTCCCCCAGCGGTGATTTCGATTCAAGTTGAAGGCTAAATCGATCCGTGAACTCTGTCTTAGTTAATCGGCAAGCTTCGACATCAGTGAACTCTGCCTTAGTCGATTGCAATCGGAAAGGACTGACAAGGATTCCAAACTCCGAAGGCGAGAAGTGCTTCCTCGTCTAAAGCCAGAGGTAAAGCGTCTTCTTCCATCGCATTCACCGTACCCCAACTGGCCCCTTTTCGGCCACGAGCACGTAAGTTAATCGTAACCGTTGCCGCCTGCAGATTGATCTTGAATCTGCTTACCCAATTGCTCCATTATTTGTGTGAACGCCACAGTTTAAAATCCCCCTTTAAATCACCAAACTGAATCTGACCTCCTAACCATGGGTAGGAGGTACTCAGAGCAACGATGTCATTGTCAGTTTTTCTTAAGGTTAATTCAAAGTTCAAAGTTTGAAGTGCCTTCATGTAAATTTATTCCATTAAAGCTTTACATTTAATATTTTTTTTTAAATCGGGTATGATATACCCATGGTAAGTAGTGGTGTGTAGTGAACTGATGGTTAGTATTCCAGGGTTAATTAACCTACCTGATCGCGTGTGGACCTTTAACCCTGTCTGGGCGACCATTCCCTTTAAACCCAATTATTATGTAAATATATATATATATATATCATTTTGTTGTTAGTAAAGTTATATTTTCGTCATTGTCTTTCTTTTGCAACCCCAGCGCGTACCAGCTATCTGTTAATCTTTGGCCAACTTGCACTCTGAAATATTTGTTTAAAAGGACCCCGCAAAGTTAAAAATAAACCATCCCTATTGGACTCATAACAATTTTCCCTTTCACTAACGGCCTTCAACCAACTTCGTCCCCAAGCCCCAAACTACCTACATATATATAAATATAGAGTCTGGCCATTCCACGACAATATATATGCCTGAAACGTCATTTATTTTAGTCATCCTTCGCTTCAAGGGCTTTATGAAATATCTCTTCAGTTATTTTTTTCATGTTTCGCCTTATTTCATCAAAGCAGTGGTTGGTGGAAAAGAATTTTTTTGCCTCCAAATTTTGGTTTGTGCGACAAAATCTGGCAAGAAATTTTAAATGTTTGCGCCTCACTGACGAGATAAAGCTCGTATTTTGACCCTTTCCTAGCGAGGAAACTTGGGTGATTTTTCTCGTTCCTGACGTTTTTGCGGTTTTATTTTTCGATGTTCTCGATTTTGTTATGTTGATATTTAGTGCCTATTTTTATTGGTCAATTGTTTGTATGTACATTATGCGTCGAATGAGAAAAGATAAAGGTAACCTTTGTGGAATGAAAAAATTCAAAGTATGGAGGTATATATGTGTGAAAGATAGATAGCCAGCGGATCCTAAGGTAGAGACTATTTAAGGCGATAGTAATCTATATCGCTCCTATATCCATTTAACCCAATTATCTTTTGTTTAAATATGATTTTCTTCGATTATTTAATGTAACTCTTCTTTCGAGTAATCTTTTTTTCAATTCAGCCTTAAACAGTAGAGAAAAGAAACAATTACAATGGGTGAATTAAGGAAACAATTCCATATTTTTCCTTTCATTATAAACCTGCTCGTGATTTCTGAACATTCGCATACATAATAATTTTCCGCCACATGGTGTGCAGGCAGATGAGGAGGACAGATGCTCAGCAACATATACGTAGTTGACGCAAATTGAATGCCAAACAGAGGCCAAATCTGTGCGTTTCCTCCCCGCTCGTCTCTGCAGATAAATAAAAACTAGTTAACTTTAGCAATTGATTTTTTCTCATCTTCTTCGTGATCCAGTCAAACACTCTTTGTTTCTTTACCCTTTAGAATTCTGGTGGCGTACTTGACATAAATGGTGGCGAAATATGTCGTCACGCATATAGCAAAGAGTGACGAGTTGGAGAAAAAAAAAAGTGATTTTTTTTTTCCTTTCTAGATTTACTTCTATCCGGACGTAATGTGGTCAGAAATAACCCCCGATCTATAAATAACATTCTTTTTTTATTTTTCTTAATATTTACGAGATTTTTTTTAGTTTTCTATCTTTACTTTAGGAAAAGCATAGTTTGAAAATTTCAAAGACTCAATTATGAAATCATCATCACTAACTCTATAATTTAAGGGGTTTTTTTAGTATTTGAATAATAATTTCATCTTAGTTTGGTTATGACTTATGTTTTTTATCAAAGTTATTTTTAATAATTCTTTTAGAATATCAAAATAAATAAAATGGTGAAGTTCAGAAATAAATATAAGTATCGAAATTCTGTGAATTTTTAAAATCCAAAGAATTACAAATGGTGAAGTTCAGAAAATTTATTTTAATATATCTTCTTCTATAACTATATATAGCAACGTCATATTTTGAACGGGGGGAAATTTAGTTTAAAGTTCCTTTTTAAAATTATTAGAATTGGCGAAGTACAGAAAATTTATAAAAATTTAACCATGGCTGCTTTTTTTTATTCTAATTTTTAATCTTAGTAGCGAAGCGCAAGCTCCCCCCCGTAGAAAGGAGTGGCGAAGCCATTGCCTGGTTTTCCTATATTTATGCCTCAAATTGCATTCTACGTATCGACAAGCTTTTTTCCAAAATATTCAATTTGATTTCAAATTTATATTTTTTTTTCTTATTTTATTATTTTATCCGATTCGAATATGAAAATAAATGTTTCAAAACAAATTAGTAGTTTGGGAGATTTGACTTTCTTAAAAAGCTTGGTGAAGAAGTTATAGTGCGGAAGAATTTATACCTTGTGATTATTCAGAAGTAGAAGATCGAATGTCCTAAAATCTCAGAGGGAAAAGGAATAGGATGAATGTGAAGATGACTATACAGTTCAAGAGATGGTACATACTAAATGAATGAAATAGCCAAGGTGTAACACAGGACGTCAACTTCAAGAGAATTATTCTTATATTATTTAGAAAAACTCTCTCCGGTAACTTCTATATCATTGCTATATTGGAAACTTTAGTAGTGACTTAATTTTGAATTTGAAAGCTATAATTATATCAAGACAATGATAGTTTATTTTCCTTTCAATTCTCGAGGTTGGTTTCAACAAACATTCACAATAAGTGTTGGATAGATATCTCATCAAGGACCGATAGCGTAAAAGGGCTCAACAAAGAGGTATTTTTAGATACAAGTATCAGCAAAACAAGTTTAAAAATAATTATATACATAGACTACATCCCATATCCCAACCCCAAAGACACAAGCCAACGTTTCACTTCAATGGATGAAGTTCGGTGGACACACAAGCCTGGCATCATCCGCATGTACAAAAAACAACAATATTTCGAGTGTGCAAGTCGAAGATTAACACCAATGACTGAAGTTAGGGGTTCATTAGCCATGCGTCACCCGCATGGACACAATATAAATGTGCAAAAAACAGGGTTGACTCCAATGGATGAAGTTAGGGATTCATAAAATCAAGCTTCCTTCCCTTTTTACGCTAAACGACCGTATTCCGTTTTCATAAGAAAAAAACTTGACTATAATGAATGAAGGCAAGTTTTTTTAGAACCCGGCATAATGCACTCATACCCCCCCTCCCAAAAAAGTGTTACGGTTATACAAGCCATTGGATTAAGTTGTGTACATAAGCTGGGCGTCACCCACCCATTCATGCACCAAACCAACGTGTTCCGTTTACACAAGCTAGAATTCGATTACAATGGATGACGTTAGCTATTTAGTAACTGAGCGTCACTCACATGTGGACCAAACAAAAATGTTCCTCTTACACAAGCGGAAAGTTGCCTCAAATTTATAAACTTAGGTATTCATAAGCTTACTAAGGCAAGCAAGATTTTGACTACAATGAAAGAAATAAGTATTTATACACGGAAGTCAGCCATTTGCACACCAAATAACCATGTACCAATTATATAAGCCAGAGTTTGACTCCAATAGATAAAATTAGCCTATTACCCACTTTTACACCATACAAGCGTGTTTCACTTACACGAACTAGTATGTTCAATAGCTTTACGTGTCCCTCTTGTGTATCAAACAACCGAGTTCTGTTCACCATCGCCAAAGTTTGATTCAAATATAAAAAGTTAGGTGTTCATAAGCCGAGCGTAACCCACATGTGCACCAAATCAGTGTATGCCGTGATCCCTAGCCAGAGTTTGACTCCAGTGGAGGAAGTTAGATGATAGCAAGCCGAGTGTTTCAAAGTTCTAAACCAAACAACATTGTTACGTTTACACAAGCCAATATTTGTCCTCGGAGATGAAGTTAGGCATTCATAAGCAAGGCATGGCCGTAGCCTCCCAAATGTAGAGGCCTGGATGCCGAAATGATGACGTCACGCGGGCAGGCGGATCCGACAGCCGCTTGCAAGCTTGACTTTACCAATGATTGTGAACTACACACTTTACTTTCGGTCGTATTATTCAAGATTTGAGCATTTGTTGACTATTATGAGGCATAAATTGAAAGCTTAAAATTATTTAATGTCTCCATAATGAAATTATTAAGACATGACTAATAAATACCTGCTTATGCGGCACATGCAGAGTGATATGTGTAGAAAGGAAACTGCGCTTATTTTAACTTACTGCACTGGAAATAAGTAAGGTATACGTCCACACTTACAGAATCATCCTTTACGATAAAGAGTAACATTGTAGCATTCATACACACTCACACCCCTCTAGGTTTTAGCTGTATTTACACTACGTGAGTATCATATAACACATCTTTATTTAGGCTGAACGTACCTCCTCTCCACATTATGTGTTAAATGTTTACAACGCCCTTTTGTTTCCCTTAACATTGTGTAAAGGATTGTCATTCACAAATTTACAATAATTATTCAAAATATTTTTGCTGCTGACCTCACAACTAGCAGAATGAAATGGTTGTTTGAAGTACCACCTATACAAGTTTCATTGAAATCAACTTTGTCCTGAAGGTTATTAATAGACAAGTTCATTAAAATAGTTCTGTGATTTGATAAGTTTAGAACTTCTTTCTCGTAAGTACTCACGAGAACCTGAAATATTTTGTAGGTGTTGGTACGTGCATTAAGAGTGAACTCTGTGGGCCATGTCAAGTTGCTTAGTGTAGTGACAACTTTCTTCTGATATCTCTACATCAAGAAGATTCTTCGAATAAATTTTTGCTACACATAAAGAACACATACACCTTTTTTGCATACTGTGAGCTACATACCCTGAAATATAAATCAGTACCTTCTCATCTCTGTGTGAGAGTTCCTGATCTGTAACATCAAGAATACCATCAAAAATATCAAGAGAGGTGACAGAAGATTCCCGATCCTCCACAGAAGAAGTATTCAGATCCGTTATATGTAAAACATTTTAGTGGGGAGCCTTTAAGGAAAGCAGGCGGGGCTGCCAAGAGGATAAATAGTACTCTGTACAAGAAATAATTTGGGTCTCCCCTCCCCAGGTTTCAAAATACAAAAGTCACATATATACTTTATTTTACAGTGTGGACAATATTTTTTTTGTAGGTGTTCATACTGTATATTAGTAACCAACTTCTTTACTTAAAAATACATCATATAAAATGCGGGAAAAACTATCATTAGTAGCAATTCTTTTAATAGTAGCGCGACTTTCGGGCTATCCTGTACAATGGACAATAAAATATATTAAAATATAATCATAAACTGAATAATCCTTTTCAAGCTTTCATGGCAGCAAAATTTTTAATGACATCATCCAATTGTATTCTTCGTGCAAGTTAACATTCAGATTCAACTCATTCTCCATGTTTGATGAAACATGTTTTGTTTCATTCCAGATTTTCTTCCAGTTTCCACGAAGATCTTTCAAACTTGGTATCAACTCGTTGACATTTGTGACTTTAACATCCCATGTAGAATATCTTGCTTGTAGAATCTTGTTGCAGATGTCATTTAGTGCCAAGATCTTGAATCAAATTGCTGACATAATCACATAAATAAACAATGAGAAATACTTAATAGCGCCATGTATTTTAGTCCTTGTCTTAGGTGTCAGATTCAATGTTAACAGTTCTTCAAGTGCAGCCAGAATGCTGGTAAGGTTTGCTGCTGCAAATGGTTTTACACAATAAATTCTCAAACACCATCTTGTATCGAACTTGTTGCGAAGCGACTGATTTCGTTTCTTGTTCAGAAGAAATTCCCAACGTCGTGGACAGGAGCTGAAGAGAGTATATGTTGTCTGAATTGTTCCGAAAAAGGTGATGGCTTCAGGGCAAAATTCAGCAGAGTCTGTTTCACATAAATTTAAAGTATGGCATCCACAGGGAGAAAAACGTGCCAAAGCATTTTCAAACATAAGACGTGCTTTTACCCCTAAGTATTCTCCCGCCATATTGGATCCAGTGCCGTAGCTTTGCCTCCTGCAATCTGAGAAAAGGATGTTGTTCTTTTTTAACGTTTGCAGTGCCATTTTTGCAATATTGTTTCCAGCATGAGAGAAGTCAAGTGTTGCATCCACCAAAATTGAAAAGTATTTCTGGAAGCTTCTGACAAAGAGAATTTGTTGGGCAACAAATTCTGAGCCAAGAGAAACGAATTCATTTCTAGTCTCTGCTGTGAAAGTATGCACCTGTAGTTTCCCTCTTTTTGCTGCAATTCCTTCACCTTTAGCAAATGTTCTTTCAGAACAAGATCCAACCAATACAACAGTTTTACCAAGACCAAAATGTTTCCATTTATTTCATCTCTATTTCTTTGCGAAGATCTTCGAAATGCTATGCCTCTCTCCCCCAGAAAAAAAGAACAATGTCTATGATGCGCCTCTAAAAACTAAGACATCTTGCTGCCTCAGATTCAATGTAAGTTTCCAAAAGATTTTCAATGCAATTGTCTGATTTCAATCGTCTCTCAAAATCATGCCAGGGCAAATAACACTAACTACGAGTATGTGCATTGCATCTTTCGTGTTCATGAATTATGTTATTTAGTTTTCTCCATTTTCCGATTGCAACGTATCCCTGTGATGTTGCTAGACGCAAATGCGATTTTGAAGTATCGGTTTCTTTTTGAAAGAGACGGCACAAAAAACACTAGAGGAGCTTTTGTGATGGACTCCAATCCAGCCAATCAAGTCTTGAAATTCCACCATTTTGATTTTGTACTGAGTGTATAGTCTCAGAGAATGTCTGTTGATTACTGTCACGTAGAAATGAAGTTGGGAAATTGAGATAGCACTTCCTGCCACATTCTTCAACTCTCTCCCCGGTTGATTTATCATGATCACCAATATCAACACCCACATCTGGCATCCAGCCTGTCAGTGTACTTGCAGCAGAAAGCGCACCATTATTTGTCGCTTTTCTGAATGCCGTACCAGCAGGTGCAACTTCTGTTCTTTGATCATCTTCAGTTATCTGACTCACTGCTCCTTTATGTTTATATAAACTTAAAAGCATTTCATCAATCTTTTCCTCAAAAAATAAGACGGTATAGCGTACGAGAAGTGCAGGCGAGCAGCTTAAAAGCTTCGTTTGAATGAGTCTTTTTTCACACTCAGGGTGGCGGAGTGGATTCGCCGCTGGTTAACAATGGTCCAGCGACGCGGAAAGCTGTTCGCAACTCGCCTACGCTATTATTTTTTTATTTACCCCTTTCCTACTCCCCTCTATCTACAACGGTATTAACAAGTTGTTATAACTAATCACATGACAATTAACAACTTAATAACAACCAGTATACATTCACCCTTATTTTATCCTGTAATTTCAATATATATATATATATATATATATATATATATATATATATATATATATATATATATATATATATATATATATATATATATATATATATTACAGTTTAGTTTAGTTTAATGCCTAAAAGAATGGGAACGCTCACCCCCCCTCCCTGAAATAAAATCACTAAAAGTTTGTCATTTCGACAGAACACTCATCGCAATGCCAATTTCCTCAGCGTCAATCACTCTCCTTCTTCGGCCTCTTCTTCTTTTACATATTGCGAAATATTATTATCAACATCGCGAGATTAAGGGCGAGTTTTATTTCCACTAGAAGTTATTCCCTATAATAAATATAGGAAAAAGTTTATCACTATAACATTTGATCTGTGCTCGGTATACATACGGAAACAAGGGCCCCTCTCGGCACTTGGGGCCCGGTACGATGTACCGACTCTACCCACCTCTTGGCGGCCCAGAAAGCAGGTTTCTTATCTTCAACCTGTTCTCTGATTCTAGCACTTGTTCTACTGACACATTATAGTTACCGCCACTCATTTGTCTGTATATTCCAAATCTAGACTCCAGTTTGGCAGGCTGAAATTTTCTAGCATAATATAATTAAGCTGATCGGGAATCGGGAATTATGGTAAGTGAGTAGGTGGGTGTAGGGGACAAAAGGAGTGTGTGGATAGATAGATGAAAATAGACAAGTGGTGAAGAGATAAAGTAGTGTGGGAGGGTGCAAAGAGATACTAGGCGCCTGGTGGTCAGGTTTATCGCTTTCATTATTTTCTTTGTCGTGTGTTTCCTTTGTTGTTTTTGTTAGTTTTTATTATTATGGCGTTCAAGCCATTTGTTTTCAAATTTTTAATATACTTTGTATGTTATTATGTGCATTTTCTGTGGTTTTATTATTTATAATTTATACTTTAGTGCTTAGTTTTATTGTACTTTGTTTATTTTGTAGCGTGTGTGCTTTATATCTTTTTTTTCTTCTTTATTTTTGTCACTTTTGGTTTTAAACGAGTCTTGCAGATTTTTGTCCCAGTTGGTATTCCTTCTGTGTTAATGGTCTCTATGGTATTGCAGCAAGTAATCACATAATCTAATTAAAGTGGATGTGGTGTGATTCAGTGCAAAGTGAGTTACCTTAGACAATTTACCTGCTCTCATCTCCCCTTTATTCTCTGAGTTATTCGGTCCTTCCCAGGAAACGACAAATTTGGGTCATGAGATGAAGTTTGAGTTATTGAATTACTCTGCTCTTGACGGAGAGCTACACCTTTAAATGGAGTTTTCATATTAACAATGTTTCACACAAAAATATGAATTCCTTGAGTGCAGCAACATTCTTCTCATCAAACATCTTAAGGGCATAATCCATATTTTGTCTTTCTAAATTAGACGGATACAAAGATTTTTCTGACAATCGTGGAGCTAGTTTAACATGGAGGTTCTCTCACGAGAGTGACTCTTTTTCAACGGTGATAAACTTGAATATTTTACAATGTTTTGGTTTTCTAATGATGGCAAGTCAAAGGTTTGGGCAGGACCATTTTGATTGAGCCAGTTGTTTCAGATACATTTTAGCAAATGAATTGTGTCGAACAATAGGAATATACACTCATTGTGATTAAGGGAATTTGGGATGAAAGAGGTAAAACTTCCTCCACATAGCTTCTCAAACATGTGCCTATTTAACCTATTATTGTCAGATACCAGTGTAAGTACTTGAAATCCAATATCATGCAAGACTCTGGTAACTGTTTCTGTCTGCTGAAGAAGTGTATATGTTGTAAGATTACAGAGAGGAAATAATGTAACAACATGCTTGTAAGATGAAAAGGGGGAAGTTATCATGAAAATATGATTTGCGGTAGCTACATCTGTTGAGTTTGTAGAAGCACCATGTAATTGTCCTCCTTTATATGACATGCGTTTCTAAACGTGAATTTAATCCCAAAACACACCGAAAAGCTTTTCTTTCTCTTTCAAACATGAAAATATTTCCTTCAGGTATGAGTTAGCAAACCAAGGAGTGGTATTTCCACTCAGGTAGAGTGGAGTCCCATTCGTTCATCAAGACGTCTTGTTCTATTGGTTTTCTACACTTTAAAATAAATGCAAGACAACTAATATATATATATATATATATATATATATATATATATATATATATATATATATATATATATATATATATATATATATATATATATATATGTACAGGTTTATTCAGAAAGAATGAACTGATTTCCTTACGCAATCTTTTATTAAGGAAAAACAATAGAAAACTCTAGCAAAGTCACAAGTATTCTACTCACAATCAACTTTTATTTCCTCTCTTACAAGTATTCAATGTGGCCACTACCTGCAGCACGGGCAACAACAATGCGATAAGAGAATTCCTCCCAGACGCGTATCAGCATATCACGATCCACTGAGTTGATCGCTGGTGTTATTCGATGTTTAAGGTCACCGAGGTTAGTAGTTAGCGGTGGAACATAAACGCAACCTTTTACATATCCCCACAAGAAAAAATCCCCGACGATGAGGTCTGGGGATCTCGCAGGCCAAGCACAAAGAGCACGGTCTTAGCCCTCCTTCCGACCAATCCATCGCTTGGTTACTTTTTCATTTATAAAAGCTCGAACCATCATGTGCTAATGGGGCGGTGCTCCATCTTGTTGAAAAATGAAGTCATGCGAATCTGTTTGCAGTGAAGTGAAAAGTCAGTTTTGGATCATATCGAGATAGATTTGTCCTGTAACGGAGTCTCCTTCAAAGAAAAGGGGACCATAAACCTTGTCCCGAGACACAGCACAGAAAACGTTCACATTAGGGGAATTTATTTCATGCTCAACTGTTTCATGCGGGTGTTCTGTTCCCCAAATATGCACATTGTGACGATTGGCTGTGCTGCGCAAGGGAAAAGTCGCTTCATCACTAAAAATTAAATATGAAATGAAGGTTTTGTCTTCCAACATGTCCAGCATTGAATCGTAAAATTCCATCCGCTTCCTCTTGTCGTCTTCGGTAAGTGCCTGAACGAGGCACAGTCTGTATGGCTTCAAATGCAGACGCTTCATTAGCACACACCAGATAGTGGATTGGGGGATCGCAAGCTCACGGCTAGCTCGATTTATGGACTTCCGCGGACTCCCCTCAAACGCAGCACGAATTCTTGCCACTTCTTCTGCCAAAAGTCGTGATCGTCCTGGACTTTTTCCTTTACACAGACACCCACTCTTGAAACTGTCGAAACCAACGTCGAATGTTTTTAGGAGAGGGCGGATTAATGTCGAATCGCCTTCGAAAAGCACGCTGCACCGTGACAAGAGAATTTGTTTGTGGCAGCCATTCAAAACTTAGAAAACTCCTCTTTCAAATAGTCACTGACTCAATCCATGACGATGCATGAAAAATGAGGCAATGCCTCATAAAATCTTTTCAATGTTTTTGAATAACCCTGTATATATATATATTATATATATATATATATATATATATATATATATATATATATATATATATATATATATATATATATATATATATATATATATATATATATATATATATATATATATATATATATATATATATATATATATATATATATATATATATATATATATATATATATATATATATATATATATATATATATATAATATATATATATATCTTCCGTGAACGCGGAAGAATCATAAAATGAATCCAGCAAACTGCAAGATACAGAAAAACAGGATAACTTTTCTTCGGAAATGTTGTTTCCTAATTCGCCAAAATTCGGTACAGAGGGGATGGGGTCGAACCGTGCACACTGAGGCAGCGAACAACCGCTTTGATCTCAATTAAAACGTCCCTTAGACCATTCGGCTACGCTGAAGACAAAAAATCTACCGAATAAACAAGCTTTTAAGGTACACTTTGCAAGGTCGATCGGGACTATGAAAAAGAGAGATTAATAGGGAATTCAAAGGACAAAGAAGAGTTGAGGTATACACGCAGAGAAGATACAATGTATAAATATTTCATGAGCTCGAAAGAGTGATGAAATGAATCCAGCAGACAGTGAGAAAGAGGAAAACAGGATAAGTTTTCTTCGGAAATGTTATTTCCTAATTCGCAAAGTATACCTCAAAAACCTCTTGATTCGGAAATTTTTTGTCTTCTGCGTCACTAGGTGGTCTATGGGAAGGTTTAATTGAGATCACAACGGTTCCTTGCTGCCTCAGTGTGCACGGTTCGAATCCCACCCCTGTATGGAACATTTGCGAATTTGGAAATAACATTTGCGAAGAAAAATTATCCTGTTTTTCTGTTTCTTGCGGTTTGATGGATTCATCCCACCATTCTTTCGCGTTCATGTAAGATGTATACATCGTATATTCGCCATGTGTTTACTTAAACGTACCTTTGTGCTTTGAATTCCCTATTTATTTCTCTCTCTTTCGTAGTCCCAATCGACCTTGCGAAGCGTACCTTAAAAGCTTGTTTATTCGCAACATTTTTTGTCTTCCGCGTAGCCGAGAGGTCTAAGGGACGGTGTCGTGGTATACGGCCGAGTGTGTATGTACGTTTGCTCCGTACAAGAATAACTCCGTTGCTTTATTCTCTAAGAGTGCTTTACTTTCTTTTACTTTTGATATTTGATTCTTTAACCAAGGAGGATTCGTAATATTATATATATATATATATATATATATATATATATATATATATATATATATATATATATTGCCATATAGGCGTTTCGAGAATTAAATTAAACAACTAAGGCAAAAATATACTTATAATTATAGAAAAAAATTAAATACGTGAAGGGAGCATGTGGCGATGTTTCTTGACTTGACGATATAAGCGAGGGGATGGTGGATGTACGATTATTCCAATTCTTGCGTTATAATTGCGGGCTTCTCGATGATGAGACTTGACCAAGAGGTGAATCTTTTCTTCGAGTGGAACTTCACATTGGTATTCCTCAATGATGAGGGATATCTCTGTTTTTATTCGAAAAACTGAGATAGTTGTTTCTCTAAACGAGATTGGTATGAGAGTGATTCTTTATACCGATGGTCTACTCTTCGAATGCTTAGCCGAATAGTCTAAGCAAGATCACCACCGTGAACTTCAGACCATCCTCTATAGGCAATTTTTGTCCGCGGTTTCTTCGAAGAGTTCGTGCGACGTACTCTTCTCATCCCGTTCACGAAACTACGTCACCCCTTCCGGGTGCACTCTCCCAAGCCTAAGTGTATCTAGCTGCTCAGCCTACGAGTAATTCATGTTGTTCCAACCTCACCTCGCTCTTCCTTGAGGAAATCGACTACCATTGCAAGATCCCATCGCCGTGCTGAAAGATCTTCTCATGCCGTGCAATCCGAGTCTTTGTTCCGTTACCATCTATCCCTACTACGAGAAGCTAGTCCGCAATGAAAGATATTTCCGCCCATTTTTTAAATCTTTCTCTCGAGGTTATTCCTCGCAGTCCATAATTTGTTAATTACCGAGTCTCATTTTCATTTTCCTATTGCATTAGTCCATTTCCGATCTGTGCATTGCAATTGCCATAATACCTCAATCTTGACCTGTGTATATATTTTGTGATTATCTTTTTTTTTGGTAACTAAATAATTTATTTGGGGGTAATCTCTTTAAATAACCTTGGATGAATCCTGACATTTTAGGAACCCTTTAAAGCTAACCAAACGCACTCGCTTACGCCCCCCATTTGTTTGAGCGTCCCATTGAAATGGAGCGAGGCTTCTCAGCTTTCGGCCGCCTATATATGCGTGTACGGACCCACGGACTAGGTTGTACACCCATAATTCCTCTCTCTCTCTCTGTATATATATATATATATATATATATATATATATATATATATATATATATATATATATATATGTGTGTGTGTGTGTGTATTAAACTCTGTCAAACGAGTTCCAATAATGTAAGTGCAAGGACTCACATAAATTTGCAAACGCAATCTTCCGCTCTCACCTGCGCTTTCATCTAAAAAGGTTAATTTAGAGTTTAGAAAATGGTTCCACTTTGCAGGTCTGTAAACGTGAGTAGTCTATTTATATAATTTTCATCCATTACAGACCCCAATTTACTTATTACCATTTTGATTCCTTTAACATTCTTTAACATCCCTTTTACATTGTTTGTTCTCTTAACATCATATTAAATACCTTTTACATCTACTTAATATCCTGTTAACATCTATTTGATTTTCTGTTACTATTAATTCGATTACTAATTATTATCTTGTGAATTGCCTTTTTTAATTCATTTACGTATCCATTAAATAATAACTCGTATTCTAATTATATTTGTATATGCTATCTAGGTAAATCATATAATAACCAGTACACATAAAAATGGTGCCCAGAATTTAAAATATTTCTCCTCAATCAATAGATATAAATTTCAAGCGTAAATACGCATTTTTAAAATTCCTCGCGGCCTTCCACGTTTTCTCTTACTTTGAACGCCCATTTTCATTCACGCGTTTCATTTTTTGTATAAAGTTTTATCCATACCATCCTTCTTCCAATCGTTACAATTCTTATTAATTTAAATTAAATAATATCCCTCTTAAGTACAACGAGTGAATAATTTCGTCTTTATGCTAAATTATTTTCTCATTTTTGTTCACATTTTGGTCGTGTGACTGGTTCGCGTGCGACACACCCACACATGTATATACTCACATTCTGTCACGCACATCAATTCTAAAATTCATCCATTCTACCAAATACGATAATTCTCATTAGCTCACGTCACATACATCCAAAGAGGATCACACCGAGAATTCAATCACTGGTTAATAACCAAACGTCTTCAACAATACATTCTTGAACCGAAGCATAGGATGATTTAGTCAAAATCCATCATCCGGATATTTCTCTAGCTGTCGGTTTATGATGCATCAAACTCAGTCACTTGGCTTGACCTTTGCAACGTAATTTTCCGCCCTCAAGCCATAACATAAGAAGAGAAGATTGCTTCCATAATCCCAAAAGTTCCCATAAGTATCTTTATTAAGCTTAGGGATATTTCATTTAAAGGAGAGAAAGTGGGAACATATAACGATTTAAGGATGGCCTTCCGAAAGGAATTTGGGAAGTCACAGGTTGAAGACTTGAGGGAGTGTCGTAAGTTAGCCGGTGCTGGTGGGAGTATATATATATATTATATTTTTTTATAAGGAGAGGAGGGCAAGGTCAGATCCAGGACCTTAGCTGGAGGCTAATCACCAGACGAGAAGGGGGGTTAGTAGATTCTTAAACGAGTGTGTGCAAATTAATTCAACAAAGATAGTGTAATTGGCCGTTAGATTTGCTTATGGGTAGAGAAAGGTGAAGAACAAAAATATCTTTACTATTTACACACAAATACAAAATACGAAGGGCGGTCAATAAGTTTTGCAATTCGGATATAAGGTAACGAAATATTAGGAAAAGTGTTTTATTATTTTTCAATATAACTACCCTTGACTTCAATGCACTTGCGCCAATTGTCCCTGAGGTTTCGAATTCCCGACAACCAGAAACTTCCCGACTGCTCTTCAATCCATTTGTGGGCGGTGAGATGGACATCTTTATCGTCCCTAAACCGGCATCCACGCAGTGCAGCCTTGAGCTGGCGGAATAAAAAGTAGTTGCTAGAGAGCAGATCTGGGCTGTAGGGGAGATGGTTGAGCTCTTCGAATCCGCACTCGCGCAGGGCAGCTTGTGCAACTATGGCCCTGTGGACTTTGATGACGTTGAAGTCGATCATGGGACGTGAGGTTTCTAGGGACCCAACGGGCAGAGACCTTGGTCATGGCCAAATTGTCGTGGATGATGTTGATAACACTTTCATGTGATATTCCAAGTTTTCGCTCGATTTCTTCGACCTTCACCCGTCGATTTTCGAGGATCATCCTCTCCGCACGGGCCACATTGTCCTCGTTGGTCACGTCTCACGGGCGTCCTGGACGGGGGTCATCTTCAAAGGACTCATGACCATGGCGGAACTCCCTATTCCAGCGAGCAATGGTTGCATAGGAAGGAGCGGTGTCGGTGTACACTGCAACCATGCGTTCATGGATCTCTTTTGCATTGTTGCTTTCCTTGGTCAAAAATTTGATCACTGCGCGGTGCTCAACCTTCTCCATTGTTGAAAAATTTGTGACTGACGATCTGCGATTAGCTACTGTTTCTTAAATAGATGAGGCAGGAGCGTGCGGCTGCAGGTCCTGACTGTCATAACTTGTCCTAACACCCCCACAAACATCCGTCCCCCTTCCTCTGTTTTGCCCTAACGATTCGCAAAACTAATTGACCACTCCGTACATATTTATGTTATTTATCGCACAAATGACATGGGTACTCGCGATGCCAGGTATGGAGTGTAAGGAATTCGGGGGACGGGTTAACTCAAGCTGCAGCTGGCTAGCCGACGTACACACGTACAAAGATTGGGATGACTGGATAAGAATCCACAAATGTCGTAGGCTTCGCTTTAAGGATTGGGGCCTTGGAAGACGACGGGGGATGGTTGTGAGAGTGATTGGACAAGTGGATTACAATCGAAAGTTTAACCTCGAGAATGACGTCTGAGGGAGTATTCGCACCGAAACAAGATCGTAGGCAAACCGAAGAATAGCTAATTGACTTGGGCTAACTTCCTTCGGGGGGTAGGGAGCTTCTTGCTTTCGTACTCGCTAGTAAACTTAACGGAGTCGAGTCGAGAAGTTGAAGTGTCTCGTACTACGCGGCCAGTCTATGCTAAATTTGGCGCGGATGGAGACTGGATTATATGTCTCCCAACCGGAAGCGCTTTGCTTCGGGCGCCGGAAAGGTTTTTCCATATTAGAGAGAGCCGTGGGAGAGGCAACCTCCAAGCGGGTTTTTTTATATTGCTCGGGGGAGGGGAAAACTTCTCTTCTCCGTGGTCCAAGCATTTGCTTTATCGCCGGAAGTAGATGAATTTTCCCACCATTAGACTTGGCATTCTTCAACCTAGCGGGGCTCCTCGTTCTTCGTTGAAAAATATTCCCTTATTCCGACAGAGAGCTCATTAATACTCAGGACATGGGAGATAAGTGTCCCACTAGCTTTTAAAATCATTTAAACGACCTTATTAGGGCAAAAGACGCACAATCTGACCTGTTCGACCCTCTCCTCACCGAAATTTTCATGTGGGCAGTCCCAGGTTATATTTGGCCCCTCATTCTCATGTTATCACCGTCCGATTTGAATCAACTGGCCAAAGCAGCCAATTCGCTGATAACATTAGTCAACTATTTATCATTCAAGAGATGAATGTGAAATTTCAGGCACGTACGACAGAAATGAGATCGACAAAACCGACTAATTAGAGAGGGACTAAAATATAGGAAGGAGCAACCAAAAGTTCAGCATAGTCCGGATTTTATGAATAAAGCTAGTGGATATCAGAGTACGAGAACAACTTTACAGATACTATCCTGAAAGACAAATACTAGGATTAAAGATAAGTTCGTCAGGCTACATAAAACTCGTTGGTATAAGAATATCGAAAGCCAGATTAGTACTACATGTCCTATATCTTAAAAGTCTTAAGCACAAACATGAAAAGAAAAATCTTTCTCTCACTAAAAGGGAGGTGTTCATCTTTGCTCTCATCTTCCTAAAAAACCTTATCAACAACAAAGAAACTAGAAATTCTAAGAGTAAAATATCTAGCTCTCTACTTTATAGCCAACAAAAGGAGAGAAAGACAAACGCAAAAAGCTCTACATCAAATAACCAAAATCTAACCGCTTATCATTGTTATAAGAAAAAGAGCTGAAAATATTTAGAAGATACACTCACTTCATTAAATCTTCCATCTTCTCCGCCTCTCATTTCTCCTCGATCCCGGCCGTTCCTTCTTCTTCTGGCTGACCAGACATAGTGGGACACGGGGTTGGATTGCCCGGGAGACATTGAGGAGTTGACCGTAGATCTTTTTCTCCTGGCTCAAAATGATGAAAAGGAGCGGGTGAGACCTGCGGCCGATTCACCGATATCTTCCACACTCCAAAATTAAATCATTCTCACCTCTGACATCAGAATTTCATCTTTAATGAAGGACTTTTACTAAAGAGCGAAAGTTTAGGCAATGAACATTTCGAGCGCTTTCTTTTCATCTATTTCACCACCATGTTTCCTGAGCTACTTTCTGTACCAACTCTCCTCAACTCCCTAAACCCTTTGTGTAGTCTTAAGTACCTGTCCAGAAACCTCATGCCGTTTCAGAAGAGAAGCTTTGCAACCTCTATAAACAATGCCCGTTAACGCTTGCAAGTCGTGAGAGAGCAGTGGATTACTACCTCCCTGCAACCGTTCTCGGGTAAATATGGCTCTACTGCTTTTACCCCCAACACGCCCAGCTGGCAAGGTTATGTTTCTCAAGCCATTCTGTAGGATAAGAAAATAAGTGGTATAGAGTGGTCAGTCATTTCTAAGTGTATTTGGCATGACCACACAACGCGAATTGAATCGTAGAGTAGAATCACCATACCGGGTTGTATTCTGCGTGAGGTTAAGCAGCAAGTATACTTCCACTTCCTAGCTTTTCCATGGGCTGCCCTCACAGGAGAGGTTATATATAAATCCTACAGCATGCAACTGTCTCTCTCGACTCTACTCTTGTCCCCCAGGACAGTCTCACAGAAAGAGCCGCCCCACTTCATTGTGGTAGCATTGGCGGGGCCTACAGCAAAGGCTGTATCCAGTGGGAGCGGCTCGATGAGGCCTCGGGGGAATAAAAATAATAGTTAAATACGGTTACTCAACAATCAATTCAAACACACACACACAAACGGGAACGGGAACAAATACACTTCACAAGTAGGCATGCAATGGTTATTTCTCAATTTTTAATCAATTGATTGACCCAGATTAACCCCAATAAACCTAACACCAGTTTAATATATAATAGATATTACTATATATTTCGTAGAATAGGGTCGAGTTCAACTCGCCCTGTGTTTCTCAGCCGAGAGAGATGACGGCTTTGTGCCGTCATCTATAGAAAAACAACTACAAAAATAACTTTACTAATATGCAAATTAATATTGTTTTTATGAAGGTTAGCAGGGGTTTTGAAGTAAGCTATACAACACATTAAATGTAAATAAGTCTCAGCGTCTTAAAGAGGGGAGACTAGAAGAAGAAGGTCGCCGTAAGCACGAACGAACAATACTGACTGAAGGGTCGCTCGAATGACCTTGAGCATACACAGAGCCGAAGATAAAGGCTTACACTGGGAAAGATGGGTTTTCAGATAGAAGTCACTTGCACAGGGAAGATGCGCATTGCTGGTATCTCAAAGATTTAGTCTGAGGGAGTACTCCTTGCCTTGGCGCAAAGTTCAAATAATATTCTCTTGATAATGAATACTAACGGGATGAACTTAGGTCTTGCCTTCCAGGTTAGAATACCCAATCGATACTGGGCGCGTTGCGTTCGAGGGGCGGGTAACAACGAGTACGCGGTAGACTCACGCGAATTAGACGAAAATACACGGAGCTTTAGCGGTTCTGCGAGAAATTGTACACAGACCAACGGGATGCGAATAGCGGGTACAAGCGGAGAAGTGCAGACGGCAGGTACTGACGTGGCGGGCAAACAGCGGATACTGACAAAGCAGGTAGGCGGCGGATACTGACGGGGTGGGCAGGCGATGGATACTAACGGGCCGGGCAAGCGGCGGATACTGCCTTCCAACTCTGGCACCGGAGGATTTATAGTGGGGTCTAATGGGGTTTTCCTCCGCCGCCCGAGAGGGAGCGTTCCATGGTCTTATGCATCGCCAGGAGAGGGTAGTCTCGCCCTATTAGCACGATTGCGGGAAAGTTCCTAAGCCGGCGAAGAGAAACTTCGCCCGACTCCCAATGAGACCTTCAAGCTTCTCACAGCTTTCCGCGATGACGAGCTGTCAGGCCACCACGGCCTCTAGTGAATTTGCGCCTTTATTAGCGCAGACAAAATAGGTTGACCAGGTGTCTCTTCTCTTTCTTTCTCTCTCTCCTTGAAAGGAGCGGCCGCGTGCATCTTTCTCTCTCTCTATCTCCATCTCTCTCTCTCGCTTTCTGATCTCTGACACTCCAGAAAAGGCATCTGACCCGCAATAAAAGAGATATAAAAGTTGTCTACGAACAGCAGGATGAACACATTCGCTGGCAGCATCGAAGTGATACCGTTGATGTTCAAGGCAAAAAGGATGACGCTAAGGATACTTCTCCTTGGCACGCTCTCCTCTTGCCCTAAATGCTTGAACAGGACTATCCCTATCCGCTCGGTGAATCGAAGATTTTGCAAGAAGTCAGAGAGGAAAATTGGAAAGCATTCCCTTTCTTCCTTCAAATGGAGGGTTTCCATGATACCCTATTTTGCACACGGTATCATAGACATTCTCAATAATCGAAAAATAATGAGTTGAAATGCTTTCTACGAAGGAAAGTGTTTTAGGGAGCATTATCCTGCTGGAGCAGAGAAACGAATGTAGAGTGGAACATCGGGAATCCTCACTTTGCAGAAGACATTTACCAGAAATGATAAGGCGTTTTATTATGTGTAACAGGAAAATAAACTCGGATGCACTGAATGCTATCATGTGACTATAAATGAAATATAGAGAAATAATAAAAGTTGAAGGCATTCGAAAATACAGATAATTGGCTCAGAATAGTAATAAATAGGCGGTCAAAATTTCATTTATTATAAGGGAAATGATAGAAGCTATCTGGATATGATTTGTCTCTTGAATATCAACCCAATATCAGAGACATAGATGAGTCAATGGTTTAAACCAATATGAATGGTTTGGATCAGTCTTTACAGGGGAAACACTGATGTTGCAAACTTAACTTAGAGCTCTGATAGTATAAACATATCAAAAGAGATTATCAGAAAAATTATAAACAAGATAAATGTTAATAAAACTTTTGGAACCAAAACTATCCATGGAAGGGTGCTTAAGGATGAAGCTGATAGTATTTCATAAGCCACTGAAGGGATATCAGTAATGGCCAAAAGTTTTTAGAATACTATATTTTTTTCTTATAAAAAAATTAACATAACTAATCAAACGTTGCATTTTGTTATTTTGTTTTAGTAGTTGTTTTAGCATAAGTTAAAGGGGAAATATAGAGAAATTTAGAACCTAAACCCATTTTATTAATAAATACAGTCAATTGATGCACGCATTCAATATTTACAATGATGTTCCTTGTTCTTCAGAACCGTTACAATTAGTTTTAGCATCCTGGAGAGGATATTTGTGTTAATATCTTAACTGGTATTACTCCACTTTTGTTCAATAACCACCCACAACTGCATACAATTGGATGGCTTTTGCGGGCACGATATCAGGAGTCGTGAAAGCGCTCCCATTTTATCCTCCTAATGAGGGGTCTTTCAGAGGCTCCAACAAGCGGGTGGGAGCTTTATCAGCAAATATCACTCTTCTCTATTATTTAACCGTCCTTTCTTTATATTTGCAACAAAAGTGGAGCCCATCCGGAATGTATTTCTTGGTGAGATGAGGCTTCTTCGCAGTCCTTATTGACCGAAGACCTTTATCGAAATGTTTCAGCCTCACTGTGAGCACTAAAGCGTTGACTCCTGGTTCTTTCCAATCGTGAGGAAGCTTGGTATTGGAGGCCACCCGATCTTTGAGGTGATATCATACCAGGATGCTATCTTGGCGTTCATTTGAAGCTCTTGGGTGTCCTGAAGATCTGTTCATAAGAGTGTAACCAGTTTTCTTAGGCCACTTTGATACAGAGCAACAATGGTTGAAGATTTTACTTAGAAAAAAAACACATTTCTGGAATTGAAAAAGATTCAAACATTCATTTTTTGCAAAAAATATTAGGAAATAGATTATAATTACACAATATCATTAATATAACCCATATATCTCATTATTTGACCCCTTTGGTCGAGATATAGACAACTGAGGGTAATTCCAAATCGGGTAAATTCAGGAGGGAAAATGTCATGAGTAGAGTTCCATAGGATACAGTTTGGAGTAAATTACTGTTTAAGGTATATTTATTACCTTGGGATTGGAGTAAATAGCAAAATATCAGGTTGGGTAGATGAGACCAAATTAGCTGCCTTTGCAAAAGAAGGCGATGTAATTTTAGGGTTTAAAATGATCTAAATCTTTCGGTTCTTGGGCATATAAATGCCAATGATTGTTAATATCAAGAAACACAAGGTTATACATACTGGAAGAGATAATAAGTAATTTAATTATGAAATCTAAGGAGACTATCGGAAGCAGTGAGAATAAAAAGTACATAGAAGTAATTTTTGATAGTTCTTTAAAGTTCTTCAAATAATGCTTATTAGCCAGAAATAGAGCAAATATTGTGCCTGTTATTTTAATAGAAATGTTATCTATAAAGGCAAAGACATCCAAAAGTTGTAATTTCTATGCCAGGTCTCATCTGGATTTTTTATTCAGGCAAGACAGAAAGTAAGTATGATGATACCTTCGTTGAGATAACTTAAGGATAGAACTAAGGTAAAGGCACTTAATATGTTCTCGTTTAGAAATACATAATAACTTAAGGGGAAAGGATAGAGTTATTTAAATGTTTACTGCTATGGAAAAATTGAAGGTTTCTTTTTTTATTTTACGAGAGTGAAAAAAGTGTTCCTACTCTTAATCTGATGATTAACAGCCTAGTTATAGGTTATACTTTCGAAAGTTGTTCTTCACTCATAGAGAAGTGTGTTTGTGGAGCAGACTACCAGAGGGGATGTTCAAATTTCTGGAAAAAGAGAGCTACAAGGAGCTATAAGGAAAATAAGTACCCAGGAAGACCTTACGGTCGATTCAATGAGGGTACCTTTGGACTAGCTGTCGAGCGGGCACATCCTCGCTCAATTGCCTTACGTCCTCCCTAAACGGCCACTTTTCAAGACTCTGTCTAGTCTTGACTTGAACTGGTCAACAGAATTGCTGTTGACAACCCTCACCCGAAGTGCGTTCCAGCTACCGCAGATACTGTACGTGAAAAATTTCCCACACAGATCGCTGTTGTAACGCTTCAACTCAAGTTTAGAGCCCTGATTTCTTGTTCTGCTCTCATTAAGGCTGAAAACATCCATGTAGTCAACATTGTCGAACCCTCGAAGTATTTTGAAAACTCCGATGAGCTGACCACGTAGTCTACGGGTTTCCAACGAGAACAGATCTAATTCCTTTAATTTATCTTCATAACTTTTATGTCTGATAGAGGGAATCAGTTTGGTTGCCCTTGCTATTCAAAATGAAGGACTCCAAAATTGTACGGCATACTCCAGGTGCGGTCGGACAAGTGAATTTTACAGACAGAGTACTATTTCCTTGTTCCGATATCCAAACTATCGCTTTATATAACCTAGCATCCTTTGGACTTTCTTCTCCGCCTCAATACACTGCCTCGAGAACTTGAGATCCCTAGTTATAGTTACACCAAGTCCTTCTCAGTGTCGGTGGATTCAAGAGCAGTGCCCTTAAGGATATAATTAGATTGGCGGTTTCGATGGCCGATAGCAATCACTTCGAATTTGTTCACGTTAAAAAGCATTTGTCATGTGTCCGACCACACCCCAATTTTCGGAAGATCATCTTGAAGGCGGGCAGTATTTCCTTCCTTTGCAACGTTCATACCAAGTTTGGTATCGTCGGCAAATTTAAAAATCTTCGCAACTACGTCACGATCCATATCATTAACATAGGTGATGAACAGTAATGGTTCCAGGACAGAACCTTGGGGAACACCGCTAGGTACAGGCGCCCACTTAGAAGCTTGTCCATTTAACAATACCCGTTGCCGTCTGCCTCTTAGCTAGTTCTTTATCCAACCTGCTACATTTCCGTCTATGCCCAGCGCACGCACTTTGCGGTATAGGCGGCGGTGTGGTACCTTGCCAAAACCTTTTTGAAAGTCTAGTAAACAACATCCACCGCTTTATCTCGATCATGCTTACTGAAAACGAAGTGGAAAAATTCTACAAGGTTCGTTAAGCATGACCGGTGCCTTCGGAAGCCGTGCTGGGAACTCTTCAATAGCAGGTTTGACTCCAAATATGACGTTACATTGTCCACCATGATACTTTTCATAAGTTTATCGACTATCGAGGTTAAACTGATAGGTCGGTAGTTGAACGGCCTGTTTTAGTCTCCTTTCTTGAAGATCAGAGTCACCTCCGCCTTATGCCAGTCTCCACGAACGCGTCCAGTTTGGATCAAACTGTTGAAGATTGTGGTCAGATGTCGTGCCACCTCATCACGCACTTCCTTCAACACTTTAGGGAGAAACCCTTCCGGACCAGGAGACTTATTCGTCTTTAGGTCGGAGATTTTTTTCCTCTACTTCGGCTAGGGTGAAGTTCATTTCCTCTAGTTTCTCACATAAGTGAGACTAAATGGGGTGGGTGATGGGACCATGCTCTTCAGTAAACACTGAAGAGAAGTAGTTGTTTAGGAGGTTTGCATTTTCTGCATCTGAGTGCTTCAATGCACCCTCCTCATTTACCAAAGAGCCAATCGTGCGGTGGATTGGTTTACGGGTTACATAACCGAAGAACTCTTTGGGATTCTGTTTACACAGTCTCGCCACTCGGAGTTCCTCGGCACGTTTTGCCGCCCTTATAGTGGACTTCACTTTTCTTGCTAGCCTACGGTACTCGTCAAAATCACCAGAAATCTTTGACTAACGGTACACAGATCTTTTCTCCATCAGTAGTTGACCAATTTCTGATTGAACCACCTTGGTTGAACGGAAGACCGACGTAAGCTTTTCATAGGGATAAATTGTGATTGAAGACTCATAAACTTACTTTTGAAACTGTTTGACAAGTCTTCAACATTATCGCACCCTTCCCATCTCATATCAGCCAGTTCTGCACGGAGACCTACGAAATCTGCCGATCTCAAATTAAGTTGCCTCGATTCTCGCGTCGCGGATTGTACCTTGGCGACTTTAACTACAAATCTAACTAGTCGGTGGTCACTATCACCGATCTCTTCGCCTACAGAGAGCTTCTCAACGATGTCTTTCTCTGGAGTGGAAACCAAGTCAAGAATATTGTTTCCTCTCGTTGGCTCTCTCACCTTTCTCTGGTTTCCCAGTCAACTTGTGTGTTGAAATCCCCCATGATGATACCCACCCTGTCTTCGACAAGTTCTCCTAGCAGCTGGTACAGATCCCTGTCCTTTTCAACGAGTTGGGCAGGAGGTCTATAAAGCACCAGGGTCCAGTATTTGGCAGGACCTATTTCTAGGTCTACACCTAGGAGCTCATGGTAGGATACGATGTTGCATTTTGTCGAGTTGAATGTATCCTTGACATACAGCATCGCACCACTACCTTCTCTGTCAGGCCTATCATTTTAAGAAGAGTCGGTAACCGGGAATCGTGAATTCGCCTTCAAAATCTCGGTTGGAAGGTTTTATCCACGACTCTGTAATGGCCACCATCTCTGGTTCTTCCGTCACTACGAGGCCATGAAGTTCAAGAAACTTGTTTCTGATAGACTCGCATTAAACAGAAGAACTTACGCTCTTTCGTTTCCTGCTTTGTTTCTCTGTGGCGTGGTAACTCCCCTCTTTGTGACATGAGAAAAGGTCGTTCCTGGAGTAACGCGAGTGTACTAGCGTACGTCCCCCTTAACTTGTAGCCTGATACTTCTTTGGGTCCGCTCCATAACATCCTGGATCATGTTTGCGAGTACAGCTTTCCCTTTAAACAAAAGATGCACTCCGTTCCTTTAATACAGATTGTTTCTCCCGTAAAAGGTACGGTAGGGGTAAACAAAAAGGACTCCTTCTGCTGTACAAAGATCTCCCAGGCGTTGGTTTATGGAGACGTTCGTCTCGTAAGGATTGCGGGATGAACCTCGTCTTGGAAGTTTCCCGACCACGACACGTCTGCAGGTTTTCAGCCCACAGTCGTCAACTGCTTCCATAACCGACGTCAGAATGATCCCGCTAGCGCCTACTTTACCTCCTCGTATGTAGAGATCATTGCCACTTGCCATCCAGGCAACTACTGAGCTCTCAGAGATCTAGGATTTCTCAGAATCCACCCTTATTTCTGTTTCCCCTTCCTGGAAGGCAGCCTCCTTTCACACTGGTGCGAAGATGGGCCACTAGCAAGGGTTGTAGATCCCGCGCTTGGGAGTCACCGATCACGATTACCCTCGCGCATTTGGGTTCAGAGGACAGAGGCTTCCCTTTCAGTAGAGGCTATTTCGATTCCTCTTTCTTCCCCACTTTTTCGTTCTTTTTCTTCTTCTTTTTCTTCTTCGTTTTTTCTTTGGTTTATACTTTCTCTTCTGTTTTATCTACTGTTTTTACTGTCTATTTTTCTTTCCTTTCTTCCTCTTCCCTTTTTTTTGACGCCCTGGGTGACCCCAGCAGCAGCTGGCTCTGGGACGTCAGATAGGTGGCCTGTCTCTGTCGACGCGGTGCTTGAGAGCTCAACAGAGGAGCCGCCCGCGTCGCTGAGAGTTTCCTGTTGCTCTATCTTGGCTGTCATCTCTGCAATCCTGGCTTCGAGAAGACGGATTTGACTCGCATGCTCAGATTCGAGGATCTTCACTCTTTTTTCCAGTCGTCGTGATTTTTCCTCAAAAGATTTGAATAGATCTTTAAGCTCGTGCAGTTCTGGCCTTAGGACGCAGTCCGTGCAGATACTTCCAGGGTGGCATTTTGAGAATCACGCCTCCGGGAAATCCACGCACCACTTGTCCTTTTGGCATGTGGAGCACGTATATTTTAGCACACCAGGTCCTTTCTTGCCAGACATTCTGAAGACTTAATACTTTTAAATTTCCTACCAATCAGTATGTAAAAAAGGGGGGGGGGAGTTCTCCCCTCGTGAGTCGCTCCTGCCTATCGATGGGAGACGTTAGGATCTTTCAGAAGGCACGCTCTATGTACTGTTGTTCATCCGACCGAGTCGCCGTGGCTCCCAACCAAGCAGCACTGACGGTCCCCGAAGGGGCCATCGATTTCTCATCAGGTGAACAACGGAGCATTTCCCACTAAACTCCTACTAGTTCCCTTCACGACGGCCAGGATCTCGGAGTAGCGTTCAATGGATATCCCGCCACACCAAGAGACTCGATCCAAGGCTTTTTATTGGCCTGGCAACCAACCTGGGAACAAAGGGCCGTCACCTCGAATCGATGTAACCAGAGGCACCCGTCAACGGGCACTGGGAATGGTTAATAATTACGCGCCAGGAAAGGGGTTAACGGGGCACTACCCTCATCCCATTCATCGTGCCCAAACGCCTAGGACACCTCTAGTCCTAGTCTCTTGCAACCAGTGAGCGTCGATTGGCGTTGTTTATAGAGATTCCAAAGCCTCTCTTCTGACGCATGAGGTAGCTGCCAGGTCCTTATAAGTGGATAGAGATAAAAAAATGGTAAGAGTGACATGATAGGAGTAGGGTTTTTTTCTTGTTTTTTTATTTTTGTATAATAAGTGGAAGAGATAGGATAAAAGTCAAAAAAGGAGAAGGATAGAATAGAAAAAAAAGGAAGGAAGGACGCACTTAGTCTGGAACCTCGTTTCCGACCAAATCGACAAGGAAAGCCCTACCAGGGGTACCTAGAAGAGAAGTACCCACACCGACATAGCTCGAAAAGTCAAAGGTACACAAAAGCTCCCGTGACAATGGGGCGTCTCCTCTCCCTCTACTTTCTTCAGGAGAGGAGAGAGGCTAGAGAAGGAATGGAATGGACACTGGTTTAAGATAGAGCTATACATATGTAGATAAATATTCTAGTGACAGTATCAACAGATAATATATATTATATAGCAAACTTAGTGCAAGAAGTTTTGTGGTGGGGATTTAAATTGCTTTGGATTATTTTAGGCAATGGGCGAATACTATGAAGGGAACTGTGACTAAGGATTTTAGAATCTGTATACCTATATTTCACGTTGATTTCCGGCCACAGGTTCAACTTACTGTAATTTATTCTTGTTTGAAAATAGGTGGCCTCTGGTGGAGCCTGGTAAACATTTGTCACATTGCATTATGTTAAAAAGAAGAAAGAAAGATATTAAAAGAGAACAAGGCTGAATAGTACGATAATAATCATCTTTGTAATTTCAATGGTTAACCTATTATGGTTGTGCTGAATAGGCAACTCATAACTGTTGTGTTTAAATACTTAAAGCGTTAAGGATGACTTTGAATGTTTACCCCCTTATAATTGACATGAAGTAGTAAACCGATTAAGGCTGGTCTGGAATTATCACCCATTATGACTGAATCACGATAGCAAAATTTCATGGTATAATAATCGCAATGGCGATGTTATTTCAAATATGAGTGATGGTGATGATAACTACTAATGACAAAGTTACAAATAAAAGCCTGCTAACCATAAATAATGGAACGGATGTAGGTATTATAAACATTCAAGTACAGGTTCGTACAGAAGCACAGGCACTCAAATGCATGAACTTGGACCCCTTAGTCGAAAAGTCTGGGTTGTAAAATTCGGCTCTAGTGATATCTTCAGTCCTTAAATTCAATACTCTCTCTCATAGTGGGGGATGGCGGGTTATACACGTAACACATGTCTCTCTGGCAAAGGTTGGATCTTATGCGGTCCCTGGAATATATAGGATTACACGGGAAAGTATAAATGCACCATACCTGATCGCCCGTCATCTGCTCTTCATAGCTCATTCACTTCACCAAAGGTGAAGTGAACGAGCCAATCATTTACTGCGGTAACCTGACTTGATTAAATCTGATCGTGCAAAGCAAAAGCCTACATAAATACCCTTATTCATTTTTTATAAGATTATAAGCCTTTATAAAGAAATGCATTATTCAAATTTCCTTGCCAAAATTACCCTTGCCCTCGTAGATCATGACCAAAGATGGTCAGCAAAGAACTTTAGGCAAGAAAAGAACGTGTTGCTATCTCTCTCATAGTCATAGGTAGGAGTCTGGTGCTGGTCGTAAAATGCAAGACAGTTTTGTCCTATTTTTTTTAAAAGAACCTAGCGTTAAAGAAACCGTACCAATTTATTTAAATGAAACAGAAAAAAATAGTTTTAATTAGCAGACATCTATTTCTCGAAAAAGATAAATTTAAAGAAGCATTTGTATAGTGAGACCTTTAACAACTGATTAGAATTAAACAAAGTGGAGGTGTGAAATCTATACGACACGAACGAACGAACTTTAACAGAAAACGGTAATGCGTATATTTCCGTGGATCTTCGCCAATTTATTTTTTTATAATTGAATAATATATATATATATATATATATATATATATATATATATATATATATATATATATATATATATATATTGTTCAATTGACACTTTAACTACTATAAACAATGATAAGATTACTACAAAAGTATACGTTAAAACCACCAATCCTGGCCTCTGCAGGAATGCAGAAAGTGAATGTCCAGAACGATACAAGGAAAACGCTTATATCAATCGTGCCTTTACCCATTGCCATACTTGGAAAGATACACACAATGAGATTGAAAGAGCCATCCAAGTACTCGTCAAGAAGAAAATGGACCAATTTTAGTTCAAAGAACAACACATTAACGGAAACAACAACATAGAAAATAACAAAACTTTTCTTCAAGAATACGATGAACACGGAGTACCGAACCGAGGAAAGGTTAATCAAAGAAATTATTAACCGATCCATAAAGCCTACAAATACAGAACAGAAAATTACATTAATTAACTATATATTATCACACTAGACGAACCGCCACCCTCATCATGAAAAATAATCAGAACACCATACCTGAACCTAAACAAAGGACCCACCTAATATATGAGTACAAATGCAACCTAGGAGACCGTTAGAGCTCCCTCCCTGATATATCGGAATGACGGAAACTAAACTATCGAAAAGATTGACCTACCACCTAAGCAACGGCGCCCCACTTCCCCAAATCATACAAGTCAAAACCATGGAACTATTTTTACTATGCACCAGATCGCCCGCAAAACCTTTTTCTAGAAGCCATTCCATTACAAGAAAAACAAGCCAAGCTTAACATTCAACTCAATTCATACGAAATACTACCAAGCAGCAAAATTAGGAGCCGAATCACGAAGGATACCTAATCCCCTACCCCCTATCACGACCCTTCATCGCCTTGAATGTGACCAAGAATTTGACCCGCTTTTCTCGGCTGAACCCTCCCGATCCCGTTCGTTTGTACATTTGTTATAATTCATTGATATATAAACCACTGTTTTCTCTTTTTACTTGTATTTTTATTTTAATCTCTGAAGATGATACAAGTGTATCGAAACGCGTAAGATAAATAGTGTTTTACTAAAGGAATCTTTTCTTATTCCCTTTCTAACTTTAAAAACCGACTTTTAATGAATTTCGGAGAACTTATCCATCCGCGAGCTCAAGCCAGACATAAAAGCAAATATAAGGCAAATCGAAAGATGTGAAAAGAAAATCTCGAATGCGAAATTAGCCGTCGCTTTCAACAATATATATATATATATATATATATATATATATATATATATATATATATATATATATATATATATATTCAAACTCCAACTGTACTATGTTATAATAATATCAATAATGATAATAATATTAATAATAATGATGATGGTAAAATTAATCATGATAATAATAATTGTAATAATAAGAATAATGTAAGTAATAATAATAAAAATTAAAAGATTACGCTAGGCAACAAATTTTAGCTCTTTGTTTGTTACAGACATGTGTTTCTAATTAGTTCGAGGGCGTTAAATCCTAATTTGAAAACCAAAATTCTCTATCACGTCTAGATTTTGTGTAATGAACCCCACCCACCCTTTCGCTATTTTTTTCCAATTAATAAATAAAAAAAACTTTTTAGCTTGTATTTTTTAATTTTTAAGCAAAAATATTTTAAAAGTGGGTACTTTCCTTCTTCATTCTGGCTTAGGAGAGAAAGTGTACATCACTGGCGAACTTACCCCCCTCCCTCCATGTTATGAAGATTTTATAGTATTGATTAAGTTTGTTATGCACTTAAAGTTTAAAGAAAATTTGCTGTAGCCTTCTCGTTTTTCTTTGTGAGCCATCAAATTTTGTTTTTGTAAATAAAGACCAGCAATAATCCCCCATCATACGAGAGGCGGTCAATAAGTTTTGCAATTCGGATATAAGGAAACGAGATATGAGGAAAATTCTTTTATTAATTTTCAATATAACTACCCTCGACTTCAATGCACTTGCGCCACTTGTCCCTGAGGCTTCGAATTTCCGACCACCAGAAATCTCCCAACTACTCTTCAATCCACTCCTGGACGGCGAGCTGGACATCTTCATCGCCCCCAAACCGGCGTCCACGCAGTGCACCCTTGAGCTGGCGGAATAAAAAGTAGTCGCTAGGGGCCAGATCTGGACTGTAGGGAAGATGGTTGAGCTCCTAGAATCCGCCCTCGCGCAGGGCAGCTTGTGCAACTCTGGTCTTGTGGACTTTGAAGACGTTGAAGTCGATCATGTGGCGTGAGGTTTCTAGGGACCCAACGGGCAGAGACCTTGGTCTTTGCCAAATTGTCGTGAATGATGTTGATAACACTTACATGTGATATTCCAAGTTCTCACTCAATTTCTTCGACCTTCACCCGTCGATTTTCGAGGATCATCCTCTCCGCACGGGCCACATTGTCATCGTTGGTCACGTCTCACGGGCGTCCTGGACGGGGGGCATCTACAAGGGACTCACGACCATGGCGCAACTCCCTATTCCAGCGAGCAATGGTTGCATATGAAGGGTCGGTGTGCACTGCCACCATTCGTTTATGGATCTCTTTTGCATTCTTGCCTTCCTTGGTCAAAAATTGGATCACTGCACGGTGCTCAACCTTCTCTATTGTTGAAAAATTTTTGACCGACGATCTGCGATCAGCTACTTCTTCTTAAATAGACGAGGCAGGAGCGTGCAGGTGCAGGTCCTGGCTTGTCATAACTTCTCGTAACACCCCCACAAACATCCACCCCCCTTCCTCTGTTTTGCCCTACCGATTCGCAAAACTTATTGACCGCCCCTCGTATTTGGATTAAATTTTCCTTAGTACCTCGTCTCCATAACCAAAATTTGTTGATGAAAACGTTCACTATGTTCCTCACTAACCGCTCCCAGATTTTCAAGAAAAAAATCGAGATAGGAATGCAGAAAATGCATTTTAAGTGACATTCTACATCCCATCTTTTCATAAGCTTCAATTATATTGTTTACTATTTCTCGGTAATTTGTTGATTTAAAATTACCGATAAAGTTTTCAGTGACTTCCACAATGGATATCCATTCTTTGCGTTCCTTTTCATTGAGACACTAAGTGAAGGAATCATCAGAAACAACTCTGCGAATTTTTGGTCTAGTGAAAACTCCAGCTTCTAATTTTGCATCAGTTAATGATCCTTTGAAGTTGTTTTTTAAATATTAAAAGCCTTCACTTCTTTGATCCATTCTCTTTACAAAATATTTCATGAACCCTAATTTAAGTTGAAGAAGTTAAAGATGAAATTTTTGGATCTACTAGAGTATCATGCTTAACATTATGTTTGCCAACAATGTGTTCTTCTCCAGCTGGCCATTCTCGCTTTTTATAGTGATTTGAGGGCTCACACCATATGATGGAATAAGCAAATGGCATTGCCTTCCTCTTACCATTTCACCAAGCTGTCAACATTGTGTTACACTGCGTGCAGCAAATATGAGGGGCCCAATCTCTATCCTGTTCCCCTACTTTGCATCCAAAATAGTATCTGTAGGCTTGGTTCATCGCACTGCTGTTTCAATTTATCTCCGTTGTGCTACTGGTGTGAATTGCCCACGAACATAACAAAATATGTTGGGGCTGTTCACACATCTGCGTCTAGAACTTGAAGCCATGACAAGATTTCAAATATTAACTTGAGCAAACAAACGATACACAATGTGAGATCCTTATCATAAGGTTTTTATCAGAGAAAATTTTTGATAAACGTGCTATCTTCTTTACCAGTTACATGTTATCAGTAGCAGAAAAGTTATCACAAATAAGTAAGTATTAATCTGAAAATCTGATAAAATCTGATCCCCGCCCCCAGTAATTAGAATTCAATGATATTTGAGTTTCAATATTGTCTACTTTATATATATTAAAATGTTAATATATATTATTTATTAATATACATTATATATATATATTAATTATATATAGTATATATATATATATATATATTAAAAATTGCATATTGGTACAATATTGAGCAAAAGTGTGCAATGGCTTGAAAAGGAAAATTCAAAGTACACAAAAACTAGAAGTGATATGCCAATTCTAAAGACAAATTTGTAATCAACGCCTAAAACTCATCTATAATCACTTATTTTCTGTTCTGTAACAAAAATCATGTTACACAGTGTTATCAGATAGGCATGAAATTATAGCTTAGAAATTCACACAAATGCACATTATTTTCCAAAGCTAAAAGTGGAATATATGACAGGCCTTCCATTTTCTCCAGCCCCTTCTTGCGAACCCTGAGTCACTGCTTCAGCTAACCCCTATAGCAACAACAAGCAATCTTCCCTCTTAATCATCCAAATTCTTTAATACCGCCGACTAAGTTCCTCTGTTTTATTTGCAAAAGACATTCATAAGTAAACCCTGTCGGGCTCCACCTCTAATCTCCTTGAATTATACACTATTGGTTAATACTAGGGTATGAGTATCCTCTATCTTCAGACATGTATTCACATTGGCTCATGCGTAAGAGATTTCCGCCCATTAACCTTATGATAAAGTTAACTGGATAGTTATTGTAAAAACCATCCCACCGTTGGCTCAATTGTAAAATCTAAAAACTCTGAAACTAAATTAAATATGACTGGACCATTATTATAAACCCCCTTCTACTATGTTTAATATTTTATGTAACCTCACTCACTTGAAATGAGCCTATACAAAATGATAAAACTTCTTGTGAGAGAGAAGAGAATCTCAGACATAAATCCACCACCTTGAAGTTGTCTCATTACGTCCTTCTGTTCCGTGTAATTCGACATAACAGATTCATATCTTCAAGCGACTTGTAGTCTCCTCCTCCGTTGAGTATCGTGCCTTCTCCAGTCGTAACAGACGACGTTCCGAGCATCGTCCCTCCTTCAGTTGTAACAGACGACGTTACCAGCCGTTAACTGGCGCAATCTTAAATACCAGTCGCAACATATATATATATATATATATATATATATATATATATATATATATATATATATATATATATATATATCAGTGTGGGAAATCGAATCGAATTCGAATCGATAAAACTTTAAAATCTATATATTTTCAAATTCGAACCGAAAAGAATGAAAAACTTGATTTCGAGCTTGAATCGATTATAAATATAAGTTTGCAGTGAAAACGTAAAGTATCATTAATAAAATAATTTAGGAATTCTAAGAAATAACAGTGGTTTAACTTGTGAATAGTAGGTAAATGTATATTATAATCTTTCGTCCTAATCCTAGTGCTAATCTTGTTTTGGTAATCACAGAATGACCTAAAGCTAAACTTTTCTCCTGTTCCGAGTTTTTAAATCCCGAAGAGATTTTAAATTTAAATATATGTTCAATATATTCACCATTTGACTCTCAAGTTTGTTTTTAAAAGAGCCTAAATTGTTCTTATAAGATATTATTTGTATTCTGTATGTTTATTGCATAATATTTCAATATAATAATGAAAATTTGTAATATATGCTTTACCAGTTTTTTGCACAATATTTTAATGTACAATGTTTAAAAATGCTTCGTGGGTTCTGTATTTTTATTGCATAATATTTCAATAGAGAAAAAAAATGTAGTATCCCATTAAAAACTTCCATTTGACTGCGGTTTTTTCATCCTTACATACAGTTCTCGTGCATTGGGACTTTGCGAATATTTTACCCATTAATTACAATAGAAAAGTACACAGTGAATTTGGCCATCTGGTACATATACATAGCTATATTAAGCAAGAAATAACGAATTTACCTTAACTCAATCAAAATGTGTAATAAGAGGGAAAAAGGTTTTCTAAGTTACTTTGTTATAAATTATATTTTAAAAGAAAAAAATCATATAGAACTCTTGAAGTAATAGAATTAAGCATTTGAAATGCAGGTTGAACTCGAACTCGAATCGAATTCGAATCCAATTCCATATTTATAAATCGGAAATCCGAAAAATTTGAATCGAAAAGAAAATACAGAGAACTCGAATCGAAATCCGAATTGATATTCATTTCAGTTCAAAGCCCCAATATATATATATATATATATATATATATATATATATATATATATATATATATATATATATATGAGGCCTTTCGGGGACGAATATTATGAGGAATTGAAAATGAGATGGCTAGAATTCCATGAAACGTTTTATTCCGACGTTTCACCGTAGACAAACTTCTTCAGAGAATTCGGGAGGTCATCTCACCTTGGTCGTCTTGCCATGATAAGACTGGTGAGCTTGAGTTGTATTTTTATTGCAGAGTAGGATTTAATTAGTCCCTCTTGTTTCCTGTTGTGCAACTCCTTTTTGATAGCAATGGTGACTCCGTCAAATCTCTCTTTGAACAGTTAGTTGCTATGATGTTAAATTTCCATATCTTCATTTTACCTCTCTGTCTATTTCATGTCCTGATATTAGTATTTCATCAGGGTATAATTTAAATAAAAATATTTCCGTAAATTTAAACTTTATATTTCCATCTGTTTGGATTTATTTGTACAATTTCTAATTTTCGTCTGTCCATGAGGGAAGGTTTCGTTAATTTCCTGTTCCTGATAGTTTCGGGCTGTTGTATTTTGCGTTTTTTCTTTCTCTCGTTTTGTTCTCCTCTACACATGTATTCTGCCTTTCCCTTTAGGGAGGTTTAGTTAGTTCTGTTGGGGCAATGCTCCTTTTCGATTTTGATTTTCTAGTTTTCTGTGCTTTTCTTCTTGTTAATTTCACTTCCTGAGAGAACTTTTCGGCGCTAGTTTCTAAGTCGGTTTCCTATCTATCTGTTTCTTCGTCTTCTTTTTCTCATTTTCTTTCGTTTGTTCCATCATTATGTTTATATTGAAGTTCGCTGAAGAATCAACTTCTTCGTGGAATTTCATTGGCTCGAGTCCATTTTCCTAGAGCAACTCATTGAGTCACCTGGCATGGTTTCTCGGCTTCTCTATGTTCAGGATGTTTCCCAGAATTATGCATAAATGTCAGTATTTTCGCATTCAATTTCCGATCAATATTAATTTGGGTTTTTATTATTGGTTGTGTGTGTGCATGTTTTCGTTGTTGTAGCGTGCATGTCCCGTTGTCCATTAGATCATTCTTGAATTTCCCTTGCCTTCTTCTTTGCAATGTCCTTCCTTTTACGGCAAGACATAGCTATAGTCCGGTGGGATCCTCTGCAGTTATTGCATTTTTTCGTTGCATTCTGACAATTTAGGTAGGTGCGACATGCCAAGCCAAATTCCGAGCACATCAGGACGTACTTTTGGAGGTATTCCGTGATAATGTGGTTTCCCATTGCGTAGTAGGGGAAGTAAATTTGCAGGTTTATGAAGGCGTCTCTTTGTATGTTTGCCCGTGGGATCGTCATGCAGAATACAATGAATCGTTTCTCAATGATCTTGGAGTCTAGTTCAGTATTTTCACACACGACCTTCAATACGTGTGTGGGTTCTCTGAACTAAATTACCTACTTCATGTATCTTCAGCTATGGTTGTCTTTGTTCCAATTCTTCTTTTATCTCTTATGATGAATGTGATCCAAACAAAGGCTCTATCGACAGACCACACTTCTGTTGGCGGTTATCTGGAGTGCAGTTTTCGCTTCAAGATCCAGTTTCTTGAGGGTGATGTTTCCTGACGATGATAGAAGTTGTTCAACGTCGTTTTTTTCGTAACATAACGATAACTCCCGTCGCCATTTCCAAGCACTTGGTGACATCGATTTGGAGGACGGTGAAATTCCTCTCGGCATCTTCTTGCTGGGAAGGGACACCCTTTCTCCTATATCAAAAAGGACAGAATCTATAGGTCTAATCCCAATTATTTGTGTACCTATTGGTTCTTTAATTACCTTCTTAGTAGCGCAATCCGCAACTCTCATACCTTAGTAGGCCTACTCCAATAGACGCCTCTCCAAGGTCTCCTGCTCGTGTCCTTAAGGGAGTCCTTACTTTGTGCCCGCTCACGGGGCTTCCTTCTGGGGTTCACTACACCGATCTATCAAAGAGAACTGAGTGCAGTGAAGGTTGCGTTATGTTGCAAAGATATGAAAAAAGTGGGAGTTTAAAAGCAGGAAATGTGGATGTCCCGAGGGCCGCACCAATAAAAAAACCCTCTGAAAACCACATCTTATACAGAACAAAATCAAAGAATTTATTAAGCAGACGCCTGGCGACAGTTCTCAACAAAATGCTTATCAAAATCAGAGGTAATGGAACTAACACAGCAAGAGAACGTCGTATAAGTGATCTTCTGTGAGCTGTGCACCAGTCTTAACCTAACCTCCTAACCTGAACTAAAAAATTAACTTAACCTTATCTACCCAGAAATTAACCTATCCTAAAACACAGTCTTGAGAAAAAAAAGATGTTCTAACGCACGTTTGAAATGATGGAAGGCCCAAGAAATGAAATGACGGGTTACGCGCGATGTTAATTTTGACAAGTGGCCACGGGCCACACGGAATGGCTTCGCGGGCCGCATGTGGGCCTCGCACCGCGGGTTGGAGACCTCTGGCTTAGAGCATATGATAGTCCAAATGATGTTTTAATGTTTGGGTGCATCTGGATTCAAAGGCACCTAGTGATTAGTACTCCGCAAAAGTCCGAGATTAGTAGTTTAAGGGTACCAATGGAAAAGCGGCTCGATAAATTAATAGGTATTTGTATGGCAGTGTTAAAATGCGAAGCTAAAGTTAAGTTTAATTTGGTGGGAGCTAAAATTACCGGCTCTAAATCCAAAGGATTAGCCGATACAGTTCTGAATAGCACGAAGGTTAATGAGAGTTAAGCATAGGACATATGGACAGGTCAGTAACGTTTCGCGATTGCAAGAAGCTTAGACACGTTTAATACATCTGCAATCTTGGCCATTTAACTTGTTTTGCGTGTGGGAAGAAAAAGCATAAAGCTAGTGATTGCAAAATGAGACAAATGGGAGGAGAGAGGGGTGTTACGTTTGTGCTAAGGAAGGGCATATGGGTCGCAATTATCCGAATCGGGTAGGTAACCAGAGGACACCTGTCACCAACAAGATACCTAATTTGTGGTGTAAACCACTTTGTTAAGGACTACCATAGGGATAAAATAGTATGTGGTAATAAGGTTTCTACTGCAGTGTTTCCAAACTGAAGGCCATGTCACATTTGAAGGGGTCAACAAGAAAATATTAAAATTTAGAGGGTCTACAAACTCATGAATAGGGACACAGGACTCAACTTACTGAAGCATATAAATTATAGTTAGGTTAATAGGTAATTTTAATTTATGTAATAAAATTAAAATTTCAAAAACATTAATAGTCAGGGTTTCCACCTCTCTGCACTATTGAGAGTGAGCTGAAAGATGATACTTTAGTAAACATTTATAATTTAGAGAAATTGCAAAGTAATATGTAAGTTAGATTCACAGATTTTTTCAAAAATGGACATTCCAGGTTGGATGATATACCCATTGGGGTTTAATGCAGCTGATGTTGATATCCGATTGCAAGAATAATCAAATACCTCAGGCTAAATTTAAAGATGAGCTTAGGATCTTATGGATACGTAGTGAAATTGTTATGAAAGACTCATTGCTGTTTCGTGTTTATGGGATCGTAGTAGAACTGTTTGCGCTAAAGGAGTTAAATGTTTAGAAGAGCTCCGTTTTTCTTTAGGAAGAAAGTTCGACACCATCCTACCTTGTTTTTGGTTTATTCAGGTGCAAGTTTGAATTCGATTAAGTGTTGTGTGCCTTGTGAGGCGAAAGTGGAAGAGTAATTTTAGAGCCTGTATAAGAGGGTGTTTTGTTAGTTAAACTTTGTATTATGGAATGAGGTGGTCCTTTCCGAGCAGGTATCCGATTGATGGTTCTCCTTTTCTGAGTGAGGAATTCAACTTTCCCAAGAATAGTCAAACGGGGCGATGAGGGAAAGACAGCGTCACACAACTTTTATTAAGTCAATACACAAAATAACTAAATGATGAAATCTTTAATAATTCTCAACTTAAAAAAAGATAACCTCACTTATAGATTAACCTAGCCAAAATAATTCCTTCGGAGTTAGCCAAAATTCAACTGGCTATATGTAGAATTACAGAGCGCAAAATTCTGAACCATGGAGAGGGTCTTCGAAAATAGAGTCGTCCATTTAGGCCTCAGCGCAATGGTAGAGAGCGCATGCGCAAAGGTGGTACTGAAAGATTTTCTAAGCGTGTTACTTAAATGCCGACCCTGCGTTGTAGGGTAATGTTCAATAAGACGGGTGCCAGCATTTCAGACTACTCAACCATGTCATACTTTTTGGAGCGTTTTAATAGAGTTATAGGAAAAATAAATGTTGGAAAAAAGGCAGAAAACGCTTGCGCCTGCTGACGAGTTTGGGGTCGTTAATCTCTACAGTGACCAAAAGTAAACATGTTTAAAGAACCTACTCCCCCTAAACTTCTACATCGTGGCTCGGAAAATAAAAATTAAATAATAACCTTAAAAACAAGCTTCCTTTTCTCGCTATCTTCAAACGAACGGTCGTAACTTAGGCCTTCTCGTGGCATTCAGAGATGGCGTCGTTGAAGGATTCTAGCGCCCCAGAATCGGGTTAAAATATTAAATTTTGGGGTGCGATACTTCCTCTCTGCAATCAAAAAATATCACTCGTAGGGCACAATTATTACAGCGATACGAAGAAGCATGACATGATTTAGTAGCCTCAAAAGCTTGCGCCCGTCTTATTCAAAATTACCCGTGTCAGATCTTTCAACGGGTGTTTCCTCGAGTGTTCAGCATTTTTTCAACGGATGATAAGGGACTAACTTTTCGTGAATAAAGTATGTCCAAGGCGTGCAGAAAATGCAGAGAATAACGATAAATTTGACTCTGCTCTGAGACCTAAAATAACTAGTCACTGGTTGGAGTATTGCGAACGTGAGAAGAAATAAGCCGAAAATGCTACGAAAATCAGGCCGCAAATATAGTACCATAAAGAGATGTGACATTAGCGACAAGTGAGTTGCCACAATAACGACAGGGACTATGGCTCAAACCGAATTTGCTAAAATTGATTCATAAAACGGCTGGCGGAAACAGAAAACGAAAATATTAACCTGGTTAAAATTTATGGGGAATTGGAGCATGGCTCCTAAAATCCTGCTCAAATTGGCGGGCGAGAGTAGGCTTAGGGCCTATCTTTGAAGCGGTATTTAACACTAAAGCGGAGTGTATACCAGCATTAATACTAAACGAAAGCACAAATAATAGGTTTAACTTAAAACACGCGAAAAAACAAGAGAAAATAATTAGAATGTAAAGTTATTATTATTATTAGATGTTCTTGTTACGCTCTACGCGGACGACCTTTCGATCTCTTTTGGCGCGGCCCAGATGCCAACTCTGGAATGTCGACTCCAGCAGGCATTGAACCAAGATTTGCAAAAAAACCCGAAATTTTCAAAAAGCCCAATAAAACCTGGGTTTTATTCTGGGGTTTTACAAATCTTGGGTTTTAAAAAAATAAATGCTACAAGCATTAGGATAACAGAGAAAAAGAATAGCTATCTCTATTTTTATATAATATTAATAATTAATTAGTTTAATAATTATATTATAGTAAGAATAGATCACAGTAACAGATCACTGATCGAGAATTTGGGGTACCCATGTCCCATGATAGCCATAACCTGTAGAAGGAGAGATGAATTATGAGTCAGTATCAGAGAAATAACCTTAATCTGATACATATTTGTTGAAATTATAAACATAAATATGAATTTGGAATAAAATAATCATAAGTAGCATTCATTTCTTGAAAAAAGAGTCATTTTGAAAAAAAAAAAAACCTCGGGTTTTAGAGAGCTGGGTTTTTTTATTTGCCCACCCGGGATTGAACCGCGTCTCTCGCTATGCCGAAGCGCACAGGTTTCGGTTTTCTTTGGCCAAGACTAAGGTGGTGCAATTCTGCCGCCATCCACGACTTAACCCTGACCCAGATTTGTTTCTTAATGGGGTGCACCTGGAAGTGGTTGAATTGCCCCGTTTCCTTGGTCTTTTATTTGACCGATGCCTCACCTGAGAGGGTCATATTCGCAGCCTTAGAATCTGTTGTACCCTCGCCATGGATATTCTTCGTTACGTGACGTTCAGCGCTTGGGGCGCTGATAGGGTTACTGCCTTACTGTTTTTTCGATCCTTTGTTCGTTCGAAGCTCGACTACGGGTGTGTGTTTTATGCATCCGCAGCCGAACATCTATTGCGGAAGGTGGACTTGATCGACCACCCTGGCCTTTGCTTGGCGACCGGTGCCTTCTGCACTTCCCCTATTTAAAGCCTGCTTGTCGATGCTGGAGAGATGCCACTATCTATGCGCCGTGCACAGTGCATTACTCGCCCTTATCCACAAGCGCAGCGTCTCCCTTTGTCGCCAACAGCTCTCAAAACATCGGCAGCTGATCTTGAAGGTGCCTATGCTGCCGATAGACGCAAGTCATACCCTAAGCCATTTGGGTTTAGGGGTACGGAACTCCTTCGAGAGCGAGATATAGCTCTCGGGCCGGTGGCACCCCTGGTTCTACCCAGAACGCCACCCTGGAGGATACCACCGTTGGCCATTTGTCGCCACGCCTCTGCGCCTAAAGCTTGCACAGCACCTAGAGTATTGCTTTCGACCTTTTTGGAGCCGGGTAGATGTCGATATTATATTCTGCTGGGTTTCTGGACATGTAGGAATTGCGGGGAATGAGCGCACTGACGAGGACGCCAAAGAGTCCGCAAGGACTGGGAGACCGGACCAGCGTTTCGCTCTTCCACATCCAGACTACATGGCAGGAATACCGGCAGCTCTTCGGACTGCTTAGCAAAGAAGATGGGAGACGGTCCAGGGGAACTTAAAGTTGCGTGCCATTGCGCCGCGACTGTTCCCATGGACCTATCCCCTAATGCCGCGACGGCTTTATGTCGCTTTCTGTCGTTTCCGAATCGGGCACACTCGTGTTACGCATCGCCATTTGATGGAGCGCTCGCCTGCGCCCTATTGTGGAGGACTACGTCGTCATCCAGACTGTTCGGCACATTCTTGTCGAATATCCTAGTCTGGGTGATCTTCGCGCACGTTAGCTGTCCCGGTACCGGGATAGGCGAGGTGGCTACCGCTTGTCCCTTGTACTCGGGATGGGTTGGTGCACACCGACCTGTGGACTTTTAGACTTTTTAGAGGAGGCCGACCTTCTACCTAATATTTAATATTTGACTATCATTCGCGTGCTCCTTCGCCGATGGAGGACGGGCCTTCCACCAGCGACGGAGCTCGCTTTATATATTTTTGTAATTTGTTTGTTTTTCTTTTTTTCTGTTTGTATTTTTTCTTTCGAAATCTAAAATTAAATTTATCCTACGCTACAAGTTTTATATAATTAAAAAATAAAAAAGAGTTTTCCGTTTATTAACAATTTACACCCTAATATTACTTTTACCCAAGAAATGAGATTAATAATAGTTTGCCTTTTCTAGACATTAATGTATCCCGTACCCACTCTGGCATTCATACTAGTGTCCATAGAAAACCAATTTCCACAGGGCTGGGATTAAATTTCTCTAGTTTTTGTGATATTGCGTACAAAATTGGTGCCATTTAAACACTCATCTACCTACCTTTAACATTTTAAAATAATATTTTGTCAAAAATGACTACCCCTTATCCTTAGTTGAAATATGTATAAGGAAATTTCTGTTTAGCCTATATAACCCCTCCACTTCTTTTATTGTCCCCAAGGAAATTAGGTTCTTCATGTTGCCAGACATCAACTTTTTAAATGACCGGCTCCGGAAACGCTCATCCACCATTTTAACGAGTTTTTATTGTCAAATAAATTTTAAATTTATATTTATCAACAAAAAAAATAGTGGCAAATTTTTAGAGTAAAGGATGGTATTTCCACGCAGTTGAGATCGTTAATGTTATATAAATATACTTGCCCCAGCTGTAAGCAGGGGACCTATATAGGAAGCACGGTGCGTTCTCTCCACGCAAGATACTTTTCCCACATGGGCTTAAGCTATAGAACCGGTAAAACATTGAGCAATAAAGAATATTCTTTCATCAGAAAATATGCAATAGATTGTAATACAGACGTATCTACAATAAAGAATCTGTCTGTATTAAATACAACCACCCGAATTTAAATAATGACGCGTCATTCTTTCCATTATTTATAACCTAACAACCAGCCAATTTGTACTTAATCTTAAATTTCCTGCCCGTTTTCACTTCTCATTGTGATCACACCATGTAAGGTAGTGTTCTGATTTTTTTTATTTAGTGCAGTTACGTTTATTTTGTTGCGTTGGATTAATATAATTTCGTTTCAAATATTTTCTACTGTACTTACCTCACTAGTTTTTTGTTTGTGTTTTTCCAATTTCATAACGTTCATTTTAGTATTTTACTGCCCTTTGTACTATTCTTAATTATATTGAATTTGTACAGTAGTATAGATTTAATTTTAGATTATTTGTTTTATAGCTTCTAAAGATGGGTTTGGAAATAAAGTCGCCATTCGTATTTATAAATCCCCGGAAGCAATTGTTCCTGGAGATTAGTAACGTCCCCTGAATCCACCGAAATAGTTATATTTTTTTCCAGCTTGTTTCCTGTGTTTAGATATTGTTTAGTATTTTGTTCACCTTATATATACTGAACTCCTTGCTTGGCTTTTTCATTACTCAGTTGAAAATGGCATCAATTATAACTTTACCGAAACTAGTTCTGTTGTTATGAATAAATTTTGATTCAAATATTGTGATTTACTATTATTTTCTCACTGATATATATCACGCTAATGTTATATCTTCTAATATATATATATATATATATAAAATGAAAAACTCACAAAGTATCAAGTGAGGGTAGCAAATGAATGCAATGTCCCGCAGGAAAAAATGAAAAGGTGTTTCCAAGTACTTTCGAACTTTATTAAGTTCCTTATCAACGATAACTACAAGAAATAGTATTATATTAGAGGTATATATACAAAAGAAAAGTATGAAAGACCGCTTCAAAAACAAGAAATCACCAATGAGGAAGAGGGAAGGGGGAAGGTAAAAAAACACATTAAGAATTACAAGAAGCAGGTAGTAAGGTCAAACTGAGAAGACGGAAAGGGTAACAGATTAAAAGAAATGAAAATAGCCTGACGAGGGAGATTATAAGACACGATGAGCAAAAGGGGGGAAAAATACAAAGTACAAAACAGAGCAGTGACAATTAAAAAATACAAAATAATAATAAAAAATTAAAATAAAATAGGGGCCACATAACTAAAGAATGTATATAAAAAAACTAGGAACGAATGACAAAACTAATTTCTGTGAGTATTAATCTTTTAATTATAGCATCTATTTTATATAAACCAGGGTAAAGGTTAAAATTATCACATTGGCTTATAAAAGCACATTCAATGATATTCCTTTTTATATGGTCATTGGAACGATAAATAAATTTGGCCGAGTTCCAGTTAATTAAATCGTTCTTATCTGACATATGGACATCCAAACCAAGAGAAAAATTTTATTTTAAAAATCCCGATATAAAAATATAGAGTTATGGATATATATATATATATATATATATATATATATATATATATATATATATTAGAATATATCATATTAACGAGATATATATCCGGTGCAAGAAATAATAAACCACAAGATTTGAAACCGATTTATTAACAAACAGAACTAGTTTCAGCTTTCGCCATTATCAACTGTCTAATCAAATGTAAGACATATGACTCTAGTATATAAAGGCGAAAAATCAAACTAAACAAAATAAAAACAAAAGAAATAAAATGAAATATAATACTAAAAGTGTGTTACTATCTGTTACTGATGCACCAACTTCGGTATCCTTTGAGTCAGATGAGGAAAGTGGTTAGGAAGAAGCAGAGAAGGATGACAGTATTAAAATACAGAGGGGCCCGAATTTTGATGAAGCACACTCCTCTAGGCCACATCTCATAACACAAGGAAGACTCTATGACCTTGTCAGGGATCTGCAACTACCCAAGAATAAGGAGAGCTGCTAAGCTCTCGTCTTCCACAGTAAAGTATTCTAACAGCTGATGAAAAATGATCAAAATTTCGTGACAGTCAGCAGCGGTTTAACGATTTCTTCGTAATGGAAGGTGATTTAGTGGCCTGCAACAATATTAATGGTTTGATGGAAAAACTTGACATCAAATACGAATCCAGACACTAGAGGCTGTTCAATGATTCATCAAAAACGAGACAGAAAGGTGCCTTGCTGCACAACGGCAATAGTGAACCATCAGTTCCTGTGGGATATGTACCACATATGAAAGAAATTTATGAGAATATAAAGCATATGTTGCAATGCATAATATATAATGAAAATCAATGGTACCTCTGTCATGACTTAAAAGTTGTTGCTTTTGTGATGGACTTGCAGGGAAAATACACTAATTACAGCTGCTTTATGTGTGAATAGAACAACCGTGCGAAGGTCCCCACTATATCCGGAGAGACTGGCCACCTCATCAATCATTGAAGCCTGGGATGATAGATGTTAAACACCCACCTCTCACTGAACCAAACAAAATTTTGCTACCACCATTATGTAAAACCTATGGACAAATCTGGTCAGAGATTCAAGGATTTAACATCAAAATTCCCCTCACTGAGCGACACTAAGATAAAAGAGGGAGTTTTAATTGGTCCTCAAATTCGAGAGCTTCTTAAAGATGGTGACTTTGAATCCCTCCCTCATGGGGAGGAGAAAGCTGCTTGGAAAGCATTCAATTTAGTGACGAAGGGATTTCTTGGAAACAGAAGGGAAGGAAACTATGAAGAATTGTGGATAACCTCATCAAGGTTCACAAGAACATGGAATGTAAGATGTCACTTAAAATCTACTTTTTGGACTAACATTTAGACTTTTTTCAGCGAAGGGTGAGGCAGTTAGCGACAAACATGGTGAAAGGTTTCACCAAGATATTTCAACCGTGGAAAATTGGTACCTGGGCAAACGGAGCACAACAATTCTTGTAGACTATTGTTGGACATTAGCAAGAGATGATTCTTCAGCCCTCTATAAGCGTCAAGCAAAAAGGAAGAGTGTGGATATGGATTAGAGTTTAAAACATAATGACACATATTGTACGTTAGAATAAAATAATCAAATATTACATGGCGCGTATATTTAAACCTATAGCCAATAAGCATTTTTCAAGGAGATATTTGGATTCATTGAATGAAAATACATAAGAATTAACTAATCTCATTTACGAAGCATCCAACTTTTCAAAAATTGTTGACCAGTGTAATGATAAATTTTGAGTGACAAAAATTTTAATTAGTTCGTCAATATTTAAATAATTGAAGAGAACGAATCGGGTTGCAGTTCCACCCCTGAAGTCAGAAAACGAATGAGTAACGGCTCATTCACATAGGAAAGATTTGGTTACCAAAGTGAGGACTTTGTTTCCCTTTTGATAGAAATTTCGAGTTTTCCTTTTCCCCTAGGCCCTCTTACGTAAGACTTCTGACACCCACAAACATGTGTGATCAAATTTATTTCACCCATGTCAATTAAAGCCAAGAGCCTACTTCAATTAACGTCAGTCGATTAGTAAACAAGCCCAATTGGGTCGTTCCATTTAAAGGCATATGCGACTGAAATCCCTAGACCCAAGTATAGGAAATTGGCTGAATAGTCTGGAACAGTATTTTCTGAGGGATAATATTGTGTTTAATAACAAAAAAAGAATAGAAAAGCAAAACATTCTGTATATCCATCTGATGGGAACGCTCAACTCCAAATTAATACTATGTTTTACTATCAGCAGCCACTTGGGACGAGTTTAGGAAAGAGTTAAAAGAAGTGTACAGCGATGTGAAATTGGCCCAACTTCTATGGCCAATCAGCAATGCATTTTATGCGAAATAGAAAAAAGAGAAAAGGGAGGATTTCCACTATTTCTTCGCTCGCTCTTGCCAGTTTGCACCCACAACACTTCAGGCCGCTGAAGAAAATTTAAATCTACACTACACAAAGAAACACGTTATTATTGGTTGATGAATACGGTCAAGTATGCCAACTTCTCCCCATACCACATAGGATATTTCAGTAAAATGTTTCCCTGGATGTAAATCCTATGTAACCATTAACAAATTTAAAGTAAGGTGTTTCGAACAAGATCAGGGTCGAAGGACACGGGAGAAAGAAACAGGTATGAATATGGTATGGTATCATGGTGTGAAACCAAATCAGCTTCGGAATATTTTACCCAACGACAGCTACAACCCCAGCTCCAGCCCCTGCCCCAAAGGATCTCCACTCCATAAAACTTAGCCCTTCTAATGGCGTAATAAGAATGATTCCATTGCAAAAGTAAATTTCAGGCTGATCCACTTTGTTACAACTGCAAATAGTCGTGGTCATTTAATGCGAGAATGTACCTACCCTCTATATTGCTCGATCTGCCGTCAGTACGCCATAGCCTGGGCAGCGTTTTCATGTAAAAGTCAAGCACCTCCTACAACAAACACCAAGCAATACGCTTATACCCCCCTAGGTATCAGATGTTAAACCAAATCCCCGCATTTAAATACTCGTGGCCCGCAAATGAAAAATAAAAGACAAGGAAACCCAATTGGATATTTTGAAGTTCCGTCGTTGAGATTTCGGAGTCTCCGTTGTTGTATGATAACTCTCAGTATGTACAGAGTGAGTACATGTTCCCGCCTCAGTAGCTCAGTCTTACGATGAAGTACCAACGGAATAATGTTCCTCAGATCCTGTTTTTGTCGAAGCGAACAAGGTGAGGGAGTAAGTTAAGCCTCGTACCCCGATAAGTTGCTAGACTCCTTTTACCCATCCAAAAGATTAATTTAAGACAAGGAACTGAAAAATGATTTAATAGTTAGTGGTAAAGTAAATAATGTTAACCGTCTAGCTTTACTAGACAACGGAGTTTGTACGACTTTAATAAACATATGTAGAAGTTGTTGAGGATTTGCAACGCCTTACGAACCACTTTCACAGAGTTACGCAGCCTCAATTCCAATTACTGGGCGTAACGAGCCAAAAATTCAAGTCTTTTCGAGAGATTGAATTGCATCCTGAATCGAGTAATTCATTCTATCGCGCCAAGAGTTCAATTGTCGGAGATGATATGAGATTTTCGCCAAGTTTGATACTAAGTTTAGGTTTTGTGGTAATAAATGCGTGGATAATTAACCCAACTGTTAACACAGTTCGTTGTAAAGGAGACATGCATACTCAGATGGACCCTGTGAATGTGCGCAGCCTGATTCTAAGTATGGAGAATATAATTTACTTGTAAGAAGATTGAAACCAGTTAAGAAAGGTGCCAATAGTGCAAAGGTAGGCATCTGTGGTACCGATGCTCAAAATAAGTCAAGGGAGGCCCCAAGAGCTGCGATCCCTAAAAAGACTTTGGTAAGGATACAGAGCCAGGCAAAGGGCGATCCAAGCATCCTTAGTTTAAAGGAGGTGAGCCAAGAAACGGCTGTTCTATGTATCTTTAGTTTAAAAGAGAAGAGCCAAGAAATGGCGGCTGCTCCAATGATCCTTTGTTTAAAAATGGAGGACACAGAAAGGGGTGTTCTAAGTAACCATAGTTTAAGAGAGAAGAGCCAGGAAAGGGCTGCTACAAGAATCCTTAGTTTAAAAGAGGAGAGCTAAAAAAAAGCTGCTCTAAGGAACCTTAGTTTAAAGGAGAGTCAGGAAAGTGATGCTCCAAGGAAACCTTATTTCATAGGAGGAGGGATATAAGTCTTTCGACTAGAAGTTTAGGTTCGACCTCAATCACTCTTGGTTTTTTACCATTTTCAGAGGAATTTTTGTTTGTTTTTTATATCCCTTAACACTGCTCTATGAATCATTTAAGCACAAACACGAGAGATGACTGTTGTGTTACACATAACAGAATATAGCAAAGAAGAAATTTTAAATTGCATATATAGGCACTTGTTATTATCAGCTTGTCGCAACAACACATGCTAATTTATTATCATTTCTTAGCAGGTATTAGACCTAAGAACAATGCCAAAGATAACACTGTTTGACAGTCGTAAAATCACGAGGATCTATTTACATGGTGTGCAGTGCTTCCTTAGGAAATTTCAGGAAACTGGAGAAGTGTTTGACAAATTAAGTCTGGCAGGCCTAGAAAATGAACATGATCTAAGAGTTGTTTCCTTCAGAAATAGGAAAGATTCCATCAAAGACCGGACATAAGACCTGGGAAGTACATCTTGCCCTTCAGTTGATCCTTTTACCATTTGCCCGAACCTCATCAAAAATGGTATCAATGAAGGTGTGGCTGTCAAGAAGCCATTCTAAAGGAAGAAATACGTCGATGAAAGTCTGGGGTATCCCAAATTACACAGGAACTGGACAGAAAATCAGTGACGAGAGGTTTTATGGAGTGATGAATTGAAATTGGAAGGATTTGGTTCGAATCGTCGTCATTATGTACGGAGCAAGATAGGAGGTAGGTACAAAAGTAAGTGTGTACAACGATCCATAAAACACGGTTGATGCTCTGCCATGGTTTGCGGTTGTATTGCAGCTGGTGGTGCTGGGATCTTGGTAAAATTGATAGAATTATGAATGCAGAAAATACGGTCAGACTTTGATCTACCATGCAATATCATCTGGATAGTATCTGATTGGCAATGACTTCAATTTGCGCATTAGGATCATCCCAAACACACTGCCAAAGCAGTAAGAGCTTAACTATCTTCTATAACTATATTTTAGAAACGTGATATTTTGAAAGGGGGGAAATTTAGTTTCGAGTTCCTTTTTAAAATTATTATAATTGGCGAAGTTCAGGAAATTTATTAAAATTTAACCATGGCTTTTTTTTTTTAGATTTTAAATTTTAATCTTAGTAGCGAAGCGTAAGCTCCCCCCTTAGGGGGGATAGGGGCAAAGCCATTGCCTGGTATATATATATATATATATATATATATATATATATATATATATATATATATATATATATATATATATATATATTGAAATAAATAACTCACAAAGTAGCACGTGAGGTTTGCACTGAATGCAATGTACCGCAGGAAAAATGAAAAGGTACTTTCGAACTTTATTCGGTTCATTCTCAAGGATATATGTATATTTTGAAAATTGAAACCTCGTTAAATTTAACTTTGTTATCTTGTTAAGTCCATTTGAAATTCCATACAAATTACTATAAATTTAATCCTTTTAATTCGCGTAGAAAAATCTGATACCTCGAAGCAAATTTGCGGGCTCAAGGTGACCTTTAGTTGGGCTTAACTTGAAGTGTTAATCTTAAAAAATCTTGCGTCATTTTAAAAGCATCACTAATCCTATGGGCTTAGACATTTCAAAAATTTTATATGAATTCATAAAGGTTGAATCCTAATCACGAATTAAGCGAGCAAGGAGTAATCAAAAATTTTAAGACACATTACAGAAAGCAAGTAATACAGAATCTTCTCCGTTGCATTTAACGCAGAGAAGATCATAACTTGTTTGTTTTTGAGGCATTGCATTATATGTAAATTTCATGGAAAGCAGCGAAATCATCAATGATTTCGCACTGCTTTCCTCATGCTGGGCTTTATATAAATCTGGCATATAAACAAAAAGTAACGACGGAAAGATCACGAAATGGAAATGATTCTACAACAGCTATATTCATAGTTGAGGGTAAAAATTCAGATTTTGTCAGCGCAGCCAACCATCCTCTGACTTCAGAAACTTTAAATGAAGATGAAATAATAAAATAAATCAACCCCTTACAGTAAATTTGACAATGATGACCCCGTAAACCTCCCTTCATCTGTGATAAATGTAACGAAAGGTGTTTTCATGTGTAATGAATTAGTATAATTGGTGAAGTTGCAAAAAAATGAAAATTATATTCGTCATAAATCTCATGCTTCAAGTAAGCAAAATTCAAGAGTAGAGTTTTTAATAAGAAAAAAAACAGGCAATGGCTTCGCCACTTCACCCTACGGGGAAAGCATGCGCTTCGCTACTAAGATTAAAATCTAAAAAAAAAAGCAGCTATGGTTAAATTTTTAGAAATTTTCTGAACTTCACCAATTATAATAATATAAAAAGGAATTCTTAAACATAATTTTCTATATGTATCACTATAGAATTATTACTGTATTTACATTTTAGAATAAAAACTGTAATACACGTTCGGTATATGCATTTTCCAGATTTTCAATTCTGTTAATTACAAATTTAAAAATATATATATATATTTAATCTCATTTGTGTGTAAAAATAAAATTGTTAAATAAAGCATCGTTTTCTTCTATAGTGTTTACATTTCGTTCTCATATACATGGTTAATATAACAGAAAAATCAAAAGAACAGTTTTTTCTGCATAGACTTGCAATCAGCCTCTCTCCCAAAGTGTAGGGGCTCGTGTCACCCATCTGAGAGAAAAAATGAAAACAATATTAACAGAGAGAGAGACAAGACTTTCGCTCATCTGAAATATACAATTAAAACAATATTTTAAATACAAAATTAAAACAATATTTACAGTGGGTAACAAGACTTTCGGAGCACCCTGTAGATTAAGGATAACTCAAACATTCGGTTAATTCGAAGTAATCTGTTGGGTGCTTTAGACTTCGAATTAACGAAGTTTTACATATGGATTCGGAAAAATGTACTTGACATAATAAGAATAATTAAATCATTCACCCGGGTTAATTTGGGGATTACGGCCCCCATCGAAATTTTGGGTAATTCATATATATATATATATATATATATATATATATATATATATATATATATATATATATATATATATATGTCGAGGAATAGGCCGAGGGGTGGTTGGAGTTTTCCCTGACTCATATATATATATATATATTTATATATATATATATATATATATATATATATATATATATATATATATATATATATATATATATATATATATATCCTATTATCCCGAATGCGGAGGGGTCGTCGTACTACTCCTTATACTTCGTTCGGCCCGTGTCCAGAATGGGTTTATTGACTCTGAGTGCTTAAAGGTTGGCTACGGAGGGATTGGAATGAACTTTGCCAGCAAGCAACCCAAAGGAAGTTAGATACACAACAATATGAAAGCTTTGAGAGATAAATCAATAAGTGAATCTCGGATATCTCACTTGGCTTGAAAATTACTATTCACCATACAAATCCATATACACTTGTAATGCTGGTAAGCTTCGCGGTCAAGTCGAGGAATGTGAAAGGGAAGGGTTACCTTGGAACTTGATGTCCGGGTGGCGCTGGTGAGTGAAGGTGGTGAGATAAGGGGTGGAAACGATGAAGTAGGTTCTCCAGGGATCTACCTGATCCCACATTTCCGTTACGATTCTTGCTGAAAGAAGGCGGTGACGGGAGCTTCTTGTTACAGAGAACCCCACGCGTAGGGTCACGAGAAAAGCTGAGATGCAGTTTTCTCGCTTAGGAAACCAGACTGAGGCTGTTTGTAGCTTCGGCTCTGACACGTGAGTACGAGCTTGGGTCCGCACTGCTTTGAAGACCAACTGGGTAAGGAGCCTCCCTAACTAGGACCGATCTCCTCTCTGAAGACTTGATGCTTGCACGAATTACCACTACACCGATAGATGGCAATTCCTTCCCCGCCAGACGCTGTGCAAGCTCTACTACTGATGGTTGAAAGAATTCGTCTTTTATACTCGAAACTGGGGAGAGATTCTCAGGGCGCCGGAAGTAGATTAGATGTCAAGCTACTCCATTTCGTCCTTTATATACTTCCGGCAACTATCGGAAGCGAAGATGGGCTCCCATTTATGGATAAACAGTCCGGCAAGGAACTCGGTGGTTAGCTGAAATGGCCGGCAGTTTCTTCCGGCTGAAGACAACCAGATATTGGGCCAGAAGGGAGAGGGTTGATGAGCGGCCCGCCCAGAAGGGAGGTGGGCAAAACTTGGGAGCATTATGCTATTCTACTACATCCCAACCATCACGTGGGGACATTATTCTGAAGTGGAGCGAGGGATAATGTCACAAGATATAACCTACTCGCAGGTACAATCCATATCCAAAATAAGATCCCAAAAAACATACATATGCGAAACACACAAAAAAATGAACATAATGAAATGGCACTATTTCGCAACAAGGTCTTAGAAATTACAGTTATACTCGTAACTAGATATACATAAAAAATAAATAGAACATACGTATATACACTAGAACAAAAAAACAAAACAAAAACGGCCGGACAGTTCCGGTTAGTCACCACAACTAGGGTCTTCGTCTATCGGATTGCGTGATAAATTATCAGCAATGACGTTATCCGTTCCTTTTACGTAAGATACATTGTGTTGGTATTCTGACAATAAAAGAGACCATCTCATAAGTCTGCCGTTCTGACTTTTACAATTTTTTAAGTAGGCTGGTGGCCTATGGTCCGTTTCGACAGTAAAAGGTCTACCAATCAAGTACATCCAAAATTTTTGAATGCCATAAATGATTGCTAAAGCTTTAAGTTCTATAGTAGCGTATGCTCTTTCGCGAACCAACAGTTTCCGGCTCTCGTATGCCACTGGAAATGGAGCGGAGACCAATTTTTTCTTTAGCTCGCCGAAACTCGCATTCGCGGCAGGGTTCCATAGGATGGGGTCTGGTGCGGCCTTTTTAAGAAGGTCATTAACGGGTGACGCTATGGAAGCGAATTGGGAGATGAACCGCCGATAGAAGGAGACGGAGCCAAGAAACGAACGAAGCTGTTTCTTGGTTTTAGGGAGTGGCATGCCTTTTATTGCCTCAACTTTGTCCTCTTGGTGGGCCAATTGTCCCCCTCCTACTTTGAACCTTAAGTAAGAGATAGTGCTATGCTATGGACGACTTGATTGTCAATCCGTGGATCCTAAGCCGGTTTAAGAGTGGGCGGAGGGATTGAAGGTGCTGCTCCCAGGTGCGTGCGGCAACGTATACGTTGTCAAAGTAGAAAGAGACATTGCTTAACCCATCTACAATTTTTCGCAACATCCGGTTATAGTTACTGCAGGCAGTGACCAAACCAAAAGGGAGACGCGTGAATTCCATCAACCCTTTTTCGGTGGGAAATGCAGTTTACTTCCTCACGGATTTTCGAAGCGGGATTTGATGGTAGGCTTTGCACAAGTCTATTTCAGAAATGTACTTGGCCTTCTTAAATAAGTGCAGGTTCTGGTCGATAAAAGGGATGGGTTCGGCATCGAATACCGTGATAGCATTTAACTTTCTAAAATCTACGCACATATGAAAAGATTGATCCGGCTTACGTACCATCACTATCGGGGAACAATAATCCGACGAGGAGGGTTCAATTATTCCTAATTTAAGGAGGTTCTCGACTTCTTCGCTAAAGTGTCCTGCAAACACACCTTCGTGTGCTATTTGAAAAATCTTTGCAACGTAGGCCCTAGGCACGCAAAGGGCCTTGCACGGGGAGCCTACTGGATCCGGAGAAGTACGAAATAGCAAAGCGTCTTCTATCACATACCTCACTTTTCGGTCTCCACGAACCGATTCTGTCTCTCCTCGTTTAGCCTTTTCCCATAAGGGTTGGGGAGAAAGGCAGTCCTATGGGGAACTGATGAATTGGACGTTATTCAGTCCCTCGTAATCGGCGGTGCATGGAGGCTTGAGAGACGTGGAGGGACAGGCATCTCTATCAGAATAAGCCCGGGGGACGACAGCTTGCGACACAGCAGTTGGGGAGAGCTGCACGCTCTGGCCCACCAACACTGCACAAAACTTAATCGGGGCAGCTACGACGTCGGTCAAATCCGTAAAATAGCGGCATTTTACGTGACAACGGACCACTGGAAATTTATTAGCCCTTCCCAAGAAAAAGTGTAAGACAGCGAATTTCTTATGTTGTGGGTCCACGGGGGGAAGCAGCTTTTTTGACACCACTATACACGTACACCCTGTATCTCTCACCAGAGCGGATACTCTACATCCATTAATGGACCCGGACTTGAATTTGAGCCCACCATAAGAACTGTTATTAAAAAGAAAGTTCACCTGGTGCTCCTGAGAGGTCTACGAAAATGGCAGAGGCGCAGGCGCGGTAGACTGTTCGGCAGCGAGAGTTGCGGAGACTTGGTGGACCTGTTGTCCAGGGGCAAAGCGAAAGCTGGAGTTTTGTGGACACTTAGATTTATAGTGACCAGGGGTTCCGCATGAGAAGCATACAATGGGGTTACTCCGGTAGGGGTTACTCGACGGAGCATTAAAAATTGGGGGGGTTTCACCTCTTCGTGCTTCTTATGGTGGTTACCTTTGGGTTAAAGGGGCTTCGGATTTTGACTAAATGAGGGGGTTTTCTCGGTTGTGATTGTCCTTGGTTCTTATGGGACGGCGGAATTCTCTTCTTTTGTTCCTTAGGATAGAACTGATGATTTGTGGCGTAGAGATCCGCTTTTTCGAGGGACTCGTTAAAGGAAGAGGAACGCCTATCTTGCACAAATTGACGGATTTTCGCTTGATCTTTACTTAACTCACGCTCGTTTTGACGAGTTTTCTCCCTCTCTTCTCTCTCTCTCTCTCTCTCTCGCTCTCTCCTATTTCTTCTTGTCTTTGCCTCTCTTCTATTTCTCCTTGTCTTCGCTCCTCATCTATTTCTTCTTGTTTTCGCCTCTCTTTTTATTGTCTTCGTTATTCTTCTCTTTGTTCCTCACGTTCATTCCTTTGTTCGTTCTGAACGTATTCGATCAATTCCTTGCCCTAAAGGCCCCAAACTTGTCCCTGCTTATGGAACATCTCAAATGAGGAGGAAGACATCTTGGATACGCTGTCGGATCCGCTGATTCACCAAAGAGCTTTACGACCTAACCCAGATTATACGGCGGTGACATATAATATACACAATAATAATTAAAAAAATAACGATAATACAAATAGTTACTATGCTGGGTGAGATGCTGCCAGCAAGAGTTATCGAGGGTGACCTAACCCTTTTATATTGTATACCAACGATACAAAAAAGAAAAAAAAATTAAAAGGACACGGGGTCAATTCTTATTTCACCAACAAAATTTAAAATGTCTGATTATTTGTTTTATCTAACCTTGGGCACTTGGCAATTAGAAAAGGGGAAATTCAAAATTGACGGGTTCGAAACAAACCGCACACCTAATGACACCACAATTAAATATGATATAATATATATACTATATGTCGAGGAATAGGCCGAGGGGTGGTTGGAGTTTTCCCCTACTCTTATATATATATATATATATATATATATATATATATATATATATATATATATATATATATATATATATATATATACGAGGGGCATTCAATAAGTTTTGTGAATTGGTATGGCAAAACAGGAAGAGGAATGGCTGTTTGCGGGGGTGTTAGAACAAGTTATGACAAGTCAGGACCCGTAGCCGCATGATCCTGCCTCGTCTATTTAAGAAGCAGTAGCTGATCGCAGATCGTCAGTCACAAATTTTTCAACAATGGAGAAGGTTGAGCACCGCGCAGTGATCAGATTTTTGACCAAGGAAGGTAATAATGCAAAAGAGATCCATGAACGAATGGTGGCAGTGTACACCGACACCACCCCTTCCTATGCAACCATTCATCGCTGAAATAGGGAGTTCCGCCATGGTTGAGTCCCTTGAAGATGCCCCCGTCCAGGACGCCCGTCAGACGTGACCAACAAAGACAATGTGGCCCGTGTGGAGAGGATTATCCTCGAAATTCGACGGGTAAAGGTCGAAGATATCGAGCGAGAACTGGGAATATCACATGGAAGTGTTATCAACATCATCCACAACAATTTGGCCATGCCCAAGGTCTCTGCCCGTTGGGTCCCTAAAAACCTCACGCCCAATGATCGACTTTAACGTCGTCCAAGTCCACAAGGCCAGAGTTGCACAAGCTGCCCTGCGCGAGTGCGGATTTAAGGAGCTCAACCATCCCCCTAACAGTCCAGATCTGGCCTCTAGCGACTCCTTTTTATTCCGCCAGCTCAAGGCTGCAATGCATGGACGCCAGTATGGGGACGAGAAAGATGTCCAGCTCGCCGTCCAGGAGTGGATTGAACAGCAGATTTATGGTTGTCGGGAGTTCAAAGCCTCAGGGACAAATGGCGCAAGTGCATTGAAGTCGAGGGTAGTTATATTGAAAAATAATAAAACACTTCTCCTCATATCTCATTTCCTTATATCCGAATTGCAAAACTTATTGACCGCCCCTCGTATATATATATATATATATATATATATATATATATATATATATATATATATATATATATATATATATATATATACAAATAATGTGCTTTGAGAGATAAATTAATAAGTGAATCTCGGATATCTAACTTGGCTTAAAAATTACTATTCACCATACAAATCCCTATACACTTGTAATGCTGGTAAGCTTCGCGGTCAAGTCGGGGAATGTGGAAGGGAAGGGTTACCTTGGAACCTGATGTTCGGGTGGCGCTGGTGAGTGAAGGTGGTGAGATAAGGTGTGGAGACGATGAGGTAGGTTCTCCAGGGACCGATCAGATCCCACATTTCCGTCACGATTCTTGCTGGAAGAAGGCGGTGACGGGAGCTTCTTGTTACAGAGGGCCCCACGCTCGTGAACTCCGAGGAATCTTGGGTGCCTCTGTGAGGGGGAGGAGAAGTAACCTATCGCCCCCCTAGGGTCACGTAGAAAAGCCAAGATGTACTTTTCTTGCTTAGTAAACCAGACTGAGGCTGTTTGTAGCTTCGGCTCTGACACGTGAGTACGAGCTTGGGCCTGCACTGCCTTGAAGACAAACTTGGTAAGGAGCCTCCCTAACTAGGACCGATCTCCTCTCTGAAGACTTGATGCTTGCACGAATTACCACTACTCTGATAGATGGCAATTCCTGCCCCGCCAGACGCTGTGCAAGCTCTACTACTGATGGTTAAAAGAATTCGTCTTTTATACTCGAAACTGGGGAGAGGTTCTCAGGGCGCCGGAAGTAGATTAGATGTCAAGCTACTCCATTTCGTCCTTTATAAACTTCCGGCAACTATCGGAAGCGAAGATGGGCTCCCATTTATGGATAAACAGTCCGGAAAGGAACTCGGTGGTTAGCTGAAATGGCCTGCGGTTTCTTCAGGCTGAAGACCACCACATATTTGGCCGGAAGGAAGAGGGTTGATAAGCGGCCCGCCAGGAAGGGAGGTGGGCAAAACTTGGGAGCATTAGGCTATTCTCCTACAATATATATATATATATATATATATATATATATATATATATATATATATATATCAGTGTTGTGAAATCGAATCGAATTCGAATCGATAAACCTTTAAAATCTATATATTTTCAAACTCGGATCGAAAAAAATTCAAACTGAAAAATTTTTGAAAGCTCGAATCGAAATATAAACTCGAACCGAAAACAATTAAAAAAATCGATTTCCAACTTGAATCGATTATAAATATAAGTTTGAAGTGAAAAGGTCGGGTATCATTAATAAAATAATTTAGGAATTCTAAGAAATAACAGTTGTTTAACTTGTGAAATGTAGGTAAATGTATATTTTAATCTTTTGTCCTAATCCTAGTGCTAATCTTGTTTTGGTAATCACAGAATGCCCTAAAGCTAAACCTTTCTCCTGTTCCGAGTTTTTTAAATCCTGAAGAGATTTTAAATTTTAATTTATGTCAAATATATTCATCATTTGACTCTGAAGTTCGTTTTTAAAAAAGCTTAAATTGTTCTTATAAGATATTATTTGTATTCTGTATGTTTATTGCATAATATTTCAATATAATAATGAAAATTTGTAATATATGCTTGACCAGTTTTTTTGCACAATGTTTTAATGTACAATGTTTAAAAATGCTTCGTGGGTTCTGTATTTTTATTGCATAATATTTCAATAGAGAAAAAAATGTAGTATCCCATTAAAAACTTCCATGTGATTGCGGTTTTTTCATCCTTACATACGGTTCCCGTGCATTGGAACTTTGTTAATATTTTACCCATTAATTTCAATAGAAAAGTACAGAGTGAATTTGGGCATCTGGTATATATGGATAGCTATAGTAAACAAGAAATAGTAGGGTAAATAACGACTTTACCTTATCTCATGGAAAATGTGTAATAATTATATTTTACGAGAAAAAAAAAAGCATATAGAACTCTGAAGTAATAGATGTAAACATTTGAAATGCAGTCTGAATTGGAACTCGATCGAATTCGAATCCAAATCCATATTAAAAAATCGAAAAGTCGAAAAATTTAAATCGAAAAAAATATATAGAGAACTCGAATTGAAATCCTAAAAGGCTGTTTTGGCAAACACAGTCTTCCTCAAAGCCCTCGGAAGGAGCTCTTCTCACACACACGAGAAGGTAACATTTAAAATAGGCGTTCTCTCAGAGAACGCTTATAATAAGTGTTACTTTCTCGTGTACGTGAGAAGAGCTCCTTCCGAGGGCTTTGAAGAACACTGTGTTTGTCAAAAATAGCCTTTTAACCTCATAATTAATTGCGTTACTGAAATATTTTTTCTTAATATATATATATATATATATATATATATATATATATATATATATATATATATATATATATATATATATATATATATATATATATATAATGAAAAAACTCACAAATCGGCACGTGAGGAAAGCAATAATATGAAAATTAACCCACAGGAAAATGAAAAGATGAATCCAAGCACTTTCGAACTATATTTGCAAGTTCATTTTCAAGGAATAGCATGAAAATGGAGAAGACAAACTTATATAGGGTACAAAGATAGGAAGGGAACGCCCATCACATAGTACAAACCAATGGAAAAAACACCAAAACAAGACAGAAAAATACTAGGAAAAAGAGCAATAGGCAACTAATAACAGGCATATGCATCCCTAAAACTATATACACACAACAACGCCATGTATATAAATGGAATATGGTGGGTAAAAAAAAACAATTTTAAAGGATTATCATTAAAGGGAAAACATTTAGGGCTAAGAGTTATCCGCAGTCACAACAGAAACATGTGGTGGGGGAGGCAATGCGAATGATATTACACTAATAAAGAGTGACAACAGGCTGCCTTATGAAGTGATTTCATTTAGTACAAGTTTCTTAAAGCAGGGTCGAGTTTAAATAAGCCAGGGGAAATGTTTATATTGGGTAAAATGCCAATTAAGGAACACTCAACAAAATTCCTTTATCATTCCACTGATTTAACAAAAAGAAATATTGTCGAGTGTCTTTTTTGTTGGGTGATTGCAATCGAATCATATCCCATTATATATTATTTTTAAGGTAATTTCGAAATGGCGGGCTTTTCTCACATACCCTCCTTTAATTGTGGGGGTTCCTCCCGCAAATTTTAAATAAACACGTAATATTCCTAATTCGAAAGCTTAGCATTAAATTGGAATTCAAAAGGTGATTGCTATATGTCGTTAGGCCTCTAGTTTTTATACTGTGTTGCTTGACTTCGATCATATAAGTCCCCCCCCCCCGAATGCTATTTAAATCAATCATATTTTCTTTAAAATTGATATAATATGAAATGTCCATATCATATTTTAATTCAGACAAAAAATCACTTCAAATGATATATTATAATAAATACACTAATGTGATTCCAACTCACGGTGTATCTCCTAAGATGGCGGCCAATCTATTTTTCGTCATAACATCATAATTAGAAATTTGCACACATTAAGTAGTAGAAGGGGCATATAGAGTATATTGCATTCGCGTATTTTTTTTCAAATAGAGATATTTATAACAAAGCGCTCACAAAATTCGAGAGTGGGCATAATCCCCAAATTAACCTTAATCTGCTTTTAGAATTAAATGAATTACTTACCTGAAATTCCCTCTATTTTTTTATCACTAACTCGATAATTTAAAAAGGGGATTTTTTTGAGTATTTGAATAATAATTTCATCTTAGTTTGGTTATGACTTATTCACTAACTTTAATTTAGGAAGGGGATTTTTTTTAGTATTTGAATAATAATTTCATCTTAGTTTGGTTATGATTTATGTTTTTTTATCAAAGTAGTTTCGGTAAATATGTAGATTAGCGGCCCGGCCGAAAAAAAATTTGTGTGTAGATATTATCGTTCACTCGTGTCGGAATATTCATGCGCGTTTGAGTCCTTTTCGAATTATTATTCTATAAACAATTAGGATTATATACCCCCCCCCCCAAATTTAATGAAACTCAGGTTCATCGTAGTGTAGTCTCCCCATTGTGTTTACCCCCACACGAGCCGTCAACTTAAATGTACTCCAAAAATGTGAAACATTTTGGAACACGGACGAAATAGTACGTCCCATCGTTCGCGCCTATAATCTACATATTTACCGTAGTTTCTAATAATTCTTTTATTATATCAAAAAACAAAATGGTGAAGTTCAGAAATAAATATAAGTATCGAAATTTTGTGAATTTTTTAAAACCCAAAGAATTACAAATGGTGAAGTTCAGAAAAAAAAATTTATATATCTTCTTCTATAACTATATTTTAGCAACATGATTTTTTGAAAGGGAGAAATTTTGTTTAGAGTTCCTTTTTAAAATTATTATAATTGGCGAAGTTCAGAAAATTTCTAAAAAAACTAATCATGGCTGCTTTTTTTAGATTTTAAATTTTAATTTTAGTAGCGAAGTCATTGCCTGGTTAATGTATACTTCAAACGAGTTAAGAAATTCGTTAGGGATATAAAAACTACGATAATTTCATTAATTTCTTTTAAGAAAATCGATATTTTATATTTGCTTGACATAATCTGAATAATTAAATTTGTTTTTAAGTGACTATGGTTTTCGAAATATTAAACAATTCTTATGACTTAAAATATAAAATTTATGATTTTATAAATTTATGAACAACAAAAAATATAATATTACTTAAGATTATTAAGCAAAGGCAATATTAGACTTTTAATATTATTATAGTCAGTACTAAAAAGTTAATAGAAAACTAATATTTAACAGAAAATGTAATTTATTGGATAACTAAATACTTTCCCTCGAAAATAAATAATGAGAATATATTTTCGTTCCACAAGTTTATTAATTTTGTTACTTTTTTGTCGAAAATATTAGTTAAATTTGTTTAATTCCTCATGGTCTTGAAAAGTGCTTTGTAAGTTTTAGTGATTCATTGGAAAGTGTCTCTGAAAAGTAAGGGCACAATGCGCCATCACACTTTCTGCTGAAACGAATCTAAAAAAAATGTTTGATACAAAGCTAGGGAGGTTTGTTGAAGCTACCCGAATAAGTTACCCGATAATGTTACCAGGAATGTTATCTGATGCAAATACCCGTTTATGTGGTGGTATAAGTTATTAGTTTGTGGGTGCGTGGTTGGTAGGTATAAGGGCGTGTATTGAAGAGTCCCGGCTGCTAATGGGCTAGACGGGTGACTAGGACTTTAAGCAGTGGGCCTATTTTACGTCTCGGTCGAATTGGTTCTGACTACTTATAAATTCTCATGAGGGTTATGTGATAGTCTAGGCTTACCGTAGGTGGCTTGGTAATCGGGGTAAGTAAAGGACATGGAAAGGACGCGGCAAAGAAAATACAACTTTATTCTTAAATTGGCCTACTAAAAGGGGCAAGTGGAAACGTCTCGAGTTCTTTGCGGTCAATGTGTAGACTTTCTGTTTTACACAAAGTATCGAGTCTTACGGGGGCAGGAGTTCGGCGAGGAAACGGGATTCCTTAACGCTACTGGGTCCACGTGGGGTGGACCCAGTGATCTAGGTTGTTCGATATTTCCACCCCTTGGGCCGAGTTTCCGACAGCTCTCTGTGTGTACCTGTTGTGCCTACATATTTCCCATAGATTTAACATTATTGCCCCCTCTTTTGCTTTGCATTAATACATTAATTATTGACTAGCGGTTTAGCATTATTTACAAGTATACGGCTTGCTTTGCATTAATTAATTATCAACAAATGGCATATTATTTTAGTGTTTGGTTTGTGAGCCCATTTCAAGATTTCATAGGACCAACGGGTGTTCAATTTGTGAGATTCCTTGTTGGCTCTACTCCACCTTGTAATTGGGCGTTACAGTACCTAAATAGCCCGTAATCATGTTGTTGGGGATTTTTAGGCCTTTGGGGATTCTTCGACATCCCACCACGTTTTATGATGATCATTTATCATAATACGACTCTTTAGTTTGAAATCCTTTGTCTCTGACATTATTAAACCATGGTACATGAGGGCGAAATCTTCAATGACCGTTCACACGACAGGAAAACATTGCTTGTTAAGGTGTATGGCATTGTATGATTGGTCGAGGAGATTAGATATTAATAAGAACACAAATCTTTTCTCACAACTCCGATTCTTATCCTGATTTAGGAGTATTTTTAGTCGCGTCTATGAGTTACTATGTATGTCCGTAGGTCAACGGTCGGATGGTAATCGTTTAATTTTACGATGAGTTTATATATATATATATATATATATATATATATATATATATATATATATATATATATATATATATAATTAAACTGGTGTCAGGTCTTTAGGGGCAATCGACTTGGTTGGACCAATCCACCCACCATCTAGTAAGGGCCATAGTTATGTCCTCACTTTGGTTGGTTTGCCACCAGGTTCCCCGAGGCTATCCCACTCAGGAAGATCGACAGCATTTCGTGTGCCGAAGCCCCTATCTCCATCTTCTTCCGCGTTGGATTACCGAAGGAAATATTGTTGGACCGTGGCTGTCAATTTACCTCCCATTTAATGGAGCAGGTAAGAAAGTTACTCATGGTAAAGCTCCTATTTACCACCCCTATTTCACCCTGACAGGAAATGGTATGTGCGAGAGGCTAAATGGGAATCTCAAGGCCATTTTGCGGAAGATTTGCGCCAAGCAGCCAAGAGAATGGCATCGTTATCTGCCAGTGGCTCATTTTGCGTATAGAGAGATACCACGTCGCACATTGAGGTTCCCGCCATTTGAGTTACTATAATGTAAGAACGTTTAAGGTGCCTTAAGCATTCTCAAGGAACTTTTAACTAACCAAAAAGTAGATCTGGAGGTTCAATCATCGTACTCGTACCTAATGGAACTCCGCCAGAGGTTGGAGAATGCGCCGAAATCGCCTAACAAAATGACGACGTTAACCTGAATAAATATAAGACTTACTTCGACTGTAAGTCCAAAGATAGAAGATTTAAAACCGGTGAGAAAGTTCTGCTATTGCTCTCGACCGACCTTAATAAACTGCTAAACCAATGGAAGAGCCCCTACCAAATTATCGAAAACGCAGTCCCGTCGATTATTTAGTTGAAACACCCACAGGGAGGAAGCTTTTCCATATCAACCTCCTGAAGAAATATCATCGGTGCGCAGGACTTAACCAAATAGTGGCGATAGACGAAGAATCGCTCATTGAATCACTTACCCCCTGGACCACCTAAGTGAAGTACAAATTGCATGCGTAGAGCAAGACAGCGAATATCCCTTGCTCGTACCAGATGTGATGGAATCCTCTTCTACCGAGCTTAAGATAGTGACTAGTTATCAATCTCTCCTAAATCAATTCGGTGTTGTCATCTCAGACATTCCAGTTTGAGCACACTATTCAATTGACCACCCAGGAGGTTATTAGGTCCTAACCGTATCCGTTACCTACGCATTTGAGAGAAGCTTTCAATGCCAAAGTTGAGAAATTAGTAAATTTAAAGATAATTTAACCTTCAAAATTCGATTACTGTTCCCCGGTCGTCATGGACAAGAACCCCGATAATTCATATAGGATGTGCATCGACTTTAGGAAGCTAAACGCCGTTACTGTGTTCAACGCAGAGCCGATTTCCCTTGTCGACCAAAATCTCAGTCTGTTCGAGAAAGCGAAGTATATTTCAGAACTGGATTTGTGCGAGGCCTATTACTAGATCCCATTGCGGGAAAAGGTTAAAAGGTACACCGCTTTCCCGACTGAAAAGAAGTTAATGCAGTTTCGTCGGGTCTCCTTTGTTCTCCTCACCGCCTGCAGTAATTACAATAGGATGATGAGAGGGATATTAGATGGGCTACCCCAACTATCATTATATTTTCATATTATTTACGTGGCTACAAATGAATGGTACCAGCACCTGACCGCTCTTTAAGCGCTGCTGCAAAGGCTCAGTGACCACAATTTGACAATTGGTCAGAGCAAATGTCATTTTGCCTTTAATATATATATATATATATATATATATATATATATATATATATATATATATATATATATATATATATATATATATATATATATATATTTATATATTTATATATATATATATATATATATATATATATATATATATATATATATATATATATATATATATATATATATATATATATATATATATTATATGTATATGTCCAAATCAATTTCGGTCAGAAACATGTCTTCCTTTTGTATTTAAATAAACTTAACTACAATTATTTTTGGAACCGAGGCAGATGTGCCCTCTCCTGAAAATTCAGTGTTTATAATCAGGATTGTTGTAAATTATATTGTGGGGGAGATAATGATCGATCTATGTACATTTTATCAGTCTCTCTTGGTATTTATTCTGTGTGTATTTATTTGGTATTCTTTTTTATTATGTATCATGTATTCCTTTGCTATTTTTTTGTGTGATGCGAAGTTTGTTTTTATATATATATTTTGTATTCCTTTGGAATTTAGTACAATGTGTTCTTTTATTTCGTGATGCGCAGGTATTGCACCCTATTTTCCATTTCCCGAGATGTCCCTTCTTCTGGAAGTTTCATCTTAAGGGAGGAGGAGATATCAGAGAATGAGAGAGAGTCACACGGAAGAAGAGGCCTAGGTAGTATCTCACAGACGAAAGGCCCTTCAACCGGCGTCTTTCGGTAAACTTCTGGGTCAATAACCGAGCGAGACAAGTCAAACTGGAGCCTGGAATCTAAATCAGCGAGGGAGCGCTATACCCTTGGGATCCAGAGTGGGATCCACTTCCGAAGCCAAACAAATCGCTTCCGGCGAAGTCATATATATTTCCCAGCACGGGAACGAACAAAGCAGTATTCAAGCAGGAGTCAGGCACTACTCACGCGGTATCCAAGCAGTAATAGAGAGGATTAATTGGAATCAGCCAAAGAGACGACGCACAACTTCTCAAGTGACTCCCCGGCACCCAAAGGGATTGCAGGCAAGAAACCAGTTGTTCAGAGCTACGGCCTTCAAGGACGTAAGGACTCATTCTGCAATAACCGTGCCTTGCAAAGATACTCCCTCGAACAACCACTCAAGCCCCCACCCCCTTCTCTTGGAAAATCGTAAGCCTATTACATTTTTTTCTATCACCGTCGAAGAGGCTTGGTGCTTTCCGACTACGAAGTTTCACCTCATCATCTCCTCTTTCGGGTAAATATTGTGCTACTCACAGCTTGTGCCGAAGCATTCATTGTAAATTCATTTTCTTTTGCTGAACGATTAGTTTTTCCCATAGTATATCATTTATTGTTCAATTCTTTTATTTGTTTGTATAATAGTAAAGATTATTTTGTTTCCCTTGTTTAAATCCCAGAACCACACAAAAAGCCATTGAACTATTTGACTAAGTCGGTCAACGGTAGAAAACGCGCTCGCATATCAAACGCACTTAAAAGGGATATTCTCCCGCCTCGTCTTGTCGCCTCTTCCCCCGCGTCTAGGGAGGGCAAGCGAAGGTCAGTGAAGTCTACCTGACCTTCGACAGGGTGCCATGTGCTGTAGCATCTCGTCTAGTCAGTTGATCCCTGGGTGGAAGGCCCCAACGCCCTATTACAAACACCTCCCATCCATTTTTACCATACACGATAACATTTACTAGCTCTATAGTCAAACCCCTTCTCTTACAAACGCTTATTCACATAATCAACCCAACTTTTACAAGGTCTCCAACCCTTGTAAAAACCCTGACACACAACCTCCAATATTCTCTTCACAAGTCTAGTCCTTCCCATTCTTCTAACACGCCTATATCTCAGAACGCTTCGTCATAACCTCGCTCGCACACTTATTTACGTAATAATCATCTCCTACCCATTCGTTCCTCACTCTATTCATACCAAAGCATCCCTCTCAAATAGTCCATTTGCTATGCTCTCTTTCGAGGTCTTTCATGCTCCTTCAATTACGTAGTTTCACTCTCATACACGAACAAGTACACCAGCACATAGTTAACTGTAGTTTCTAGCATATTCACATTCACACCTTTAGTATTGACTAACGATCTCATCTCTCCAAAGACATAGCTACCATTTAAATCTTTGTGATCTCATCAGGACTACTAGCACTTGCAATTCCACCTAGATGCTTAAAACTTTGTCCTTATTCAAGGGTAACATCTAACACTCATTATCGCATTCCAACCTCACCATCCACCTCAAATACTACGTTATTTTATTTTGCATTTATATTTATTCCCTTTTCAAACATACACTGTCTCAAACTCAGCCACTAACACCAGATCATCAGCATATAGCATCATAGATATATCACATCCATCGCAATTTCGCATCAAACACACACCACTTTTATTCTCATTTGGGATTTTCACATTAATCCATGAATGAAATTATTAAACGGCTATAGGAAGATTACACAATCTATTCTTGCCCCAACACTTGTCAAACAACTTGCTTCGGTTATCTTTCACCCGAAGTACATATCACTTCTAGCATGAATACTCTTGCCGCTATCAAACAATTTACCACTCCTTGCATTTCTACAACCTGTCATGATACTTCCGTATCTATACGCTCTTAAACTTTCTCCAGATCCATGAAATCTAGTATACACTTCACACCTCTTATCTATTGTTTTAAAATATCTATCTCACTCCAAATATTTGATACGCACACCCAATGAAAGCTCCAAACTCTTTTTACTGATCCCTTATCAATCGCTCAGTTATCAATCTTACACACCCAATCAGAATTTTTCCATACACTTTACTTACAACCCTCAACAGACTTATCTCCCTCTATGTAGTTGTTGCAGTCACCTTTCTCCCATTTAATCTTATACACCAGTACTATTACAACACTACTCCAGACTTTAAACACTATTTCACTTTAAATTGCCTTAAAACATAATCACCAAACTCATTCCAAAACAATCACCACCACTTTTTAGCATATCAGTGAGCATATCATCTATTCCTGTTGTCTTTCAATTTTCAGGTTTTTCACACTAATAAAACTTACATGTTTACGATTCCTAACCCTAATAAAACGCCCCGTTTACACCCATGAAGCCAATATTCTCATTTGCTTCCTCTTCATTACATACATTATACATCTCGTGAAAGTATTCTTGGCTTCCATGATACCCTTCCTGCACACACCCCTGATTACTTACAAGTACTATATCATTCATATCCTTCATGTTAACCCAATTATTCTTCTCTTAGTTTTTCAACTTTCTCACTTCTTTCTAGGCTACATAAACTACAACCACACACAATTTTATCCTTACAAATCTCAGCTTCAACCCCACCAAAAGTCTCGAGCTCACACATTCATACCCAACCATTACATCATGTAACCTTTTATTAAAAAGTACTGCTACGCCCTAACTACTCCTACCACCCTGACGAACAGATAATCTCATTCCATCTCACACAAACTCTTCATTCCCTTTCATATTTATCTCACATTGGGAAAATATCCGCAACCTTCCTCTTTTAATTACATCACATTCACCATACCCACTCGGCTTAGCCAGTGACACGAATTCATTGGCATGACTGGACGTGGACCGTGACGCCTCCGCCTATTACCGCCATAACATGTAATGCTCGAAGCGACAAAGCTTTCCTGTACGCGGCTTGCCAGACATCTACCTAATACATAATAATCACACATATTTACTTCATTCAGTTCAAGTTTATAAGAATTAGCAACAATAAGGTTATTCTTTTCTTAGAGCATTAAATACGTCTGAATATAATAAGAATTGGTATGCTTCATCTCTTCTCACACTTATTATTCTCGATTTGCTGAAAGAGAATATCATCATCATCGTCGTCATCATCTTTAAAAACAAAATGGGATTGTCGAGCTTGCAAACCGCAGAGTATTTATGCGTCCTCTGGGGTATTTCGGGAAGACACCCTATCCGCACTGCAAGACAGTTTATGTAGGTATTCTCCAGTTGCCTTATTCGTTTATCATTCTAAGATTAAGTGTTTCCACTCAGCTAGGTCGTAGCCCAGTGGTAACTTTTCATATTTTCTCAGAATAATAGCAAAAATGGTAGGAATTTTCGCTTTCCTTAACGTTTCTCCTGACGTATATAACATTGGCAAAAATAAAAGACTCATGTGTTTTTCGTTTATGTATTTTAACCATGGTTCAAAGCGATTTAGTTGACGAATAATTTAAGAGGGTTTGGGTATCTTTTTGTATTTCTATAATAGTTAGTGTATTTTCCTTTAGGGGAATTTTTATGAGAAGTGAAACAATAATAAATTATTTGTAAACAAAGTTTGCTAATAGAATAGTCCCTCTAAAGACAATCGGTTTACTTATCTTATTACGTTTATATCTTCTTTTTTTAAAAATTGGGTTCGATTCTCATAGTTTTAATTGAACGATGGCTTGGATTTAGATGGCTGTCACAGTAAGATTCCAAAAGTGCCCTACTGCCCCTAGCATTTTGAGTTTAAGAACAATGCTCTTGTAGCCTTGATTATGGTAGCTCTTTTTCACCACAACATTCCTCCTAATCAAGATCGTGTCAGAGTGTGCGAATGTTTGAAAGACCGAGGGAAATGCGGGTTTAATATGTATATGTTTGAGAAGGAAGTGGTTGAGTGAGGAGAAAGTAGATGATATTGTGTGCCATAGATCTATATGGAGGAGGTCTGGTGGGCTGCTTGGGTCATTCTGCACAGGGATGGCTAGAACACCTAGCACCCAATTGCTATTAAGGTCTATTGGTGCGAGTAAGAAGGGAGTGGATGGATCTTTACTGGATAGATGGTAAAATCAGCAAGGTCGGTGATTGTGGTGTCGATGCTTGCCAACTGCACTTTGTGGTAAAGTAGTTAGAATGGTGATGATTATTTTTCTCACTTAAGTTGACTCTGGCGTAAGCCCATCCCCTTTTGGAGGAGCTTCGATGAATTCCACCGACCCGACGTGGCTTATCCCAGAGACGCGCCATTCCGTGGATCTGTTTGTCCAAGTTGTACTTGTGTCGGACATGTGGTGGATGTGTTGTACGGATGTGACAACGGGTGAAAATGCTTCTAAGTTCCCTTTTTCCCCAGTCCTCAGGAGGCAACATCAAGGTGTCCATGCCATGGATTATTTGTCCCTGGTACTTAAGAGTCACAAACTTTTAACTGAATATCCTTTAATTAAATTTTCTATTTTACATTTTTATTCTTAATTACAAGTCTATTAAAGTCAAAATCAAGTCATAACAGCAAGTTTACTTAGTTTTCATAAATAAGTGCATCGTAAAATAATGAAAACCATTTACATAAAAATAAAAATATGTTCTACAAATCTTTGTAATTGGTTCAAAAGATATAAAGAAACTTCAATAAATAATTTTAAATACAACATCATATATATTTATATATATATATATAGGCAATCTATATTAATAAGGTTATTTTTAATGTAACGTAATTCCATCACCTGGAAAGACGGTGAAACAGGTTGTAATCATGTTTATTGCATGTTTATCTGTATAACACCATATTTACAAATTCCATTTCCCAAAATATGGAGAAAAGACGGAATAGATTAAAATTATTCACACTTTGAAAAGCAGATAATTAAAAAGAATCATTATATTCACGTCATTATACAAAAGAACTTATGTACACATTATTCCTTTATTATTTGATTTAGGTTAAGGATAAAACAAGTCTAATTCTATAAAAAAAATATTCTTTTCACGGTTTATTCTTCGGTGTGATTTTTTTTTTATCTATTTCCTAGAGAAGAATAATCCAGATTAAATATCAAACGCGATATGCAAGGATCATAAATGTTCTCGCCTCACTTAAAGTCTTAGCAAACTAGTGATGTCCTTTAGAAGACTATACACTTTTCATAGAAGCATATAATTCAAAATTTGGGGCATACAAAGATAATGCAGTTAAAATGATTCTAAATCAAAAGTAATTTAGTAATGTAACTAATCAAAATGTTGTAATGAGCGGTTTATATGTAAATTTTATTTAACTACGATAAATTTTTAGGATATTTTCCTATGTGGTCAACGCTGTTTTGAACGAATCGGCTAATCTCTGCCTGAGATCCCAATTAGTCGATGCATTCAGAGCACCTGGCGTAGCTAATATTTGTAAGAAAACTACTCACTTTAACGTTTTGATCACTTAGAGTAATAATAGGATTTTATTCATAATTGCCTCTGCAAATTATTTTGGTTGTGTCTACAAAAATATTAAATATATGATTCTAAGTATGGTCGATAGTTTTTTTCCGGGACATGTACTCGTTCTAAACATTTTGGAAAAAGGCAGAAGTGGTGATTGAATATTAGTGCTTACGATCAAAATTTGAATTAGGCTTTTAGGTCGATTCTAAAAGACTTTGAAAAAAATATTCTTAAGATAATTTTGGTCTAATAAATTAAAAATCATGAGGCAATAGCATAGAGATAGGAAAGTTGCCTCTAAAAGCAAGAATAATGTCTCTCCTCCACACCAAAAATAATGTAATCCTATGTCAATTATCGATTTTTCTTAACGATTCCAATTTATTTTCTTGGTGATAAACTTTTAATACATCTTAAATAACTTCTCTTCTTCTTAGCCAATTTCTTTTTATTCTTAAAGAAAAAAAACTTTTAGAAGGGATCTCTAGGTACGGGATGAGTTCTAGGAAGTTTTAAATAACCGCAAATGATATTATTTATTTTATTCTCCTTTGTGGGCCATAAAATCACCTCAACTGATGGTAATAATCGTTCTAAAAAGGAGTTTTTCATATTTTATGTAAAAAAACAAAGGTACATTATAAAAATTCATCAAAACAGTTGTTTCTGTACATTTATTTTAAAAAATACAATTCATTCACTTTTTAATAACACAACGCTCAAATTCGGCAATATATTTGCGTGCGGCGCTCGCACACTTATGTGTATTTGTGTGGCGTTTATGCGTTTGTACCCTAAAGTATACAATATTAATTATTTTAATTTTCTTCATTTTTCTTCTAATCATGTTTAGAATTAGAGGTCTTGGACAAGGAAAAGAGCGTACAAGAATATAATTTTAAAAATCAATTCTAAAATCTGCGTTAGAGGAATATGTTAAAATTTGGTGCCTTGATTGACTACGGAATAATTACCATTCAAATGATTGTAAAGCAATCTTAAAATATTAGTTCCATACCTTTTATTTATACTCAAATTTTAAAAGTCATTTATGAATTAATTACACTTTTAATTCAACGAATAAAACGCTAAAGAAAATTACTTGACAAGATTTTCTTGACTTTTAGATGTTAAAATAAATAGCAAAAATTTTAATTTGCCATCTTTCTATCTTGAAATGTTAAAAAGGAATGAAATTGATGGATATAATTCAGCTTGTTCACTTTCAGCGCTCGGAAGCCAGATCAACTTAGACCAGATGGCTACGCCTAGAAAACGACCTCATCCCATTTTACATTAAATGGAAAGACTAAGGTACTTCCCCAAAAAGGTAAATTCAGATAAATCGATGTAAATCTAGTAAAAAAGGAGCTTCATTATTTCATGCAAAATGGTAGAGTAAAATATCCAAATAAATACAATGAGTAAACATGATAACGTGTGCAAATAATAGCATTTGTAAATATCTACTAAAGAACCACTGGCCTAACTAATTTCCCTTAGAGTATTCCCATGAATATAAACACTCTTTAGAAAAATATCACCGAAATTAGAAAGAGTATGCTGAATAATAAACGAATTAAAAAACTAGACTAGTAGAGATAATATTAGCTATTATTAGAGTTACGTAAGAACATAAACGGAGTGAATAGAAAGTGCGAATTAGTGAAACGTTAAACCAGATTATATTTAGGGTGGACAGAAGTTTTTATGACCTATATAATGATTCAAAAGGGCGTTAAAATCACCTTAAACAAAGTTACAATATGTTTAGATAAATCAACGCTGTAAAAGTAACATTTGAATCTTATACCTTTATGTGCCCTCAATATAAATTATAAGTAAAAATTCAGTATTCTTACAGTCCTAGATATTTTTTTAAATGTCTTAGATTAGAGAATATTTTTACAACGTAAAAGGAAATATTATAATAGATCCAAATTATAACAAAATTAAGAATGAAAAAAATTCAAAGGTAAACCATCAAGCTATACGCCAACTTAAAAAAAAAATAGATAAAAAATTAATGCAATGAACATTTTTGGTTTTCTTAGAAAAAAAACTAGAATGAAATTTGTCTTTTATTAAGCAGATGCCATCATCAGCCTCCATTTTTATAGAGCTCACATTTTAAGAAAAATACTCCTTCAACTCTTTACGAGTACTAAAATAATTATAGTTTTATTTGAATATCTTCATTAAATTGCCAAGTGAAGAGTGACATATACGGCTCACTCCTTTAATGATGACTGTCCATTTTTTAAGCATTAATTTGTTGCTAATCCAGAAACTTAATCTTCATGATAAGTGAGCTGAATTTTAATGGGTGAATAGTGTATGTTAACAGCAGGATACTAAACTCAGCTGTATTAAAATGAAATAAATTGTATTCGAGTAGTTGTTCACCTCTTAGAACTAGTTGTTATAGTTCTAATTTATAGTTTCAAACTAAAAAAATAATGAAAAGGAAAAAACCCGGTTAGTATTGAGAATTATTTTTAGTTTTATCACTCATGGTTATCGAGAGTCGGATGTTGCCAAAAATGTTTTGTTAACATCTCATGTATTTAGTTAAAGCGGAAGGATGTAGGGGGATTAGATCGGTCGGAGAAGAAAGCCAGTAGCGTGTGGCGAGATGCGAACACAAGGACTAGGAGTCATCAAGCTGCATTTGACAAGCGCCTTCGTCCACTTGGCCATACGAAAGCTTTTAAGATCCGTCCAACTGATTTTTCCCTCGTTGCAATTGTTTTGACGTTTAGTAGCGGTAGTCAAAATGTAGACAGAAAGTATTTGGGACCTAAATACGTTGATTATACCCCGTTTCTATCGTCAATATATCTTCCAAGTACATAAAAATAATATTTACTTCACTCAAATTAGTTGTATACGGACTCTGCCAACATATGCAGGAAAAGAATTTGTGTTTTTGTGCGGGATGTTCAGTGTTTTCTTGGTAGCCATGAATGGAACCACTTGTACATAGACTAACCATTTCACCTGATAAACCATTTTTGCCAAACCTGACAACCACATAGACAACTAAAGAAACACTACAAATTCTCTAACTTTTAAATGATTAATATATAGCAATATAAACCTGTGCTATTAGAGCAGATAGTCTTACCAAACACCATTTACGCCTTCAAATGATAGTAAATTCGAGGTTTTGACCAGAAAGCAAATTTTACGAAGAGATCCTAAATAATCTTACTCTATGGACAAGTCTTTTTTCATAGTGTGTCTAATAATAAGCAGCATGGACACCTATTTTTATAAACACAAGTTAGTACTAGTGAACCACCAGCATCGTCTGAAAAATATACTTCTGAAAAGGTTTTACAAAAGATCCGCTAACTTGAGAGAAATTAGCTGATCATAAGCTTAGAAAAGCCTGGCGATCCTGTCTGGTAATGTCCAAACATTCCTGGATTTGGGGGCGAAGTGCAATTAAGACTTGGTGTAACTGGGGGAGTCATAAGACCAGATGGGGGACTCGGAATTGAATTAAAAGGACTCTGCTCTTGTTTTACTTTGATTTCCGATGGATTTTGACTGGTACTTGGGACTTGCAAGGGATTGCTACTAGGTGGGCCGTGGTGAGGGTGTGAATGAAGGATTGGCAGAGGATGGTGCAGGCTCCTTTGGGTCGGAGGGGCAGGAATGGGAGGACTGACTTTGATGCTTCCCATACTGCTCGCACTGCTGCCACTAGTACTACTGCAGGGGCTCCCGCCGGCAGGGTTTGAACTTGGAGTTTCTATATGTCGATCAGGTTCCTTGACTGTTATCTTCTCTTCTGAAACAAATTCAGTCTAAATTTCGACATCGAAAAGCAATAAAAATGAACATGTAATTAGAACCAAAACTTCGAATAGCGATTGATAAGGTTTTATCTGAGGTTTATCAGTATCTTTCTTAAAAAAATAGTCGGCAATGGGTTACAGAAGAAACAAAAGGAAAAGTAGACAATTGAATATCTTCCGACAACTTTAACATCGCACTATTTCGGATTGGTAGAGTTACGTCATAGGATAAATATGTTCCCATATTAATCCGAGCCGAATGAAAATTTAGTTTTTCACTGCGTTAATTCATTAGGGTCTGAATTTGATTTACTTCTCGGTAGCAACATACCATAAAGCCGAGCGAAGAAATAACACGAAAGAACATACTGTTTTAGTCATTTTTAGTAATCGTTACTGTTCGAGTATAGGATTTAAAGTTGTAAAACAAGTTTTAAGGAATGAAGGATCTCAATTAAAAAAGTTAGTTAGATGATCTATTTTATCTCTTTTTTGTTAATTGTTTTTTTTTCATCCGATTTCCTTATTCTCTAAATCATTATTTCAGTCAGTCCTTCCTGCGACAGGGAGGAAACAAAACTCAATAAATAGTAATTCAAACAAATTTAAGCTACAACTGACCTGTTATTTTTTTATCCTTTTCTTTGTCTTCGGAAACATCTTCTGTTTTCTTATTTTTGGGTTTTCTCTTCCTACTCTGAATAGAGTCTTTCCTCATTTGCAGTGGACGGTTGATCCCATGCAGCTTGTAGTACAGCCCACATGCATTACAGACTGGCTCCCCTGCGAAAATAATCAGGTTAGTTGAGTGCCATTTCCTCTTTGCCTTTTAGTTTTAGCAACATACTTTATGCCAGCATAGATACCCGGCGTTTCCGGGACACAAAGTCCTCTCGCAAATAAATACAGATGCATATTGATTGAAGTTCTTCTATTGTGGCAGAAAAATATCTTTACTTACTGATTATTTTTATTATTTACGAAAGGGAGGCAGATTCAGGAGAATTGTGCACTCTCCCCATCATATATCATAAAATATAATATAACATCATATAATATTATATAATATGCTTACAATGAGTAAAGGTTTCACCGCGCACGCCCGGCAGTTTACGCGCACGCGTGAATAACCTTAGTTATGAGTGAGCAACGTTGTGGTGCAGGAACAGATCGAGCGTTTTATAGATACAGATTAGAGATGTCACTAATACCGATAACTTGGGGATTATTATTTAGCGAGGCTAGTTTCAGTAAGTAGGCATACTAAAAATAGTACTCGTGCTACCTCTTTCTTAAAATAATCTCGTTTATTAAATAGTAAGTTCCAAAACACTGGTATTAATAACTTTCACATCCTTTGTTATTGAGTTATTTACATATTAAAGGTGTATTTTCCATTAAATTTGAGTTTAAAATGAAGACGTGGATGAAGGGAGATGCAGGAGGGAGGAGTCAAACGTATGAATGGTGATTAAACGCAAACCACTCACTGACAAGGCTGAGATCGGTGGACGGGTGACTCCGTCCACTCGGCCATCCCAGGAGGTAAAATTACTCAGTTCGATCGCGGCAAATAAGCCACCTGCTAACACTAACCACGCTATAAGTTCATGGGGTCCAGAGTTAAAAGAACTTGAACTTTCTCGTGTTTAAGATAAAGATTTATAAATTGAAATTAAAAGTGAAAATGTAGGGTAAGTTACAGGACGGAACATTTCTTCTATTTGTATGGAAACGTTCAAAAATATAAACAACTTGCCAGAATGAAAGGGGAGAAGGGAGCACCGAAAAAAAATCTAAAAATCTCAAATTATGGTAAACATTTTGCCACATCGGAAGAAAAGATTAATCACTATAAGCGATTAAGAATCAGGAAACGAACCTAAGCAAATTTCAAATTTTGGAGCCCCCTCCCCCTTTAAAGGTACTGAGTTTGTCCAATTCCCTTAAAAATGAGATCTCGGGAAAGAGAAAAACTACTCTCATATTTCATATTGAATTACAATATTTCTCCTCGAGTCTGTTCTCGTCCTTTCTTTCGCTTCGAAACGCGGACAATACCCTAGTATGGGTAGGAAAGGGGCTATGGGTGTGATTCAACTGTTGAATGCCTTAAAATAATTAAAATCGAAACTAACATCTAGTGTCATTAGATAAGACCCATCTACATATGTTTCCTTTAACTGTTTACTCTAAAATTACCTCTACTAATCTAATAATAACAATATTCATTTTTATGTATGAGGCTCTTGAAGGCCACAGGCCTTCACAAAACGCCTGTATACTAAGTAAAAAGGTCTCTGAGAAGAGTATAGTCTTCAAGGTACATACACTTGAAGGCAACAAGGTAGGGCGAAGAGCGAACAACAGGAGGTATAACATTCCAAATTCTAGTAACAAATATTTCGACAATTTCCCTAAGAGAATTAAATATTAGAGCAAAATCCTACCTGTAGGATCCCTATTAACCCACAAACTTTATGCCCTTTCTTCACTCTACTTACTACTTGCTACTATTCACTACTATACTCTAATTGCGACTCCTTTCATGTAGTGGTTGTGAAAGAAGATACGAATTAGGCAGGACTCGTGATTTGCTTTCTTCAAAGGAATCAGAAGAAAGAAGGTTGTTTAATCTAACGAAGGCATTTCTATTCAGATATATTTTGCGGTAAATGACATACATAACAAGAGAGAGGGAGGAAGCAGAAGGTAACTGGCGAGGTAATCGATAGAAGTCCAGGAATGTTTTTGATTCGAAAGATTCAGCGTCTAAAACTTGCCACTCTTGTCTTCTCAAGTAGTCCCCTATTTTGGTTAATTCAGTTACCCTAGTAGCACCAATAAATCACAACTTTTCTATGATGACCGCAGATCTTTTTCCATAGACCTAATAAATCCAAACTTTTCTATAATGACTGCAAATCATTTTCCATAGACCCAATAAATCCAAACTTTTCTATAATGACTGCAAATCATTTTCCATAGACCCAATAAATCCAAACTTTTCTATAATGACTGCAAATCATTTTCCATAGACCCAATAAATCCAAACTTTTCTATAATGACTGCAAATCATTTTCCATAGACCCAATAAATCCAAACTTTTCTATAATGACTGCAAATCATTTTCCATAGACCCAATAAATCCAAACTTTTCTATAATGACTGCAAATCATTTTCCATAGACCCAATAAATCCAAACTTTTCTATAATGACTGCAAATCATTTTCCATAGACCCAATAAATCCAAACTTTTCTATAATGACTGCAAATCATTTTCCATAGACCCAATAAATCCAAACTTTTCTATAATGACTGCAAATCATTTTCCATAGACCCAATAAATCCAAACTTTTCTATAATGTCTGCAAATCATTTTCCATAGACCCAATAAATCCAAACTTTTCTATAATAACTGCAAATCATTTTCCATAGACCCAATAAATCCAAACTTTCTATAATGACTACAAATCTTTTTCCATAGACCCACTAGATCTCTTTATTATATACCCAATAAACAATCGACCCCTGTTTTACTCTTTGCCGAGGTTTTAAGGTCATAAATACATTATTACCCAATACTTATCTATTTTGAAGTTAATCATGACACTATCGACCCGTTCTACTAACTCTTAGTTTGTTTTTTATTTACAAGATTACCCCTATATTTGGGTTTATTTCTTAATTTATTTATTATATGTATACTTTGAAATCTTGCATAATTAATTGGTGTTGAAATTGTTAATGGCGAGGGTAAACAACGAGGAACCAACCATCGATCCTTCGACATCACCTTTTTATCAAATGTCATCAAATGTGACATATATATGTACGCTAAATATCCATGAAATTTCCCTACCAAGGGAGTGTTGACTGTACAATGGATAACTATGATGTAGGTGATAACTGGAGGATCACGTGTCCTCCGGGGCTCCAATGACTGCAAGAGTACCCGCGGTTATATATCTTTCACATCAATTCACCTGCTTCATTTTAACTACTTTCTATACGAATCTTACCTTACCCTCTCTCTAGAAGAGATACCCTCGGCTTTCTCATATTTAAGTAACAAAAATAACTGATTTTATGTCTAAAATGGCCAAATTCGTTGCAAAGTTGGTCCATGCGAATAGTTTCTCTTCTATAGGTTTATACCTATCTACTGTCGGTACAGTACTCTTCAAGATAATCCGTATTGTGTATTTTGGCACCGCTTTTGCTACCAATTCACACCGTCCGTCGCATATCTCAAGGGACACCGATAGTTTAACGTAGTGACCTGAGTCAAATCGTGTCTTTATTTGAGGACTCACTAGGGTCACTTTGGCCTGTCTCCGCTTAGGTGGGAAATTGAATTCCATTGTGTTTCTCGAAGCCTCCTTTGATTAATACCATTTTTGCTGAATTTTATTTATTCTTATATTAATGCAATGAATAAAATAGATATGAAACCCCTTCAATATATGTATATTCATATGTCGATTCTGATCTTTTAGATTCGATAAATCATATTTTAATATATATTTAATTTATCTTATAAAGTTTCGATTAATACTGAAAACTAAAGATCAAAGACCTTCTTATAACTATGAAGAGTGTTTGTTAAAAACATTTTAGCTATGGAATTCGCTGTAAATGCTTGTGGTAACAAACGATTCCACCAAAATAAACAAATGAAAATGGTAGGCTTAAAGCCAGACCTTAGTTTGAAAAGGATAAATATGAATTTTGTACAAAAAAAAAGGTTCAATGAACAAAGAATATTCGAGAGTACCAGCTCAAAAAATGCCCTTGTTGCGCAACCTGATTCGCCTAAAAAATTAATGAAAACAGTTAAAAACAGCAACAGTAGATTTTTAATTATAAGAAAGAGTACTAATTAAGATTTTTACTTTTTGCATATCCAGTAAAAAGAGGAACTTAGGAGTAAATTCAAAGCCTTCGGCTGATTACACGTAGGCCAGGACTTCTACTAGTCTTATCTTTCACAAAATGTAAAATAAACTCTAGTGCGAGGTACCTCTTGCATATTCATGCAGGATAAAGTGGCGAGAACTGATGTAATCTTCAAACTAAAACATAGTCGGCCATCGGAGTTTTGTTGTTTATCTTTTCAGTGTTTACGCGATAAAATTATGCATTGTGCGTTGCACGTTCTACCTATTGGTTACTAATAATTAAATAAGGTCATCGTTACTATTTTTGTTAAAAAAATAATAATTTGAATAAGGTGATCTTTACTATTTTGTTTAAGAAATAATAATTTGATTCATAGGATCTTTCTTATTTTTGTTTAAGAAAGGATAATTTGAATAAGGTGATCTTTACTATTTTTGTTTAAGAAATAATAATATGAATAAGGTGATCTTTATTATTTTTGTTTAAGAAATTTTAATTGGAATAGAGTGATTTTACTATTTTTGTTTAAGAAATAATAATGTAAATAAAGTGATCTTTACTATTTTTGTTGCAGAAATTATAATGGGAATAATGATCTTTACTATTTTAGTTTAAAAAATTATAATTTGAATAAGGTGATCTTTAATATTTTTGTTCAAGAAATTAAATTTGAAAAAAGTGATCTTTACTATTTTTGTTCAAGAAATTAAATTTGAATAAGGTGATCTTTACTATTTTTGCTTAAGAAATTATAATTTAAATAAAGTGATCTTTTAATGTTTGTTCAAGAATAATAATTTGAATAAGGTGATCCTTAATACTTTAGTTTGATCCTGAGTTCTCAAACTAATTGGCACATTCTAATGTAAATTAGAGCACCAGCCTCGTATCTGCATGAACATAGCTCTGAGGTAACAAAACCAAAATAATAATAAATAACACTTGGATTCGATCTTCGATTTATTTAAGATAATAAGAATTAGATAGAAAAAAAAACAATTCTAGATTCAGTTAACGTTAGGCTAGGGAAAATGTTGTGCGTAGTAAAAGAATATATATAAATAAAAATTAGATATATATTTTTTAGCACCGATTTGCAAAACAAATATCTGAATATTTTGGAAGATCAAGTCCATCCCATGGTCCATACATTATTCCCTGATAGTAAGTGTTTTTACCAAGATGAGAATGCCCCAATACAGAGCACTCATGTGGTTAAGAATTGATATGAAGAGCATATGAGTGAGCTACAACACATGAAGTAGCCCCCCACAATCTCCAGATCTTAATATTATTGAGCATTTGTGGTGTGTCTTGGAGCGACATTAGAGGTCGTTACCCTTCACTGTCGTGCCTGAAACGGCTGAAGCAGGTATTGCAAGAAAAATGGTTCAAGATTTCTCTCAATGAAGTCAGGAAGCTGTATGAATCAATTTCAAGACGCATCGACGCTGTTCAGAAAGCAAAAGAAGGACCAACTCCGTATTAACTAAATATTGATTGAATTTAACACGTGTTCCAATTATTTTGTCCAACCCCTGTACATATATATATATTAAAAATTATTCTTACAATCCTCATATATATATATATATATATATATATATATATATATATATATATATATATATATATATATATAAAGTGATGAGGGTTGCTTCTAGAGAGCTGAATTGAATTTTTAACAGAAATCCCAAGGCAAGGAAAATTGCTGCTTATAATTTTTTTATTTATTTAGTGGCGAAATATATACTAATATAGCATTAATAGTTTTAGGCTTTAAATAGTAAAAAAATAGAGTTTAAATAATTTCTAAAATTAGAGTTTAGATTTATAGTAAAAAAGACAGGTATTTTTGTTTTTATTAATTTAAATTAGTTTAGTAACAGCAAAAAAGTATTTAAATTTCATAAGTAGGATTATGAGTTTAACATTTATAATGAACTATTATTAAGTAGGAGGGGAACCAACAACAAATAGTTATTTAAGTCTGTGTTCCACTGTTTTATATATAATGTTTCCAATATTATGGCAGATCCATTGGAAGCTCCGTGAGAACTCTGAAGGCAAGATTCTCGTCTCATAAGAGCATAAGTAATCGAACAGGCAAAATACTTCAAACTAAAGAAAATTCAGCGATCAGAGATCACACAATAAAATGTACAAGTGATATCTCGATAGAAGATTTCAAAATTTTAATTTTACATAAATGCCCGATTATATTTCGAATATTGCAAACATTATATATAAAAAAGTTCAACCCAGACTTAAGCAGTGGTTGTCGTCGGTTCCCCTCCTACTTAACTAAATTAAAATGTTGTCTTTGAAGGTTAATAGTGCTTAGTACATCGTTTAATATTTTTTTAGAAATATTTCATTATAAATATTAAACTCATAATCCTACTTATGAAATTTAAGTAATTTTTTCAGTTACTAACTAATTTAGATTTAAAAATCTAAACTTAAATTTTAGAATTATTTAAACTTTATTTTTTTTTAATATTCAAAGCCTAAAACTATCAATGTTATATTTATACCTTAAGAATTGTGCTTTAGTATATATTTTATAGGCCTAAGAAGATGACCGTATTATGGTCGAAACGTCGCGACTAAATAAATAAAAAATCTCATCAGCAATTTCCTTGCCTTGGGATTGATGTTAAAAATTAAATATATATTATATATATATATATATATATATATATATATATATATATATATTTGTTTGTGTGTGTGTGTGTGTCAAATGTTACACAGAAAAAGGTTACTTGGAAATAATGTGTCCTGTTGGATATTGGTCCCGTTAGCTCAGCGGTAGAGCGCTGGTTTAAATATGGTTTAGGTCTGAGGTTCGGGGCCTTGCCGGGGCGACGTGTTTTTTTTCTTATGGGTTTTCTTGGGATCATCTCTTGTAAGATCTCTGTTCTCCTGCTTCTCTGTAACCTTTGGCACACATTTCCTTTATCGGGCAGCATAAGCTTGAAAGTGGTAGATGCTTTCTAGTTTGCACGCCAACAACAACTCACGAATAATTTTCGGTCATAAAAAAGGAAGAGCTGGTTTCACCTTGCTAATGCGATATCGTCTCGTGACTGTGAGCTTAGTTAGCCACAACATTGCTTTTATCTTTTTGGTCGCTCATACACTGAAACTAATCAGAAAATATGGTGTCAACCACAACTTACAACAGATACCAAAGACAAGCTAGTCGAAGCGACTGAGCTAAATCAGCTAATGAACCAACATATACATTGGTTGGCAAGTTTCCATTTAGCAAAATTATATAAAAGAACATGTATCTTCATTGTCAAAAATATATTTCTGTATCTCGCCAAAATTTTCCCAGACTCAACCGGTGGGACGTACGCCCGACGTTGAGAATCACTGTCTTAGAACTTGGATCTCACCTTCGTTATTTCTCCTCCAAAGCGTCGTTGTGGTGGTTCCGCAGTTCGAGCACATAAGCCCCATCCTTCGAGCAGAAGTCTGGAAGGAGAACCCGTCCTGGAAATAAGGAAATACGGTACTCGTTAAAAGAATAAATTTCCGTGTTTAAAAATATTTAAAGGCGAAAACGTAAGAATTAAAATTCATTTCAATCAATTATTATTGGAATTATAATTTTTCCCTCCCACTCCAACTCTAGAATCATCGAGGTTAAAGTTCTTGTCTTAGATTAATATACCGTCAAATTGTAGTCAAGTTAGTAGTTGGATGAGATAGTAGAAAAAATATCAGGACTGCGTTTATCATTGGGGAAGGGGGGAAGGCATTGAGGATTAGACTACCTTTCTAAAATGAGGCAAAAAACCCCTCGTTAATTAGTACTTTACCTCAGTTGATCACAAAATACTGCCTTTGAATCCACTAACCTTAGGTAGAACTCTCTATCCATAAGGTTACTCGAATTTGACTCGTAAACTCTAGCAATTAACCATATAAACACCATTTTACCTTTACAACCCTATATATATATATATACATATATATTTTCTCCTAGCCTTCTTCCTTCTCTATGGTTTTATAACCCTGTTAATTGGTGTTATTTTTTTTTCTACTATCAGTGAAATGACGATTTTTCTTATCAGATTTCCCTTAAAAAATAGAAGAATTATGGACCATCTCATAGCGACTTTGTAATCACGAATCGCTCCTTCGGTCTTCGTTTAGATGACCGAAATGACAAAACTAACCTGGCATCTAGGCCAGAAAGATAAGAGCTTCTTAGAGAAGGTAGTGATGCTGGAGGAAGTGAAAATATCTGAAGAGAAACTCCTTGTGGTGCTCCTGATTGAGATGACGCACTACTCTCAAGAACATGCCAAAAGCCAATCCTCCAAAATTAGATCAGACCCCGCTTCAGAGTTGAGGCATGCAGGGCAAGTAACCTCTTGTGTCGACTGACGAATAGTTACCTATGGGAGACCTAATATTCCATTGCGCCGGTAGGTGGGTGTACATAAAGCCTTATAATTCGGAGAATGAACCCTTGACACATTAAGATGACAAAGCTCTGGTCGCAGATTCTTTCGATCTCTTACTGTTTTTCCTCAGCCTCACACTCACCTCATCCGCATTCCAACACACACACACAAAAAAAACAACAAAAAAAAACAATGCCTTCTTTCGGTTTAGGATAGCTTTTTTCCTCCTGTTAGGATTTGGTTTGTGTTCCTGTCGCACTTGTTACTTAGGCCGTTGAATTCAACCTTCGTGGACCCTGTATTTACGGTTGATTTGGTTCGCCTGCATATTTTTATCAGCCATGATCTTTATTTATTACCTCTCTCCTATTTATTCTTTTAACTCCTGTTTATTTTCTAGCCAGCATTCTTCCCGCAGTGACTTAAAAAATACAATAGATTAATCACCAAGCGAATAAATGGAAATATACATTGCGTTGTGCCTAGCGCCAAGTGATTTCAGGGAGCTGATTGGGGATAAAAAAGAGCCATAATTCTATTTATTTCAAAATCAGACTGTCTACATGTCGGGTACACACCTAGTCAATAAGCTTGACTTCCAGTGAGCGACTCTGTGTCTGCACGTCAAGAAATATGTGCAAACTGTGCGTGCGTGGTTAAGCAGGCTGTTTTAATGATGTTATCGGTCGTTTACCGAGATTCAACATAGCGAAATAATCCCGTTAATGGAGCAGAATCTGGTGATTGGTTTGATAGCGCACTACATGGACGATCAACAAGGAGAGGCTTTGACAGAATCAATGTTTCTCCGTTAGACTTCGATAGCAAATCCTTGACCGGTTGACTAAAAGAAAAAAACTGGTACTAAATTAAAAGGTCAAAATGAAGGGAAGAGTTAAGATATGACCAAAAGATTAAAATGAAGGGTGACAGAAATTGTGAAAAAATAGAAGAGGGCAATTTTGTAGTGAATTTTATAGGAAGAATATTGCCTTGTGTGTTGAAATCCATTGCTCAATCGTGCATGAGCGTCTCGACGAGGTTTCTAAAGTGCTCTATCATTTCAAGATTGGTGAAGTTCGCTGGTACTACACTTCACGCGATTAAAGCATCTTTTAAACTTATTAAGGCCAAATCATCTGTTCTTTTTCTCTTCTCTGGTTTTTATTCACCCTCCACTTTCTTTATAAGATTAAAAGATAATAGAAAAAAGGAGTGAACTGGGTCATTCGGTCGCCATATGGCCAAGCCTCTATTTTATAACTAACCTTTGAATTAGTCTTTTTGGCTATTTTTTAAACGTATTGCAGTTAGTGTTATCACCCTCTGAGTGAAGACCGTTCCGCAATTCACGACTATCGAGGACAATCATTATTCGCAAAGTTGGTTTCGAATTGTGGTGCGCACAGTCAAAGAACATTGATTCTCGTTCTTACGTTTGTCATCTTGGTTTATCTCCATCTTTTCTACTTTCTACTAGTTACAATTTACTATCTTAAGGCTCTTTTCATAAGATTTAGGCTTTGAGCCAATTGTATTTATGGTTGTGCACCGTTTCCACCTTTCCAGGATCCTCACATCTTCTCGCAAATTGGAAGACCATCAATGGACTACATACTTGCAATGAGAAGAAGCAATTATTAGGTTGTCGAAAATTAATGTCAATTTTGTTGAAATGAAAGTAAAATCATTTATAATATACAATAAACATTAATTAGTCAAAGTCGTTTTACACCATTATTGAGGATGCTCTCATCGTTTATCTGAAGAGTTGTTCATTATATTGAAGAAGTCATTCTGTTTTGATAAAAGATATTATTTGAAATCCCTTCACACCTTTCCAGAACACCAAGTACTCTTTGTTCTATATGAAAAATGAGCAAGATCCTAGAAATATGGTGGCTGAGGAAGAACTTACTAAGATTACGTAATAATTCTTTTTCTTGGTTCAAACGTGCTACTTGCGTGGGTAGCGGCATTGTCAGTAAGGAAGAGGATACCCTTTCGGTTGATCAACGAAGGACGTTTGGTTGAAGAGCTTCATTTAAACATTAACATTTGTTGAACATTTAGGTTAGGTTGCATATGAAGCACTGTTAGCACATTTTCTTCCAGATAATTCAGATGGCACCCAAACGCTATTTTTATAGTTTATAAAAGAGAAGGTATCACTGGCCTTAAAAAAGGATTAAGTAAATGACATCGAATGCTTTCGCAATCTTATTTTGGAATAATTCGGTGAAAGAGTTCGAAAAGATCCGATGATGCTGAAAAACTATATTGATGTTGACTCTCACGAATTAGATTGGTTCATAATTAATTAATTAGCTGGTAAGGATCACTCACCTTTTTAAAATTTCGGCGTAATTTTAACTAATTTATAGTTAATTAGGACGAAATATTCTTTAAATATATTTTACAATGCAGAATGTGGCTTAGTAATCAGTTTTTTAAGTTCCTTAAGATGATATGAATACACAATTTCCGCTCCTGATGATTGTTTCGTTTTATTTTTCATTGCAGGGAATTTTCGATGTTCTGTAAACATAATTACTTAAACCAGTTTCTATGTCAATTAACAATATTTCGATGCTTATCGAACGCTCTCGATTACTTCTTTTCTTCAACTGAAGAAAAGAGATTGCTCTAAATTTCTGCTGTGTTTCAGGTTCAGAAATTAGAATAAAAGCTTTGTTTACTAATGGTCTTATCGAATATTTTTTTCACGATTCTTTTTATTATTATACGTTAAGAATTGGAGGGTATTTCTATGCTTCTCTAGTAAAGACAAATTCACAATGACAGATCAATTGGACCCTCGAGCTGCTTTGTAAGATAGATGTCTTTAACAAATTTTCTATTTTTTATCCTACACTATTTGGGTTACGGAATCCCAAATGGGGAATCCATTTGAAATTGATTTTACTACGTTTTTCTTACACCTATTCCTGCGTTGTCCTAAAGTTTGCTCTTTGATGAATCAATATTGAACGTTTAATTCTTGCAAGAGCAAATAATTTTAATCGTTCAAGTCATTTTTTTATAAATTTGTGCACAAAATCCGATTAGGTTCTTTTTTTCACCTTTCTTTCACGAATAATAGAAAAAGAGGGAGAGCAAGAGTTGTAAAAGGATGATTTATAAACAGTTGTTAGTATCTTAGACTTCCTCATAGTGCCTCGCTCATACTAAACAAGGGGATCACGATAGTTAACTTACCCTTATTTAGTAATTTTCAATTTTTTGTCACTTTTGTAGACCTTATAATATCAACTTTAATTATGCTGAATTGAATGACTATCTCATGTATATTGATCTTAAAAGTGGCCTTACAAAGTGATTCGATAAATAACATAAGCAAAAACTTGGCCCAGAATATATCAAGTGGTCAACCGCCAAAGTTCTCATTTTTCAATTATGTCGTCATATCTCACCAACCTTTTGACTTTACAGTCAATATTTTAACACAATTTTCATCAAAGCCTTTTTGCCCTATGGCTAAAATTTAAAATTGATATCATTATTGTTTTCCTCGCAATTTAAAAAAATATATATAATCGTGTCAAAACAAGGTCTGCTGACCAAAGTCGCGTACTCTCACTTATTCTGATTTATGACCTTACGAGCTTCAAAACTATCAATAATTCTCGGACTAACCTTGGGAGGACCTTGGCAATTATAGTATTCGAGAGAGAATGCAAAACAACATAAGGGTTTCAAATTTCGTTAGAATCGGCCGAATAGTTAAAATGTTATTACCAAAACAAAACAAAAGCAAAACGGGGACCGACCGACCGACCGACAGAGTGAAATATAGAGTTCGCACGCTGAAAGATCGACTATAGCTTACAATTGATATTTGTCTTTCATAAAAGTATTGTATTTTTTTAATTGCGAGAAAAGCATAAAATATATAATTTTTTTAATTTTAACGATAATGAGACAATGCATAGTAGAAATTTAGTTTCAAAGACTGTTCATACAAGGGAAGAAATAGATGAGATATGACTATTTGAATATTATAATTTTTGCAGGAGACACCTGATATAAACCTGAAATCATAGTGAATAAAAACTAATTCATATCCAGATGGCTTGACTCGTTCCACTAAACACAAAGCGACACTGACACTGTTATCATCTATTCTGATTATATTAATGAGAAATGATCTTTCTTGGGTTTAGAGAAAGCTAAAATATTTTAAGCATCGAGTACCCTCAAAAGAGACCAGAGCGCCTATATTTATATCTCAACATCTTCTCTAAGGCTTCACCGATTTGGTAGTGTGGAAGAGGGCGTTGTCCTGCATGAAAATTTCAGGTTGGGCTTCGGAAGCTCGTAGATAAGATAAATCCCACTGTCGCAGCAAGTTTTGTACACTTGTGTATTCAGTGTGCTCTATAAGCGCATGGTCCAGTGCCTTCTACCTGAGTCACCCCCCAGACCGTGGCACTTTCTCCCCCAGACTTGACTCCTTTAGCTTAAATCTCAATCCTTTGCCTGTTCTGAGACGAACGACCATCCTGCCATTTGATTCAAACATATTGAACTTAGATTCCTCACTAAAGTGGACTTGGCTCCATTGGACATCCATCCATGCAACATACTCAGTGACAAATCCAAGAACAGCTTTCTTTTTTTGCTAAGAGATTAATATATGACTGCTGCTGTGCGAAGGTGAAAATTATCTACTTCCAGTCAACGTGACACAATCTGCCTTGACCCATTGATGGCCAAAATCTCATTAATCTCTCGGGGCATTGCTACCCTGACCAAACGTGGTCGGCCGTTTCGTCGCCGAACGTTTTATTTTCTTGTATGAACTTTATTCTGGAATAAAATGCACTTTTTTAAAAGCTGCGCTATTTTCCTTTAAATCTTATATTGATTTCATGTAACAATTAAATAAATGTATTTAATTATGATTCTTTCCTTTTTCTACTTCCCCGATCTCATTTAATTTAATCCTTATACAGTTGAAAAAAAGAAGGATGATATTAAGTATTGGGAATACAAAGAAAGAAGAAAATGGGGTGGGCGACTTAAAACAATGAACGAGCTTCTCCAAGTTGATCCACTTGCACATTCTTACCCACCAGATACCAAAGGAGTCATTGTACTTAAGACAGTACATAAGATAAAGGCAAGGGCCTCCGATACGAAGGAAGTTATGCGTATTGTAATTCAGAAATGCCCCTTTCATTTTCCTTTTGAAGCAGCTAGTTCTCTTCCTACAAAGAAAACTCTTAGGAAAATGATTAAAAGAAACTATGTGATGAAAACAAAGTCACAGGCCTACTTAGGTTTTCGTTAAGTAGAAACAAATTTATCCAATTCGAAAAGGAGAGCTTCATTATTGTGGAAACTGACCGTAATTTGGATTAACCGACAAAGAGTATATATTGGTTTTGTGATGGTATATTCAAGAGTGTTCCTGCCGGCAGTCTATATTCCACTAGGGTATTGCATCGTGGAATTAAAAAATAAAAAAATATAGGATATGATATTGTTAGACGTAAATAAACGCGTCCTTGCTACCTCTCCCTGTAACTATATAGCTGTTGATTTTGAAAGGTCTCAACCAGGCGCATAGAAAATCATTTTCCTGATTCGTATATCTTTGGATGTTTATCTTTTTCACTTTTGTCAATGTCTCTGGAGAAATATCCAGTCATCAAAATTTATATAATAATCCAAGGAATTCTAATCATTATCATTCAACCCTTTGTAAGCGTTCCAAAAGATAACGGTATTGACATGTTTAGCGAAGTTCGTTAGACGAGGAAACCGAATAATATTTAGGAGACTTTCTTGTACACTTTGCGAGATATTCGTTATGCAATGAGCAAAGGGAAGGTGAACGTGCCCACACTTGGGTGTATCAACGTAGAATTTAAGAGAAAAGACCTAGTCCGCAATCTCTCCCACAAATAATTCTGTTGAAGGTTGACACCGTGCATCTCAACTACGACTATTAATCAGCAATACACACTTAACTCGCCTAATTACAAAACTAAAAATGAACAAAATTATTGGAAACTGACAATAAACAAGCCTAAACTAGCTAGTTATTTGTCATAAGATAGTAAAAATATATGCAATTGTTATTGAAAGAGTAAAATATATCTTAAATGACTATTCAAACATAAATGGCTTACAATATATAAATTTGTAAGGTTATAGGGGCATAGATTTTAAGTTTGTAAGGTTATAAAGGCATAGTTTTTCCGATTGTTTCTTCCGAAAATTAAATAAACGTTGAATGAATTTAAGCAAACTTCAAATCAAGGCTTTTAAAAAAGTGCATTTCATTCCAAAATAGATTTCATACAAGAAAAGTAAACGTTCGGCGACGAAACGGCTGAGCACCACTGCCCAAGCCGTCTTAAAACGGTCCTTCTACACAATTTGGGTAAATGGCTGTGTCTTCCTTTTTTTCGTTCGTCCTTGGCCTACCAGTTAATTTACCAGCCTTACATAAACTTGTTTTGTCAAAGGTTGGTATAATATCATAAAATAAATATTTAGAAAGCTTAACAGCCTCTGTATTGGATCCATTCGAAAGATGATCTTAATAGCAAAGCTTTACGACCAACACGCGGACAAGGAGAGGCGTGGTAGGTTTTTCAGGGATGTGACCAGAACGACACAAGATTGAAATGAAGAGACTTTACAAACAAGGCTGGTGCTCCCTGCAAGAAACTTAAGCGTTTCTATTAAATAGTTTCTCTACTGATAACTTTTATTTATTCCATGCAAGTTTGCATGCAAATTTGTATAGTTTAGATCTGGTTATTGTACATCAATTATAGAAACCTTGAATTTTGGGGAGCCAAAGATATGGAAAATTTTGTGATAGAATTATAGGCGTTCTGATCTTTTTTGGGTGGTATTGTATATTAGGAAAAATTAAACTATTACCTATTAATCCTTTTACAGACTAGCGCTCATAAATACTGCCCCCCCCCCTTTCAAATAAAACCATTATTATTATTATTAACAACAATACTATTGCGAAATAAGAGGCATGCACAGCTCCACTAATCATCGATTTCATACTAGCAGATGTCCGACAATGAAGTAATGAAGAGGAGAACCAGCAATGCAAGCTGTGAATACTATGATTTGTAGTCAGCTGCATTATGGGGAGAAAACGGGTTTTTTTGAAAGCGTCTAATACCATGTTTCACTCCTAACGAAGGATGAGAGATGAAGATAAGCAGGGTGTTTGAGTGGGATTTGCAAAGGAATAGGGATGAAAAGAAGCGATTTAATATAAATGAACAATCAAAATCCTCAGGGAAGAAGAGGAAATTTAATTTATTTTGAAATTGATTAATAAAAGGCTGCACTAAAACCAACACACAAAAAATTAAACTCGAGTGTAAGGGTGAAATAGTGATGTGTGGAAAAGAGAAAATGGATGTAGGGAAGAACTAACCTAAAACTTCAATCTGAAGAAAAATATTAAAGGGATTACTTATTTATTAAGAGTAAATAAACAAGGCCTTATAAATATACTTAAGGAACAACTTAATTTTCATAATAAAATTATTATTGCTACTATTTTTATTAATGTTTGTATTGTTATTATTATTAAATAAGAAAAAAAATATGACCAAAGAAGCTTAATTGGAACATCTGCAAAGCTTCGGCACATATGCCACAAAATATCGTTTCCTCGATCCGAAATAATCAGTCTTCCCGAAACTTATGCAATAACCTGTTTTTTAATGTTTATTATGTAGTATTATGTCGTTTTTATATTTACAGTAAGACCGAAAAAACCCAGAGGAAAACACCTTAAGTCTTTAATTTCCAGGGGAAAAAGGTGCATATAAATTATTCTACGAGAAAAATGTAGAATGCCAAACATGTAATTAGGGTCTTATTATGAAGTATATCCGTAACTTTAAGGTATTTGGTTATATAAAAATTCTTGTTCAATGCCTAGCGGATTTATTCTACCCCCTCCAACCACCCCACCCGAGGGCACAAATAAAAAGAACATATAATTCCAGGCTCCTAAATTTTGTTTCAACAGGACGTCTTTCTGGTAACTCCTTGGTTCAGGTCTCATTAAAGACAAAAGCGTTTGGAATAAAAAAAAAAATCCTTTTTCTGCAGACAATCGACACCAGTCAAAGAATTTATCCTCTAGGAAAAGCTACCACTTTTCTGGGTGGTAATGGAACCCTCTTTGAATGGACCGTAAGGTCTATTAGGGTACTTTCTTTCCTTGTAACTCCTTGAATCAATTGAAATGAACAGGGGGTTATTCTCTCGCTACTGCGTATGGCATCCAAAACACAAGACCCTAATGTCTTCTCCAGGATAGCCTACTTAAGAAAAGTGAAAAGTGGCCTACCCTTGTCTGTTTCCTTCTGAATAATTAATAATAACAAATTGCGAGTTTTGGGTTATTAATTTTATTAACTTATCTTTAAGAAATGGGAAGGAGATAAAGTTTGCAGGATTTCCCATTTAATAAGTAATTAAGGAAAAGTGCTCTACCCTTGTCAATTTCCTTCAAGGGCGACATATTCGTGTTTTCTATGTGTTCTTTGTACCCTCTAGTTCCTTGAGGGCTTTCACTTACCTCATTGACCCAGGTAATTGGGGTTAAGGTTTGTAATTGAAGTCCTTGTCAGCCATGATTACTGATTTATTGTCTGTTTTTCTTCGACTCTTCTCCTGTCAGTTCGCTACCCCAACTTGTAGTATGCTTAATATGCCCTATTGGATTACACTATTTTTATATTATTATGTTGACAAGAAATTTCTGCTGGTTCTCCTTCCATTTATTCCCAGCCAAACATGCCTCGGTTGGATTACAACGTCATTTCTCAAATAATTGATAAGACCGGAAAATTATTAATTTATATTAATTATTTTTTTTATAGATTTGAGTCTGACTCAAAGGCATAATTTTGAGTATCTATAGTCTTCGTACGAACTTGCTCGTAGAGGTTGTAATAAAATCCCTGTCACTGAGGTGTTCGTTTTCCTTAACGTTTTCACTCTCATTCTTTCTCTTTATTCGTCTTTTTGTTTTATGCTTCCTAATTACACTTTCTCCATGTAGTGCCTACGTTAGGTAAATAAGTTTCCTTTCGTTCACAGGTTAAAATAATACACCATTTATAGAATCGTGGCAGAAACGAAGAAGAATTTCGGTTTTATAAACAAAAAGAGCATCACCAAACACATTTTTCTCAGCCTCATTTCCTATCCTTTTCCTAACAGTACATTGGAACATCCAGTTTTGCGCAAGACTATGTCCAAATTCTGGTGGTAAATGAGACCTGTGGTTGTCTGAGCTATTCTGTGCTCACGCCCGGTAAACTGCTGTAACCATGAAAGATTCAGATTAAAAGAACGTGTAAATATCAAGGTGTAATGTAGTGAAAGGACCTTAGAAAAGGAGAGATCGCTTCTCATTTTGGTTTCAATGAGTCGAAGTTGAAACCATCTCTTTATTGTTCTGATTGTTATGCACGACTGCTTGAACGTTGCTTGAAGGAGTTTGCGGTTGAGTCTCGAATATGAGTTTGGTAAAAAGAGCTTCCGCACTCCGACCTGAATTTTTCGCGAGATTGAGTGAGGGCACTTTTTAAGACAACCACGCTATGTCAGTTTATCCCGCGTTGACCACTATATTGTTTTATCTTGGTAGCGCCAAAGGTGAATAATCGGAGTAAATAGTACATCAAAAGATTTATCTTTTCTAATCTCCAGAGACAAAGCGAGAAAACGGTGAGAGAGAGAGGAATTAAGAGGACGCCTGCCCTATACGGCTTCTCAAAACACAAAATGATAGAGTAGTCAACGCGAGGAGAACAGAACTAGTTCGCCAACTTAAGTTGCCGCTTCCTTATTTGGTTGACTTAAAACATCTTAAATTTATAATAAAATACAATATTACTACCGTGAGACTTGATAACCTTTCGTTTTTCTTGTAATCAAAAGTCAATTAAACTAGTAATAACTTCAGTTAACTACGGATACGTTTATTAAACCTACACAAAGGAGACTCCTAGTGATGACTCAGTCACTCAGATGATGTCAGTACTATTGCCCTATAAATTGTATATTTAGTATATCCTAAATTTAAAAGAACAATCTCTTACACCCCCCCCCCAAAAAAAAAAAATTATTGGAGACCACGTGCGATGGTATCCCACCATGGACAACGTCACTTCCTGTTCAACGTTCACGAATATTCGACTCCTGAGTGCATTGGGGAAATATTCCCCAATCCTGCGAACTCGTCCCAAGCTCGCCTCCCCACCCCCTCCCGGTGACGAGGCGAGAAAGAGCCGCTGTTTCTCGCACCTTACTATTAAATGATGAATCGACTCCGACTCCGGATTGAGTTGTCTGGAGCTTGTGACTACTTTCCCCATACTCTCCCTTCTCCCTCAGAATCGGGCATACAAATACTCGGGTTTTATTGTAGTTCGAAGAGTCCAACACGCACGTCAAGCCGTCTCCATCGTCTCGGAGCCCCGTGAGCGTTATCCGACAAGCAAGACTTTCTCCGCCGTGATTCTACCCCTTGGTAGCTTCGGTGAACGGCAAGCCTTTCAATTTGCGCAACAGTCTCCTTTATTTTAATCAAACCGAAGAAAATCTCCATCGATCATCTTTGAGGATAAGAAGTTTTCTCTTCCAGTGGAATTATGAGTAATCCCACATTTTCCGTTGAGCGTCATCTTTGAAGATTGGCTATCTTCATCGGAAGGTTGATTCGGATCGTACCCCACCTGCCTCATTCGCACCGTGCCCCACTTCCCCCATTGGATCGTGTCTCACTTGCCTCATCGGATCGTTTCCCACTCGCCTCATCGCAAGATGGACCTTCCTTGAAGTCACCGACCCGTAAGACTAAAACCCCCTCCATTATTAATATTGTCAAGTTCGCCTTTTGATCTGAGCCTAGTAACATTAATCAATTAACTCTATATGAGAATCTCTCCTCATAATAATTATCAAGAGACTTTTTCAATTTAAATAATTCCCCTTTGCTATTATTATTCTTATTTTAATCTTTGTAAATAAAATTATATTTTTGTTGTTTCATCTTTAACTAACCTTGAACGATACTCTCGGCCTATTCAAGTAAATCTCGCCAAGCATTTATGCGCTCTCTTTAATTATTAAGGATTTGAAACCCAACGCCTCAAGTGTGACGTCCTAATCGGTCGTTAATCCCTGCGAAAAGTCCTTCAACGGTTCGCGTTGCAGTAAGTGATTAAGTCACCCTCCCACATGATATAGGAGAAGTGTATGGTATAGAGTGATGTACCACGATAATAATTCTTTTTCAATGAAAATAATAAAGTTTTAATTAATTACCACAAAATTGGCATGAATTACTCTGCAAAAATTTACTACTGATTTTATAAAATTAAATTTAAGTCAAAACCAACGAGGGCCTCCACGTGAAAAGGTTTTCAAAAAAACATATATAAAGAAAATGGTGAAGCAAGAGATGGTGGAAGTGTGTGGAAGAGAGCTGCAGTTACTACCACAGGCATTGGGGCCGGAAGGGAATGCATTCCTCTAGATGTTAGCTGCGGTTTGTTAACCCATCCTACACCTGACACGCCTTGGGGGTACAACAAAGAAAATTAATGCACACTTAAATTCTAATAATCTTTTTATTCAGTGTAATTAAAATAATTTGTTCGGTCTACTAATTTGTTCGTGCCATGCAAACAATTTTTACTAATTTATGTGTGTCAGGCAAAAAAGGGGTGCATAAAACAACTGATAAAAATTTATTCGTCTCGTGTAAACAACTTTTACCAATTTATTCGACTCATGTACAGAGAAGTTTATTATTTTTTGTGCCTTTCAAATAACTGTTTACTAATTTGTTCGTATCATGCAATAAGGGGTTATTACTTTGTTCGTATCATACAAGTAATATTTCCTACTTTGTCCGTAAGATGCAAACAAGTAGTTACTAATTTGCTCGTATCATGCAAGAGGTAGTTTACTAATTTTTTGTGTATCTTACAAGCAATTATTTACTACGTAATTCGTAAGATGCAAACAAGTTTGGATCAAGTAAAGATAATCCCTCCCATTTTACCAAGTAAAGATCATCCCTCCCAAAGTTACACTCGTAAAGTTAATCCGTCCCAAGGATAAAATAAAAAAATAACTGCTAAAAAAATATTTGTTACAATTAAAAATTGTAAACTTTGTAGAAATTAAATTTTAATAACTTAATTAAAACGGTATTGGCTGCCAATCTTATCGCAAAAATCGTTGAAAACATTGTATTTATGTCTTTCAAGCCACATAAATTCCTGAAGAAATTTATGATCTTTAGTTGAAATTTCTTGAAAAATTTAGGATCTTTACTTGATCCTATATGGATCAAGTAAAGATGTCATAACCTTGTATACCTCCCATTTTACCAAGTAAAGGTCATCCCTCCCCCAATTAACCAAGTAAATTTAATCTCTCCTTTTTGTCTTAAGAGGGACTATCTTTACTTGATCCGCAAGTTTATACTAATTTGTTCGTGTCTGGCAAACAAGCGTTTACATATTTGTTCGTACAATGCAGAAAGTGATTATTAATTTAGCCCAGTCATGCAATCAATGGTTTATTTACTGCATTGTTTGTAAGATGCAAAGAAGTGTTTACTAATTTATTCGTGTTAGGCAAACAAGTGTTCACTAGTTTGTTCGTGTCGTGCAAACGAGGGATCACTAATTTAGTCCTGTCGTGCAAACAAGTATTTACTAATTTGTTTGTCTCATAAAACAAGTGTTTAGTACTTTACAATTTTTGCGTGTCATGCAAACAAGTGTTTACTATTTATTTTTGTTCGTGTCATACAAATACATGTCTAGTAATTTGTTCATGTCATGCAAACAAGTGTTTATTACTTTTTCACGCCCTGCAAACAAATGTTTACTCATTTTTCTTGTCATGCAATTAATTGTTTACTATTTTGTCTCTCTCATACGAACAAATGTATGATTCAAAGAAGTGTTTACATATTTGTGCGTGTCCTGCAAAAAAAGGCTTTATTGCTCTGTTCTTATAGTGCAAACAAGTGTTTATTAATTTATTCGTGTCATGCAAACAATCTTGACTAATTTGTTCGTATCATAAAAATAGGTGTTTAATAATTTGTTTGCGCCATTCAAACAATCGTTTACTATTTCTTTCGTATCATGCAAACAAATGTTTAGTAATTTGTTCGTGCCATCCAAATAACTGTTTAATTATTGGTTCGTATCATGCAAACAAGTGTTTACCTAAAACATTATTTTTTGTCTTGTTCACGAGGCCTTGTTAAAGGAAGATTATGATAAATAGTTTATTAAGATAGACATTCCAAATTATAATTGGCCCAATAAATTGGTAATACCAACGAGAAAATACCCACTCCACCTTAAGAACCAACTCACAACACCATGAGAGCAACCTTACAGCCTCGCGATAACAACTCACAACATCATAAGAACAAGCTCACAACAACACAAATAGATTCCATCTCTTCCAGTAAAAATGGTACTGGCGCAACCAGACTGAACTTTATTAATTCACTTTCAAGTTTGCAGGAAGTTTGTAACTTTCCTTCGTTGAAACTACCCTTGCTTATAATTTTAATTTTCCTGCCTTTTAAATGTTCTTCGTTTTAATTTTCCTTTGTTGTAAATTTCCTTCGTTTTTATTTTCCTTCGTTGTCAATTTCCTCAGTTGTAAATTTCGTAGGTTGTAATTTTTCTTTCGCGGTCAATTTCCATCATTGTAATTTTCCTTCGTTGTAATTTTCTTTCGTTGTCAATTTCCTTTGTTGTAATTTTCCTTTATTGTAAATTTCATTCGTTTTAATTTTTCTTTGTTGTAATTTTATTTCGTTGTCTATTTCTTTCGTTATCAATTTTTTTTTAGTGCGCAAATAATGACAATATTTCATCAATATTGTTAAACCCTTTGCTCTCCCAATCTCAGATCTTAACTAAACGCCTTCTGACTTCCATCGGTGCATCATCCATATATTCTGATTCCATTTTTACCTACACCAGACACTCACTTCAACTGGCTAATTAGTTTATAACACTTCGATTCCTTTCCGTAAACCTCGTTTACTTTAAGATCCTTAGGGACTCCATTACCTCCAATGCAAGGAGTTTTCAAAAAGTTCCGGAAAAAAATGGACATTAACAAAAAACACAGCATCCAATTTCAGCTCTGGCTGGCAGAATAAACTCCTAGGAACATCTGATGGCGTGTATAGACAGGAAATGATTTGATGGATTAGTGTGGAATAGTTTAAAAAACCCTCACTCGAGCCACATAGCATCTGTTATAAAGCAAGAACAAATATTAAATTCTTGGTGGAATTATGGTGGCAAATGATTGGATAGAATGATGCTTTGGAGAATCATGGTCTTAGTTGGGCCTACTTCTGACACATTTTTACATGCCTTAATTTCACTCATTCTTGGCCTACTCTTTTAAAAATATTTTCCATAAGAAATCTTTTCGTTGGTTTTCGCTTTATTATTTTTCCTAAATAACTGCAATCAACTCGTTATCCGTTTATCATAAGCCTACGATATATTAATATTAATTTAGCTTATTTATTGTGTGAATAAAGGAAGGCTGCTAGAATCTATGTTAAAAAGAATTCCTATAAAAGTGGTAAAGAGAGTAGAAGTGAAATTAGGTGAAGAGTGAATAGGATTGTTTCATTTGATGCGCTAGGGACAGGGATGGCACGTAGCTCTTCTAAACTCCCCTTTAACTCAGTGAAAGCCCCTTGCCTGGCGAACTACTTTATAAGATTACTGAACTTGAGAGTTCATTTGACTGGACATTGATAAGAAACAGGATTTCCATAGTCTCTTCGGAAGATATAAAAAGTTATAAAAAACCCACATGATTAGATAAATCCGTGGAGTTTCTTACAACCTAAAAAGATTGTGGGAGGGGGAAAAATATTTATTCTTCTGTAAGTTCCGCGCATATTATTTTAATCTTGAGCGGACCTATTCAGAAGAGTTGCACCCCCCTCCCTTCGCCCATATTACCCTCAAGAAATCTTCTCTTTATGCTACTCAAACTGTTTACTTCCACAACTTTATCACTTTCTTTAACTTCTTTTCAAACGTTTTCGCTGATTTCTATGTTTTGGTTTATCTTTATATTGAATACAAATCTTCTCTCCAGTAGTAAGGGGCTAGAGCAGTACGTATAAATTTGACAGCCTACATTCACAAACTAACCCCACTTTAATGTATATTTCCACACTGAGAACAAAAAAGAGCATCATAGCAGAGTGAAAATAGGGGCTAAAGTCCGTACCAAGTTTTTTTTAACTGTTGTTTGGGACACTGCGTGAGAGGTAGTGAGACAAACCATTTCTTTCTGTTTTTCTCTATTTTTCTATCACCGTTTCCACCAGCCTCTGCGAAGAACGGCGGCATCGAAAGGTATTCAGAAAATATGAAATCAGAAATTTAATAACTCAAGAATAAGAACTAGAACTAAATCGACGAATATGAGACAAAATTATGTGCCTAACGTTTAGAATAACTTGTTCAAAAGAGACGCGACCCTGTAATTCACCAACAGAGACCCAGAATTCAGTTTTTAACAAAAACAGGATGTGATCAAACATAGCAATGAAAATTCCCTTGAAAAGCTGTGGAATGTAAATAAAATCCGGTGTGGTATAACAAAGCTAAAATACAAATACCTAGAGACCTAGAAGAACAAGCCTGCCGACCATGTAAACGAATACTAGACTCCCAGAGAACGTATTTACTTCTTCGCAAGACCCTCGGTGTGATTAAGTTAAAAGAATCTATAAATTATGTCAAACATTTAATCTGGCGGGAACATGTATACGTCAAACACCGATAGTGCAGAGAGAATATATTAAGCAATCTATCTCAAGACATTACATCAGAGATTAGCTCTCGACAGTTCTTGAACTAAATTAAAGAGATTTACACTGGCAGAAGTGTTGGATACGTTTTCTATCACCTACAAGACCTTACCAATGTGGTAATCTGAATTCTATAGCCAGCACATTACTTAGAATTTAAATTACCACTTGTTTTCAGAAAAGAGACCTGCATAAAACTAGAATATCACCGCTAATTTTGACATCAGACTGGATCAACCTGGAAAAAACAGTTTTGAGCTGTTCTGTTGTAGTTACTTGTACTTTAAAGGGTCAAAGTTGACAATTTAGAGGATTGCTTTTAGATCTCCTGTTCTGGTGTTTCTCAAGTTCCCTTTTCTTTAAGATCGACGAAATTAGTAATTTTTAATGGTCAGGTTTAGTTTGACCTATTCTATCACTAATCAACCTATCCTATAAATAAGCCTAAACAAGTCATCTTTCCTGATGAAAAGGCAACTCTAAAAACGCCAGGTTGGATGGGTGAGAGCTACAAGCGATTCAAGATATACAGGGTGGCCGAAAAAAAAATTAGACGGTTTTGAGAAGCACTATCTCAATAACCATTGCAGCTAGGGACATGAAATAAAAACAAATCCTAAATTGCAACCTCTAAAATAGTTCAAAATTTTAAACTAAATTTAAATTTTAATGAATGGTTCAATATTTCATCTCTTTAATTACAATGTTTATTGAGATATTGCTTCTCAAAAACGGTCCATTTTTTTTTGGGGGGGGGGGGGAGAGACCCACCCTGTTTATAATAATTAACAATTCTACAGGTCTTTTTCAATTGAGGGCATCCATTCAGGTTATCGGACAGACAGTGTGTTCTTACTTTAAACAAGAACCGCAAGGTAGTGAGGTTTGATGGAGCCTAGAAACAAGTTAGTATACGAAGGAGAACTAGTTTGTACTCTTTTTCACGAACACTTCAAAAGCAGCATCGCGATTTGCATTGAAAATAAATACCCCCTCGTCTTATTAGTTTTCTCCGTTTCCTCTTCTTCTTGCTCTCTCTTCAAGATTTATTTACTTATCATCTGTAAATCCCAAGTTCGACCAATAGGCTCATCTTTTATCTCCTCAAGTTATTTTCCACAGCTTTTTTTTTATTTGCCTTAACGTCCCCACCCTCAGAGCTTTAATCCGCCTAGCGCTATTCCATTTCAAGCGATCTGACGTAATCACATTTTTCTCCCCATGGAAGCCCAACAGTTTTAACCCGTTAAGGACCTATGGCGTCATGCATAACCACAATTTCAAGCCACTGTGCCTCTCAATATATATTGATTTAAGGGTTATTATATTTTATATATATAGTCCAATTTGGGCATAAAAGGGTCAATCAGTTATGAGGGTGCATTTTATCATCTTGGCCTATAATTTTAAATTAATAATTAATCAATTTGACTGTCCATGCGGCCTTTTCTCTCACTTACTCTCTTCCTCTGTTCTTTTTCTCTCATCAAGACGAAGAGGGTTACATACTCTATTTGCCAGCTCCATACAAATGAGCTCCCATTGCGCCATCTCATCAACAATTTTGATGGGAAGACAACGGGGCCTCGTGGATTTGTCGGACCTATAGGGAAACAACTGAATAAATGTGAGACTCAAAGTGTTGTTGAATTCGAGCCAATTTTACCAACTTGCCGTCTGCTGACAGTGGAAATCTGAGCATAGATCAAAAGTATCTGTTTGATATCCTTCTATCTATCTTACAAGGTAAATGTTCTGCTGAAATAGCTCGTAAGAGTCCTTCTGTCACGCAAATCCATTGTCTTGTTCATCATGAAAGCGTATGTACCGTGCTGATTCGAAATAAAAGCTAACTCTTCTTCGCAAAATGGAATACTCAACCTCTTCAAGATAGTGTACTCACTGCAAGGGATGAACAAATAGATTAAAGATATAGTTGCCCCACTGATTCAAAGGAATTCTTATTTTCCACATGCGGAAAACATTCTCCTCTGTATCTACAAGATAAAAGAAATCATTTCCGGAAACTCGCATGGAGAAGAATTATGAAAGCACGAAAAGATTATAGAGAGAAATCAATACCCACTTTCAAGATCCCAGACATAAACTTTGAAGCTGACGACTACATTCACCTAATCAAATTGGCAGCAGACCGTTGTACCTGAACCTCCGCTCACGAGGACGCTCTCTAAGGATCAACTTGAAGAATTTATCCGTCAACAACCTAAATTGGATATTCCGAAGTTTCCTTGTCACACACAAGCGGTTGAGAGATGCAGCAAACTGGTCACAGAAGCGTCACTAGCAGTTTGTGGAGAAGACAAACGGGACGGCTATATAACTAGTAGAATTAAGTCTAGGAGAAAAATAGCCTCATTTAATACCAAGAAGGACTTCGTAATGAAAAGTAATAACACTAAAAAAATCAAACTGCATTGAATAAATGGATATTGAATAATAGTGAAATTTAAATATTCGACTGTTAGTTGTTCAATTTCTTCTATTTCAGAGGGATAATGATAAAAATTTACAGTTTGCACGGAAACAAACGGAAAAGGAAGGAAAACTTATAGCGTAGTTAATAGATTATTTTTATTCAATAAAATGGAAGTAAAAGTATTGATTGTAAAGTTTGATGTAAATATATTTTGTAAAAGTTTTATGTAAATAATATACCCCGTATAGTTCATAAATGTTGATGTAACAACTTGAAATTTAAAAACAAATAAATAGAATTTTCCGAAATTTTTGCTTCTTTTTTTCAAAATTTTAATTGCGTTGAGGAACCTTAAAATATTAATTTAGAATCCTGAAATTTCGACACAATAGTTTTTAATGTTGACTCCATCAGAAAATCAGGGTAGGAAAATGAATTTTAAATATTTTTGCAACCCTTAATCTTTTTCGATCCCTTCCCCCTACTACATAAGTCATTTCTAGCTTCCGTTACGTTTGTAAGGAGAAAACTTGCAATGTACAGAGTGATGGCACGCCTAGGGGACGCTCATCATGCCCACCAAGCGACTGTATACAATATACCAATCTATCAGCCCGAAAGATACCTGTATCTATTGGGTATTTTAACCCGCGACAGCAAAAGTAGAGGTTAAAATCTCAAACTGAAGTGGGCATGAAGGCCGTGCCACAGGCGTACCCAATGCAGTGTAAAAGGGGGCGACTTATTGCTATACTACCTGCATTTCACTACGTTTGTGCAATCGTTGGGTATCCACTTCCCCCTACGTTCAAAAGGTCACGAAAGAAACCTGGTTTGGTCATGACAAAATAAAACAAGGTCAACAAGCCTAAGTCGCGTGCTCTCAATTATTCTGACTCATGAACTTACGACCTTCAAAACTGTCAATAATTCCAGGACCAACCTTAGGAGGACCTTGGCAATTAAATTATTCAAAGGAGAATATAAAACAGCATAAGGGTTTCAAATTTCGTTAGAATCGGCTGAATAGTTACGATATTATTGTCAAATAATCCGCGGACTAACCTTGGGAAGACCTTGACAATTATATCATTCGAAGGAAGATATAAAAAAACATAAGGGCTTTAAATTTCGTTAGAATCGGCCAAATAGTTAGGATGTTATTGTCAAAAAACTCATTAAAATGTAAAATGGTTACCGTCCGACCGACCGACCTATGAACCGACATAGTAACTTATAGAGTCGCACGCGACTAAAAAAGAGAAGATTCTTAACAACATTTTTTAAATCACATAAAGACAGTGTTCTTGAATTTAATTCATCAAAGTAATTATAAAAAAAATTAAATATAAAAAATATATAATCCAACTGAGTCATTGAGTGTATGGGTTAGCGGTTTTACCATCGATATAGTTTTTTATGCCCCCACCCTCCCTACTATCCGGAGATCAAAAGTCCAAGCAAAGCCTGCGTGTTAGACAGAACAAAGTCAAAGGAAACAGAAATGCCAAAGGTCTTCGGAGGCAAAATTGAGAACGCGGGCAAAAATATGCGCCACATCTACACGACCAAAGTCAAAACCAAACAAAATCGACGGCAAGATCTAAGAAATGACAAAGGAAGTACGATAGTAAACAAAGCAATGAAATCAGAGGTAGAAAATATGTCACATCACCTTAGATTCGACCCAAATCCCTGCGTTCCACCCAGCAGCAAATCGTTTTAATACGTCTGAACGACGAAGAGTAATCGCGTGATTCCGCTGTCATTAGGATTGGATCACTTTAACATTCAGTATCTATCACTTTCAAAAAAGTGGGGTCAACGTAGATCAACCCCATTAAAACTATTCACTCTCTCCTACCGCTTTTCCCCCATTTAAGCACAAAGCTAAGTTATCATTTGTCAAAGCTAAATGCCTATCTATAGCGATTGGGTCATATAGGGTGGAGTATCTTCACACATAATCTGGGACTATTATATCGAAAGAAGAGAAGTGGCGTTCAATATAAAAATTACCCTAAAAATATCCTTGATTTAGCCATTGAATTAAGGATATTTATGAGGCAAAATATCTTCTAGTTTAACCAACCAATTCGAAAAATTTAATTAAGTCTGGAGAACTAACAGACGCTCATAGTGATAAAGATGGACATGAACAAAAGGAAACCATAAGATGTCGGTGTCTCAGCGTGATACCAATGACTGCTACCGTCCTTTTGGCACCCATGGTGAGGAACTACCCAGGTCTATTTGAGACCTGGGTTAAAACAGAGGAGGGGTTTAGTGCATACAGAAAATCCCCCATCACCCACCACACACCCGACCTTGCTAGTACTACAAAGTGCAATATTTCATGCATAGATAGTCCTATTTGTAGTTGTAGATCGTGTAGGAGTGGAGGAAACTTAAGTTTTAGTGTTAGAGGTTTAAAGGAGATAAAATAAAACAAATAAATATTAAAGACCAAAAATGACATAATATCAAAAATAAATGGTATTGCTACAGCAAACCTACAAAATCATAAATGCTTAGACATGAGCTGGCATTGAAAACAGCCAGGAAGAAATTTATGCTGTTATATAAGCGTTCGATCTCGCATTGGACCTGAAATATACAAAATGTCGATTTTTTTTCAATTTTAGGAGCCTATCTGGCGACTGACCACCTGTGCATAAGTCGCCGCAATCACAACAGCCTAACACTAGGCTACTTTAAAATTAGAATATGAAAACACAACAACAATAAAAAGGGAAAATGGCAACAATTAGGAAGCAACAGCAAAATTGAACAGAGAATACAGTATCCTAAACCCCCTTTTAAAGGTATCCGTATACATGCAAAAGATCAAGAACCCCATAAACAACAAACGACACCGAGAACAAGCCTCACTCCCATAAATAAAAACATTCAAGTCATTTGCAAGGTTGGCTGTTACATATCGATGCTTCGTAAACAAGCATCAATATAAAAATAGGAGACTTAATTTTCCACTGAATTAGTTTCCGTGTTTTTTACTGGTGATTGTAGGGGAATCAACCCTCTCCCTCCTCTCTCAGTTGAGTCACGGGACGTTGACCACAACCCCTCACCCCTCGTCCCTATGAAAAGCAGAACGGTTAAAACTGCAAGATCTCCCCTACGAGTGTGTATTCAAATTTTTATCTCAAGTACGAAATTGGAGACGCCTTTCTCTCAAGCTCGAAGACCCAGCAGGACCTGAGGTAAGACTCCCTGAGAAAAACCGTTGGAGTAAGAACCCCCCGACGGCCTGTCCACAAGCCCCCCCCCCCTTCTACCCCTACTTCAGTGGAGTGAGGGTATATATACCGAAAACTTGGGAAAAACGTGGTAGAATACGTGAGTCAGCCAGGCTACCAAGTCCCCGGCAAGAGAGGCCGGGCTACCAAGAGAAGGGACTAAGAGCTAGTTCCTGGTTATCAAACCGAACTTTAAGTTAACTTGTTCAATTTTAACTTGTCCTCATCAGAGAACCCCCTCCCCCCTCTATCCTGGTGTATCCAAAAACATCGAGATAGGCCTCGCTCTTGAGGAAGACTGGAAATTAGAAGAAGCTCATCCTCGAACTAGTTCCTGGTTACCAAACCGAACTTTAAGTTAACTTGTCCAAGTTCATTTTAGTCTCGTCGGGGACACCCCCCCCTCCTATCCGGGAGTAGCGCAAAGCACCAAGATAGTCCTCGCCCTTGAGGAATTCCGAAACAAAGAAGAAAAAGCTCCTTCTCGAGCCCGTTTCCCGGTGGTCACACCGAACGGCAAGTTAACTTGGTATAAGAACCAATTTCAACTTACTCTCGTCAGAGAGATCCCTCCTATCCTGGTACATCCTAAAGCACAGGGATAGTCCTCGCCCTTGAAGAAGACCCCCCCCTGCCCGATTCCCGTTTGGCTCCCCAGCTGCCACATTCGCCAAAGTCCTTTGTGGCTTTCAAGTTATTCGCCCGCAACCTCGATCTGGCCAGTCGGCACGCGTCTTCAAGACAATAACATTACCGAGGTAAAGTAGCTCATTGAGTTCAAGGTCAACCTCAAACCCGTTCTAAGGGGTATCCACAAAGGTAGTTGCAGCTGGTAAAGGCCGTTAGCATTTGTTTTTTTAACTTGAAGTGAGTGGTGGGTCAACCATCCCTATAATGTCAAGTAGGTCAAGTTAGAAAGCCGTACTTAGAAATTATTGAAGTCATTAATGTGTATTTAGTTCGTAATATTTCTGTGGTTCATGTTTATTTTGTTCTTGTGTTTTAATTAAAGTTTTAGTTTGTTTTAACAAATTTTTTATTCTATCCTCGAAACTCTACATATGTCACAAAGAACCCTTAAGGTTTAAAAAAGTCAATAATTAATATAATAATAATCAAACATATATAGCACTCTTAGATAGATATAACGTTAATCACGGAGTAGTACTTAAATAACCCGTAAGTACCAACTCCTTCCATCACTCGGTCCTACCTATACCACGACAGTGATTTCTACTCTTTAGATGGATTTTAATATCAATGGCTTTTGTATCGTTCTGTTAAAGGGATGGGCGATCACAGAACGCGTAAAGTATCTTACAATATTGCTTAATTTCATTTACCTATTATATTTATCCATTTATTATTTTAGCTTTTTTATTAAGATTTGGCAATTCCCAAATGGTTTAAAACTAAACTACTCCGAATTGAATACAAGAGATTTCATGGTCGTAGGGTGAAGGTTTTTAGTTTTCTTGTACGAACAACTTAGTTGTGTTTATAAACCGCCTTTCCCTGACCTTTCTTTACCTTTGATAAGATTTGCCGCTACATTACTCTTCTTATGCCATTTTAACTTTTCCTGTTTGTTTTTATATTTACTCACCTTTTTTTCAGCTATAATACAATAATTACTAAATGACTACAAATTCCTTTACATTTCTCAGTTAAAAATACATCCTCTTTCTGTAACTTAATCAATTCCCATGATATTTTCCAGTTTTCCAGGAAATTCCCTCCGGGGAAGCGACTGCATATCCTCGAATAATGGTCGCTAAGACATTTTTAGGGGGTAAATTAAATAAAACAACAAAATATTGATTTCTTTTGGGCAACACGTCTGTGCACAGTTTTAGAAGTTCCGGATAATGGTAATTAAGGGTTATTTATAAGTGTTGTTTTGGGGGAACCTGTTTTGTATCCGCTGGGATGGCGATATGTCACTGTTAGATGGCAAGTAATTGTTCGATTATTTAACTAATAGTTGTGCGCTTTGTTTAATTTCTTTTAAACGTGAGTTCATAAATGATACCAAAATATGGTAATGGACCTAAATTTAAAAGAATTTGAATGTAGGTTTATAACGCTTAAACGAAACTTTTGGCGCAGTTAAATAAGGTTTTCAATTTAGGTTTAAAAGTTCATAACCACATTCGTAAAAAGAATTGACGTAGTACCTTCGTCATTACTGCTTAAATATGTACATAGAGCTATGTCTTAAAGAGTCTAAATAGAGAGTAAGATCAGCTTATTAAATAAAACTGTGAACACAAGTTTAAAAGAATTTAAACATAGAATAAAATCAGCTCACTAAATACAAGAATGAACATACGTTTAAAAGAATTTAAACAGAATAAAATCAGCTCACTAAATACAAGAATGAACATACGTTTAAAAGAATTTAAATGTAAATTCATAACGTCAGAGGAGAAACTTTCGGTGCATTTTAATAAAATTTATCAATTTAAGTTTAAAGAAAAACTATAACGTAAGTTCATAATCGCGTTCGTAAAAGATTTTGACGTAGTTACTTCTTCATTGTTACTTAAATATGTACAGAGACCTATGTTTAAAACAATTTAAACATAGATAACATCAACTAATTCAATAAAAGTTTGAACATAAGTTTAAAAGAATTTAAACGTGGAGTAACATCAGCTAATTAAATACAATGTAGATTTAAACATACGGTTGAAATGATTTTGACGCATTTAAACGCACTTTAATAACTCTCATTCACGAGGATTTTGTTACGTTTAAGGAGCATTTTATGAGTGTAATTATGAGTGAAGTAAACTTAACTTAAAGTAGTTAATGTCAATTATAAATGTGATTTTGTTTCATTACATGGCCAAGTATAGTAAAATGAAAGTAATTTACGGGCTGATACAGATAGATATGGTTACAATAAGATACAAGGAAAAATGACAGAATTGACAAAATGGTGTTGTATGGTTGATAACAAATGGCAAGAGAATTAGCGTTAGTTCACACATTCTGCGAACGTTACATGTAAACCAAGAAGGTAAACAGAGGTAAAATAAACAATGTGATTAAATGTGATAGAAACGTAAAAATGCTCTAAGGAGTAAATAAATTTCTCTGCTTACCCCAAATACTTGAGATTACTGAACACAATAAATTGATTTATTCACGAAGACACAAACTTGTTCCTGGACGTAGAAACCTGGTGTCGAACGTGTGTAAGTGCTCATAATGGTACGAACTTGTTCCCGGGAGTAGGAAAATACCATCGTGCTTTGATCCCTTAGGTATATCTTTTCCCACGGTGATACGAACTCATTCTTGAATGTATAATGTGCATCTTTTTTGACCTAGTACTAGGGGTTGAGAAGATTTAATGCGGTTCTGTATAATTTTCTCCCAAGTGTTTCCATTCATTAGTTCTTTTGTCTTCCCTACTCCACTTTTTGCTCAGGGAATGATCGCACCACATTGGATTACACATATGAAATCTACCCCGCCCCCCTAGTTTTTAAAAGTTCGTACTTCCGAGTACAGGTGTTCTTGGTACGAACTTGGCGGATCCTATTCAAACGTCACCCCTTACTGAATAATAAGGCTCTCCTAAGTTATATCAGTTTCCTTTATTAATGACAAATTTCTTTGAACCCGCTAGTGAGCTCAAATTCCCTTGACCGTCTTAATAAAACAAAATGAGTCTTGGTCTAGCGCTTCTTTATTAGGCATCTAATGAAGCTCTATTTTATTCCTTTCCGCCGTATGACCCAGTCGGAGGGCGCAATTTCCGCCAAGTTCCCGAGAGGTTCATTTATTTGATGGAATGAGGATGCTCAGCTTGGTCTTAACCAGCTTGTTCTTGATTTCATTTCTGCGGATGAGGCGTATACTAACTTCCGGCGGCCCAGCCCTTTAGATCAACACCGGACAGCTGCCGCTGGCGGACTCGAGACAAGCGGCTCTAGCAGTCATCCTCTTGCAACAGTCAATGAATGGAGCTTATTGAAAGCAACCCGCAGGGGTGCTGAAAGCAATGCTCATTCGAGCCCGTATAGAGGCGAAAGCAGGTGATAAAAACCTAAGTGTAGTTCTTTTCGCTTCGGTTTGAGATATGGTGTTTGTAGCTCGTGTCCAATACTCTCATCATTTAGGGACTAGAATTAGCGGTGCCTTTCTTAAATCGAAATATTTACACATTTTAATGGGTGCAATGAATGAAGTATGTAGATTTAAAGAGGATATGACATACGGAAGGAAGAGGGAGACTAAGTGAAGAGATAAAAGGAATTGAGGATATACAAGGAAGAAAATAAACAAAAGATATCATGATGGTATCAAAGACGATAGTTGAAATTATGTGAAACACAAATAAGGGATGAAATACGAATTTAAATTTCTTTCTACCACTTAAACCACATTAGACAGTTTAAAATATGTAAATGAGTTTAAAAGAATTGTTACCGCCCGCCATCAAACGTGGCGCATTTTGTATCAGAGCTGTAAACTATTAAACAAGGTCAACAGACTTAAGTTGCGTGCTCTCAATTATTCTGACTTATGATCTTATGACCCTATGACCTTAAGACCTTCAAAACTTTCAAAAACTCATTGAAAAGTAAAATGGTTACCGACCGACCGACCTACAGTCCGACATAGTAATTCATAGAGCCGCGTGCTCGCGACTAAGAAAATCTGCTGCTGTTAGGGATGGATAACAAGTTTCAGAGAGTTGCGAGCCTGTCCCTTCCCTTTGTGTAACAAGTAGTCTCTTCTTTTAAGTTACTCGGAACAAGTGACTATCAGTTGAGACCAAACCTTTTTGTTGCAAAGTTCAGAAGCACCGTTCGTAGTGCTAATTCATCGTCCATACGAGTGTGAAGGAGAGTAGCACGTGATCTGGCAACTGTAGGGGGGGAGGGAATCAGAATGAGGAACCCCAAATGAAATAGGGTCAGAAAGCAAGAGTAGCACCCATAGATTCCTCAGAAGTTTAATCACCTTAGCCACCATCAATACCTGTTAATGGGGAGTATGAACTAGCCTGTAATTATTTATATAAGTAATTTCAATGATAAAATATCCAGTCAAAGAATAATAAACTTCCATATTTTTATATCGAATTTATAAGATAAAATCACCACTATAGAGTTAAGAATTATTGTATTTACTATGGTAATCCGAGGAGAGGTCAACCTGTTGGAGCAAAATAGATGTAGAACTATGTAGATTCAGAACCGGAAAGAAAATGGGGTTCATATGTGGTATCTTTCAGCAATCCGAAGAGTCATTGTCGGATTTAAGCATCCGATAAACGAGCTACAGTTTAGAACCTCACAATTTTTCAGATTTTTTTTTGGGGGGGGGAGGGTCTTTTAAAATTGATGTAGATTTTAATGTGTACTATTCTGATAATAGAATTAATTTAAGTAATATTTTGATATATGAGAGAGATAAAACCAACTATTTTTTTTTAATTTCCTCAATGAATCCATTTATTTCAAAAATATATTTTTGGGGGGGTAACTCAGGTCCTGTTTTGGTACGCAATCCTGTGTGATTTTCTAGTGCCACCCTTAACAAGGGACCTCCAAGTATTATATAACTTTAGGCCTCACCACATCTGAATCCATCCCTGCCAAGACTAGGTTAAATGTGAACAAAGTCAACAGAGCCACCAAATCAATAAAGCCCTGCTAATGGTGCAATCAAGCGTTTTAAAAGAGACAATTAGAGCTAAATAAATTTTATTTTAGCAGTCATCGGGGATTTGGTGTTAGAGTATAATCTGTACCAACAAAGATAGCGGTTTGAAGTTGGAGGTGTTGAAACAAGCTTGGGAATATGATGTTTCTCATTTCAAGAGTGGCAAAATTGCCATGGATGCTTTGCAACGGAATGCAACCAAGATATAAATAACCAAAATGAGCGCCTAGGTACTTGATTAACACGTCTGAGATACCTGTTTCGCCATCCGAAGATTAATCATGCTTGAAGACTAGAAGAGGATGCAGGATACCTCCCTAATCACTACATCTTGTCTCATCCTCTCTTTTTTCTTGACCACCACTCCTCTTCCTCATTAAAGGTAAGAACATTCTCCTTCCTGGTGGATGTGATCATGGCGAACATGATCCAGCCAGTTTCCATATCTAAGACCAAGATGGATCGCGAGGGGACTCACCAGTCTGCGTGAATGCTTGATCAAAGGGCGATTGATGCCGTTCATCTTGGTGTAGAGGCCACACGCGTTGCACAGGTAGTGTCCGGTAGCGTCCCTTCGCCAGAGGGGGGTCTGGACCGCCCCACAATTCACGCATTCACGGCTCTCTGCCATGAAGTCACCCGCTGGGTAATCTGGGAAAGGTAGGAGAAAAATACAATTATAGCAACGTACATATCCGCACGCGCACACACATGTGCACACCTTTAAACAGGAAACTGTGGACCAAGATAAGAAAAGAATAAAATTTATGTACATCGAAGAGATAGAGAGAGAAAATTATTATTATTAATGATAATAACAATACGAAGTCCGCTTGGAAGACGAGGTCACCTGCCTGATAAGTGAAAGAAGGAAATGATACCATTTGTGTTTATATTGAAGAGAGTGGAGTTCAGTAATGAAACGAAGTTAAAATGTCTGTAGGAAGGATACCTTGTCGCAAGACTGTTAATAAAAGCATATTAAAGATACAGATAGATATACATATATAAAGATAGACACAGGTAGAAGGTGGGAACTAAATGGGAAAACAAAATGACCGAGGCACACCTATAAATGTTTACTGTGGAAAATTCTCTCTCAGAGACAGAAACGCCAAGACTTCATAAACGCCAGAAAGACAAAAAAAAAGAAATACTAAGTCCATAAAGACAAAGAAAATGAGTACTAAAGCAAAAAAGACAAAGAAAAGAATTACTAACACCATAAACACCAAGAAATGAAGTACTCACGCCAGAAAGACAAATAAAAGGAATACTAACTTAAAAACAAAACAAAGAAAAGAAGTACCTACTAAAGCGAAAAAGAAAAAGAGAGGTAGTAAAACAAAAACGACAAAAGAAAAGAAGTACTAAAGCCGGAAAAACAAATAAAAGAAGTGCTAAGGTCAGAAAGACTAAGAAAAGAAGTACTAACGCCAGAGAGAAATAAAAGGAGTATTAACGCAAAAAATGCCAAAAAGAAGTACTAATGTCACAACGGCAAAGAAAAAGAGTAATACCGCAAAGTAGACAAAGAAAATAAGTTTAGAAACAAGGAAAAAAGAAAAGAAGTAAAGCCAGGAAGACAAAACAAAAGATGAACTAACGCCAGAAAAACAAATAAAGCAAAAATATAAAGAATATGAGTACTAACGCCAAAGACAAAGAATAGAAGTACTAACCTCAGATAGACATTGAAAAGGAATACCAACGCAAAAAGGACAAAGAAAAGAATTACTAAAGACAAAAAGAAAAATGAAAGGAGTACTAACGCCAGAAAACAAGGGAAAGAAGTAATAAATTGAGAAAGACAAAGAAGAGAAGTAAAAACGCCAGAAAACAAAGAAAGGAGTACTAATGCAGGAAAGATATAGCAAATGCATGCTAACGCCATAATGAAAATGAAAAATACTAAGGGCCATAAAGACAAATAAAGGAATCCTAATGCCAAAAAATAAAGAAAAGCACTAACGCCAGAAAGTCAAATAAAAGAAATAACGCTACAAAAAAAAAATTGTACTACTAGTATACATAAGACAAGAGAATGACTACTGACGAAACAAAGATAACGAGAAGGAATACTAACGCCAGGAAGACAAAAAAGTTCTAACACCAGAAAGACAAAGAAAAAGAGTACTAATACTAGATTGACAAAGAAAAGGAGTACTGAAACCAGAATGATAAATACAAGGAATACAAACGCCATAATGACAAAGAAAAGAAGTACTGGCGCCAGAAAGACAAATAAAAGCAGTACTAATGCCTTAAAGACAAAGAAAGAGTAATCAGTCCAAAATGACAGAAACGGGGTACTAACACAGAAAAGACAAGAAAAATGAGTAATAAGGCCTGAAAGACAAAAAAAAACGAGTACTAACGCCTGAAGGACAAAAAAATGAGTACTAAAATGGGCAACGAAGGAACATATCGGACATCCGAAGGCGAGAAGGGCGAAAATTTGGATAGGGGGTAGTGGCCAGATAGGCTCTTAAATTAAAAACAAAAAAAAGGATAAGGGGTATCTGAGTAGCCCTTAGTCTTCGTTCCTGGAAGTGGCGAACCCGCAACGGAGTGTCATGAGTACCATTGGCCAGTATTTCTCAACTGATATCTAGAGGATTGTATTCCCTTGGTGCAAGCGTGCTCAAAAAGCTGTTGAATCTCCCCCCTTCCCTCCTCTAATGGTAATTGATCATTTTTCTATCCACATATTTCTTGGTGTTTTTTTTTTACTTTCTGTTCCTCCTCCACTGCCCTTATCTGGATAGACCCAACTACGCGAGAAAGATAATGATAAACTACTTCAAATAATATTTTGTCTACCTACATATTTATGTACATACGTATGTACCTACCTGTGTCTATTTGTCAAACTATGACAAATAATAAACTAATATTTTGTCTATCTATTTATCTACCTACATATCTATCTGCATACGTATCTATCTACCTACCTGTCTGTCTATTGTCCAAATTAGGGCAAATGACAAACTAATATTTTGTCTACCTAGTTATCTACCTACATATTTATATTCATACGTATCTATCTACCTGTTTGTCAATTTGTCTAACTATCGCAAATGATTTTGAAATATGGAGCCGAATCAACTCAAACTCTATCATCTCTTTTATATTTGAATCTTAATTCCAAATTAGGGAACGAAGTGTATCCAAAACGAAGCTAACCAAAGTGTCTGCTTTATCATGCCATCCCAATCGTCTCCTCCACCAAATCATTCAGCAGATTCACTCCAGTTCAAGGTGTATTCAAAGGGTTGTGTGTTGACAAGGTTGGTCATCAAACCACCTTGAATGGAATTTGCAAACATAAAGTAGAGTTAATTTTTCAGTTGAATTTATAACAGAATTGTATTCTTAATTGCTAATTACAAATTTATAAATTTATAAAATTTATAATAGCAAAGGATTTCGTTATAAATATGAAATTATCTTGATCAATTTAGCGAAAGAGCAAAAAATATTTAGTATTTGTTAAATTTCTGGGGTATTTAGTTATTCTTTCTAATTATCATATAGTTTGAATTACAGGATATAAATTCAATTCTGTATATTAAGATATAATAATATATGAGATCTAAATAAGCCGTCTTTTAATGGTAATGAATCGGAGTAGTAAATTAAAGGCTAGAGGCCAATTAGAATCAACTTAGCGCATCAGACGAGGATTAAACTAAAGTAACCTTTATTACACATACACATTAGATCGAAAATGAAATTCAACACATTCATTACGAATGATACACGAGAATTTTATGTGTATCAGATTTTATAACATTGCTTTAAAAAGAAACAGCACATAGTTTAATTGTAAAGGGTTAGTTAGCAGCTAAAACACGCATCCAAGTTGTATTCGAAACTATATATAAATTATATAATATATATATATATATATATATATATATATATATATATATATATATATATATATATAAAATATATATACTCTTTGGAATAAATTACCTGAACAATAAAAATCTCAAGAAAGAAAAATGATTTTTAGAAATAGATAAATTAGGATAAATTTTAAGGATATATGAAAGTTAAAAGGAGATGGATTCAAACCTGTGTCGTCAAGCGCTCTTCAGTATCAGAACCACGACTCTCAGTAAATGAGCGGCACGGGTCTGATAGCGAAAAGCTATCAGCTCATTCTCTGATCAAAGTATAAATTTATTGTGGTCAATTTTGGCGGCACATTTACTCTACGAGATAAAAATTAACCATGAACACTTTTATTAAACATTATTTAGATAATTTTCCATTCAACTTTGTCACACGTTTTAAGGTCTAAAATTACATCCAAATATCCTTATTTCATCGAAAATAACCTACAAAGCCTTAGTAAACCCTTGTATTGTAATTTGATACTCAAGTCATTTAAATGGGAACCGAAATTGAAAAAAAAATCGATACGATGTCACATATCCCATTACAAGATGATTGTTTATCAGTCATGCTCGGATCAATTTTATTCATTTCAACAAACCATTTCATAACTGAAGCTCAACGTAACCCCCGCAAATCCTTTTGTATAAATGGACCTCCAACAATAGATTCTAAAATTGTCTTCTTTTTTTCAGTAAGATGAGAACTATAATCATGAACCTTGCTTACATTTTGTATCACATCATAATATCCTCTAAATCAACTTAAACACATAAAAGCTTCCCTGAGTTTAATGTTTTTATAGACATCGATGTTAGACCAACATTTTTATGAAAACAGATTTCTAATACCTGTTACTCTCTTTCATATGATTTATTATTTCCGTGTACCTAGTTGGCGGGACGTCACTAAATGTCTGACAAAGAGATTGGATATGTAAAAGTCATGACTCAAAACGGAATCTTAAACCGAGTGATGAGGCAGAGGTAAAGAGTGTAGAAAGATGATTGTAAGCATATTTTTTTAAGGAACAACGTTTCATGGGCCAAGAGGTCAATTTGTCCTGTTATAGTTTCTGTCAACTTTGACTTTTATTTCCTAGACTTTCCTTTTTTATTTTTTTAAATATTGTTTACTTCCATTACTGTTTCATTACTCTAACTTGTGTGGTTCCCCTCAATTATTATTAGTATTTTCCCTTTAATGTATTATAACAATTACTTTGTAAATTATTCTGAGGGACAATTAAAGGCATACCCTACCATAGTAAGACCATGGAACCTATATTTATAACAAAAATGCAGTCTTATTTAGAAGACAATACTTAACTTCAACAGCTCTATGAAATGTTACTTTCTCTTGGTTTGACACAAGAATTATTATGTAGATGTAATGTACGGAAAAGTGCAAGCGAGCGCTTTTAAAGCTTCGCTTGAATAAGTTGTTTTTTTAGACTCAGGATGGCGCAGTATATTCGTCGCTAGCTTACTTTGGTCCGGCGACATAGAAAACTGTTCGCAACTTGCCTACGCTACTTTGGTGCGTTATTTTTTTCGTTCCTTTCCCTACATCCCGGTAAAATAATGGTGTCCAGACCTTGGAAGGGGAAGCGTTACCCCTTGGATAACGTTTCCAAGCGGCGTTCGTCTTCATTTCTTTAAAAGACACTCCATTTTTAGGAGAGGCCTGTGTATCGTATCGAGAAGTGCAGCAAACTGTATAAAAGCTTCGCTTGAATGAGTCTTTTTGGAGACTCAAGCTAGCGCAGTGGATTCGCCGTTCACTAACCGTAGTCCGGCGAAGCAGGAAGCTTTTTGCAACTTCTCAACGCTACTCTCGTTCTTTATTTTTTTTAGCCCTTTCCTAAACCTCTCAATCTACATAGGCATTATAATCAAAATACTCTTAGTTTTGTTATATATTGATTATTACTATTTTTTAGCTGGTAGTTCATGAAATTATCAAAATAAGTGTACTGAGTTACGATTTTTTTCATTACGATTTATTTTATTTTTCCCCTTGTGTATTAGCAATTGGGTAGATTTGAAGGCTGAGGTAAGCATTAACTTCCTTTGATAATTGAAATTCTAAGAATGCGGCCCATTATCGCATTGCATCGAAGCTGATATTCTTTTCATTAGGTAGATGAACGATAAGAAACTTTTGTGATAATTCTGCATCACAGCTTCAGGGTGGAAAGAGATAATGTCACCAAAACTGATTTAGTTAGCTTTTACCAACACTATCAATTGAAATAAACCTTTAAAATTATTGGTTTCGAACCTTCTACATAAAACAATATTTCTCAATATTTTATTTTAGATATCTGAGAAATAGCCTTGGAAATAATAGCTTCGACCTAAAGGAACTTAAATCACCTTTCGAGGTCTTTCCTGTTGTCGAGCAATGGGCGATCTTGTTTCATAGGAGAAATAGAGATGATAGCAAGGAGCAAGACTGTTTAGTGAAAGATTGTTATGGTTTTAGAGCAAACAAATCTACGGCTGTACTCGTACAAACAGGTGGATAATAGAAGAAACTCTATAGAGCTCCAATGGAAGAAAATAGAGAAAGAAGCTTTGGAATAAACAGACAGACGAAAGTACGCGTCCTATTCTCTCTAGGTTGATTAAATCAAATATGTATATAAATTAAATATGTATATTTATATCATTGTGTTATAGATAAGTGTTTCCATGAATGTGCGGATGTGTCGAGGGATATGCTCTGCTTATATAATCTTTCTCTTTGTGTGTGCGTTTGTGTGACGTATGCTAGAGAGAAAAGGGACTTATTTTTGTTTATTCGAAGTTTAAAATTTGGCTGAAGGAAGCGTTGTCTGCGAAGCAGTTTAGGAACGAAGTCTGTAATCGTACACCCTGTTTTGACTCCTGCAATCAAAATAAGTAAACATGAGGCTATACAGGATGCACGAAATTAAGTAGGTATAAAAGACAGCTCCCTCTAAGGGAGTTGTCGAGATTTTTGTGCGAGTTCAAATATCCGAAAAGTGATAAAAAGAGTGGTATTTAAGCGGGTCAAATAATAGCAATGGTAGAAACATTAAGAGGCAATAGAGCTTAGTATAGTTTTGTGTTGTGGTGACAATATACAGTAGAATCAAAGTCGATGCAAATGTAAGAGTAAATTAAGTATGATAGAAGTGAAAAATGAAATAATTGACAAACATAGACAGAAGTAGTGCAAAAAGAATAATGTAACAATTGGTTCAATGACCGTCGACTCTACGCTTCTAACCTCGAATACCATAATCTCCAAAACCCTAAACTTAACGGTAGAAAAGAGCGAATATAGGACCAAATTAGAATCTTTACCGGTGAAGAGTCGTACCACTTAAAGAAGTTGGCATTTTCCAATGATCATTCGAACCTTTTTGTTTACTAGCCTCCAACCGTTATTTCTAGAAGCCATTCGGTTAAATAGCTCAAGACCTATTCATAATTTGCTAAGATGCCTGTTTTCCACCAAAATTAAATTGGGGTGCCTCTTTTTTCCTTCGCATGATCTATTTAGAAGTTCACGAATTCATTTCGTCGCTCGACAATGGAGGCTTTTAACCAATATTACAAAGCCTTTTTGCATGAATGGAGACCAAAAATGAACGGCATACTCCAAATGAGGTCTTAAAATCGATTTATATAAAGGGAGAATATCTTTTGATTTAAACGCAATTGTCGAGCTTTAATCTTTCTCATTAAAAGCAAAGTTAAGACACATTTATTATGTATAGTTGCTGATTAAAGACTAGATTTGAGTTAGATTAACTATCTAATGGAAGCCATATGTTGTATCGACCTTTGGTTCGAATCTCATGTTAGAAAACATACGGTGCAAGTCTTTGATTAAAAATGTGCTAAAAACAAGCAAAAGGTTTGTTGAAGATAAAAAGAAAATAATATTACTCGCTTAAGTGTTTGATCCTGTTTACACGGTCCATCACTCTTACACGCAAACAAATAACAATGCTTTTGTTTGCCTCCTTTTTTTCTCTCTTCCTCACTTTATTTGATCAAAATTCTTGTATCTTTTTAGTTGATGATGCTGAAGGTATTCTTGGGTTTGTATATCAAGTTATATTTTGAAGTACTATTTATCGATTCTATTCTTAAATTTATATACAGCATTACTTTCAGCGAGATTCATAAGCAAATTATTCCAAATTTGTCTTATTTTATAATAAAATCAATTTTAGTGCTATCGTAGAGGCGGTCCTTTATCTTTTACTACCTTATATATTCCCTTCTTATTTTTTTTTGCTCTTGTAGTTATCCTTGAGAATGAACTCAATAAAGTTCGAAAGTATTCATTGCATTCATTGCGAACCTCACGTGTTACTTTGTGAGTTATTCATTTCATCTAATGTATATTCATTGTATAATGTATAGATCTTCACACAACTCAATGGCATGTGATTGATTGGTCAGTCTACATAAAAATGCAGGTTTCTTTTAGCTATATAGAAATAAATATAATCAATCAAATATTATAAACTTTCAGGACGTTTCAAAATTTTCTATGTTGGAAGTACATTAAGATTATTATGTTGAAAGAGGAGTAATGTTCAAAACGATCTATGGTGTAAATGAATACTAAAATGCATCCCATTATTAATTATTGTTTTCTTTATGAATACAAAATTCGCCCAGTTTTATTGAGATTTAACACCAAAGGTAATTTTGCCACCGAAAACCTAACGATAGGGTTAGTCTGCCCCCCCGTAAGATGTTTACCTAGTCATTTTGATAGGTTTGATAATGTTACCTGCAATATAATAACTCTTACATCATTAATTACAGAGCCAATCGTGACACCGCTGTATTAGCTCTCGTGTCTTCACAACACTTCTTTTCCCTCTGCTCTAAAGGAATCTTGCCGATGGGTAGTTTCGCAGAACGGATCCCCCTTTCCCTGGAGGGACCAAGGTTTCTACATGATCGTAGGATGTTACCAAAGACATAAATACTTCCATCACCCGTCACCCTAACGAAAACCGGTTCCCAATACTCTCGGGCTCACCAGCAAGTGACATGCTGATCTTTATGTTGGTTTTGTTATTGCATATGGTTAGTCAGTCCTGGTAAAGATAAGGAGGGCGTTATCTTCCTACAATAACTCTAAAAATTCAACGCATTTCAGTTGAAGTTAATAAAAAATGTTTGTTGAAGTCATTCAAATTGTTAATTAAATCATTTTTTGGCGCCTGGGATCTCATGAAAACACATTTGGAGCGCCAATGATGTCATGAAATTACATTGTTCGACTCCAAGGATGTCATAAAATCACGTTGTCCGGCTCCAAGGATGTCATAAAATCACGTTGTTCGGCTCCAAGGATGTCATAAAATCACGTTTCGGGCTCTAGACATGTCATACAATCACGCTTTGAGGGTCAAAGATGTCATAAAATCAATTGCATTTTTGGTTCCAAATATCTCAGAAAATCAGGTTCGGGTCACCTAGGATGTTATAAAATTATATCTTCGGCATCAATCATGTCATAAAATCATATTTTAAGCGCCAATCATGTCATAAAATCTTATTTTAGGCACCAATCATGTCATAAAATCATGTTTGGAGAGCCAAGGATGTCATCAAATCATGTTTTGGGCCATAATTATGTCATAAACCACGTTTGGAGCGCCAAGGATGTCATAAAATCATATTTTGGGCCATAATTATGTCATAAACCACGTTTGGAGCGCCAAGGATGTCAAAAATGTTATAATATCACGTTTTTGGCTCCCCAAAAGTCATTGGATCACATTTTGTGCTGCAATGATGTCATAAAATTACGTTTTACGCGCCAAGGATCACATAATATCACGTTGTTTTCGCTCCAAGGATGTAATAAAATCACGTTATTGGTTCGAATGGTACATGAAATCCGGTTTAAGGTACTAAAGAGCTCATAAAATCACGTTCAATTTTAGCTATAAAATTGAACGTGTGGTAGTACGTTCATTTTTGTTCTTCAAAGACCGGGATCGATTGAGACTAGTTTCCTCCTAGAGAAACAGAAATTGTCTCTCACTTTAGCAAGATGGCAACGTAGAACTAAATCACCGCTGGGTAGACTAAAATTAACTCGTACTGGATTTACGGTCGAATAAAATTATGTTTGAGTGTTGATTTGTGGTTGTTTAACTTCATGCTCGACTTCACATTCGGCTAAATTCTACATTTCTTCATTAGTTAGACCTTGGTTAAGTGAAAAATGGTGAAAGAGTTGCTCTGCCTAAGATATCATTCGATAAGGATACATTATCTGTTGGAGAAGAGATTCGCCAGATGCTGCGGGTGGAGACTCCCGCCAGAGATTTATATGGAGCTGACGAGAGAACGCACTGGGATGGAACCAACGATGCCTTTCTCTCTCTCTCTCTCACAAGTTATATATATATATATATATATATATATATATATATATAATTTAGAAAGTACTTGAATTGCGCTTTTCATCTTTCCGGTGGGATTTTTTGCACTTATTGCTCCATATATAATATATATATATATATATATATATATATATATATATATATATATATATATATATATATATATATATAAGTAGCGAACGACGAATTGTGTACGCAAACTTGAGGCGAAGGATAGCCAGGACAGAGCCGAGGACGCTTAATGCAAATGTTTCTCGATTATAACAAGTCCCATCATCAGTACCAAAAGTTTAATAAAAAATATATTACAGATTAAAATATGCACATAAAAGGTTTTTAACGCATGCGAGAAAAAAAAACAAGCAAAAAATCGTGAAACATGAAGCTAAATTCGAAACGAATTATAAATACATTGAAAATAAGAAGAAGAAAACCAACGAAGGAAGTGTTAAAATAGGAAAAAAAATTGGCAAATGAATTTTTACCTAAGAATGGGAAATTTCTTAATGTATTAATATGTTTGCTTATGTGTACCTATATTTAATATAACAGATAGAGAAAACCTTCTGCTCTGGTACAGTAGTTATTATGGTTCGTCGATAACATATTTTAGAGAGAAATTTCGACATTATATTATCAAAAATGAAATGTGGGAAATAAGTGAAATTGAAGAAATTCTTTGAATAAGTTATTTCTTAACAAAAGATAATCAGTTTGAGAAAATATAGTAAGTTCTGAAAATTCTACTTTTAATGATAGTTAACTTAAAGTGACTGGAATTGCTACTGAAAAAATGAGTACCCAATTTACTGGTTGTGAGTTACTCAAACTGGCAAGTTTATATAAAGAAATAAATTATTTAAAGGATTTCTTTCACTTTACCTATTATCCTCAATTATTTTTTTATAAATTAGTGTCTAAATTTCTGTCTAAAATATATTATCCATGGACTATTATAACTACTGTACCAAAGCAGAAGGTTTTCCTAAGATTGCCCATCTAAGTTAAATAAACTTATTCTTTCTACCTACACAAACCCCTTCTCACAATGTCCATTTTCTTGCATTCCTTCCTTCACCCTATGCAGCCAATTCCTATAGCTTTGCTATCCTGTGTGGTTATAATTATACATGCACGATCTGCCATAGTTGTTATGTGAGCCAAACTAGCTTGTAACTAAAAGGCAGGATCGCTCAGCACTTGGGTTTGTTTCAAAGGACCAACATTTCCATTTCCACCCCAGAAGCCTCATCCATTAAGAACACTGATAATCTCCAACATCCTATTAACCCCAAATCGTTTAGCATCTTGTCTTCCCCCTCAACACCTTTGGAGTTGAAAATCTGAGAGTCGTTCTATATCAATAAAATAAACCCTAATTTTAATAATTACACCTCTTCAATTAAATTACTTGTTGTATAACCAACCAACTAATACCAGCCAACAGACAAACCGAACATTCTTCGTTATTAGTTTTCTAGGGTGAGTCAGTTGCTATCACAGCTTCAATGATGCAGGGGAGTCCCTCTTTTGTAATTTTTTCACGTTTGTGTTTTTGTTTTTGTTTATACTGTAACTGGTTATTTTGATTTTTTAAGCCATTCAGTTCGCCTTTTTTTAAATTAAAAAAGAATTGAAACCTAACAGAGTTTCTATTAAAATTTTTCGTCTTCACCGGTTTTTCAAAGTTACATTAGATATTGTTAAATAATTTTACGTAATTTAATTTTTTTTTTATCTACCTCTCAATATTTGCCTATTTTATTGGTTTGCCTTTCCTTGCCCCATTATTTAATTTTAACCATTATTTATTGTACTTTTAAAACCTTTAGTGCATATATTTTTCCTTTCTCTTGTTAGTTGCTGATGATGGTTCCAGTTGAGGTCCGAAACGTCCAACAAATAAATGATTATAGCCATTGCCTGGGTCTTTATATTCCTGTTACGAATCATATTCCCAAGGAACAAATTAATCGCAAATATATATATATATATATATATATATATATATATATATATATATATATATATATATATATATATATATATATATATATATATATATATATATATATATATATATATCGTTCTCTCACACACACCGATCAAATGGACCAGCGTTCTTTTCCTACCGCTCCTAGCTCCGATCGCCTCAATTCTTTATATTTGGCTGCTTTTCCTACACCCTTCCTCTGCTATACACATATTTTAATAAATAAAATATATTTTTTAAAATAATTAATCCCCCAACCCAACGCTTAACCAACTAACCAAACAAATAGTCTTTTTAACTCAATTTATCAACCTGGTTCAATGGGTATATATTAGGAAATGATCCTACGTTGATTCTATGAGCAATTCTGTAAGTAACAGCAGGTGGCAAAGAGCCGGTAATTTCTTACTTCCACAAACCGGCTGCTTCCGTACCGCCGTTCTCCGGCTTTCGAGGACGAGACATGGGTCGCAGCTCGAATGCCCAAGAGAGACGGATTTCTACTGAATTTACTCCAGAAACGCGGAGTAAATTAGCCGTGCCGGAAATACTAATGTCAATATTTAATATGTTATTGTTGTTGTTTTTTTAGTTTCATCTAGTAATTAAAAACTATTAATTAAATTTCCGAACTTCGTTCGAGTATGTTATTTTCTCTCACTCGTTTCTTCAGATCGTTACCTGTCCCGGTCTGCCTCATACTCGGTCGATCCCTTACCGGGTAGGTATAGACATGTAGTCTGCGTCTTTCTTCCTGGTACGTAGCCGGTAGCTTCTGGTACCCTTGCTACCAATCCGGTAATTACTAGGTATCACGCAATATCCGGTTAGTACCGAACCAGTACACAATCGATAGTTCAAATTTTCTGTTTCTCCCTAATTCTTAAACGTACCATAAAATTTCATCTCGTTACTATTATTTATTATTATTTTTTTTAGTATTATAGTTAGAAATTTAGCTTAGATATCTTATGAGGCTTCAAGAAAACTTGTTTGTTATATTATAAAAAAAGACGCATTTTATTTTAGAAACAAAATATATAATTCTGAAACCTTTCTATTTATATATAGAATTATATATTTTGTTTATAAAAAAATGCGTCTTTTTTATAAACAAAACCAGGCAATGGCTTCACCGTTGGGGGGAGTTTGCGCTTCGCTACTAAGATTAAAATTTAAAATCTAAAAAAAAGCAGCCATGGTTAAATTTTTATTTATTTTCTGAACTTCGCCAATTATAATAATTTTAAAAAGGAACTCTAAACTAAATTTTCCCCCTTTCAAAATATCACGTTGATAAGATATAGTTATAGAAGATATATAAAAATAAATTTTCTGAACTTCACCATTTGTACTTCTTTGGGTTTTAAAAAATTCACAAAATTTCGATACTTATATTTATTTCTGAACTTCACCATTTTGTTTTTTGATATTATAAACGAATTATTAGAAATAACTGATAAAAAGACATAAGTCATAACCAAACTAAGATGAAATTATTATTCAAATACTCAAAAAAATCCCCTTCTTAAATTATAGAGTTAGTGATGGTGATGATGATGATGATAATGATGATGACATATAATTCTTTATATAAATAGAAAGGTTTCAGAATTATATATTTTGTTTATAAACAAAAAATGAGTCTTGTTTTCACAATATAACAAACAAGTATTCTTGAAGCCTCATAAGATATCCAAGCAAAATTTAGGACTATAAAATTCCTGAGCTGATATAATTGTGTTAAGAATTATTATTATCATTATTATTTATATCAATTGTTATTTAAAAAATAAATAAAGAGAAAGAAAGAAAAAAGAAAGAGTGGCTAACAAAGTAAATAGTAGTAATAAAGTAGTAATATTAAAGAATGAAGGAACACTCGTTATCCTCGTGGGTTGATCCCAGCGAGTGGCGTCACAATGTGGCCGCCCATTGGCAGATACGCTGAACGTACCCCCCGACGGGGTGAGTAGCTCCTCACGCGTCATTGCGCGCATAGCCAATCATAAAATCGCTATATTTCCCTCCATGTCTTCACAGTACAACACACCCACCTTCCTATATTCCAGAACTCTGCCAATAGATGCTAGTAGCCCCCCCCCCCCCGCCCCTGGGAGCCCCCATACCCACACACCCCTGATACGGTACCACGAGTGGTTCTATGGTCGCTGGTTTGGTATCAAAACACAATACGACCCGAACAACTCCCTCCTAAAGGAGCCCTGCCCTTGCCACCTTCTGACTCACCCTTGATCCAGTGGTCGTCATTCTGATTTTTATGTACCTTTCATTATCCGCTTCGACGATCGCGTCCACGATGCGAGGGACGAAGGGTCCAACATGATTATTTTTTGACAAAAAATGTTAAAAAAGACCCTGGTGAAGTTGGGGGAAGTGAATTTATGTGAAAGGTACATGATCCGTGAAACGAGAAAACTATTTGGTGTAGGAAAGGGCGAAATGATGCGCAACTCTCCTACAGGACTGGTGCGTTAAATGGATCACCAGAAAAATAAAATATTATGCTTAATGATTTTGCATATTTTACAAATCTATAGGAATCCATCAAGGATCCTCCCTAGTCAAAGAAACACGAGTAAAATACATACTATTCCCTTCATCCGATCAGCAAAGGATGCTACGAAACTTTACTTAAGATCCTGGCTGCTTGCAATGGACCCTTTGGTGTTAGACGGTACCGATCCCCCCCCCTCCCCCCGCCTTAGGATATGATTAAACACTTCATAAAATTTATAAATATCCGTCAATAATTCTGAGCGAGATCCGTCCTAGATTAAATGGAACTGATCCGTATTTGGCCAAAGGAAATTCAATCCTAACTAAAAAAAATTATGTCCAGATGAAATGATCCTTAATCTAGGAGTTACATTTGATTAATTTTTAATAATCACCCACTGAAACATTCTCTACAATCCTATGATCCTATGGTAATCCTACAAAAGCTAGGGCCCTTGTCTATTGCGAGTTATATGTCTTCGAGGAATTGGAAGCAATACTAATAGCGCCCAATCCATAATGTTCACCCTCGACCAACTGGCTCCGATCAAATGATCCTCGAGATGTTGAGAAACATCCTTACGATCCATTTCACCTTTAGGGGAGAAAGAGGAGGGTACGGCCTTAGTCGGGGAGGAAGGTTTCCTTTCAAAAGATGCAGTAGAGGATTATAGCCAGACGGCGCCATCTTGATACCTTCCTCTCTCCATTAGTAATAAAATAACACAAAATAGACACATTCTGGGTGGTGAAATTGGGGAATTTTATCCATTTTAATTGTGTCACAACTCATTATGAAATTCCAGGTGTTGCAATCGAGCCAAGCTCTCATTAGCGAAGGAGCCCCAAACAGGTTTTTCACTAACGGAAACATATACTTATATTATAATATATATATATATATATATATATATATATATATATATATATATATATATATATATATATATATATATATATATATATATATGTTTATATATATGCAATACACCGACAAAGGAAAAGTGAAAAACGATTCCGAAAGCTTTCGTCTTTATTCTTATAGACCTTTTAAGAATAAAGACGAAAGCGCTCGGAATCGTTTTTTACTTTTCCTTTGTGAGTGTATCTAAATTGACTCACGTGCACTTTGTGAGTTTTTTTTTCATATATATATATATATATATATATATATATATATATATATATATATATATATATACGATTCGGGTCGCCTTCCCAGCGGATGCCATACTAATAATGTCAGTGTGTGGCATTATTAGACAACCGATCTACTTCAGGCTCAGCGTGATACCCTTCGTCCTCGAACTGGGATACCACAATCCAGGATAGATTCTAACCAGCCCCTGGTTTCATGGTAACCCTTTTTTTTAGACTCGTTTACAGTCATAGAAAACCGTTATTAATATTTTCTTTCTCATTGATAAAGAACTGGATTATACGGAAGTTTTCATGGAAAGTGCCAGTGTAGCAACATTGACAACTTATGAGCAATATTATAACAAAAGAAGCATTTGGCAACTTTGATCTGTTGAATGAATAAGGCGATGATAATAATAATAACAACTATGTGCCTACTCCAGATCGAATACTTGGTTGTCAGTGGAGCCACTTTATCATTATGTCTTTTATTTTCTAATTATTTTGGGTGTTTAAGTGGCTTTTAATTTTTAGTTATATAAAACTCATTTATTTTAATTTACATTTTTTGAAGTTAGATTAAATATCAAATAATATAAGAAATAAATTGGTTAATATACAGGTTCGGTCAAAAGTTTTCGGACACCTCATAAATTTGATAAAGGAGGGTCGTAAAGCTTTTATTTGTATATCAATATGAATATAACAGTGAAGTAAGGAGGAATAAATAGTAATAGGTTGGATATTCACCAAACAATAAACAAGAATTAATAAAATACAAAATCTGAAAAAAAACATGTAACATCAGCAACATATAAAAAATGGGCTAATGAAGCACAGCAACATCAAACTGACACATGGAGCTCAGTAGAGTCTCGAGTGTCCTTTGGCAGTGATGAGAGCATTTCTTCTTCGAGGCTTACTCCTCACGATGGTGGGGCACCTTGGGGCTATGAGGCTGGCCTACTCTACAAGAGGCTGTGGCACCTGAGGGGTGTGATGCTGGCCTACTCTCCAAGAGGGTGCGTCACCTGAGGGGTGCGATGCTGGCCTACTCTCCACGAAGGCGCAGCACCTGAGGGCTGTGATGCTGGCCTACTCCCCACGAGGGTGCGGCACCTGATGGGTGTGATGCTGGCCTACTCTCCACGAGGGTGTAGCACCTAAGGTGTGTGATGCTGGCCTACTCTCCACGAGGGTGTGGCATCTGAGGGGTGTGATGCGGGCCAATTCCCCACGAGGGTGAGGATCCTGATGGGTGTGATGTTGGCCCTCTCATCACTGATGGCTGCCTTCAGTTTCTCATTGAACGCTGGCTGACATCGTCTCACGGGCTCTTTCAGGCCCTGCCCGGCCAGAGTTTGCCAGTAGGTTCATATCCGAAGACGGAGATGGCCAGTCTCCTGTGGTTCCCGGATGTTTTTATCCGGGAATGACTGTATGGTGGACGCGGACCTGTGACATGAGGCATTGTCCTGCTGTAAAGTCATATTTCGGGCATTTCTGAAGACTTCTCTGGCTGAGGGCAGCATATAATCTCTCAGGACATCTTGATACTTATCTTAATTCATGGTGCCGTCACAGATGGTGATACAACCCACCCATGAACTTAAAATGCAACCCCATACTATTACAGAGCCGCCACCATGTTTTACTGTTGGCACTATGCACTCTCGATTCCACTACTCCCCTGGCCTCCCGCGGACTCTGCATTTGCCTGGGGTTGAGAACAATTGGAACGTGGACAAGTCGGACCATAATAAGCGACACCCTCACTGACCGATGGGTCAGTTGCGGTGAACACGTGCCTAATTCAGTCGAGTCGCTTCTGCTGAAAGTTAATCAGTGGCTTCTGGCAGACTTTACACGTCAACAGGCTTTGTGAAAGCAGTCTGCAACAGACGGTTCTAGCGGATGCCTTCACCTGACCTCCCTCTGTCCATTCATGTTGCAGCTTGACTGAGGCTCTATTACGATCCAGGGGGCTCATACGACGCAGAGACCTATCGGCAGGTTGCGCGGTGACCCTAAGTTGTCCAGAATGACGTCGCTTTTGGATGTTCTCACTTTCTCGGATCCTCTTCAACACTCGGCAACAAAGGAATGTGATCCGTCGACTCACCAGGCGCATTGTCGACAGCTGAGACCCTCATCGTGCAGCATGCGTATCAACCTTCTTTTCTCCACGGTATTATTATATCATTATCAGATCTTGTGGACATGGAATATCATATTAATCAACAAATATGATGTGTTATATGAAGACATTTTGACTTTAACTTACTGACACCAAGATTTCATACATTTCAATATCATCGCTATTTTAGATATTTCCCCCAAAAACACGTTTTAAAAAAACTTGTACTTCTATTTCCATTGGACACCTGCATACAAACCTACAACAACATAATCATTGACATAAACAAGGAATATGAAAAAGTCCAGTTTACCGAATACATTAGGGACGGCAAAAAGTGTGAAAGAGTGTAAGTAGTCCAATTCCTCTTTAATTAACCCTTTTGCTCACTCAAGCTTTGTACCTCTCATAAAATTCCCCGCCATTACATTCACGACTCTTTTTCGATTATATAAATCTGGCAGCAAAGGTTCTTGTGTCTAAAGTAAATACCAAGAACCAAAGGGATCGCGGCATTTTGAAAATTTCCTTACTGACTAAAGTTACTTGGCTTGATCAGAGCGAAGTAGTAGTGCGGAAGAGGAAGAAAAATCAATAGAAAAAAAAGATAAGAATGAATTTAAGGGACAGGGAAGTAAAAAATAACCTAAAACGAGTAAAGTAAATCCAAAACCTGGTAAACCTTAAATTCAAGGTTACGAAAAGTGAACTTAATGTGCACGAAGACTAACTCCTCGAGAGGAACAAAGAAAACATAAAAGCATTAAAAGGGCGACAGATCGAGAACGAGCTGGACCTAGCGTCCTGCTCATCATTGGAGCTTTCTGTTTGTACTTGAAAAGGTTTGTCTTCATTATACGAACTTGTTAGTGGTGTCATATAACGTGCCCTTCCTTCCCGTCCTCGCACTTTTACCTTCCCTATTCTTTTTCTTCGTATTTATCCACCTCTTTCTCGTGTCTCTCTTCTTCATCTCATTCCTTCCCTACTGAGGACTAATGATCTCGTTGGTTATCGATATTCTTTCTTCCAAAAAATACCGAACTAACAATAAAATAGGATTCGTTTCACTATAACACCCCTTAAAGATGGCATCTCCCCCGGCAAGTATGCGAGGGGAAAACTGTAAGGAAAATGATAAAGATTGGTGAAGTGAAGGTGTGGGAAAGATGTATAGCCAAATATCCACCCACGAGTGTTGAGGCTGAGAGAGTTCGCATTTGCCCCGAAAGAATGAATCATCAATTGTTTTGCTCGGAAAGACTGATTTCATCAGTTAGTTTGTTCGGAATGACTGATTTCATTAGTTGATTTGTTCGGAAAGACTTATTTCATCAATAGGTTTGTTTAGAAAGGTTGATTTCATCAGTTGGTTTGCTCCGAAAAACTGAATAATCAGTTGTTGATTTTTCTAAAAGACTGAGTTCATCAGCTGCTTTGTTCGGAAAGACTGAATCATCAGCTGTTTTGTTCGGAAATGCTGATTCATCAGTTCTTTTGTTCGGAAAGACTGATTCATCATTTGTTTTGTTCGGAAAGACTGAATCATCAGTTATTGATTTTTCTAAAAAAAAAAAAAACCTGAGTTCGTCAGGTGTTTGTAGGAAAGACTGAATCATCAGTTGTTTTGTTCGGAAAGACTGGTTTCATTAGTTTTGTTCAGAAAGATTGAAAACATCAGTTATTTTGTTTCTTTTTTCATACATTTTATTTACTGGTGTGCTTTGAGGGATGATCCCTGCGAGATAGAAACTAGAGATGACATGAAAATTAGTGAAGGCGTTTATCAAGTTCAGTGATTTGAAACCTTTTTTTTACCCTAAGCCCCATTTTCCAGATTATCCGAATGCCATTCTCACCTTTCCGCGATTGGCTAAAAAGCTTTATTACGAATAATATTGAGACAACAATTGATTAAATATTTTTACAGATAAAATGTTAAAGATTTGTTTAATTTCCCATTTTAATGAATGGTGATGTTAGATAGATTATATACAACCTGGCAATCTCTGAACTTTGTTTTCCCCTGATACCCATTAATTCGTCCAAGGGGAGAACTCTTCCTGGCTAAGAAGTCTTGCTCTAGTTTCTTTGGTCCTGTCTAAAATTGAAGCAACTTTGATGTTTGACAGAAAAAGTAAGAGGCATCTTTATCATCATTGCTGACACAACAACTGCAGTTTGTCTCTTCGTCGCTTTCTCGTGTTAATCTGAAATTTCACGCAAATAGGCGATTTAAAAGTGTAATTGGTTATGATATGGAGTAATCTTCATGGACCGACTCAATGATTTTGGCCAAAAAGAAATCACTCTCCGACATAAAGGCCTAGAAAATAACTGCAACGGATATTCTCATTGTGATGTACAGGTAGAATGAGAACAGAATTCTCCTCCAATTCAAAATCTTATCTTCAGGCTTGTGTCGTACTATATACTAGTATGTCACACTCTTCTACCTTCTCTAACTTCAACCTTTCATAACGCTCTCTCTCTTCTAAACATTTTGTTAGACAGCGCTTGTGTATTATTGGTTTAGAAATAGTAGATACCTTCTTTTTTAGATAAAGGGATATTTGCTACCTGAAACGCGAAAGATAAAAGAGAGAAGCTATCAAAAAGCAAAGAAGAAACGAGTCTACACGATATGAGTAGCGATAGAGGATATAAAACAAACACAGAATACAGCCACACCAACCGACAAATTATGTATGCCTGAACTACCCCAAACCACACAGAAATCTAATTACAACTCGTTGGCGAGGTTATTAGCGAAAAATAGCCACCCATTTATGGGCCGAATGTCCCTTTTGCTTCCTTTATCACATGGGAAAAATTGAGGGTAATATTATATTTTTTTTAAGAGCTCATCTGGCGACTGGTTACTTGGGCAGTAGTCGCCGCATTAAAAAATGCCTAGTACTAGGGTACTTTTAAATAAGATTCCAAACACGAAAAAAAAACAACAGTAAAAATAAAAAAGAGGAACAGGCAACGAGCTTGAAGGCAAATATTCCCAATCCTTATCATCTTACGTGGACGATTTTGTGAGCAATTCCGGTACTCAGTTGAATTATAACTCCCCCCCCTCCCAAAGTATTGCTACATTTCAGGGGTGAGATGTTTTTTACTGACAATAAATCCCCTTTCGGGTCATATTTCTCAAGGTGCTTAATTTGTAGAAAAGGGAATGGTGTCGGGGTTTGATTATCGATCTGAATTTATTGGAGATGCCTTTTATTTTCCAGTGGGGATCGACAGTTTAATGTGGAATCATAAACAAGGGTATTTAGAGCGTATGGCAGACGTCGTGGGTTCGATCTGAATCGTGGTTCTAATCAGCGATTAACCACACCTGATGTGGCTTAACTCCTCTAAAAACGGGACCGTTGTCCACTAGGCAAAGCCGTAGCCTTCATGATTTGAAGATGAAAAAAAAAATATAGGCAAAAACTAGTGATTTTCCTCCGAGTTAATTCACCTTTACTACTTATGATGTGAAGTATAAGAATTAATATATAAGATGCATTCATGAAGATAAATTATACTTGTAAACAAAGTCATGATAATCAATTGAGTAATTGTAGCAGCTACTGAATACTGAGAACCATAAATAGAAGAAGAACAACGAAGGAAGGTCGTTCTTTTGAAACTTAGAAATGGAGTTATATAAAAAGGAATCTGTTTAAAAGAAATTTAAAAGCAATCACAAAGTTGTGTGTTCCCTATAATTTCATTTGCCCCAACTTAACCACTTATTTAAAAAAACACCTTTTAAAAACATTTTCACGGTGATTGTCTTGATTTGTTTTTGTAAATAATTCATAATATTATAATACTAGTGTATCCATACCGTCAAAATGACGGCATTATTTTTAAGTTAGAGCTATAATCATTCGTGAAAACTGTTATTAAATAAAAAAAACCGCCGCTTTCTATTTATAACAAGTCAATATACATATATATATATATATATATACCAGGCAATGGCTTCGCCACTCTCCCCTACGTGAGGAGCTTACGCTTCGCTACTAAGATTAAAATTTAAAATCTAAAAAAAAGCAGCGATGGTTAAATTTTTAAAAATTGTCTGAATTTCGCCAATTATAATCATTTTAAAAAACTAAATTTCCCCCCTTTTAAAATATCTCGTTGCTAAAATACAGTTATAGATAAAATAAAAAAGCAGCCTTACTTAAATTTTAATAAATATTCTGAAATTCACCAATTGTAATTTACTTTCATTTAAAACATTATAAAGCATTTGATAATCATATTTATTTTTTCTAAACTAAACTATTTTGTTTTTTCAAACTCTAAAGAAATTCTTAAAAATTATCTTGATAAAAATTTAAAATATACTTAAGTCATAACCAAACTAAGATGAAATTATTATTCAAATACTCCCAAAAATCCCCGTTCTTAAATTATAGAGTTAGTGATGATATATTTATATATATATATATATATATATATATATATATATATATATATATATATATATATATATATATATGCGGTTAAAGGTTATTTTTGGCAGACACAGTCTTCCTCAAAGCCCTTGGAAAGAGCTCTTCTCACATACACGAGAAGGTAACTCATAAAATAGACATTCTCTCAGATAGCCAAAAAACTATCTTTCGATTGGCCTTTTCAAGAGTCACCCTTGCTTTTCGAAGAGAATGGAAGATTTTTTTGATTCTCCATCTTTGCCACGCCTTATAAATTAAGAAAAATTATTGCAGTACCACAATTAATTATGCGGTTAGAGGGCTATTTTTGGCAGACAGTCTTCCTCAAAGCCCTCGGAAGGAGCTCTTCTCACATATACGAGTAGGTAATACTTATACTTATAAAATAAAGAAAATGGTAAAGAAACTTTATTTTTTATATAATACCAAGTCATTGAAATATAAATAACAATTTTTTGTCAAACTAAGGTGATTTGAGTGTTACCGACAAAAGAAATTATAAATAAATACACGACGAGTATTATTATTATAGATTATGATATCGTTTTAAAATGGGTTGCAGTGTATCTTTAATCTCTTTGGTTTATTATATCCAGGAGAGTTCGATTTTTGCTTCCCACAAACGAAAGCTCTTTCACAACTGACCCAAATTCCACCTCCATTCCCCTTAGTTATCCTACATCCCCATTAGTGGCAATTAATACAAAGGCATCGAACTAGAAGATGAATTATTTTCGTTGTCTGAATTACAAGGTCAACCGCATTTGTAGAAATATTGCCTTCTGAAGGGGCGCTCACCCCTGTTACATAGGTGCTTTGAATACCCCGTACGATATCAGTTATCCCCTCGCCTTTTCACTTTTCCATTAAATCAAGTTAAATTTTAACTTTTTTCTGAAATTAAAAACTTATAATTCATCCATAAAGGTTTAAATTGATTATTTATACACTTTATGTAATTCGTATCAAAACTTCTCTCGTTCTTTGTTTCTATATAATCTCTTCACATGTTGCTCTATTGCTTCACACTTTCATCTCTTCCCATACTCAGCTCTAATCTGATTTGCAGTTTTAATTTTCTCTACTTTAAGATAAAAAGATGATGACAAACAAGCGAAAGGGAAGATGGAGTTTTGACTACATAAAGCAGCGGAAAAGGAAACCATCTTTATATTACCACTATTACCACTCTCTCCACTTTTTTTCTTGCTTTCTAGTGGAGGAATTAATTGGTAAAAATTTATTAATTTTCGTACTATCACTAAATATATAAAATTATTTTTTTCTTTATTATTCGAATAAATAAATATATATATATATATATATATATATATATATATATATATATATATATATATATATATATATATATATATATATATATATATATATATATATATATATATATATATATATGGTCTTTCAATAAGGTCGTTCAATTTCTAAATGTAAAAAAAACAAGTTGTGTGTGATATATATACTCAATTTATTTTAAATTTGAAAGTACATTTTATGGCATTAAGTGTGGAATATGACGTCGTTCAAATGTCCGACGCGGCTTTGCTTGGTGGAACGTCTTCGGGAGGTCAACTTTGAGATGACTTTGTCGCATAAATCTAGCTGAATTTGCTGGATGGTGTTCGTTATGTTGAATTTGAGGACATCAACTGTTTGCAGATTATTCGCATAGACCTGCGATTTAAGGTAGCCCCAAAGAAAGTAGTTTAATGGCGTTAAATCGCATAATCTCGGTGGCCAGTTGACGTCGCCGCTGCGCGAGATCACCCTGCCCTGAAATCGCTGGTGCAAAATGTCTATCGTGGCGTGCGCAGTGTGGCACGTAGTGCCGTCCTGTTGGAAACACATGTCGTCAGTATCCATTTCAGACATATAATCCAGTTTATGCCACAAGAAGTTGCTTATCATCGATCTGTAGGTCTCGGCGTTGACGGTTATGGCAATCCTATCTTTGTTCTCGAAAAAATACAGACCAATGATTGGTGCTGGTGTATATCATGTGGATTGTTTTCGTCCCAAATTCGACAATTTTGCTTGTTCACAAATCCTTTCATTTAAAAATGGGCCTCGTCGCTGTGGCGAGGATAGAAATCACGTAATGCGCGGACGTTCGTCGAACGGACCACTGATTTTGATAATAACATTTGATGTTTTACACCCGCTGTTCAACGCTATAACTATTCATTGTGACTTGCCAAGTACTACTGAACAGTGCACAGTGAGGTTGTCAGATGTCACTTAAACAACATGGCCATTATTGCCTAACAAAGCTCGAGCGTCCTTGTTGAAAGACCCTTTATATATCTTGTGAACAGGTAAATAAATGAGAGAGGAGGGCAAACGAAATAAATTAAATTGGGCTTAGACTAGTTTAAACTGCGGTGACATAATGAAGTGATTTTTCATGAATGGATATTTCATTTGATTGTGGTAATTGAAAACGGAAGATAATTCATTGCTAACGAGCATACCAAATCTTCTCCAATGGAAGAAAAATTCCTTTTCTTTTCTCCCTTCGGGTAAGCAAATTGCGCTCTCAGAGCAGGTGCTCAACAGAGGTTAAACTTCTAACAGAGAACTAAATGTATCATTCACCTATTATTACTGATCATAAATAATTGCCATTAAAATAACACTATTTTTTAAATCATTTTCTTCTTGAATCAAAGGTTCTGACGTCTCCAAAAATGAGAATATTGGTTTACTTTTTAAAAAATTAACTCCTTTCTCTCTGTTTAGTGAGTCTATTATGCAGTCACAATTGCTTAAACCTCTCCCATTACTCAGAATTGTGGTGTTTAGTAGATTGTTTTCATATCACACCGGAATTAAACTAATAAATATTGATTATATAAGCACCTTTGTAATTATTTTTATCTTCATCACTAGCTCATTATCGCCCAAAAGAAGGAATTAACAAGGCTCTATTTCATATCAACGAGGAAAGTGTAGTGGATGGAATTAGGATCACCCCATGGAATTTCTTTTAGAAAAACAAGTAATCAGATTAATCTGAAGGTAATCTTGAGATTAATCGTACAGGTAATTTTTTAGAGGATTCTGAGGAATTAAGGATTTTTTGCTAACTAAAATTATGCTTTTGGATAAATAACTTTAGCAGTCTCATTTATTTTAATTACTAAAAATATGTTTTAGTGTTCCTTCCATGTTCCAGTACTCATGGGCGGGTTAATTTACTTCAGTACTCGCTATATGTACTCCTTAATTAGCTTCCTCCAGCTTTGTTTGTGTCTCTCCTCCTGTATGTCCACCTTCTTCGCATTTCTCTCAGTTTCATACAATAAAAACATTTATCTATCATTCTTTCCTTCCCTTGTCCCCTTAAATCAGGTGAAGGTATGGTTCAAAAGAGTTGCCCCCATCCCTGTTTCTAGCGTTCTAATTAGTGTCTTTATTTGGCTATTCAAGTTAATATACCTTTTTTGTGGCGATGCCTTCGTTAGTTTTCGCTTTATTTTAAATAGAATAAAAATCAATAAAGGCTCCAATTTTGGCCATACCTGTATTTTTTTTTAGCCCCATAACTTGAGTTCAACGTGAGATGATCTGTGGCGCATACGGTATTAGCGGCTAGTTAAGCCTAACCTTCAGGGCCTATTTGAAACGTCAAAGAAGTCCCTCCAAGGTCTTACTTTTTAGCCAAGCTTAAGTGTCACAATATGGATGGAATTATAATCAGATGAAGGCGCCGTCTGGACCGAGTCAAGAAAACGAAACATTAAAGTTAATTCAAGGTTGAATTCGGCATAAGGGAGAGAATATCTAATGTAGGATTTCAGGCTCAAAAGATCCTGCTCGTAATTGACAGATATGTTGTGACAATTATTTTATATCAAGCCAAAATAAGCGGATTAGTATCCTTAATAGTCACACACTCCTCAACTTAAAGGAGTTCCATTATAGAACCTAAAATATCCGCAAGATTGGACGCTTGATATAAGACGAAAATCCGAAGAATGAGCCTCACTTAAGCAGCTAAATTTTGTATAAAACTAAGAAGAAGAAAGCTTTCGTCTGAGATGGTGCCTTGTTTAAACAGGCAAGCTAAGCAATCGACCATAATGCAGTAAACAAAAAGGGATTCAGCGCAAAGCTAGAAGCACAGGAAAACGATGTTTATCTGCATATTCTAGAAGCTGCCGATATTATGATTCCTTTGAGGAATTTAGACTCCTTATATTTGCATCAGTCTGGAGAAATTGAGCAAAAATAGAACAGGTGTTTTTTTTTTAGATAAACAGATATACATATGTTAGATCAAATGAATAAATGTTCAAATTGTACAATTTGAAAGATATTGGGACCAGGGACATAATAAAATAAATACTGTTACCTAAGGAAATGTTTTAATGTTCTAAAATGAGAGGAAATTGATAACGTTGCAGCGGTTGTAGGATTTGATGAAAGGAAGAAGAATGGCAACATTCAGCGGAGCATAAACACTCATTAAAAATGAGAATAAAGAAATAGTGGTGAAGTTAAAAAAGGAATTATATTGGCGAATAAAATAGTAAAATATACACTAAGGTTTGTGGTAATTAGAAGCTATAGGTGAAGGACCTATGCAATAGATTGAAGAAACAAACGCAAATACCAATTAAGAACATCCATTTGGGGTCCTGATAGTGGTAAACCAATATCTAAAATGATTTATAATAATTAAAAAAATTGAATTTACAAAGTTTAATAGAGAAGAGTTCACTACCAAGGACTTGAGGTAGTTTATATTGTTGCAAATACATAGGAAATCTAAAGGCAACTTAAGGAACATTTTCTTAAGAGGCATTTTTCTGAACGGGAAAAAAATGATGAATTAAACTATTAACCTCGGAAGAATTCTACAATAATAATAGAACTTGAGATTGAGAGAAAATAGAAGGAAAGCAGAATTCCCGAGTTGGCAATCTTCTTCCTGGGATTAAAATAACAATTGATTGTTTTAATGGAAACTTTTGATCGCCTTTTGCGGATTAGCGACTGCTTAAATGAACTAAAGCGTGTTAATCCAATGAATGATCATAGGTGTTGGGAATAAAATCAAAAAACGAAATGCAACGAGAGAATTAAACCCTCTAATTTGAAGAGGACCAATACACTTATAAACTTGAAACAACCGAAATCAAATGAAACTATTGAGGAAAACTAGCAAAAAATGAATTGCAATATAGAAATATAATTAATATTAGTCAAAAGTGTATTATATAGCACTTGTGTATCAAATTTGTAAAAAATAAACACCATGAATAAACTGACATTAATTAATTTATAAAATAAATAAACGAAGACACCATATCATTAAATATAATGAAAAATAATTTCTCTTTCATTAATCAAATCAAAGAACAAAATTATAATTCACCTGTGAACAGGTAAATAAATGAAAGAGGAGAGCAAACGAAATAAATTAAATTGGGCTTAGACTGGTTTAACTGCGGTGACATAATGAAGTTATTTTTCATTAATGGATATTTCATTTGATTGTGGTAATTGAAAACGGAAGATAATCCATTGCTAACGAGCATACCTAATATTTTCCAATGGAAGAAAAATTCCTTTTCTTTTCTCCGTTCGGGTAAGCAAATTGCGCTAACTCAGAGCAGGCGCTCAACTTCTAACAGAAAACTTAATGTATCATTGAATGTTGTTAATCTGCGCCCGAACAATACAAATAAGGCAAATGACAGGAACTAATTCACTTAATAAAGGGAATTAAGTAGAATTACGTGGAAGTGACACACCCTCTTAGGTAGCTGGATCTTGAAATACTGGGAAGACAATGTTCAATTGGGATGTCGAGTCTAGAGTTAATATGACCGGTGCATCAATCATAACTTCGATAATCGACAAAGCAATTGACTGAAAGAAATTATTCATGGATGGGTGAGCCAAAGAGTTAGAACATGCGTTCTAGTCATGTCCGTACAATAGAAGTGTTTAAAAGATAACTTTCGCACAAAGAAACTCCTGGAAAAGGAGTATGAACGTCTATTTCTCCTGTAGACGTGGTGACCTTGGTAATTTGGATTATAATTCCTGTCAATTGAACCGGAAGTTGAAATTGGTATGGAAATTAAACGAAAATTGTGAAATTATTTACCCTGTGGGCACTCAATGCAAAACAACTCTAAAAAATTGATTAGGGGAGGGGGGGGGGCGCTAACCACTAATAAAATAAAGAAAAATCGGTAATCACAGGTGTCTTAGACAGTTAAATAAATAAAGTGATTCGTGCGAGACCTAGTGGAAAATTTAGACTTGCGTGGCTAGAGAAGTTCTTAAAAAATGCACCTGAAAATAAAAATGGTTGCTAAAAGAGTGAAGTGTCTCGAGAGAAAGACTTGGTGAAAACAGGGAAATTATTCTAGTTGAGTTAATCTAGGCATTTATGGGGAGGAAATTACCGAAAGTGAGAAATCGATACGCAAAATTACTCTTTCAAATACTAAAAATACATGAAAATCAATTGAATTGGTTACTAGTTGAGCCATATTATTCGCTTAGAAAGAGTGAAATAAGAGGTTTAAAAAGATGGTTGGATTAGTTGTATTTGATCTAAAGAAACTACAGATAGGAAAGCGTTATTGTAGGTTTTAAAAATGCATGCAAAAGGTCTTAAAATGTTGTTAGGTGCGAAGAGGTTTTATGTTTGAAATAAGGCGTTGTTTAGGTGAAGGATGCCTCAAGTGAGGGATTTTATAGGAGAGGTGTCAGGCAAGGGACTGTCATGTGGCCGTGGCTTTTTAATATTCATATAGATAGTGTGTTGAGAGAAGTACGAATTGAACTGAAGGAGACTAGTGTGAGATTGATGATGCATGTTAAGGCATGGATGCTGTCTCTTTTGATGTATGTTGATTACCAATTTATAGTAGCAGAAATTGAGAGGGATTCGGAAATTCATAATGGGCAGTACCTGTAAGTTTCAGGTCTCTTATATTAGTAAATAATCAGGATTTAATCAATATAATAAAGGGTTTCCCTAAAGTCTGGAGAGAGGAAAAATGCATTGAAATTTAAATATTAATAAATAACATCTTCAATGTGATTTCCACCATTTGTGATGCCAAGTTCGATGCACCTTCCAAGAGTCACCCGATGCATTAACTCCAAATGTTTGTCAATTTGAGTACCTTCATTTATGATACGCTGTTCTTTCAGTTGTTTCGTATCTTAAATTCCCTTTGAGTACAGTTTTTCCTTTAGTATATACAGGGTGACCCCCCCAAAATGGGCCCCAACTTTCGATAAGCCTCATTTCTGAATTTTCTGCAAGGATTGAATGAAACTGGTGATAACTAGTTTATTGTGTTTAAAAATACCGTATATACATAAGAGTCTTTGGACTTTTCTTCTTTATTCTAGAGCACGCGTTCGAGATGACCATTTAGCTCTGTACATTTCTTAAGGCGCAGCACAAAGTTGTCCCTGACGTCCTTGAGTTCTGTGATGGTCCTGGGTCTTCCTGCGTACACTTGATCTTTAAGGCAGCCCAAGCGAAAGAAATTTGGGGGGCTAAGGTCTGGGATGTGAGGTGCCCACTCAAAATCAGTCTTGAGACTGATCACACGGCCACCAAAGTTCTCTTGTGGCCAATCTCGGGACAGATTTGAGGTGTGAGAGCTTGCTCCATCTTTCAGGAAACAGAACTACCCTATAAGCGACGTAAACAGGGCTTGCAGCTCCTTCTTGAAGGTTTTGAGGACCTCAACATACTCGTACCGCTCCTTGGGGACTGTCACTTTCGCGTCAGATTCATCGAAGAAGAATGGTCCGATGATGCCTCTGGCTGAGATTGCAGTCTATACAGTGCACTAAGAGGAGTGTAGGGGCTTGGTGGCTACCTCATATGGTCTGGAGGTCTTCCAAAAGACATTTGTCGTCGAGTTTACCTTTCCTTTAAGATGGAAGTGGACTTCATCTGAGGTCCAAAGGAGGTTAAGGAAAGTTGGAGTCTCCTAAATCGTCTCCAGTATCTTGAGTGCCATAGCCTTTCTCTGGTCCTTGTCTGAGTCTGTAAGAGTCTGCTATATCTTTATTATGTATGGGTAGGCCTTTAGATCTATTACTAGCACTCTCCTTCAAGTCTCACGGGAAATACCGAGGGACTGACTTCACTTGCGCACAGAGCGTTTTGGACTCTGCTGAATTGACTCTCACTCTCTCGACCAGCTCAGCTGTACGCTTCCTGGAACGTCTTGAATGGCTTGAATGTCTGTCACTGGCTGCATTGTAGTTCTCCACTGTCCCATAGTTCTCAAAGTGGTCCACCCAGTCCTGAATTCTGCTCTTGAAGGTTTTTTTTCACATTCGAACTGATGCACGAAAGGGCCCTGCACTTTTTTGAACGAGCCTGTCTTGTAGTAATGTTTGACGTAGCATATGTTCTTTGCTGGAGTTCCCATTGAGATTTAATTGTGTTTACAGGCGTTCCTTCTGTCATGTCCTGTAAAATAAGGATGATTAGTGAATGAATGAAGGATATATCACAAAAGGTGTGTGCAGGCCAGTTTTTTTTTGGGGGGGGGAACTAACTCTCTATATATCCCAGAAAAAGAAGTCAAGGAGAGGAAAGTTTTTGTGAACAAGGAGACCATTGTGTTTTTTCTTTCAGGTACAAACTTTAGGAGACCCTCTCTTTTACTCAGAGATAAAAATAATTCACATATTAATTCTCTATAAAGACAAAATATAAAGCAAATGTGATTTATTATGTGAATTTAGGCCTATGTTGGGCATAGGAATCGGCTTTTATCATGTTCTTCCATTCTAAATTGTGATTTCTAAACAATAACCATATGAGATTATTTATTAATTTCAAACGGGTTTTTTTTTTACAATAGCCCGATTCAGGGGCTTTGAAGGCAGGCAATCTTAATCCGAGTTTATTAACTAATATTTTTTTCTTTTTACTTAAACTGTCCCTCAATTCAGCTTGAAAAATTTATGGTTTTGATTGCCACGGTAAATCACGTTTATGTAGATAAAATATGAATTATTTATTACTATATTTTTTCAGCCAAGTATTATGATTTTTTTATTTAAAAAAACGAAAACTAACTAAAGAATCCATACCAGAATGTTTTTGAGACAAAAGTTTGTGCTGAAAGTGGTGAATTTGAAAAAAGTGAAAAGGTGTAGGAAATATCTAGATCAACTAGACAACCGAAGACCACGCGTCATATAATATACTTACAATGAGTAAACGTTTCACCGCGCGCGCCCGGCAATTTACGTGCACGCGTAACTGAACGTTAGTTATGAGGGAACAACGTTGTACGTCTTATAGATACAGATTCCTTATTGAGCGTCTTATAGATACAGATTCCTTATTGTGCGTCTTATAAATACATATTCCTTATTGAGAGTCTTATAGATACGATTCCTTATTGAGCGTCTTATAAATACAGATTCCTTATTGAGCTTCTTATAGATACAGATTCCTTATTGTGCGTCTTATAGATACAGATTCATTATTGAGTGTCTTATAGATACAGATTCATTATTGAGCTTCTTATAGATACAGATTCCTTATTGTGCGTCTTATAGATACAGATTCCTTATTAGGCGTCTTATAGATAACGATTCCTTATTGAGCGTCTTATAGATACAGATTCCTTATTGGGCGTCTTATAGATAACGATTCCTTATTGAGCGTCTTATAGATACAGATTCCTTATTGGGCGTCTTATAGATAACGATTCCTTATTGAGCGTCTTATAGATACAGATTCCTTATTGACTAACTTTCCCTAGTTGGATTACCGAAGCATCCTTTCTTTTCTCAATAAAGAAAATAATAATAATAAAATCAAGGGGATTTCGCTAAACCCGTTAGGTTCTGTGTTCTATTTTTCTCGATACGGAAATTAAGTTGGAAGAATTATAAAGGATTGAATACCGTTTCATCACTCGAAACCAAACAATCAGTACTCTTAAGCTTACCATTTCCACTCGATCAGAGGGAAGAGATCATTATTTCCTAATGATTGAATATCAATAGAAATCCCTACTTAACAGTCACAGCTTCCACCTCGTACGAACGCTGCTCTTAGGATTGGGATAGGGTGTATGCTAAAAGTGGGTCGATTGTGTAAATGAGTGCTTGAGGGAGAAAGAGCTTAATGAAGAGGAAGTAGATGATGTGTATGATAGATATGCATGGGATGGGGTTGTGAGAGGAGGTGCTCGGGGAAATTTGCTTGGAGGTAGCCTCTATCAGAAAGAGCACATAGCACTCCATCGCTATTAGGGATCAATGTGGAGTGGAAAATAGATGTGGGTGTGTGAGTATTGATAGTGGCGTTGATGCGCGTCTGCCACGCATTGTAGCAAAATGGTAAAGGTTGATTATAATTTGTGTTTCAGTCAAGGGCTTTATTTGGTTGGTTCTTTGAGGATCTCTGCTATAGTGTCAGTAAGGGATTCAGTTAGGTGTCATAATGTGTTCATGTGTTGCAATGTGTCTATTTGTGGCAGCGCGTCAGATTGTAATCATGTGTTGTATTGTTTCTAGTTTTCGGTGGAAGCGGGTTTAGGCATCATATTGTGATCATATGTTGTACAACTGTCTCTTGTTCCAGGTGTCAGTGGGTGTAAGTGCCATATTGGTATCATGTGTTGTACTGTGTCTAATTTTCAGTAACAGCGGTTATAGGTGCCACATTGTGTTCTTGTGTTGTACTAGGTTTATTTGCCGGTGGTATCGAGTGTAAGTGCCTGTAATTTTTCTTCTAATGAGTTTTCCCCCATATACTTATTATATATCTCAATTCTTTTTAGATTATTATATTACCAAGCAATGGCTTCGCCACTCCCCCCGAGCTTGCGTTCGCTACTAAGATTAAAATTTAAAATCTAAAAGAAAAGCAGCCATGGTTAAATTTTTATTTTTTCTAAACTTTGCCAATTATATTAATTTTAAAAAGGAACTCTAAACTTAATTTCTTCCCTTTCAAAATATCACGTTGCTAAAATATAGTTATAGAAGAAGATATATAAAAATAAATTTTCTGAACTTCACCATTTGTAATTCTTTAGGTTTTAAAAATTCAAAAAATTTCGATACTTATATTTATTTCTGAACTTCACCATTTTGCTTTTTGATATTATAAAAGAATTATTATAAATAAATTTGATAAAAGAATACATAAGTCATAACCAAACTAAGATTAAATTATTATTCAAATACTAAAAAAAATCCCCTGTTAAATTATAGAGTTTGGTGATGGTGATGATGATAGACTATGGACAAAGGAAACCCTCCTCTAACGGCCGGGTATCTCTGCGAAGTTTCATAGAACACTTGCGCATTTTCAAATTCACACACCTCACCATATCCTCTACAAACCTCATACTCGTGTTTTTGCCATTATCTTTAAATAAATAATAAAAGATTTTGCTATTGCACTTAATGTGCTACTACCTCTCTGCCAATCACCATCATTCCATTCTTTTTCTTTCTCACTCATCCATTTTTTTCTTGCTCTTTTCTCATTGACAGCCTCTTCTCTATGTTCGCGTTCATAGACGCTTTCCTGATCGAATAAATGAAACGTTCATAAAAGTAAAATACTAATTGTCACAAATTACTTGAAAATAAATAATAATTAAGTTCTTAAGTTCTAAACTCGAACTTTTATGACACATTTACTTTAGAAGTCATGCGAGTCTCCCAAGCAATTAGCAATTCATCGTGTGTTTTTTTTTTTTTACTCTTTTAATTCATGGCTTCTTTGCGACTTTATTTTTTAATTGTCTGGAAGGTGGGAAAGGACATGTAGGTCCAAAAGACCTCGAGACAAAGAAACACTTAATATTCTGTGGTGTGGAAGTTGTTACCGCTGTTGTTTAGCGTGAAACCCATGTGAGCATCTCCGCCTTAAGACCTTAAGAGCGGATCTTAAGGTCTGTGCCTCTTTTCGATTCTATAATTCTAAAAGAAAAGAGGAACTTAAAATGGGTGAGCGATATATAGAGGCAAATTTATATGTGACCGTTGGAGCTGAGAAGGCATATAATCATCCAGATGTAAGCTGCAGCGTGCCCCTGCAACACCTGATAACAACATGCGGGAAGTGATGGTTAAGAAGTAGTGTTGAAATGTATCTGAAATCCAGCGGTGAATCTCGACTTCAGCCACGAGGTCGAGTTGGATCTCTTTCAAAAACTAACATTAGGTTAATTTGTGGTAGAACCATTTTTGTTTCAATATTAAACTCAAAGTTCTAGACTTCCTTAAGGCAATGGGATAGCCGAGTTCTGTAGTTCTTTAAGGCAAGGGAATAGGCAGTTTTGTAGTTTTTAAGGCAATGAAATAGGCAGTTCTGTAGTTCTTTAAGGCAATGGAATAGAGAGTTCTGTAGTTCTTTAAGGCAATGGGATACCCGGATTCTGTATTTCTATAAGACAATGGGAGGGACGAGTTTTGTAGTGCTGTAATGCAATGAGATAGACTAGTTCTGTACTTATTTAAGGCAATGAGACTACCTAGTGGTAGCACCGTTTTACAAGCTGAGTGGTTAACCTAAATCGGGTGTGGTTAGTAACCGGATAGGGTTTAAATTTGCATTCTCAGGTTCCTCGAAACATAGCGATTTGTGGTTCAGTTTACAGTGGCGTAACTCTCCCCACCAAAGAAGGCAACACAGTACGGGGGAAATCGGTGGTAACGCGAGTAGCAAAGAAATCTAACTTAGATTTAATGTATTGAAGAGGTAATTCTTTTACCGAAAATGGCAACTATGTTACACGCAATATCTAAAGGCTTGCGTGCCCTCCCGGCCCCAATAGGACAGGTGTAACTGCGATTATAAATATTATACAAATTTTCCGTTTATCTTCCCTTTACTTACACATATCTCATTGCAACTTTTTTGTGCAGATGCCCTCGTTAGTTGTCGCTGCTTAGTTTTAAGGGATCATATGAAGATCCTCCCCCAAGTAGGTTTGGGGGAGGAGGATCTTCATATGATCCATTTTTATAAATATTTTGAACTTCACCACTAATAATAATAATAATGATAATAATAATAATAATAAGAAGAAGAAGAAGAAGAAGAAGAAGAAGAAGAAGAAGAAGAAGAAGAAGAAGAAGAAGAAGAAGAATATTTTGATTTTAGAAACGCACAAACATACCAATTTTATTCAAAGAATTCATATAAAGTTTGACAAAACAAAATTGTGAAGTTCAGAAATAGATGAATATCGAATGCTTTGGATTCCTCCCCCAAAATAATGACGAGATTTGTGTTGGTCTATAATATATATATATATATATATATATATATATATATATATATATATATATATATATATATATATATATATATATATATATATATATATATATATATATAGGTAAACATTACGATCGGCGGCACGAACGATGGGACGTAAACTATTTCGTCCGTGTTCCAATATGTTTCACCTTTTTGGAGTAAATTCAAGGAGACTGCTCGTAGGGGGTTTTAACACTGCGCCCCCCCCCTACGATGATCCTGAGTTTCAATATTGCTTATAGATTAATGTCCTAACGTTTCTTTTTTACGTTTTTATTTAACCAAACGCGCATGAATATGCATGCGTAGGTGAATGAAACATACACGCCAAAAAATACCTATATATATATATATATATATATATATATATATATATATATATATATATATATAATATATATATATATATATATATATATATAGTCACATTTTGCCCATGTACTCAGTATCAAGAGCACCATGGACCGTGATACTTTCAAGACTATTGTGCTGCCCTTGCTAACTGAAGATTCTCTGTCAGTTATTAATTTGCTTAAGCAACGCAGGATGCTCAAAAGTGAATTAAAATGTCCCTCGTGTGATAGTAAAATGAACTGGACGAAGTATGCCAAATCTAATGATGGCTGTGCTTGGAAATGCCAGATCAAAGATTGTGCCAAGTATAAATCTACAGTATCTATAAGGACTGGATCGTTTTTTCCAGACCTGGGTTCATGTAATCTATATGTGGAGTGAACGTATTGGTGAATCAAGGGCGATCCGTCAAGGTGGTGTTTCTGAAAAGACCATGATCACTGCTGCAGTTTTTTCGAGGAAGTGTGCAGTAGATATCTTCAGGCTAACCCAGTGCAACTTGGTGGTGCAAAAACAGTTGTGCATATAGATGAATCGTGTTTTTCTCACAAACCAAAGCATCATCGGGGCAGAGAACCTCACACTCCTATGTGGGTGTTTGGAATGGTCGATACCAGCACCTCACCAGGAACAGGATACATGGAATTGTGGACAAAAGGGATGCTGCCACACTTCTCCCTATAATACAAGCAGTAGTGCAACGGGGATCGATAATCCATAGTGATGAGTGGAAGGCATACATTAATATACAAGGACTTGGCTTCACACACAGGACAGTGAACCATTCACTCAATTTTGTGGATCCGCAAACTGGTGTCCACACTCAGGCCATAGAATCGTACTGGAACAAACATAAAGCACATATCAGCATGATGCGAGGATGTAGGCGGGACTTCTTGAATTCTTATCTTCAAGAATTTATGTGGCGTGACCGTTTCTTCAGGAATGCTTTTGATAACTTATGTACTCATATTTCCTTGCAATATTTGGTGTAATAATTATTTTTTTAAGAACCTGTGTACACAAATTTCCTGCAATATTTAGTGTAACAAAAGAGTAATCTGAATAATGTTTTATTATTTATTCCTTATTTAGTTTATTTCTATTAAAATGTTGGGGGGGTAGGATCTTCATATGAGCGCGACTGGGGGGGGGGATCTTCAGTTAAGTACTTTGGGGAGGAAGATCTTCATGTGATCCGTTTTAATTAGAAACAATAACACAATTATTAACACGAGGAAGACTCTATCCTTGGAGCTCATTGGAATGAGGTTTTGTCACCTGTAGTAGGGGGTAGTTGCGCGGGGGGAGTGCTCTTGCCCCTCTTTGCTTATTACTTCTACAGTAGTTTCTACTAGGCTATATAATTTGCGTGTTTCTGATACCCTAACTTCACCACTCTCTACTTTTCAGAAGAATTCTGACATCGTTAGTTTTTGCCTTTATATTTTCAACTAAGTGAAATTCGTCATTTAGTTATTAGTTACGTTAAATTAATTTCATTGAGAAATAAATAATCCAGAAAAATACTGTACGACTATTAATTGCCTTTGTAATTATCTATCTATCAGGCATCTTTCGCGAGTAAACTCAGGCTAGACAGAAAATGTTGTAATTAATTTTAAGAAAACCACCATTAAAAATACAATTGTCAGCGAAACAACCAAAATGTAATTAATATTAAAATTAATGGCAGCAATTCCACATTTTCTGCCTACCGGATTTACCATTCGCATCCTGCCTTTCCTCTGTACCCCTCTAGAGAGATCTAATTTGAGTTCTGCGCAGCTGCTCTGTGTTTCCAAGAGTTTATTCTGGAGAAAAATCTTAAAATTTATTTTAATAAGTTATATTTATAATTACCAATTAGATCAATTTGTTAGGGAGTAATTTAATAATTAATTTCTCAAGGTATCGTTAGCAATCATTGTTTTCATTAATAATTGCAGTTACGACTTCTAAATATGAAAAAAATAGCCTCATTTCTCCTGTAGATAAATGAATTAAATGTCCTAAGTAGATAATCATGAATGTAGTTGGTCACTGGAGAATTCAATTAAATGGCAATTAAAGCGGGGGAAATTTTATTACCTCTATATTCAAGATTTGTCCATAAAAAATTGCAGGTAATTTGGTAATTAGGAGATCGATGGATAGTAAAATCGGTTGTCAACTATTTGGAAACTGCGCGATATCGGTTTAACAGCATTGCCACATCCCACATATTTATTCACCAATCGTATCATTGTCTGATTCTTACCTTTTTTTTCCTACTTAAATCATCAGTTCGCAGTAGGACGATCTCATCTACGGAAGAAATTCAGGCTGTTTTAGGTCCATGGCTTAGGGCCAAAACACGGGCAATCTTTGTAGATGGCATCATGAACTCGCCATAAAGACGGAAAAAAATTATCGAAAATAAGGGTTATTAACGAATCTGTGTACCAATGAAGATAAATTGATTATTTTACTTGAATAAATTTATTTATCGGACGAAACTATACAATCTGATATAAAATAGTCGATCATTTTTTTTTTTTAGAAATATACTTATTCTCTGTGCACGCAGTACTGTCATGTAATGTACGTGTACACTTGTGGGTGTTATGCCCACGGCATTCGCTGTGCAATTGACTACTTCTCAGGCCTTGGTTTGCATGCAGCAGCGTTAATTATGCCTTAAAAACTATTATTTAATACGGAAATGTCGACAGACGCCATCACTGTTTATCCCTTGGATCCAGTTTTACTTCCTCTTTCACACACACAAACTACACGCCCAAGTTTCACATAAGAGTTAAGCTGAAAACTTAGTGAGCTAAAACCAAGATTATCTCTTTTACTCATGTACATATAGACGGGGTCGACAGAATTAGCCCGAGCCGCGGATGTCTTCCATTATGTTTAATCGATGGGACAGACGAATGTGGAATCTCTTTGTCTGTCTGTCGTTGTATGTGTGTGTGTGGACGTGTGGGTCTGTCTATCGATTTGTGCTTTTTTCTCAATTATACTCTTAGGAAATGAATGTACACATGGCGTGTACACTAATACACGTTTTCTATTAATATTAAATTTATTTACTTACCTGTGTCTCGCAATTCTAGCGATATTATAATAAGTCCGATAGGAGAGAATGCTAGAAACCCCCTAAACTCACCATATATATATATATATAAATATATATATATATATATATATATATATATATATATATATATATATATATATATATATATATATATATTATATATATATATATATATATATATACAGTTTTTTACTCAATAACCGATAAATTAAATGTACAACGAAACTACTGTTTGGAAGCATAAAGTTTATTAAAACTGGAATTGTTTCGATTTATAGTTTCGCATATCATGTCCCGTCGTAAACTAAAGGAAATGGACAATTGATATACTGGAATATATAACAATAGGCAACTGACATTAATCTGGGGGCGTTAAATTAAGGTGATTAACAATATCATTTAATATTAAGTTTAGGACATGGGGACTGCATTTATACTGCCCTTCAGATAAGTTAAACTTCGGAATCTCTTTAATTAATTATGATTTGATATATTTATTTTATTATAATCATTACAATGATAAATTATTTGGACACCAGAGAAATTTATTACATGATTGGCGTTTTTTACATGATAAAAATTTCTTGACGTATTGCTTACTTTACGAATATTCCTCCTATGTTCTTATATACGTTAATCTAATTTTCTTCCAGTTTCTCCCACATAGAAAATGGAGTAATTTGGGGAAGCAACGGGGAATGTGACTTTCCCCGCAGATCCTAACGCTTCTAGTGTTTTTTGACAAATGAACAATAACGTTCTAGTCAATGCGATTAGATCAGGGTAATAATAATAATTCCTTAATCCGCTAGAAAATTCTCCTGGAGATCCGGAGAGAAATTCACATTCCCCGTTTTCTGTTAAAGTAAACGTTAACTTGGAAAAAAGTTTTTTTGAAATTCCTCTTTTTTAGAGAAATGGATGAACAGGGTTAAGGAACTCCCAGGAGACTTTTCTAGCGGATTAAGGAATTCTTATTATTACCTTGACCATAGATATCTATGCCCTGACCTAACGGCATTGACTAGAACGTTATTGTTCATTTATCATATATATATATATATATATATATATATATATATATATATATATATATATATATATATATATATATATATATATATGATGAAAATTAATGCAATATCGCAAGAAAAGATGAGGAATTTAACCACATTCTCCGAAGACAATTTAATTCAGAACAGTTTCGGTGTATCTCACACCCTTTTTCAACTGACACTGCGTAGAAATCATAAGAGAAGTGCATATAAGCATAACACAAGATCCCCTCTTTTTTTCCCCCAATCCCCTACTTGTGGCTAATCTGGGGGGGGGGGAGTTAGGCCTAAACATATTGAAGGGCTGACATTTAACTATTTTGTTTATGTGCTTTCTTATATGCTTTCTTATTACAGGATATGTTTAGGCCCTCCCCCCCCCATAGATTAGCCACAAGTAGGGGATTGGGGGAAAAAAGAGGGGATCTTGTGTTATGCTTATATGCACTTCTCTTATGATTTTTACGCAGTGTCAGTTGAAAAAGGGTGTGAGATACACCGAAACTGTTCTGAATTAAATGGGCTTCGGAGAATGTGGTTTAATTCCTCATATATATATATATATATATATATATATATATATATATATATATATATATATATATATATATATATATATATATATATTCAAGAGACCTATTTCTTATGGCTTAGAGTTTAGAGTATAGCAGATTAAAGGCAACAAAGAACAAGTGAATAATTATTATGCCTGTATTAATATACTAACATTTCAAGGACCATCCTCGCCATCAGAGCCGTGCAAATAATAAGTAACAAAAAATTGGGTGAAATACAATACAAGTTGTTTTATATACCTATTTAAGCTAACTCCAAAGACAAAGTCACTCCAAAGACAAGTTAACTTCAAAGACAAGGTAACTCCAAAGACAAGTTAACTCCAAAGACAAGGTAACTAACTCCAAGTCAGAGATAAAATGATGCGTATGAGACACTTTTAGGAAGCAATAAGCAGCGGTGAGATGATAGGGGGTGGTTGAGAGGAGGGTTCGTTTTCACAATATATATATATATATATATATATATATATATATATATATATATATATATATATATATATATATATATATATAGGTATACCTGAGAGTGTTAGGGCAAAAGAAAGAAGGAATATATGTGAATGATTACATGGACACTAATCCAAGTGGATTAGCAGACGAATGTACAGTTCATTTACCCAACTGAAGAATTCTCTCATTTTTAGTCGCGTGCGCGCGCCTAGAAGTTAGTATGTCGGTAACTATTAGGTCGATCGTTCGGATGGTAACCATTTTACTTTTCATTTAGTTTGGGGGGCAATAACACCGTAACTAATCGGTCGATTCTAACTAAATTTAAAAGTCTTTATGTTGTATTACATTCTCCTTCGAATGATGCAATTTCGAAGGTCCTCGCAAGGTTAGTAAGGGAATTATTAAAAGAAAACTAATTATGGGATGGATTTCCCCCACTTGTTGAAATTTGAAGGTCGTTAGGTCATAATTTAGAATAATTGAGAGCAAGCGACTTAGGTCTGTTAACCTAACCTAACTTATCCTTGTTTCGATACTGCCAAATATCCATATATCTAGAATGTTTCGTCAGCCTTAAACTTTCAAGGCAATTATTACACTTGATTTCATTTACTGATATTTTTTTTGCTCTAAATAAATACCAAGAGTCCAAATATCCCTTTCATTGATTAAATGTTGAGTAACATCTGCGTAGAAACCAGATGCAAACATTTGGGCTCTCAATCTATCTTTGAATTTCCAAATGCGGCTGAAAACTGAAGTTTAACAAAGGTAGATCTTTATAATCTACCAATGAAGAATATACACTTCAAATTTTCCTCAAAGGGTGCCTCAGTCCAACCTTATACTCGATATATACAGCCGATATCCCAGAGCCAAGCTACCCCACTAGCCTAAACACCCATTTCGCCGATGACATAAGTCAACTCATAGTTAGTGGATATAGAAACGCGCCTTGGCAAGCTCGAATGACGACCGAGGAAATAAAAAAGGCCAACGAATATGAAAAAAAATGGAAAATCCGAACTAATGGCGCCAAATTCAAGATCGTCCCATTAGGAAGAAGAAAAACAGTGGGTGTGAGAGTGGGGGATACGCGTTATCCCTACACGAACGAGTGCAATGTACTCGGGATGAAGCTAACTTCTAACGGGTATAAGAAGCACGTCACAGAACGGATCCAAAAAGCATCTTCGGCAGTCAGAACCCTCTATAGCTTCAAAACTTCAGCCAAAAGAATAAAGGAAAACTGTATCTGATGCTAGTCAGACCCACCATCATCTATCGCTCAGCCTCTCTGTTCAGTATCCCCAAAGCAGCCAAAGTAGAAATGCAGAGGATACAAAACAAGTGTATGTAAATCACCATCAATACACGAAGGAGGGATAGGAGAAAGCAAATAGATCTGCACAGAGCGGTGGACAACATACCGCTCAATGCGATCTTAAAGGAAAGAGCATCAAATATGAAAGAGAAAATTACAATGAAAAGCACCAAGGAAATTAGAGCACTCATCGCAGAAAAACAACGAGATCCAAGCCACGCAAGATTCCCAAGCAGCGTCAGCAAGCTTGGAAATGCTATTGTCCCATTTTTTGCATAGGAAAAAAACTATCGACCAAAATCGACTATGAAAAGCAACCGATAACGAAGAACCAAATCGATTTTACCTTAAAACCAAAGAAGACCACAACTACCTAGTGATGACAAGGAAGAATAAAAATGAAGAAAATAAGTAAGTACAAAACACAGAACACACAAAACACGAATACAAACAACCAACGATGAATATAACAAAAAACACTTTAAAAATCAAATAAAACACACGTAAGAAATGATGTAAATAGAAACAAAAAAACACATAAAAGGAACGTAAACAACTAAATTACACGTCCAGTCAACATTAAAAGCTAAATTAGTACACGAATCAAAAGGTTTGAACACCTTATAGTAATATATATATATATATATATATATATATATATATATATATATATATATGCATACATACTTGTGTACATATATATACATATACATAAAACATTATTTATACAAACAAAATAAACAATGAAAGAGATTAGCCTGATCTCCAGGCACCTTTGGAAATCTTGCAACCCTAAGACTTCCTTATTTTCACCATTATTTCCAAACCCCACTATTCTAGTACACCACTATCTCTCACACTCACATACTCACCACTTCCCCACAATAAAAAAATACCCAACTGAAGAATGTGGTCATTCATTCTTCGTATGGGTAAAAGTGAAGTGTATTCTTCATTGGTAGAGTTTCGAGTTTGACTTTATTTTTACTTCAGTTCTCAGGTTTTGAAATATGCAATCTTCAACTGATCCATCCAAGGTTATTGTAATCCTAAAAAGTTTGGCAGGATTTAAACCAAATACTCTAAAAAGTTAATTAGGAAGTAGGCCAATTATTTAGCAGTCGCCATAATTTCAAATAATTGGCTCTTATTGTCTTATTGGGATATCAGAATAACAGAAAAAAACATTTATCTTATTCATTTGTGAGTATCCAAAGTCTCATTCACCATAAACGACCAAGAGACCGAGAAAAATTGATGCAAATTAGTAACATAACATTACTTTTAAGGATTATTATTATTATCCTTAATGTTCGGGATAGATTATGGGAGAAAACTTTTAAGGCAATCTTTCATTGGTTGAAGGGTCCTCAAAATGGAATTGGGATCTTGTGGGTTGGTTTATCTACGCTGGAAGAATCCGTAACAATCGTTAAAAAATTCAGACATGATCGTGTAGAAGAGGATTGAATTCTCAGTGTGAACCCCTGAGATAATACAAATGAATTTCAGGTTGATCAGAATATAAACAAATGCTCATTAATATTATTTGGCAGAGGTTTGGTTTCTGGGGCATCTTCTCTTTTTGTCTTTTACGTGTGTTAGGATTTAGGCATTTGTGGTAGTCTATCTTTACAGGGATGTGTGAATGTGGGATTCAAATAAAGAGACATGCAAGGAGAAAATATTGAAACCTCTTTATTTTCAAATTTACAGAATGAAGATCATTTTGAACAACGAAAAGGCAATATTTCGTGTACTCCTCTTTAGAGGCTTTTGATGGTGCAAGTCGCCTAGGCATATAATTAGTAAATTATGAGATTACAGCTTCTTGTATTTACGACCATGTTTAGCATATGACATTTAGTGATTCTGACCGCGTTCATAGTTAGGGGAGCTCTATCCGTACAGTCTTGTCTAGTATTCCTTACAAATGTCCTATCGTACCCATGTCAAGGAACTGACATGATCACTTGAAAACACTGGAAGCGTTCTCTCTTCCTGAATGGAAATATATTTTTACGAGTTGATAAAGCCAATACACTCAATTAACTCTGGTATTTCGTCATTACAAATTGCTCTTCACTTCATAACAGAAAAGCCACCATGTTTCAGCGTTGGTTTTAACCTATTTATGTCAAACTCCCGATGGGGTCATCTCCAAACGGATACCAGATCAGTGTCTGAAAATTCAGCAAACCTTGATATGTCAGAAAAAAGTTAATTTTTGTTAAGTGATTGGCCAATCCAGCGCAATTTTCAGTTATATATTGCTAATCAACCACCTCAAATTAGAACGCGACAAGCTCCCAAACCTAGGGCAAATGCTCCTTCACACTAGAATGTTGTACATAAATCTGAACGAAGCACCAATCAAAAGAGAAGATAATATCGTTTCAAGCTGCAGTCACTAGTTTTTAGTCGCGTACGAGTCTAGTCGCGGGCGACTGTCAATCTCACTATGTCGGTCAGTCGGTCTCCGTTTTTCTTTTTTTGTTTTTGTAATAACATTGTAACTATTCAGCCGATTATAACGAAATTTAAAACTCTTATGTTGTTTTATATTATCTTTCGAATGATATTATTGCAAAAAGTCCTCCCAAGGTTAGCCCGGGAATTATTTTTGGGGGCAATAACATCATAACTATTCGGCCTATTCAACCAAATTGTAAACCCTTATGTTTTTTTACATTCTCTTTAAAATTAAATCATTGCCAAAGTAATCCCAAGCTTAGCCCGAGAATTATTTTTTTGGCAAGAACATCATAACTTTTCAAGAGATTCGAACGAAATTTGAAACCCTTATGTTGTTTTAGATGATTCTCTTTCGAATGATCAAATTGCCAAGGTCTTTCCAAGGTTAGTCCGGGAATTATTGAAAGTTTTGAAGGTCGTAAGTACATAAATCAGAATAAGTGAGAACACGCGACTTTTTGGTCAACAGACCTTGTTCTTGTTCTAAACCCTTCATGATCCAGTCTCGAAATTAACAAAACCTGTTTTCAAGCAAAATTGAATATGAATTGAAACTAAATCCGTTCGCTGCTCCTATAATTTTAATTAAATTATTTTAAGTTAAAAAACAACACTTATGGGCTATTTTACCCAAGAAAAAAAGTCTTAAATTTAAAAAAAACAAACTGTTTTTAAACTAAATTAATTTCGAATTATCCACAAAATAGAGGCCGGTCACTTTCCGAACAATTACTCCAGAAAATTATGTTGTTCTAAAATTCCAAAGTATTGTCACTCATTTCTTCAGCCCACTCATTCCTCTTCTTGATATTGGTCATAGTTAAAAGAGGTAATTTACTGCTGTTCCTTGGCCTGCTTTGAAATTTCTCTGTCACTTCCAAAGCTTTTAACCTAGCGTTGTTCTCAGTGGATGTTCGAACAGCACGAAGACATGTTTCAGAAGCCCAATACGACTAGGTCTTTACTTCAGTGATAATTAATCCTTTTTTTAATTAAACTATAATTCAGTTAACGAAAGAAAGCGGTATTCTAAGATTCTTAGCAATTTGTCTTTAAGACAATCCACTCTCAGATTAACCAACAATCTGAACACTCTAAAAAAATTAAATTTCCCTGTAAATTTGCTTTCTTTGCATATCTAATAATTACAAAATTAAACACTGAAAGGTTGGAAAGAAATACTTGGCATAGTAATGTAATCGGAATAAACACATTTTATGATAAAAAGGTGTTAATTTACTTTTCGCATGTCATTGAGTGTGTGTATAGATATGAATGCAATACAACACCCTCGAGCGAGAAGTATTTGATTCAGAATATATTTACTACTCAACAGCCTCTTGAAACTGTTGTTTCTCTAATAGTGCTCCTAAACAATTCTGGTCTCAAACAGGCTGCATTCTTCGTACTGACACAAATGAGCACATGAATTCTGATTTCTGGATTAAAACAACTATATGGATATCAAGACCGGATCAACTATATCGGTGTTATCTCCCAACCACATCACATCCTTCATTGGCTTCACCTATACGAGCAATATAATGAGATAAAATTTCAAGCTCTTGTCTGTCTGTTTTCGTTTTTTTTTTTCAGTCTTTGTCGCCTCTCAAATAGTTGCGAGAAGAGAGGATAAACGCAGTTGAATTGGTTTGGAAAGGTTTACTCAATGCTCAGAAGAAACCAAACAAGCAGTGCTTTTATAATTTTCATTTCCTCAATGGCTTTGATAAGACAAGATAAACTGACAAGGAAGTACGAAGAGCTTCAGTTATGAAAGATTTTTGCATACGGCAACGGAACTTTCTCTCTCTCTCTCATTCGGTACATATCTTTCTCTCTCACACACACACACAACTCGTCTAAGTAAATGCACATCTTGGAAGCAGTTAGTTTGGTCGTAAAACTGGGCTGCGGCTCGCCTCAGACAAAGAGGCAGTGATTGCCCCTGTGGAGAGACCGCGGATAATTCATTTACCCAAACGCTCACTGTTATCAGGACATACTCAGATTCTCGACGTTTATTTGGTGAAGTGTTTACTTTTCTGTAATTAATCGATTGCGCTCCTAAAACAAATATAAGGGTTGTGTGCTTTGGAGAGTTGCCACATGACCCAGGAATGGAGAAAAAGAGAGAAAAACGTAGAAAAGAGAGATCAGAAACAGGAAAGCAGGAAAACAGTCGAGAAGAAAAATGCTATTCAGAAAAGCTTTCCTTTTAGGTTGCTTCTTTATTATTTACTGAAAAAACGAAGCAAAAACCAATGAGGAAATCCTTACAAGAGAGTCTTAAGAGGCTTGTAAAAAAAATGCCGTGATTAAAAAAAGTGAAGCTGTGTGAAAGATACATATCTCGAAGAGCCTAATGAGATTATTTGTGTGATAGGGTGATGGGAGGAGCGCATCTCTCTGAAACTTGCCCTGCCCAACCTTCAGGAAGGTTGTTCCGAAGGTTTAGATTGGCTGTTTCATTATTCTGTTCTTATAAATCGTAAGCGAAATGTACAAAGGAATTTTAAAGTTACTTTTTAGCCATTTCTCGGTAATTTTGGACATTTCTGTTTCGACTATGAGTCAAAAGCCACAAAGAAAACCCCTGCCTTCATTATGGACTCCAGAAAGTCTGGATAAACCCCAGGGAAATCGAGTCTCGCTCATCGAGAGCCCGTGCGGAACCTTTTGAACGAAACGTCGGGTTATCCAAGACCTCGCTCCTTTCGGTCTGATATCCGCTCTTCGTCACTAATCGGGGGCAATATTGACCTCGATTTTTAGTTTGAGTGGTCGAGGTTGACTTGTAACTTAAATTTAATTTACATGAAAAGAATCAGACGTAATCCATTGGGGAAAGAGCCAGAAAGTGTTAGAAAAGAGGGGAGTAGAAAGAGTGATGCAGTAAGGGGAAGTGAAAATATATGTTTAAAGGACACGTGCCGAGTAGCCAAAGGAAGGGAAGACTTAAGACTTAAAGAATCGAAGGGTGCATAGCTCTCCTGAACTATGATATCAGAGTTATTTATATCCAAGAGGAATGGAGTTAATATCGCTAGCCTTTAAACTCCTCCAAATTAAATTAAAATTAGCATAAATGAACGGAGCCTAGCTATTCTACGTGTGAGGCCATTTTGCTGACAGGCTTGATATAATCGAATCCTTTATCAAGGACGTCTTTATCTGTATTTATCAAATAACGAGGGAATTATATTTTTTAGCAATCAAGTGTATAATATGAGATCAACCTTCTGAGTGGTAATACAAACTTCGTTTATCTGCAAAACAGCTTCATATAAAATTGTTGGGATGTTATTGTGATAAATATAATGGTGAATTTCTTTTAAGAAGTATTAAATTGCACATATATTGGGATTCATTGTAATTAATTAAAACTATCATCCGCATAATATATATATATATATATTACATCAAAATTATATTATTTCATTTACTAATTTACTACATAGCATCTTGATTTACACAAATGTTACTTTATATTTCTTTTAATTTTGCTGCTAATTTTCGAGGCACGTTTTTGCCGCAATGATACATCTATAAATTAAGTTTGATAGAAATTAAGTTATCGGTTTAAATGATGTTATATCGTTAATTCAACCCATTTCAACAGCGATTTTAGGACTGTTTGAAAAAGCTATGCATAGGGTGTATGAGGATGACAAGTAACGAGTGTAGTTTTTCTAAAGAGTAAAATAAAACATTATTAAAATTATTATATATAAATTTTTAGCAAAGTAATACATGGGAGGGGGCTTAAGTCTAAATACACAGATAAAATGCTTTTTTTTAAAAAATTGAACTACATTTTAAGTAATTGAACAATTAATATATAATATCTTCAATGTGATTTCCAACATTTAGGTTGCAAAGTTTTGATGCACTTTGCGAAAGTCACCGGAAAAAAACGATGCATTTAGTCCAAATTTGCGTCAATTTGAGCACCTTCATTCATGTTACGCTGTTCCTTCAGGTGTCTCGAATCTTTAATTTCCATCGAGCTCACTTTCTTCTTTTATACCCCAGGAAAAGAAAGCAATCGGGGTAAGGGTCTGGTAAACGACGAGACCATTGTGATATTTCCTTGTTCCCAGATTTTAGGAACACCTTATACATTATTATCAACGCTTTTGTAACGTTTTTTATTATAAAGCTAACCTTATGCATCTATTTAAAAAAAACTACCTAAATTTATTGACACCAAGTTTGCACAGGTCGATATCAGCCCAAATCTTCCTCCTTTCTACCTACAGTATCTTAAATTTAATATTTCAAATACTAGTTCAAAGCGTTTCTTTGATTTTAAGGAAGGGTATGATAATTTATTTATTATTTATTGCTCGATCAACATGGTTGGACGAAATTCGAAAGAACAGGGTTTTTTTTTATTTATTCGAACGCTCGATTTGTAGCGGCGAAAATTTCACTTTAATAAAATTATCGATAAATGTCGTCACGTTTATTATAATAATAAAACCGGCATTTTAAAACAGGGTCTATAATTTACCGGGTGACTTATGATACTGATAATTACCCTCAAAACTCTTTCTATTTATTAAAAAAAGAAGCGGAAATAAACGAGGATGTCGCCAGATTTTTTAAATGAGTTTATAAATAAAACAGTGAAGTTAGTGAAAGTCAAAATGTATGTAAGGATATAGAAAGGCCAAAGAAAGAGACTACCTATTGAGTTAAGTATTGGGGGGGGGGGGTGGAGAGGTTATGTATTTTGGCCCTGGCACCATTTGATAACGAAAGGAATTAGTTTGGTATGACTAGCAAATAATTTTTAAAAATCCTTACTCTCTCCCTGTCCTTACACCCCGCCTCCCATTTCTTAAACCTTCTCATTGTTTCTATAAAATTTAAAAATTGCCACGTTTTTTACCCTAATTGGCAACTCAGGATATCCCTCACACATTTCTAACTACATTAAAATTATTACTTTCTGTACAAGACCTTATTTTTGCCACCCTTTCCGGGCCAGATATCCCCATTGAATTAATCTTTTATATATTTATTAAAAAAAATGTAACGCTCTTGATCTCATTTACCGAATAATATATAATGGAAATTTGATTGAGCGCCGATTGGCTTCTGTGTGGTTTTAAGTCTCCAAATGAAGCTGAGAATTTGTGTTCTTCGAAATGTAAGTTATTTCTCTTAGAGCTGAGCTCAGGAACGAACAAAGACCGATCGACGAACTACTCCTGAACCAGTCATGAATCAATTGGTTAGAGCTGAGGTAAGGAATAAACTGAGGGCCATCGTAGAACCAGTCCTGAATCAAACGATTAGAATCGAGGTCAGGAACGAACTGAGGTCCATTAAGGAACCAATCATAAACCAATCGCTCAATGGAAAAGGATAAGTCCCATCATCATAGCGAAACGGGTTGATCGCAACCCATTACAAGCCACATGACAGCGACGAGCGAATGGCGAGGAAGAGAGACTCAGACGAGCGCTCCCCAGCTGCCACTGACATCACGCCTCTTAGTTAGAGCCGCCCCGCCCTCTCCTCCCGGATAAGGAAGGGCGTAGAGCGCATCACTAGTGCCCCCTCACCAGCTATCACCAGTCATCGGGGCGATAAGCTGACCGCGACTTCAGTTGCATAAGCCCTACTCAGTCCTTCCAGATGCCGTGGCCAACTCTGTGGTTAACCGGACTCTCTCCGCTAATGACTCCCTTATCTCGAGATTAGGGTTCTTTTTTACCAGGGATCTGCAGTCAAGTGATAAATAAGTGTACGGCAACTGTCCTTCAACCACGGATCAAGGATAAATTGAGGTTAAGGAAGAGTTCAATGCTTGGTACTTAAAGTGCTCGTAAGCGGATTAAGAACCCAGCTGGAGCCAGGAGAGAAAATACTGCTTAAAAAAAGGGCAAAACCCCAATAATGCCTTCAGTGGGGCTCATTTTGTCTTATGGTAAACAAGGATTTACGTTGTATTTGTTCGTTTTTTCAATAAATCCTTAATTTATTGAAGTGAAAGGAAAAGTAGGGGTATATTTAGCTAAATTAAGGATTTTGTATTTTATTTTGGTATTCGCTAAATGAGGATCGAATTTGCCTCCTATAAGAGCGTTCGGCATCATTAAACATCCGTATAAAATAGTCGAATTTAACTATATCCTCCTTATTTTATTGATGTCCTATGTTTGCTTAGGAAAAAATAATTCGTTTTTAGTAAATCTTATTGTTGCAAAAGACTTGGTTATTTATTCCTTAATTCATCTCGTCTTCTAATTTCTGAAGGATTAAACCCATATTAGCGCTTTATAAATCAGGATTATATTAGGTGATTACCTCTGATTCTCTCTCTTCAATGTGATTGGCCCTAACTCTTTAAATGTGCTCTTTTATTCTACATATTATATATGATAGGTGTCTTAAATATGACTATGCCATCTTCCTCCCTATTTACTAAATATGTTCTTTCAATTTTTTTATAATTCTCTTTTCTCAAAACTTTTGGGAAAGTTAATTGTTGCCTCGGCGATCTTTTATTTTTTTTCCATAAACTAAAATTACAGACGCTTAGAATGAAAATATGTAATGTTCCTTCTAATCTTTACTGGATAATAAACACTATAAAAGAAGTTAGTCAATTATTACCATACTCAAAAAGAACCAAGATACAAAGAGTATATCAGCAACACTTCTCTGTTTTCCGCACTTACCACTAAAATTGCCTTCAATAATTTCAAATACTAGTAGAGAAATCCTAAATATCACCACCATAGCTCTAGAGAAATGAGCAAATCTAGTTTATTTTCTAACTTTCTGCATTAATATTTAAATCAATTTACAATAGAGAGAAAACGTGATATTTAGGTTCTAAATATTTGGTAGCCCATCAATTTTGGGGTTCTAAGTAAGTACTAAAATTGTGTTTATAAAAATGATCTCCCGATAAAAACAAAATTAGCGCTTCCCAAAACAAAAACTAGAAATTTCCTTAATTACTAGTAATATGGGAAAACTCAAATGAGTATGAATTGTATGTGGAAAATTACTAGGATAACCCAATTTTATAGGTTATAGGGATAATCCAATCAAGGTATTTCCACCCGACAAACTCTACTTATAAGTTCTAATTTCTTAATGGGTAGCAAATAGAATTTACATTAATTATCATTAATGTGGGAAAACTAAAATGAATATAAATTGGATGTGGAAAATTACTAGGACAACCCAATTTTATAGATTATAGGGGTAATCTAAACTAGGTATTTAACCCAGAAAAAGCCAAAATACCTATAAATTCCAATTTCTTAATTGGTAGCAATTCGAATGCGTCCTTTTACGCTTGATTAGACATTAAAGCTCTATTAGCTATTAGATTATTCAATTTTATTTCATAGTGGCAATAAATGAGTAATTAATTTAATTAGGTTGATTCTCTCAGTTCTTAATATCAACTAATTATTGCTGTTGTTAATTTTATGTTTATATATTCGTAAATTCAATAGGTTTCCATTATTAATACGTTGCAGCCTCTTATTATCTCAGGTAAAATACATAAATAGTAGTGTGGATTGAAAGGAAACGCAGCTTCTCAGACAACTAAAGTTAAACCACATCAGGAGTTATTAGTTGCCAGATGGAGTCGCGATTAAGGTTGGCTTAACGGCAAATGCCATACGCTGACTATACCCATGGTTCAGTCCCCCTGAGAAATTAAAGGTCAACAAAAGAGTGCCGTTCGGTGGTTAAAAAAACGACCTAAAACTACAAACAATAAATTGATATTAAATATACAGTTGGGTAGATCAGTAGATAATATACATATATATAGTTGAGTAGATTGGTAGATAATTCCTAACATTAATTTTAGAACGGGATTATATAAAAAAAAAATCTCCTGCTTGAGATGTCCGGGGGAACGTGTGTTGGGTTTAGGCCGTTGAGAGATCTAAAATCTATATCTATGTATATCTATTTAGAAATCTTTAATTTGTTCGTGTTTTACCGGGGATACGTGAACTTAGTTTAGAACGTCGCTAGAGCTATAATTATTATTATTATTATTATTTAATTTTTAGTGTATTTATGTATTTTCTTTCTTTCTATGAGATCAAGGGTGTGTTTAAATAAAGTTAAAACCGGTATGAAAGGGAATTGAAAAGAGCGGCTTGAAAGGCAATAATTTAAAACATTTCAAATTTTGTCTATTTAAATAGTTTCTAATAACGACTATTTATTATGAAGGACATAATTAACCATCTTTTTAACTTAAAAAAATAGTGTATTTATGCATTTTCTTTCATTTTAGGGAGATCAAGGGGGATGTTTAAACAAATTATTAAAACACTTATGAAAGGGGTTTGAAAGGCCAAAGAGGCCGGACGGGCTGAGAGTGAGCGCAAGCTCCCCCCGTAGGGGGCGCATGGCGAAGCCATGGTTTATATATATATATATATATATATATATATATATATATATATATATATATATATATATATATATATAAATTTGAGTAGATCACTATATAGGAAATATGGAGATATATTGGTAGATGAGTAAATAGATGGATAGCTGAGTAGATAAGTATAGAGTATAATAGTAGATTGGTAGTTAGATGAAGAGTTGGGTCGACGGATAGATAGTAGATTGATAAATTACGGATATTTGCTTGAAATTCCTAATCAATGTATCGACCCATCTATCATTGTTACCATGGTTACACTTCTGCGCTATCGTTTGTTTCGATGCAACTCATATTTTTTCGCATAGGAAATAGTCAAAACTATTCAGTATTAGTAATAAGCTCCGGAGGAAGAATAAAGGAGTGGCAAAATAAAAGAACTGAAAAGTATAAATAAATGTTCTTAAATGTCAGAATTATGGAAACTGAAAGGCAATATTTTAAATCATTAAAATAATTAGTAAAAAAGAATAAGTAAAAGTGTGGATGAGAGGGAAATTTAAGCTTGCTAAAGAATACAAAAAACTCGAGTGTGACTCAATTAAACTTCAAAATCTTAGGAATAAATCGAATACACTAAATGAGACCAGAAGAAAGATAACTATTTTTTTAGAAGCGAAAACAATAAGTAGAGATCTATTTTCATGTATTACTTCCTAGTACTATACTTGTAAAAGAAGAGCCGAAGTACTTACAGATATACGAATTATAGATTTTAATAGTATTTAATGTGTCAAACGAGTGAAAACAAAATCAGAACTGTGTTAAATTTATACATAAATGTTTCTTGCATAAATTGTAGAAGTAATAGTTCTACCTTTCTAGAAATGTCAAGTTCGTAGCGGAGAATGCAGTGTCCGTTTCTCTTATTTGCTCGAGGATATGGAGGTGCTTCAAAGAGCCCAGTACTGCCTCTCTAAAGTTATCCTTACCGAGAGAGAAAACTTAAGAATATAGACTTGACGAAGCGAAATTAGGTTCCTTTAAAACAAGAGGAGTGAGAGAAGGATAATGTGCTTAAGCACAATAGAATCAGAAGAAAGGAGTTGCGTGTGAAGAATTTAAGACGAATAATTTACTGAATAATTTACCTTTGTGAAGATTTCAATAAAAAAATATTGAATCTTAATTGATTAAAGAAATTGCAAATTTCAATCTCCCAGTGCGGCAGCTTAAATGTAGCCAACATGTCCTTGCCTTAATCCTTATATGTAGATATCATAAAGAACCTTAAGGTCCTTATCATTTTATGTAATTAGTTGCTTGGTATTTGTATGAGGGGTTATATATCGAAACAAGTCACTTATAATAATCCTTACACTCTAATACAGTGGTTTATATATATATATATATATATATATATATATATATATATATATATATATATATATATATATATATGAAATGAATAACTCACAAAGTAGCTCGTGAGGTTCGCAATGAATGCAATGTCCCGCAGAAAAAATGAAAAGGTGCTTCCAAGTACTTTCGAACTTTATTCAGTTATAGCTAAATCTTAATGTGAACTCACCCATCTCTCTCCTACTTCCTCATTGGTGATTTCTTGTCTTAGAGGCGGTCATTTATCTTTTAATAGCTTATATATACCCTTATTATATTATTTTCTCTTGTAGTTATCCTTGAGAATGAACTGAATAAAGTTTGAAAGTACTTGGAAGCACCTTTTCCTTTTTTATGCCGGACATTGCATATATATATATATATATATATATATATATATATATATATATATATATATAATTGAACAATAACGTTCAAGTGAATGCGGTTAGGTTAAGGTAATAGTAAGAATTCTTTAATCCGCTAGAAAAGCTCCTGGAGTTCCTCAATCCTCTTAATGAGCGCCACTCATACGAGTGGCCTACCATTTACTTCTCTAAAAAGATAAATTTCAAGAAACTTTTTATAAAAGCTTGGGTTTAATTTAACAGAAAACGGGTATGCGAGTGTTCTCACGGATGGATCTTCTCTCAACGATTGCCTCTACATAATCGCATATAAATATATATATATATATATATATATATATATATATATATATATATATATATATATATATATATATATATATATATATATATATATATATATATATATATATATATATATATATATATATATATATATATATATATATATATATATATATATATATATATATATATATATATATATATATATATATATGTGTGTGTGTGTGTGTGTGTGTGTAGGTGTGTGTGTGTAGTACAGTTAATGTATCGCAAAATTAGACAACTGACTTTACTTCAGGTGCAGAGGGACAAACCTCTTCCTCGATCTGGTAGACCTCACTCAAGAAATCCGTCTAATGTACCTGAAAAGATACATTAGTTTACCGTCGCAAAAAACTGAAAGTTGTTAAACATTTCGGAATTATCTTTGCTAAATACATTTTAAAGATCAGAAACATTCCAAGACAAATTCGTTCGGGAATCTATTTAAATGTATCTTTTTAGGTACATTAGACGCATTCCTTGAGGGAAGTCTACCAGATCGAGGACGAGGTTTGTCCCCCTCAACCTGAAGCAGTTAGTTGTCTATTTTTGCGATACATTAACCGTACCAATTTTTCCCTGGAATTTTTTTAATTAACTAAATTTTATAAATTATATTGTTACTATATTTTTTTTCAACCTTTTCCCATTTTATTGGATTGAAAGAAATCTTTGAAAAAATAAAAATTGCTAATCGAAGAAGTTGGAGCTAAAAACGCACTTCTCCCTAATCAACCACCGACGAGGACTAGGCGAGCCTAGTTCGGCCATCGTAGTAGAACCGCATTTCTAATGTTTTATGAAATGGTTTTATAGTAAAAAAATATTCAAGTTAAGTAAAAATGTGTAGATGTAACCTAAAACAATACCGGCTGAGGAACCCAACAGCTAATTATAGCCACGGTGTAAGAAAGTGCTACCATCTGATTTTTCTTTGTTTCCGACAAATTCGAAGGAAATGCCATTTATTAACACATATAAAACGTTGAAATTTCAACGTATTTTGGAAAAAAACTATAAAATTTGTGAGAGGTAATAAAACGAGACATTAAACGGAATATTTTTCCAACCTGCTCCAACCGCTACCTGAAAGTACTGGGTGGTCATGGATCAGGACATCAGTTGCAATTCTTGTTTTCAACAGCAGTTGTCCTTTGGTAAAGAGGAAAAATGTCCCACTAATTAGCAGATATTTTGTTTTAGGACAGATGCTGCGTGGGCTTCACACTTTGATAACAACACTACTATTGCAACAGGTTTTGTTGTTTACGAAACTCCCTAAATGTATTAATCATTTCCTAACTTTTGTTTTTGTTTCAAATTTCGCTCCCATAAAACCTCCTGATTGATGGCTGCAGCTGAAACTCACAGGCGTTAACAATCGCTGAGAGTATTTTATCTATTTTGAAAAATTTGAGGGGACAGAATCCCGAGATAACTCCAGGTTTTTATGTGCGTGGTGATTAAACAAAAGGCATCCCAAGATACGGAGGACATGCAATTAGTACGATAAGAAGGAAATTTACGAGGATGCATCTTTTTCAGGCGACATGAAATACCAATTTGTCGAATCCTCAACTAATGAGTTAAAACTAGAGCAATATGTAACGGATCCATTTTTTTCCAATCTGTTCTACCAGGTGAGAGGCTCAACTGTATTTTGGGTGAACGGGACGGTAGAGAAAGGATATTCACTCTAACTTGCTTCTGATAAAACCAGTAGTACTAGATTATCTACCTGTACCCCCCCCCCCCTTTTGTGATCACTATCAGTATGGACAGTATCACTGAAAAGAAAGTTGAACTTACGAAGGCAAGGACGGGGTTTAGGTAGCAGAACTCCCATTCTAACATCTAAATCTAACACCCCTTTATATCAGCAAATTTAAACCCAATGAGGTAATGTTTCTCCAATGTAGTGTCACACAACTTCTTTGTCTCAGTTGAGACCCTTACATCCCGACTATACCTTCTAGAAGTTTGGGTTGTATGGGGGTACATGTTCAGTCTGCCACCCTAACTCGTGGGATGAACCCCCGGACACCATACATTACCGTTTCTCTCTCTATCTCTCTCTCTCTCTCTCTCTCTCTCTCTCTCTCTAGTACACTCAATACGTCTTGAAGATCCATCTGTTGCGTAAAGCCGTCTTTCTCTCCGTACTAGACTCGCGCTCTGCCAGGGCCTAGAGCTATGTAAACTGCCATATGATAACGTGTGTATATATATATATATATATATATATATATATATTAATAAAAAATCATTGCAGTAACGCAATTAATTATGCGGTTGAAAGGCTATTTTGGGCAGACACATTCTTCCTCAAAGCCCTCGGAGAGAGCTCTTCTCACATACACGAAAAGGCAACACTTAAAATAAGCGTTCCCTTAGATAGCCAAAGAACTATCTTTCGATATAAGGTTGCTATTTCGAATGAGTTTTGGGGGGCTCGTTAGAAATGGCAAACTGGTACTTGATCTTCCTTGGTGGTAACTAGGTCATTCCCCAGGGGGGTATAGGAAGCGGGCGGTATCATTTTGGGCTATCTACTAACCGCACCATATATATATATATATATATATATATATATATATATATATATATATATATATATATATATATATATATATATATATATATATATATATATATATATTTCACAGTGAAGGTAAGGACACATAGGAGGCTGAGGTACATGTGATTTATTTATGGAACAAACGTTTCGGGCGTATCACCCATCTTCAGGTTCTGAAACATAAATTAATCTAATACAGTTAAAGAATATTAAAAATATTAAAAATAATCAGGTTAAGACTATGTATGTAAATAAAAAATTAAAAAAATACCTCAAGAATTTAAAAGGTAAGAGAATCAAATTATCAATCTAATGTAACCACTATTGACACGAAAATACAACAAAAGAAAAACACAAAAGCAATATTATACTGTAATTATTTACTATTGTATTTCTTTTTGTGTTTTTTTCGTGTCAATAGTGGTTACATTAGATTGATAATTTGATTCTCTTACCTTTTAAATTCCTGAGTTATTTTTTTAATTTCTATTTACCTACATAGTCTTAACCTGATTATTTTTAATATTTTTAATATTCTTTAACTGTATTAGATTAATTTATGTTTCAGAACCTGAAGATGGGTGATACGCCCGAAACGTTTGTTTCATAAATAAATTACATGTACCTCAGCCTCCTATGTGTCCTTACCTTCACTGTGAATATATATATATATATATATATATATATATATATATATATATATATATATATATATATATATATATATATATATATATATGAGGGACTCAAAAAATAACTGGTCACTCAGAAAACTCTCAAAACTTAAACTCATTTCCTTTCTTCACTTTCATCTAACAACTACTATCCACTCTATGCTCAATTCTTACTTAATATTTTTTCCCCTCTTTTTCAAGTCTTAAGATGTAGTCAGACAAAACAATGCCCTTTAGTTTTAATCTCTATTATTTAGGAGATAAATCAATTGTAGCATTTTAAGTGTAATAATATTTCAAGTAATGTACATTTGAATAAAAATAAACCTTTTATATATACCCACATTTTAGTCGCGTGCGCCTCTACAACTCACTATGTCGGCCGGTCGGTCCCGGTTTTAGGGTGTCTTTTTTTGTAATAACATTATAGCTATTCGGCCGATTTTAACGAAGTTTGAAACCCCGATGTTGTTTTATATTATCTTCCGAATGATATAATTGTCCTCCAAAGGTTAGCCTGGGAATAATTTTTTTTTGGCATTAATATCATAACTATTCGGCCCATTCTAACGAAATTTGGACTCCGATATTGTTTTACATTTCCTTTCGAATGATATAATTTCCCAAGTCCTCCCAAGTTAGCTAGAGAATTATTGTGTTTTGGCAATAATATCATAACTATTCGGCCAATTCTAACAAAATTTGAAATCTCGATGTTGTTTTACATTCACTTTTGAATGATATAAGTGCCAAAGTCCTCCCAAGGTTACCCTGGGAATTATTTTGTTTTCGCGATAACATCGTAACTATTCGGCAGATTCTAACGATATTTGAACCCTTATTTTGTTTTACATTCTCTTTCGAATGATAAAATTGACAAGTTCCTTCCAAGGTTAGTCCGGGAATTATTGAAGGTTTTGAAGGTGTAAAGTCATAAATTAGACTAAGTGAGAGAGCGCGACTTTTTGGTCAGCAGACCTTATTTAACTACACTTTTATCGTAACGTCGTAAGGAGTTAAATTGAGATAATAATGATTTGTAAGTTTATTAGCAAAAAAAAGGCATGTTAAAAATAGAAAAAATTAGAGCAAAATCAAATTATTTTTTATTTTTAGCCCAAAAAAACTTTAACAAAATTCATAAAATTAGAGCACCTAAACTAACCTAACCTAGCCACATCTAACCTAACCTAGGTTACATTTTACGTTACGTTCGCATAGGCTAGGTTAGATAAGATTAAGTTAGGTACTTTGATTTTATGAATTATGCTAAAGTTGCTTCCTGCTAAATATTTAAAAAAATTGATTGTATAAACATTACATCCCACAGGAAAATTTTAGGTGGTGAGGGATTTAGCAGTCGTTTTGACCCTATTTTTCAAGTGATTCTATCCACCTCCCTTCGAAATCAGACATGATTGTTCCCTATAACGAATAACCCACCGAGAGATAGCGCCCCCTTGGGTCAAAGTAAATCCATTATGATTTCTACTTCTCAACCAGAATTTGTTTGCAGCATTTTGTAAATCTTGATTAACACTAGTATCAAGAATTATCGGGCCTATATTATTCCAGTGAATGAGATGACTGCCCGAACTCTCACTCCTGGTCGGTTGTTTCATTCCATGATAACACTTGAGCTAATATTACTCTAATTCAGACACTTATGGTGATTGATATAACCGCTTAAATCTTATCCCATCTTCCACCGACACATCCTATCGAGAAAGATCTCATCTGCACTGATTTAGTTCAGAAAAAATTTGACAAAACTCTACTCGTCTAGCTGCGTATCCATCGTGTAAGCTTTGTCACACGAGTGTGATGTAAGGTTTCATCTTATTATTCTTTAGGAGTTTACGGAGATTTTTACATTGACTTAATTCTCTAGAAAGACGTCTATCAGATTTTTGAAGAGGGTTTAACGATGAATCTCTTTATTTTCAGCTGAATTGCGATGTACGCAGCGATATAAGGTTACTATAGAAATGCACAGCCATCTTCGAACTACATCAAGCATGATTGGGACACTCATCATCCAAACCAAGCAAGTAAGTGTCCATAAAATCAATCTAACAGCTCTAAAAAGCGTGGGCAAAAACCCAATGTAATACAATGCCAAAAGTGAAGGTTAAATTAGACGATTGACGCACTTCTTTTCATAGTTATTAGACTGGTTTGTTGAGTACAATGATTTGCTTCGCGTGGATGAGAAGCGTCCCCCAGGCGTGACCCAGAAGGGGGCTAACTAATGCTCCATTGACCGAAAGTATTTTCCTGATTCATTTGGACTCTTCTAAGGTTCTTGTTGAAACCGGTTTCCCTGATCACGTGACAATGGTTAGAGCTTCCTCTTGCCTCGAATTTTCTAATTGGACTTGTGCTATTGCGGAAAAGGTAAATAAATGGCCGACTGTTAGCTTTTTTCCAATACAAAGGAGCGGGTTTAGGTCTATTGTTATTAACTTGGTAATAATGTTTAACTGTTATCAGTCTTTGTTCTCTCGCCAATCGCAAGGCTATACGTATATTTATAAATGCTTTAAAAACAAAACTAAATAATTATAGCATTTAGTAAATTAAAATACAAAGTTTAAATATAAATCTAAAATTATACAAATATAAATATCAAATAACGTTAGTTTTTCCTTCGGTGATCCATTATTATTATTTAATCAAAAAGAATAGGTTGGAGCGCACTAAAAAAGAAAACGGCATTCCCTATCATGGGTCGAGGGATATAAAAAGAAAATGGCGAAAATAGAGAAGAATCAAGAGCAAAGACGTCGGCCTTTCCTAGAGAGCTTTGAGAGCAGACATATATCGTGCATTTTTAAATCTAAATTAGGCCCAGATAATCCCTTAACTTGATAGGTCATACTTGGCCTCGCCATTGGTCGAAAGGGGCGGGGGAGAACAAAAACAAATTAGGATGTGTGTGCCATAAGTAGAGATAAAAAATGTACAAAGGGAGATGCATATGATTAGAAGAAGAAATGAGAAGAAAATGAAAGAGGGGAAAGGTGGTTTTGATTTCCATTGTGAGTTTTTTTACTGCTTATATATATATATATATATATATATATATATATATATATATATATATATATATATATATATATATATATATATATATATATATATATATATATATATATATGAATATTTCATTCGAGCCTTATTATTTAGCTTTTGTCTTTCGAATAATTTTGTATATATTTTTATTTTCCTCTTGTTGGTTTCTTACATGTATTTGGGTTCTTTACTTTTGGGCAACTTTCCTTTGAGTTTCTTTCTCCTCTTAATTTTCATTGCTTTGCAATTCCATTAAATCTTGTTTAAATGTAGTTTGTAACAATTATGTTGTAACTTGGTCTCTTTATATATTCACTGTGTAAATTTGCTCCATGTCTCGTTAGGATCACAATATCCGGATTATCCCCGTCAAGTAGAATATCTCTGAAAATGAGATGAAAAAATCCGAAACGCTCACAAATTTTGAAGAAGCCATGCCATTAAAACCTGTAGAGATCATTCAACACCCTCACCTCCACCACCTCACACATACGTAAATGATGACGAAATTCAGTAATTAAAAACAGAAGTGATATGAATGATAAAGGTAGGCTGACCAAAAGTCGCGTGCTCTCACTTATTCTGATTTATGACCTTACGACCTTCAACACTTCCAATAATTCACGGACTAACCTTGGGAAGATCTTGGAAATTATATCATTTCAAAGAGAATGTAAAAAAAATAGAAGAGTTTAAATTTCGTTAGAATCGTCTGAATAGTTATGATGTTATTGCTAAAACAAAATAATTCCTGGGCTAACCTTGGGAGGACCTTGACAATTATATCATTCAAAAGAAAATGTAAAACAACATAAAGGTTTCAAATTTCGTTAGGAACGGCAGAATAACTATGATGTTATTGCCAAATAATTTCCGGCTAACCTTGGGAGGACGTTGGCAATTATATCATTTAAAAGATAATGTAAAACAACATAAAGGTTTCAAATTTCGTTAGAATTGGCCCTAATAGTTATGATGTTATAACCAAAACAAAATAAATCCTGGGCTATCTGTGAGAGGACCTTGGCAATTATAACACTCGAAAAAGACTGTAAAACAACGTAAGGGTTCAAATTTCGTTAGAATCGGCCGAATAGTTACAATGTCATTACTTATTACCGAAACAAAAAAAAAAAACGGGACCCACCGACCGACATAGCGATATATAGACTCGCGGGCGACTAAAAATATGAATCTAATCACATTTTAGAAAAGCCAATTCTATAAAAATCAGGTTTTTTGGGGTGGCATTGTCACTTATCAAGTTTTGATCACATACCCATAAATGACCCCCGGGAAAAAGGAAATAAATGATTACAAGTAATTAATTTCTAACTTTAAAATTCATTGTTTTTATTTATTTTCTACGGGGTATTTCTGCATCTACGGATCCAAACACACTAATTTATAAGTTTTCACATGGATACCCTCAAATTAATTAATTATTAATTGTGTATAAATAAGGAGTATTCTCACTTTGGTAACGTGGCAAAATCGACCTCCATTCAGTGAAAATGAATTAAATTTTTGATCCGGTTATCGACATTTATAACTTAAGTTAATAGAGGTTTCTCAGTGGGGATATTTTAGTTCATTGCCCCCCAATTCCTCGGGTTATTTGTTGGGCATTAGATCTTGCCATGGGCAGTAAAGATTTCCGGGTTGGTGGGAGAGTCTATATCCGACATCTGAGCGACAGGATTCAGGATTAATGAGTTTGAGTTAATTCTGGATCTTCTTCACCTCTGTTGTGTTGATTAATCTCTTCTCTTCATCTATCTGCTATCTCACACATTTCCCTATCTCATTCCGCGTTTGATTAGTCAAATAAGTTTTAGATTGAGAAATAAAGGAAATTGGTGGGAACAAGAGCATTTTTTTTATTAAGTAGAGAAAGAATAAAAGTACATAGATTAGAACCGTTAGGTAAGGAAGTTGACCAGTTAGCATATGTCTATTGAAAGCGCCAGGCAAGGAGCTGTGCTGGAAACTGAGACAAATGACTTTTTATTTAAACGTTTTAAACGACATAATGGGTTAACAACATTTTTTTCATCGAGAATTTTACAGGAATAAAACAACCAAACTGAATTAAAAAAGAAATGAAATTAAAAAACATTTCATATAATTAGCCAATTTATTACTATCTTCGAGGGTAACTTTAGTGTTCCGCTGAACCACGAATGAGAAACGACGATCTGGAAAATCTTTTCACCATGCAAGAATGTATTAGGTTCATTATTCTTGACATGATCACATGATCCAACTCGTTCCTACTTTGGAGCACCGGTGTTTGTGAAGCAAACATGTTTGTAACGTTGGGTGTAAGTACACTTGATCCTAAAAGTTTGCATGTTTAAGTACATTTACTATTTGTTTGAACTTGTTCTTGGTGGTTTATAGTAGCTCATCCCTGCCCCTACGATTCAGATTAACGAAGTCTCCAATTGGGACTGTTGTTATCCTTAATCTTTGCAACTCTTGTTCTTCTTTATTCACATTTTATTTATTTCTTTATCACACTTCTCGACTTTTTTCTTCATTGGTTAGAGAATTACCTCGTTAGTCACACACATTTTCTCACCCAGTAGTCTACTCTTTTGGTTATTGAGGTTATGCACCTTCAGCACATTTTTATGTACTCTAACATCCTCACTTTCTTTACGATCCTATTAACAAAAATATCTGGCCAAAACTCCGCCGTTGACTTTAGTTTGTTTCATAAAAATAGTATTTACTCAAAATTAAATTGATGGTAAACCCAATGCTAAATGGCGACACCTGATATTTTTATTGTGTTGTGCTAATTCTTATCTATTAATGAGAAAATATAACTATTATTTGAAATTTGATTCTTCACCACTAATTTGAGCTGTTTTGCATCATTTGCTTGGCAGAAGGACTGATACGACACTTAAGAGTGGCTAAATATAAACTAGAGTAATTTAAACTCTAGATTTATTCAAAGGAGATTCACCCCACCCCGTGGTTAAGATACAGGGGGGACACGAGACGAAAAGAGTTACCAAGAAATTACAAGGGAAATAAGTAACCTAAATTACCTTGCGAGAGAGAGGCAGAAAGAGAGTCAGAAATAAATACATAAAGAGAGAGAGAAAGATCAAACAAACCAAAAATGCACCAACAAAATGATAAGATAATCCTGCTATTGTGGGACAATAAAAGACAACTAAATGTATTAAATCGAATTAGTTTGGGTTTTTTTTCCTTTGTCTGCAGAAGCTCAGACACTTCCAAAGGATTCCCTCACCTGTCTTTAATGTTTTATGGATAATTATTTAACCCTGAGTCTCTTATTTGATCTTCTTTAGCCCCTAATTCCGTTATGTGCTAAGTTTGGATTCATTTTCCTGTTACACATACAGGTGGTAAAAATATTGCCTGAATGTTTGGCAGGAAGAACACCCTTACCGTTCTCCAATGCGTATAGTAAAAGTCGGCTCAACCTGGATATGCGGGTGCTGGCCTCGAAATCCACGCCTCCGAAGGCTTTTACCCGTGGAGCGCTTCATGCAATGACGGCAATGTCTGGTGTGCTGCGAAACACATCCAGTCATACCAGTTAATCCTCATCAGTACTTTTATCCTGTCTATATATATGGAATAGTTTGGGTATAAGTGATGTGCGAAAGAGAGGAATGATAGTCGATGTTTTGAAAAAGCAGAAATTGCAAATGCTTGCTTTATGTGAGACAAACAAAAAAGGGAATGAAAAGTTCTTGAGGATGGAGTAAATGGAGCGCCATAGGGTGTTAATACGTGTGACAGGGCTGTTGAATAAGGAGTGACATGATGCAATAATTGGGCATGAATGTATGACCTCGAAAATTATATAGGTGAAATGGAGATGTGAAAGGGTAAAACCGTCCTTGAATGTTGTGAATGGACCCTCTAATAATAAAAGTGAAGTTGAGAAAAGGAGGTTATGGAATGAAAAGTAGCGGATGGTGGTTAAAATTGGAATGATTGGGTATCGGTTGAGTTTTGTGAGAGATATGAACGGACGAAGGTTAGAAGGGAGAACTTGAGTTGTTGGTACACTAGGAGAGAATGAAAATGGAGAGAGAATGATGTGGCTCTGTGTTGAAGGAAACTTATGTGTAGCAAACCCACTCTTTTGGCACAATAATACACCGAAATAATAATAGAGAAGAGTAAGAAAGACTATGCTGCGGGAAAGATTTGAGGTGAAAAGTGCTAGAGGTATGAATATTGGACTGTCTAATTACATGATTATGGGGTGTAAGTTTATATTGTTTGAAACGTGTATAAGATGTGAAGAAGCTGGAAAGGAAAGGAGAATCAGAATTGAAAGGTTATTGAATCGGAGATATAAATCCTTGATTGTTGAGAAAAGGAAACACATACGTGCAAACATCTAGGTGGAACAAATGTGGAACGAATTCAAGTAAGTGGTAGTAGGTAGTGGAAAGGTTAAGCTATGGGTGTGCTAGAACGGGAAAAGGTAAGCAAAATCCTGAATGGTGAAATGAAAATATGAAACTTGAGTTGAAAGCAAAGAGGAGGCGTACTTGAAGATGCTTAATTGTGCAGATGATGTCATGAAAATACAGTTGAATGCATACAGAGAGATGAAAGGAAAGTGAAACAATGGATTAAAGAGTAGGAAATAAAGCAATTGGACAGAAAAAAGAAAGATCCCGATGGAAACTGGAAGGTATTCTGAAAGAGAGAAAGAGAACGAATCAGAAGTATAGTTGTGAGAACATCAGAGAAGAGAATGGCAGGTTAGGTGTAGAGGAGAGGTCAAAAGTAGATGGTGAGAATGTTTTGATGAGTGGTATAATGATGAGGTCATAGGGGGGTTGGGTGGGGGTGGCTGTTTTAGTGGCATTGGTACATGCGGAATTCTTGAACTCTTTATTTATTCTTTTTTCTTTGCGTTTATCATACATCGTAGTCAATATATTCCTTCTTTCATCCAACATGTCATTTCCTCTTTATCACTTCACTATTATTTTGGAAAAGAAACCAGGAATGAAATATATAAGCAATAACAATTGCTTATATATTTCATTTCTGGTTTCTGTTACCACCCACTTACTTTCATTCTCTCTATTATTTCTAATATTTGTTTTTGTAGAAGAACTTTAGATTAATACTTATGTTTTTTTAATTGCTAAATCAAGTTTGAAATGTGGCATCGCAGTAAGAGAGCGACATTTAACATGGCGAGTCTCTGGGATGGGTTAAGTCCATGTGAAGGCGTTTATTGCCACAAGTGAGGATGAAGAACATAAAAAGACAGACAAAAATGACTAGTTTGAGGATACAAGTTAGGGCGACTCATTAACATAACCTGTTTCGAAACTTCTCGCCGCATTTTTCCAGCTGTACAAATGAAGTTGCGGAGGCATGAAAGCTCCTTAGAAAACAATAGCAAATTTCGAGGGGGATACTAAGACATATATCTATTTTTATACTACACATGGCTACAATTAGGGGAGCCTAAAGCAACCAAGTGATACTACACTGAAAATATTTAACTACTTTTGGAAAGATGAATTTATTGTTTTTATAGGATAAGATAAAGGCGGCAAAGGAACGAATAATGCAGTATGAGACAGATTGATGGGCAATGCCCATCCATCTCATTGCTAAATTCCTTACTAACTCTTTCCACGTTAATAATTTAATATTTCTGAAGGTTAAAACTCATCTTCCACCTATGTGCCAATGAGACTCGTCTAAAACAGTGCACTTTAACGTAACCCTTAAATTCTATTACTACAGCTATTCGTTTTGTGAAATCAGCAAAGTATGATACTTCTATTAACTGCCTCCACAAATTATTTACATAAACTATAAATTGTAATAGGCCAAGAACTGATGTGGTAAGTTATTCCCTTAATAACGCCCATCTACTGTGACTTTATCAATTTAGTACTACCCTTCCCCTCCTGTCTTTCAGCTAATTCTAAACATTCCCACACATGCATTTTTTAATTTATAAACGAGTCTTTTATGAGAAACCTTATAAAAGGCTTTGCTAAAATCTTACTAAATTTATCTACAATCTCTGCCTTATCTTAGGTGTCTTGTTAAATAAACCTATCACACATATTCTATAAAAGGCTACTGTATTCAAAAGTCGAGCCTACATTCAATACTTCTTAACAAAATACGTAGTAAGTTCGCTTTCATAAAACGAACAAGGTCAACAGACCTTAGTCACGTGCTCTCAATTATTCTGACTTGTGACCTTCAAGATTTTCAACAAGTGTGGTAATCCGAGACATAGTTAGTTTTCTTTTAATAATTACCGGATTAACCTTTGAAGGACCTTGGCAATTATATCATTCGAAAGAGAATGTTAACCAACATAAGGGTTTCAAATTTCGTTAGAATCGGCCGAATAGCTACGATGTTATTGCAAAGTAATTCCCGGAATAACCTTTTGAGGACCTTGGTAATTATATCAATTGAAAGAGAATGTAAAACAACATGAGAGTTTCAAATTTCGTTAGAATCGGCCGAATAGTTACGGTGTTATTGCCCCCCAAATCATTGAAAAGTAAAATGGTTACATCTGACCGACCATCCTACGGACCGACATAGTAACTTACAGTTACCACGCGACTAAAAACATGAAATGCCACTCAAATAAATATATTGAAAATGTTTAAGGGTAAACAGATGTGCTTTCAAGGCTAGGCTAAATCAGGCAAAAGTTAGCCATAATTAATAGCAAATATGTCCCCCAAAGTAACAGTGCTAGTTAATACAATTCAAAGTTTGCTACAACTATACTAAAAAATATTGATGTAAATAAGATCTTAATTAAATTAAATCACTAAAGTACTAACGAGGCGCATCTGATCAAATACAAACCATTCAGCGCCAAGGACCTAAACCAATCGAATATCATGAAAAGAATCCCCCAATAAATATAATCCACGTCTCAGACAATACCAATCCACTTCCCGAAAACAAACTATATTATAGTAAAGAAAACTGATGGTATGTGGTTAGTGGTACAACGAGTAGTTACCATGACACTATTGGGGCACGCCCGCAGTGTGAAGGTGGGTACTCATTGCTCACTTCAGACGGGTATGCGGGGCTGCTGGAGACTGTGTTCAAACTTTGGCTGGAGAGGGTTGCTTGCTGCTGGAAAGCCACACCAACGGAAAGGGCCAGAACGGTTTGTCGGAGAATTTCTATGACTTTACCATCCCCACTTTCTGGTCTACTAATTCTCCCGATTGTATCCCATGCATTAATTACTATGTGTGGAGCGCGTTTGGGAAACACACCAACCGTTCCGCCTGCAACACCAAGGTCGAGCTGATAGCCAAAATCAAGGTGTTCGAATATCTTTCTTGGGACACAGTAAGGAACAAATGTCCTAGGTTCCAGAGCCGTCTTGAGGCCGTGGTGGAAGCTGAGGGCGGATTCTTTGAGTAAACTGTTATTCCACCGCCATAATCTAGTTTGTAAGTTTTGAATTATTAAAATACATTCATTTTGGGCCGAGATATTACGTTTTATTTTTCTTTTATACAAACCGTCAAATTTAGTCCGAACACCCTGTAGATGTTGCGATGTTTGTTTTTTTAATATTGGCACTTCCAATAATTTCATTAATAGCAATGGCACATAGTAAAAGCTACCAATAAATAAAGCGGAAGTTTATCGTTCATAAGCAGATGCACCATGACATCACTACTTAATCGTAGTTCGATGGTTGTATCTAACAGGCTTTCTCCTGCTATTCAACGGGTAAAAAAACAATGACAACATTGTTATTAAAATGTATGACAAAACCAGTCAAATTAAACAAAAATGCAAATAATATGTACAAAGAACTTCACTCTTTGTTTAACGATAAAACATAAAAAATGAGTAAATTAGCAACTAAAACGATGGATATTAATAATAAAGACCGCAACATATCAAACAAATACCCTAACCTAAGAACTAAATTATTTATAATAAACCTCATCCTCCCTTGTATGTGTGGCATCCCCAAAATTGGTTGATCTAGAGTCATTAAGCAATGGTTTTAGTGGTAATTTTATGCATACCTGATTCCTGTAACGAAACAATGGTAGGATTCCACGAAGGAAATATCTATATTGCTTTAATATAGAAGATCAATAGACCAAAATTAATCACTTAAATGTTAGAATGGCAGATGCAACAGGGGTTTTCATCTGTGAAGAGAAAGAGAGGAGGGTGCACAGTGTTTAAGGTGTAAATGATAAGGAGAAATGTTTGGTTGGATTTTATCTAGGGATGAGTCTGTTAATCAGTCGGGAAAAGATATAAAGAAATGTATAAATATACGTCAATCAACGTTGCAGAAAAAAGATTTCCTGTAAACTCTACGTATGTTAGCGTCAGAAAAAGTCAAAAGGGATGTTAGATCTACTTGATGGAACTCTACTTAGTGGGGGTTAGGAGCTTTGTAATCGTTATGAAAGTAGGAAGGAACTAAGAATATATGGAGGGAGACTGAAGTGAATCAGTCATGGGAGAGAAGCGTGGCTCTTATATCTATGGAAATTACCGAAGGAATAATCGTACCAATTATCCCGATTAGTTTTGGGGGAGAAGTTGGATAACAAAAGTGTTATAAACCAGCATTTCGATCGTTTGGCTAAGGATGCACTATAATAGGTGGGGGATAAGGAAATGTAGTTCAAGTGTGTATGGTAAATGAGTTCGAAATGTACTGTGATGGAAAAAGTGTAGAGGATTATATAATCAAGGAGAGACAAAGATAAAAAGACTCTAAGATACAGAAGCGCTTGTTCAGAACACTGATGTAGTGTGTAAATGTAATTTATCAGAATGAATGCAAAAATAAACAAAAAAGTGAAGTGCGTAAGGATAAATGAGTATAATTGTTTCAGTGAAAAGATCGGATAGATCTAAGAAGCATACTGTATTACACAGACCTAAGAGTTGAATCTGCAAGATACAAGGTAACTACTTATATTTAGAACCGTCACATATTAATAACCTAAAGATAAAATGAAACGGCCCTGAAAGAGGGAATTCTTACGTTTTAGAACAAGAAAGAACCTTGCTCACATTTGTTATCGTGCGCAAGTTTCATACCATGTAGGTGGATTAAATGCTGAGTCCTCTCCTCTTTGGACTCTTCTTATCTTCCCGACCTACCAACCTCATGCCCCGTGGTTCTTAGCCATTCTTTTCACTACCAAGAAACAGACTGACAAGAGTAGACACATAGAGCTGTCCGTGTTCTCTATGAAGAGAGCAAAACCTAGCTTATCATTGATAATTAATCACCAGGAAATCCCCCTTCTAGAAGTTTGCCCGTAAGTTCACACCCGCCGTATCTTGCAGATAACAAAAACCACACACACACTTTGATGAGGCTTCTTGCTGAACTCTCTGCTCCTGTGAAGTTCTAGTCTCCCTCTACTCATAATCACCCCTGCTGGATGATCTGCTTTCTTGACTAACGAGATAGTCCATATCCATTCTAGGATACCCTCTGCCTCTATTCCTCGGTACGGGACAACTCCCCCCACCCTTCTCCCTACCCGAACATCATTTTGTCGACTTAGTATCTCTTCAGAAATCAACCTCCCTCGTTTTCTCTTCGAATAAGATCGGTTATCCTCTCAACTCTGCCTCTTAATTTCTTCCTCCAGTTCTTCCCTGTTCTTCTGTTTTATCTCATTGATACTTTTAATATGGGCCTCACTCTCGTCTAGACTGGAACCATCTGATTTGAAACATGCTGCTGTTCGCCTCCAATTCTGATCATTCTCGACTTCTTAGAATCATTTGGTATTGTCGATCAAACTGTTCTTCTATCTGATCAAAGCTGTCAGCTCGTACTCACTCGATTCATATTGGACATGATATATCTCGGCCAGCAGAGGTCTGTTTTCGCGTTTCACAAGGGTTGATTCTTAGTGCACTTCCGTTTCGCATTTATTTTCTTCTCTCTGATATTACTTTTAAACAGACTCGTTTTCTGAGATTCATAAAATATAATCTACTATCCACCTCTAACATCCTCACTAATTGGCTCTAGGACATTTTTCTGAAATTGAACCATGGCAAATGATAGGTAATACTAGTAGGTACTCAAGCTTGTGTGACTCATGAAGAACTATTGCACCTTTTCTTAACTTTGGAACCTCCCCTAAAAAAATTTCTGATGCTGCCAAAATCTTCGCGTCACCTTTGATAGTCCGCTATCCTTCAATGCTCATGTTGCCAACATGTGAAAATCCTTGCTCAGCTTTTTCCGTAATCTTAAATGCATCCGCTCGCACTAAATCGATAATATATAATAGTTTCAAAATCGCCATCGACTCTTTTGGTATTTTCTGCTTTGATTTTTGCAACTACCTTCTTGCTGGATCACATGTTTTCTTTCATCGACCCTCACCCATTGGTTCAAAACTTTGCATCCCATGTTTGTTTTTTTTCGCCGGGGCCGTTTTTTTCGTGCCTTCCTTCCAATTTCGTGCACTGCACTGACTACCTATTTGACGAAGAGTCACATTTAATGTCTTATTTCTTACAGAGAAGACCTCAAAAGCCGCAGTTCGCTCCTGTCTCCTTTACTGGCTTCATTCCACCCCCCTGATAACTCTACGTTCATACTCTATCCCCGACTGATTGTTTTGTTTTTTATTCTGTGCTGCAGAAGTCATCGTGCTTTTTTTATATTTCCAGATTGGTCGCCGCGCTTTCCCCACGCACCCTGGAACTCCTAACGCGGCCATTACACACGTTTTCACTCAACCTCTCCTTCATCCGAGGTGAAAACAACCCGACTGAAGGTCCTTCTCTAACCTTCAGAATTTAATTTCGACGCGCAGATCTTCCTTCCTCAAGTGTGTATGGACGAACCGCGCATGAGAGGACAATTGTCGTTGAGGCCGTGCCTCGCCCTTCCCAGCCCTTCCGTCTTTCTCCTGTTTTCTCCCTTTGTGTCCCTCCGAGCCTACCTTACTTATCCATGGTGTCTTCTCCCTGTGCCTCCCTCGTGCGTATTGGAATTTCGGTCTCAATCTTTACCGGTGCAATTATATTCCTCTGCGTATTCCTTTCTGAGATGTTTGTGTCAACATTAGTGTTATCCTTTGTATTGCGTTATTCTGCATATCCTTTCAGGGATAATTTTGTATCATCAATTGTTTGCATACCCATTCTGGGGTATTTTTTTGTATTCCATCACCTTTTGTTTGCTTACCTCATCTGAGGTAATTCCTATACCTTATAAATAAAGGAAGGGTCCTCCTCCCGGGGAAGAGGGGAGACTAAACTGTTAGGACTCGCTCCGACCCTCCTTAGTGCCCTCAGATGTGACTTGACGATCCACCTCTTCTCTCAGGCTTTTCCTCAGTTGTTAAATAAGAGCTCTGTGAAGGGCTATGGCCTAAAGTAGGATATATTTTTTTAATTATTATTAATAAATTGCTCAGGTGGTTTTAGGACGCTCGAAATTAAGACACCTAAAAATTTTTCATTCGCAACCGCGTTTAGATTATGACCAACCTTGATGTTTACCTGCTGTTAGTTTTAGCCATGTAGGTGCATTCATTACTTTCTACTTATCTAAGTTGTTTATCACATACCACTTTCCAGCCCATTCCATTACTCGATGCAAGTCGTTTTGTAAATTTAGGAAGTTATATGGATATGTTGCTGTATTTCCCAGATGTTTATCGTCCGGAAACTTTTGAATGCCGGATTGTAAATGTTTGTCAAAGTTATTAACATACATTAAAAACAAAAAGGGTCCAAGAACGGATCCCTGAGAGACTTTGCTATGTGGCCGATGCCCAGCTCAAGTCATCCCATTTACTAATACTCTGCCTACGGTAGAATAACCTGTTATCTACCAATTTAAGTACATTACACCTTAACCATGCGTTTTTAACTTCATCAAATGTATTTTAATGAGTACAGTATTGAACGATTTCTATAAATCCATATAAAATATAAAGACAGTTTTGTTGGACGAAAGTTGTTGACATTTCATAAGAGCGCTGGCACCTAAGGCCATGTTGAGGATCATTTAGTAAGTATGAGGAATCTAAATACTCGACGATTCGGTCTCAAATAAAAGACTCAAGAGGTTTTTCATAACGAAAGTTAATAAAGTGGGGCGATAATGATCGGATTCGTCTCAATCCATTTTATAGGATAAAGATTGTTAGTTCTGCCTCTTTAAACTCCTTTTGGAACTATTCCTTCATGAATTGATCGAATAAAAATCCTTGTATCCCGCCTTATGTTACGAGTAACAAGCCGACGATAACAATTATAACGGCCCCGGTGCTCAAGAAGAATATTACTTTTTTATAGAACTTCATAGCATCGGTTAGGTTTGCTTATACATTCTCTAATTTCCTTATTTAGCAACGGCGCACCTCTAAATATAGTATAAACTCCATCTTTATAATGCACAAAGGTTATAATGGCTATAACTGAATGGCGAAATGAAACAGGAATTTCTTGGTCGCTACCAGCGTGTAAAAAATTATCCAACTCAACATGTTTCAAGCGATCAAATAAAAAATTGAAGTCCAAACTTTAAAGACAGGACTGGATTGAGAGCTATCATTAAAAGCCAGGAATATTTATATTAAAACGAATCATATCATGATCGCTGTTTTATTAATTTTATTTGGCATGGTATTTTTTTATTTCTGATTGATATTTTAATTGAAAAACAATGAACTATAAAAAAACATGATAAAAATGAGCTTGTCCATTGTTCACCCAAATTATAAATTAATCTCAATTTATTAAATGCTCATCATAAACATTGGTTTCAGAAATCATCTAGACTTAGATATTTGGATTGGTGTAACATAAGTTATAAAAAAAAAGATATAGTTGTTGCCTTAAGCAGAGATTTAAAATTTCAAAGAATACCAAGAAAGTAAATGGAAGATAAACTCACCGGACAAAAGATTAGTCATGAGTGTATTTAAAATAGTTTAAAATACAGCGGCCTGTAGTTAGCATTGAACGAGGATAATCAGGAGGTTACTACCTGTAAAGTGTTCAAGGGATTCATAGATTTCACAAAGATGGTACGGTACAGTGCCTGTCTCGCGAGTTGTAGCTAAATGGGCCGCAAATCAAATGTTAAAGAGTGGCAAAAAGGAGTGATTACATTTGGGAGGGCCAAAGGCCATCCTGTGAAGGATGTAGCGGAATATATAGGTGTATCTACGCCTACGGTCATAAAGGTCTACCTGCAATGGCAAAATCACGTACAGGAAATTCCCGCTCGAATTGTGTCCGAAAGAAGAGAATGACGGACGGGAAACCGCAGGAGCGTTTCACGGCTTGTGGCTAAAATCGCTTGACATTAAGGCAATAACAACTGCTGCAAGGCGCCAACTCCGGTACGTTGGCACCCAGTACTGAAATAATACTTTGCAGGGAACTGCATAGAATGAAGATATTGAGCAGAGTGGCACGCAAGAGGCCTTTGCTCACTTCTGTTCAGAATTTACCCGTCTACAAGGATGAGAAGACACAAACATTGCACAGTGAAGAACTGGAAACGCGTTATCTAGTCAGAAGACTCACGTTTCTGCCTGTGTCCATCGTAGTACTAATGGGTATAGGGTGTGGTTTAAGCTGGAGGAGGCCCTGTGATGTACTGGGGGTGTTTAAATTATGCGTAAATGGGTCATTTGGTTGAGGTGAAAAACAACTTCCCCGAGTTGTCTACATTGAGCTTCTATACGAGTTTTTGCCGTTTGCCCCTCATCTTGACCTGGGGTGTAACATTCCTATACCTCTCTTTCAGAATGACAACTTCCAAGTAGTCTAGTGTACATTGCTAGCCGATAGTATCTTTTAGACATTGTTGGCTTTAATTTTTATAATCTTACCTAGCTCTTATCATGGCTAACATTCATAGCCGATACAGCTTTATCATCAGCACTCATTCAAGATACAGTTTTGTAGTATTTTTTTTTCTAAAATTTATTTGATATTAAGTATCTATCTTTAGACTATGTTAAACCCTAATGGTTAATTAAATCTCATTTTTTTAGATTAAAATTAATTTTTCTCCTCTGAATTTTGAGTTGTTCCATGCTAATTCTTCGGGAATGATGATCACTTATTGAATGTTGTATTAATATTTTTTTCGTATTGTTTCTGTGACAATTGAGAAAAGGTCTTTGCAGCATTTTGGAGCGATTTCCAATAAGGGCTTCTTCTTTTCAGAAGTCAATTAGGCCATTCATCCGACTTTAATTTTTTCTAGACTCATTTAAAATTTTAGCTTAGGGAAAAAGAGTTCCCTTTAACGTTGTGTCTTCTATACGTAATTACAGACTGGCAGAGGCTCTAGGATCAACTAGAGGAGAGTAGATCAGAATGAACGAAAAGGAGGATATGAATTGTATATCTTTAATATGTAATGTTGTTTTTTTAGTAATTTATGTTAAATTAATATTTTTACAGTCTATAATTAAACTATTGCCAGAAGTGGGTTAAAAAATTGCGAGGGTAAATTATTCTATATCAGTAATTTTGTACGCGAAAACGTTCTGTGTTATTGCAATATTTTGAATCTTTTGATCTCTTTCTTAATTCTGTATCAACAAAAAATATTAATATTTTACATAATAGATTAGTGTCAAGAATGTCAGTATAACCTCTAAACAACAGTGGACCGAAAACTAACCTCGCAGTCACTCCTGACCGATGCCGAACCTAATTTAATCACATTTTCTATGATTTTCTCTGGTCCTCCAAACAGTTTTCGATTTATTCTAATTACATCTCCACTTCTACCATACACTTTTAACTTTATCAAAAGTCTCTTCTGAAAATTGGAAAAACTATATCAAAAACCTTATGTTGAGAAAAGAAATCGTTAAAATTATAATCTAACAAGTTACTTAAATATGAATGCTGCCTCCGAAGACCTTGCTAAGTATTATTACGTTTCAGGACTAAATGCTTCACGATTTAGTGTCTAATAATAGACTTCAAGAGCAGACCAACATCGGAAGTTAAGAAAATTGGCCTAAAATTTTCTAGAATATTTTTGATGCGTTTAAACAAAATTGGAGTCATATTTGCTTCTTTAAACTCGCTTTGGACTACTCCTTCATAATTTGATATCTAGAAAATCTTACCTAAGTATTTTAAGTAGTTATTTTTCAATCTTATTTAATGTGATCGAAATTTTTATCTAATTTATAGGATTTTTTTTTAGGTTATATTAATATTCGAAAGAATAATGGCTTCATCAAAACTAATTATGTCTGGGAGTGTGTAAATTTACGGTTCTTGAATTGTAAATACGTTTAAAATTGGAGTCACATTTTCCTCTTGTAACTCGTTTGGAACTATCTATTCATTAATTGATTTCTTAAAAATATTACTTGTTCTCTTTCAATTTTCTTTAATGTGAATGGGATATACTTTATCGAGACCTAGCGATTTAGAAATTTTCCTTAAATTTATACGAGTTTTTTACCGCTTCGAAACATTAATGTCCTCATAAAAGATTTTGCGTATGGGATTGTGGGAACTGTAATCTTGAACTGTAAAGACTTTTACAAAATATTCATTTAATACCGTCAATACAAGAAGCGGTTCGTCACTTAGCACACCCACAGAATCCTCCAAGGCTTGATGCATCCCTTGATTGATTTATGATTATTAATGCATCAATAAAATCTCTTAGATAACATTTGACAAAACGACCATAAAAATAGATTGGTATCACATGACTAATTTATCCTATTTTCATCCCTTTGTCTATTTGTCCCCTTGCCTTCTGTCCCCCGTCGTCTGTGCTGTAGGGGATGTAGGACATTCTCAATAATTGCTCCTAGAATGAGGCATGATCTGCCGTCGGGGTCTTTAAATCCACCTTAAAGACGAGCCTCTTCTCTCTCTTAAACCTTTAATGTTGAATATGCGTTCTTTAAAACATCCTGGCCTTCAAGTGCGCCGGACAAAACCTCTTATCATTATCATCATATTTAACAAAAATGTAATTTTTTTCTAAACTCGGTAATTACTTATTTCATGCCATCACACCTCATTTTCTCTTGTGACTCTGATTTACATAAGGTTCCCTGGTAGTAGAAAACAAGTCTTTTGTGAACTAACCTTAACTACGTTACCTATTACGTCGCCTATTAGCGTTTGCGTGAGGCAGAAAAAATTGCAATGATTAAAATAATCTTATAATCAACATCTATCTTAAGGCGAACCATTTGGAACAGAGTAAAACCTCCAGAAAGGTTTAGGGAGTAGCAATGAAAAAGGAAGAGCATCCAAATTCAATGATACAAGCCAGATCGACTGGTTTTAAGGTGAGATTTCAGATTACAATAGAACCGGTACTTTTAAAGGCAAAACGTCCTTTTAATTTATTTTAAGAGCGTGCACGAAATATTGTATTCTCTCGTGTCCGTGTTGATGGCTAAATGAATCCTTGTCAGATTCTATGTGAGGAGAAATCCATTATTCCCAGCCAATGGCCTCTTTTAAAGACATTGGAAGGCCTGTTCTAAATTGCATGCAGTGATATGTATACCTCAACGAACGACAATTGATATGAGTATCTTCCGTGAGCTAAATTGTTGTTCTATGCTCAATTAACCTCAATATAGTAATTAATTCTAATTATTTAAGAAACACATTACATATTAACACAAATGTTGAACTATACGAAATTACATCTTTTTATTCTTTTCCCCAGCGATCATATTCAAAAATATGCGGTTCAAGTTTGAAGATGCGGTTTCCGTTGAGGTTAAAAAGATTAGTTAAGTACATTCATTACCTTCTTGTAAAATTAGTTGTCATTATTTGGCTAACTAACTAAGGAGATTAAAGACCATAATTAATCTAATGCTCAGGACTTTTATAATTTAATCGTGCGTGACTCGGTGATTATTTGCGTGAACCGTTCGGGAAGTCGACTAGACGTGTCGATACGTTGGAGCCATTCGACTGATCGGGAGTTTAGGGCGATTTTCTTACAAACAGAAGTCGCCTCTTTTGGTTGACCTGTTGTGTAACTAGTGTAGTGCATGACTTTGTATTGCGTGTAGAGCAATTGTTAAGTGTGAAAAATTAATCTCTGTATAGGACTTGTACGCCTTACATTCAGACTACATCGGTTGCCGTTACGAATGTTACACGACAATCCGTCACCCGGCAGAAGTATGACGGGGTTTGCAAGGGAAAAACTTAAACCCTAATATATATATATATATATATATATATATATATATATATATATATATATATATATATATATATATATATATATATATATATATATATATATATATGCTAGAGAGATCAATGGGGGCGAGAAAAAAAACGTCAATTATAACCTATTGGTCGAAGATGGATATAAAATAGATCAAAAGAGTTCATTAAAACAAAGGGATTCAATAAAGGTACTTACGGGAAAGGTCCTGAAGGCTCATTGAGTCGTATCTCCACATACTGGGGTTCATTTGAGCGTACGCCTGGTACGGATTCAAAGGGGGCTGTAGCGCCTGGGCCCCGCCCTGAAGGTACCCACCATCTCGTGTCCCATTAAGCCCCAGCGAAGATGAGAAGGTCTGATCGGTAGATGAGGGGGCGGATGAGAGCGGCGGGTGGGCGGGGTGGGGCGCCTGCCACACGGACGGGGAAGGCGTGGTGGGTTGGACAGCCAGCTGGGCTGAATACGAATTGTACGGTAGCATGGGGGAATGCGCATGAGGAGGGTACATGGAGGACATGCTGGAGATAGAATGTGGTAGCAAGTTCTGCCCTCCTTCCTGTGGGTAGCACCCGGCACCGGCTGTCCCTGGGGGGAACATGGCCCTGACGAAAATGTTGTTCACTGCGAAATGGACGACGGAGGGAACGAAATCCCCCCCACTCTGTGCTTCTGCCACCGATAGACGTTGGTGTCGGTGAAGTGGATCGGCGCAACGGGGTTTAATCCATCGCCGGGAATCTTCGTTCTCTCACTCAATTAGGCGCGAAAGGAGTCCTTTATCGCAACGACCATTTTGCGTAATTAAAATGTTCCCATGTCGAGGCACTTAAATCATGACTTTCTCTCTCGAGTTGACCCAGGATTCCGTAATTGCCGTCGGCGCCCTCAAGCAGGAAATTAAGAACGGTTCTCCGAGATAAGCTTTGAAGTTCGTTCATGAAAATCGTACTACTTATTCTCGACGATTAAATGACGTTAATTGTCACACCTTCGACTCGAACAAAGACATTAGCAAAGGTCACAATTCCTCTCACATTTCAAGAACCGACAAGGGGTTGAGAACGTTTCCGTATATTTTGCGAGAAACTGAGTACTTGCGGAATTACACCCTGCACACATACATCGATACACACACACGACGGGAAAATGTTATCTGTCGAGAGCCTACTCGTGTCTCTTCACTTCTTCGCCAGATGTCGCACCGGTGTAGGAACTGGTGGCTGTGTGCGTTTAGCGGGGCTTTCTTCAATCGCACACGGAAGCAGGCGATATCCTGACGTGCTCAAAGGTGGATTCAGGACCGTTCGTCACCTACAAATGAAAAGAAAACAAGGAATGAATACTTGCTGCCTGACATGACAATAATATATTCGCAACTGCTTAAAGAGCATCTTTCCACTAATTAAATCAATTAGGGCGAAATTTGAATGTAATTGGCTTGTAGGTCATTCCTAATTGCGTTTAATTGGCGCAGAATAATAATTTCAGCATCCTATTACTAGCTAATCGTGTCATTTAACGTAATTATTTTATATTCTGGCTGTTTTTCTCATATATTGCTAAATATATGAGAAGCTATATGAATATACCATATACAACGATTAAGTTTGGATTAAACCTAAGTACAATTACTTTATGGAACGTTATATTATTAGATTAAAACATTAAAATTCTCATTTTCCGGCAAGAAGATATATATATATATATATATATATATATATATATATATATATATATATATATGGAAAAATATCCAAGACAAATTGTTGCGGTTAAGGTAATGGCATTATTAGACAACTGCTCTGCTTCAGGTCCAGCGGGTGATCCTATCCTCCTCAAACTGGAAGACTACACTTAAGGATGGCCCATCCACCACCCCCAAAAAACTAGTTTCAAAGTCACCCCTTTGTGTCGCCTTGCCTACCGTCACAGAAAACTGTTATTATCAATATATTAACAGCGTTGACGGTAAGCAAGGCGACATAAAGGGGTGACTTTGAAACCAGTATTTTGGGCTGGTGGATGGGCCATCCTTAAGTGTAATCTTCCAGTTTGAGGAGGATAGGATCACCCGCTGGACCTGAAGCAGAGCAGTTGTCTAGTAATGTCATTACCTTAACCGCATATATATATATATATATATATATATATATATATATATATATATATATATATATATATATATATATATAACAAAAAGATAGACAGGAGCATTGGAAGACACAAATATCAAGGGGAGTAAAGGACAGCAAATTGAATGCAATCTCTATTGAAAAGACAAAAACAAGGTTAAGGAAAAAATATTAAATATCCTGACTGGGTCTCGAACCGGGGTTACCCTGGTTGTGGCACTTTCACTACTGAACTACCAGTCACAGCACTTATATGATACCCAAAACATCACCCCATCAAACCTACTATCTCCCCATGCTAGAACGTACTTCCAATACACCAACAGAACTAATAAATGGTCATTTTATTTCTTCCTTTCAAAGGTTTTTGAGGCCAGGAAGAAAAATGCAAAAACAATGCAGTTACAAACTATCTATCTTCTAATATATATATATATATATATATATATATATATATATATATATATATATATATATATATATATATATATATATATATATGGATATATGAAACTCATAAAGTAGCTCGTGAGTAGAGCAATAAATGCCAAAACCAAAAATCCTACAGGAAAATGAAACAAGTTCGAAAGTACTTGGAATCCGCCGTTCATTTTGCTGTGGAATATTTTTCATATATATATATTTGACAATTTTAATGTCTCCTTTTCAGGAACAGGTTGATTTATTAGCCATAGATAGTAAATATTTAGTTGCGAAAATGTTAGCTAACATGGAGGACTTGGAAGCTATCTTAATATCGCGATGATTCGCGCCGGGTTTCAAAATGCCGACATCAAAATTATAATAAGTTTTATAGAAAAATAAAAGAATAATACCACTTTTTAAGAAGTTTTGCACTAAAAAAAGTATTCATAATCTATATAATTCGATAACTAATAGTTATTAGTATTATTTTTTTGCTTAATGACACTGTTTAAACAATTATTATAGTTTTTTATTAGATGCAATCAAACTTCCCGTCCAATTTTGTCTCACTCCTCTTTGCAAAACTTATGCATTTCATCGATGTTTGGGAGAATCTTGCATAGGTGCGGATCTTCGCTTCATATCATACAGTCTGTGGACTGTGATGGCCACTCTAATACCCTTACATTAACTCTTCAACCAGAAAGATTTAGAGTAGTTGTGTTGAAAGACCCATCTTCTTCGTAGGCAAGCTTGCGCGCATCACTCTTCAGATATTCTTCCAGGATCTTTCTGTATTATTCGTTTGTTATCGTTCCGTTGATTGCATGAACTGTACCAACGTCCGTCTCATAGTAATTGCCCCATAACATATTATTAAATCCACCTCCGCGATTTACTATGGGAACATCTGTTTTGGAAGACTACACTAACCATTTTTAAGCAAAGACTACCTGACATTAATTGTGCCGAAAACTTCGATCTCAGTTTAATTAGAACTTAGCGCATGGCTCCAAAAACTGGAATATTTCGCCTAATGATCGTTGACGTACTCCAGACGAGCTTGCAAATAAATTTGGTTCAATCTCTTCCTCGGGGGACGTCCGTGTGGTTTCGCTTTATGCAACATATTCGACACTTAGTTCAATCGAACATCGACGCCTTCTTGTCCTAAATGGTGGTTTATCTCCCTTCCAGTCATCATTTTGTTAGTTTTAACAGAGCTAACAATCCCTGAACCATACGGAAGGGAATTTCCCAAGGAGAACCGGAAAATGAGAGATGTGCAGTTGTCTCCAATTCCTAAAACTTTCTTATTAATGACTCCACTGTGGATTTAGGGACATTTAATTTCGTAATTATTCTCGATTTGATGTGAAAAGAGAATTCACTACCATTCGTTCTGATAAATGCAGTTAGAATAAGATTGTCGAGTGTTAGAACGTTCTAGAATATTCTTGACTAGTAGTATATATGATAAAGAGCTCACAGAAACTACTCGTGTGACTTCTCAACTGTAAAAAAATAGTAATATTAGTTAGGAGTCTCAATACTATTGAATCACACACTCACACACACACATATATATATATATATATATATATATATATATATATATATATATATATATATATATATATATATATATAGAGAGAGAGAGAGAGAGAGAGAGAGAGAGAGAGAGAGAATATATATATATATATATATATATATATATATATATATATATATATATATATATATATGTGTGTGTGTGATTCAATAGTATTCAAACCCCTATTGAGAGAGAAGTGGGAGAGAGAGGGAGAGGAGATGTATAGGGGAGAAGAAGAGGACGTAGAGAAGGAGATGAAAGTGAGAGAATAGAGGGGAGAGGAAGATAGAAGAGAAGAAAGATGGCGAGTGAGAAAGTGTGAGAGATAGGGGTAGAGAGAGATGGAAACAGAAGGGGGGAGTGGGCTTTTAGAAATAGAGGTAGTTGAGAGAGGGAGTTTAGAAAGAGAGTGGGATTTGAGAGAGAGAGAGAGAGAGAGAGTTGAGAGATGAAGTTGAGAGATATTAAGTAGAGAGATAAGTTGATGGAAAAAGAGAATGGAGGACACCACCTCAGTGGACACAGGATGTAGGAAGAGATAGGCATAGAAATGAATAAAAGTGAGAAAAAAGAAAATAACGAGAATGTAAAAAATATGAGTAGTAGTGAAGTAGAAACCTCGTCACTATTAAATATTTGCAGTGTGGAAGGGAATTTTAAAAAGTTCCTCGGGTGGATTCGACGTAAGAGATTTTTTTCGAGTTGTGGCAGAGTTCTTTGTCCGAGATAACTCCAACCACTCTGTGGTACGGATCTAAAAAAACGTGATCGTAGCTGGAAATGTAAACTAAAAAAGCATGTCAACATAGCTCATATATGAGGTGCGCTTTAACCCTTGGGGCAGTGTTAGGTGCTAGACGCCCCAGCAAATAATTGGTACAACTTAGAGACCTATGAATCCTGTGTCCCATGTACAGGAATAATGAGGGGTGTTTATGCTCACAAAAAATGATAATTAAAAGGATTCATTATTTCCTTGTAAATCGAGACTGAATGGACATTTTTCAAACAAATTTAGCAGAAAAATACATCACAACAGCGCAGAAAATTGTTCTGAAAGTGCTGTAAGCGATCTCAACAATGCCTTTCTTACATCGCTTAAAACGCAGCATTTAGGTTAACTTCTAATACTTTTTAACTGTAGCTACTTTTCCATGAAGTGAAATTATAGGGCATCAACACCACTAAACACTTTTCTTCATTTTACACCCAATTTAGTCAAGATCTCCCATCATTCTTGCACCAGAAGCCCCATCGTAGTAATGGGGTAGCATTGGGTCTAGCATTTTGTCCTCTCAGGGTTCATCCCTGGGTAGAAACCCATAGCACACAATCCCACAAACCCACCCTATTACTCACCTACCACACAATAGCATCCACTAGTCCCTCTGTCATCCCTTTCTCATTCGAACATTAATATCTCAATCCACCCCTTACGTCGACTTCCAACCCTTCGCACACCCCGTCACTCTCGTATACTCTTCTCTATTCTATTTACATCCATTTGTCTTAAAACACTCTCATTCAACCTCGTTCACACCGTTCTTACCATAAATCTCTCTTATTCGGTCCTTCCTCGCTCTATTTATCTTCCTTTAGGTTAACGCATGTTGCAATTGGGGCTAATTTATATGGCTTCTTAACGTCGTTACTTCCTTGCAATTACTGTTAAACTGTAATCAGAACCTCGTAAGAACCTTCGAACACCTTTAACTATGTGATATTTTTTAATTATATGAATAAAAAAAAACAATTGATGGCGTCTAATTAGGTAACGAGTGTTAAACGAAAAAGAAACGGTGAAGTCGAAGAAAATAAAGAGAATAAAACGTCCAATTCTGGAGGAGGCAGATAAGGCCGTTTCTATCCTGGTGAGGCATGGGTACAAACATACCCGGAAATTTTGATTGGGAAACTTCTACCGCAAGGGGACATATGTATATCACTCTAGGCAAGAAAATAATATGTGAATGTGACAATTTCTTTGTAATTTTTGTGGGTAGAAGATGGCTACACTACCATTTTTGTTAAAAAGGATGTTTTTCTGCCCCATCAGCCACTGGCTGAAAAGTAAGTTGATCTTGCGTGGGAATAATTTATGCTCGTCTTTTTTCTTTAATAGGAGGAAACTAATAAAGACCTCCCAGCCAGAAACTCTTTGAAAAAGGGCTTCGAAGGGAAAGCGATAAAACGAGACAGATCCTACAACTCTCCTGGACTAACCTCCATTCCCTCCCATAAGGAGTCTGCCTCTATTGCGGCGACGGATGGGAGAAGGAAAATCTAATCATGACCCTCGACCATCGAAACTAAATCACTCCTCAAGTAACCATTTGAGCGAGTGTCTCGTGAGAAACCACTACATTCATATTCATTTTCAAATCATAAACTGTAATAAATCATTCAAACGTAATTGTTGCGCAGTTAGGGAAAAAGCCACGAGCAATTAGCTACTTCCGCACTTCTGAAGGAGTTGGAATAAATGGCTTGGTTGACGACAAAAGCGGCAGTGATTTACGAAACTCATAAAATTAACGCCTTGTGTAGACGTTGTGACACATTTCCACACACTAGATGAAGTAGTGTTGCGAAGCTCCAGTCTGTTTTGAAGTTAAATTCGACGACGGCTTTCAGACAATATCAGCAAATTACACTCAAGTGTTGACAGAGTTAGAGCGAAATTTACACCCAAGCTCTTTGGTTGAATCCGAGGAGGAAAAAGGTTCGCTAAGGACAATATCGCATTTAAAATTGGATAGATTTGTCCTCGCACCTCGAACTCTCTGCCCGGGAGTCCGGTCCTTGGGCACCGATGTGAGAAACGAGGTCAACAGAGAATAATCCGCTTCCTACCTGTTGCATGGACCCCTAGCACAGGTAAGAGAAGTGCTAGAAAATTGCCACAGCATGCGACAGCCTCCTTCCACTCTACCCTGGTCCCTCGGGACAGTCTCACGGAAGGCGCAGCTGCACCTAATTGTAGTAACTAACGTTGACGGGCCTCCTACAGCACAGGCTGTAGAATCAAAGCCTTTCTTCCTGTATCTCCCAAGGGGTGGGAGGGAGCAATACAACAACAACAAAATCTTTAGGCGGAGTGGTCGCATCGTGGGTACCAAGAAGAGGGAGGTATTTAAACCCCGCCTACCATCTGTCACCAAGATCCCAAGCGCTATGTGAAGGCTCGTTAGCCTTAAAGAGCCCTATATAAAATATTATTATTCTAATTATTATTATTATTACTATTATTATTATGCTTGATGTTGAGTCCTTGATGTCCCAATTTTTACCTGGGGAACAAAGGCCGTGGTTAAGTTAGGTTAGGTTTGGGGATCTTATGTGAAGGATGGACTTGTCGGCATTGAAATTAGCACCCCCCCCCACCTCTTCCGCGCTCCTCAGCGTTCCTTCCTTTGAGAATGAGGGAGAGGTCAGGAAAGTTGCGTACTCTTCCGGTACAGTGCGCTCCAACTAGCCTCTTCTTTTTAGTATTTCACTTCACCTCTTTTTAGAAATTACAATTATCCCATCAAGTTTGTGACACTGCGCATTAACGCTATTCAACTGTCCCATCTCTCCTTTTCCGCACCCCCAATTTTACCAGTTTCGCTCGTCTAATAAATGAATAATTCAGCAAATTAAACCCTAAAGTAATTAAATTATTTTATTTAATATTTTCCATCCCCTTTTAGAGATATTTGCATAACCAAATAAGTTTATTCATGGCTTGGAATAAAATGCTTTAGGTTTTGAAGAAGAGAAAATTGTCGGTCTTTTTTCGAGTTGCGTCCTTATCAAAAAAGCTTTCGTGCAAATCTGATTAAAGAGAAAAAAGAGTGAAGGATTCGCTCCACAAATGCGAAGAGTTTAACGTGAACTTATCCGAAAGCATCCAGCGCTAAAGTAAGTAACCCTACCACACTTCTTTCTCTTTTCACCACTTGTCTATTTTCAGCTAGCGGTCCCCACACCCTTTATTTATCCCCTACCCACACCTACCTACTTATATCGTTCATAGTTTATAGTTCATCCAGCGCTAATCAATCGCAAAGGAGTTGTTTCTACATGGCAAGTATAGTGCAAGATACACTGAATAGTTTAGGTTGTAAACTACTGGTTCCTCTGCTATATACTCTCCTGACATGTTTCATTCAGATTAAGACATTCTGTTTGTCTTTACACAATCAAATTCACAATTTCCTTCCTAAGAACACACATAAGACGAGATATTTCAACTGATTTTTGTTCCAATACCTACAAAGTTCTGTTTCAAGAGGCATAAATAAACATTATTTTTCGGAAAAGAATCTCTAAAACGGATAAAATGTTTTATCGAATTTTCTTGGAAACCTAATAATATTTTTATCAAGGAAAACCGATAATTCAAGGGCTTATTCCCCCTGGAAGGGAAGAATGATTGGGAGAACATTAAAAAAAGAAAAATGAAGGATAACAAAAGAAAAACTAGTGTAAGAGGATTAAAGATAGTGTGGCCAACAATATCAACAATGCTCAACCCTATACATGCATTATAATAAATACTACATTCGTATGAGAGGGGCTACATTTCAAACTGTTAGCACCAGGGTCGTATGAAGAAGCACAAACGCCTCAGAAGTATGAACTAGAGCCCCCTCCCCTTGCATGAAACTCATTCCCCTCCTTTTACATAGTTATTAGGTCTGATCATGCCATCAACCAATTTATGGTGAGTTCAAACAAACTAGATGAAATATTACTTTCTTTTATGACACATTGCAGTCCAACGCAAGTAGTGGTAGAATAATAGTGTGGACTGTGCTGAAAGCCCAATTCACAATATCACTAGCGACGAAACAATATACATGCAATTTTTATTAGAGGTAGGAGATGGGCAAGCATGGTGTAAACGTGTCCAAATGATACGCCGTGACCTTGGCGTTGCTAAGTAATTCCTCCAGTACACTCTGACCTCTACGTTGTGTTCATAGCGCGTGTTTGGCGAGACAGAGGTGCTCCGCTCCTACTGCTCTCCTCTGAGTCACGACTACAAAGCTCAATCGAAGATCTCGCAGGATTCGTCCATTTAATTTACCTATGATCGTAAATACAAAGGTCTAGCCATTTTTCGACTCTTCGAGCAGTTTTATGCTTCACCACTTACAGTTTAGGGCCATTCTCTTTAACCACTAAGATGGGCAACTGTGAACAAGTCTTTTACCTCGGTTTCATACACACCGTCACATAGTTTCCTTCTCTGGAATATGGCGGCTTCAGAATAAAAAAAAATAAAATAACTTGAGTTGCTACATTTGATGATGAGATGTGCTGAATCAATTGCTTCATTGGTAAACCCTTTATTTACTTCCAGTATCTACATCTTAATCTCACTAACATTCAATTATTTCCCCTGAGAGTTTAAAGTGTTTGCCTGCTAGCGTGAATTGTGATAGCCGCAATGTTTATTCCTCAGCCGAGGATGTTATAAATTACGTGTCTGTACCTAGAACCAGGTTATCATCATTAGGAAATTAACCAGGTATCACAATTACTTAAAATCGATCCATCTCGCAGTAGAGGTTAACGGTAAGAAACGTAAAGTGAAACATTGTTTAAACTTCCAACGCATGCACTCAACACATCCACAATTATCAGTTGTTTAGTCGTGACTGCGCTCATTGAAAGTCGAGTCAGGAGGAGCGGCAAACTCAGAGCTAAATCGCCCGAATTATTATTATTATTATTATTATTATCTATTTACTTGAATCTAATAAGAGGAAAACAATGTAGGTATCTACACTAGGAAGTATGGATAAGTTGGGTAATAAGAATTGCCTAGCTTTTAAGCCTAAGCAGAGACTACTTAGGGCATTCCTGGACATGCCGAGAACACCAGACTGTCTGCAGAGACTGGAAGACCGTACTACCCTTTTCCTGTTTCTTAACTTTGATATAGCAGGAATCATGAGAGCCCTTCGGACTGCATGGCAAAGGAGATGGAAGACGGCGACCAGACATCGCAGCGCGATTTGATTGGAGCGCTCCCCTAAGCCTTACTGTGACGAGTGTTTGGTCCCTCAGATTTCACAGTACATTCCTGTCGACTCTCTCAGTCTAGGGGAGTGTTGCAAGAGCTACATGCCCAGGTATCTGAACGATGGGATCGCTACTGCATGGCCCTTGTAACTGGGACGGGCTTATGCATACTTATTTGTGGAGTACATACTCCAGGTCTGCGCTCTGCATAGTATTTAGTTACTTGGGCTCTTGGTTGTGTCCCAGGTGGGCCTTACTCCGGCACCTAATCGTGCCCTTTTTCTTAATCTTTCCTTTACTGTTTTTATTTTGATTTGTTTTTTTCTGGTGTTTTATTTTTTTATTTTTTTTAAGGTAGCCTAAAAATAGAGTTATATGTGATTTCGGTGGCCGTACCTTGCTGGTTGAAACCAGATAAACGCTACAAAAAAAAGTACCGTTTCAATTAAGATTTCTCTGACAAGATTTCACCATGTCCAATATGTATATTGCTGGCGAGGGCTCTCCTCGCTTATTCGGAGTCCCGATACCAACTAGACTCCTCGCACATCACGCCCGAGCAAGGGGAGCGCCATGGAACTCATTTACGAAACAAATGGCTATTTATTCCTTATACGACAAGACTAAAGATGCAAATTACCTTCAGAGATGCACGGCTTTATATAAAAGGTAAAGCGGCTGAAAATACATTTTTCCGGTGGGTAATCTACTTACATTTTCTGAAAACAGCAAATTGTAAATGACAGAAATTAACCATTATCAATGATCAAGAGGAGGCTCATTCTCCATTTCCTTGAGCTGCCTCATATCTCTTAGTAAGAGTTCTGTTTCGAATGAGAGACGTCAAAGCTGCCTCCGTCACAAAGGACAAGTTGTTTTAGATCTAAAAATCTTACGGGGAAAAGTCATAAAAGCCAAGTCAACCAAATGCTGACTCGGTAGATGTTTTCCCATTTTCGTTTAATTGGGGTATGATTTCCTAGACAATAACACGGGGGTATTCCGAAATTTCCAGCATTTATCATGGAGACTGTTCAGCCTCTACCAATGAGACCTCTTAAAAATAAGAAATATTTTGTAAATTTTGAGTTTGATGCATATTCCAAGAGCTACGGCCTATTTGAATATAATCTCGAAGGAAATAAACATTTCTTATAAAAATGACCCCCAATTTGAATGCCTACATTTACCATAAATTTGGGGTCTTTGTATACTTTTTGTACCAAGACTGACAAATAAAGATTCATGTCTTTAGCGGTGCATTTCTCTATCCGTGGTCTGCATTCCTGAGCCCAAATTTCCCTCCTAATTAGGAGGAGCCACATTGCTAGGGATCAGCCAAAGTGGAGACGTCATGGTCCTTTGTTAAGACACTCTTCGGAGTGCCAGTGTCAGAAGCAGGACGGGGCACCGTGGCACTCGCCTCAAGATGATTGTTTCCGGACCAATATCCGGTCGTAAACACCAATGTTTAAACTCATTTTCACATTCTTAACATTTTTTGGAGGTTTTACATCGATATCTTCTTCGTTTTTAGGCGGTATTGTTTCAGAAGGAGTTTCAATATATATGTAGACGCGAAGTGTTCTGTTTGGCTTGCATTATTTTAATGTGATGGAAAGATACACAAAAATGACTAAGATACAAGAGAAAGGCATCCTACTTTCGTACACCCCTGTCAAACTAACCTTGTTGCAAGTTTACTTTAGCCTTCAATCTCTAATATTATCAGACAGAGAGAGAGAGAAAGAAACAAAAGCGAGTTAAAGTCCTGACAAAGAGAATAAACGTACAGAAACTTGAAAACGAAAACAAAGTAGATGCTTTCCAAATTAGATTACCAAACAAGTTCAAGTGACAGATTTTCATGACAATGCAACAATAATATTTCAAAAACTATTTGCCACTGTGTATCAAAAGTATAAACTAAAGAAACATGAAAATCTAATACCAAAATAGGTGAGATTACTAGAATACTCCTAGATAATAGGCTCAAAAAATCAGACAGGACTCGACATTTAAGGCAAAAGATGAAATTAGATCAAGTTAGTAAGCTCTTCTGAAGATCAAATCATTTTATAATATGATAATATAACAATTAGCATATGGAATATTAAAACACTTGAGTATAACAATGGAAATGAAATCACCAAGAATTATTAAGAGAGTTGAAGAAGCCTATTAGAAACTATTATTACAATGGGTTCCTCACACCAGGTAACTGTTTTTTAATATAATAGAATGAAGTAACAAAGTATGTAAACAAGTGTGAGAAGATGATCTAACAATATATTAGTGATGGGACGAGTACTCAGTATCGGTATCGAATATCGGTAGTATCGGCTGTTTTAGTGGTATCGGAACTCGTATCGATATCGGGACTCATGTCTCATTTCCGATACTTGCCCATTAATTCCCAAGACACTGTATGTAATCATTTTATAACATATATTCATTCTATTTAATGATTATATCCTTGTATCCCCTACTTAAAAAAATTCACATAATATGCAACTAATTTATTTAAAAAAAATTTAACATTTTATAACCTTTCCAAACCCTTAGTTTTTCAGAGAACCAAAAGGAACAAGCACAGGCCAAACTACTAGTTTACCCGTACGTGAAAAATTCACGTAATTGCAATCAATTAAATGACTACAGTTAGTTTGGTATAAATAATATAACTTTATTCAAATGTTTAACTCAATATTCGTAAATTTCGATAATTTTATCCATTTCAAAAATATTTTGAAAATAGTGTACACGTGCCGTCATAAATGAGGGAAAATTTTACATTATTTTCATTTCCATTATTATTGGGTAAATCTTGAACAAAAGATTAGAATTTCTAAAGAGTCACTTCCGTCGCAATGAAAATTATTATTACACCAAAAATACATGCAATTAGCTTGAAATCAAAGCCATTCCTATAGTCACATTGTATGTATGCTACCAAACCAATTAATTTCTATTTTTGTTCCATAGTTTTTTCCGACAAATTTTATTTCGTTTAAAACAGCTGAAAGTTAAACTTTAAATAGACTCTTTAATCTTTATGTACAACTTTTATCTATAAATGTTATTTGTTTTATATTCTTTCGATATTCATATTCAATTTTGACCTATTGTAGAATGAATATGAACAGTTACATGAAATAAACGGTAATGTTAGAGAGTAACCATTACGAACATGTTCAAACAGCGTGCATTCAAACAAACAAACACGAAACATATGACTCCAGATTTGTCATCGTATTACTATTCTTTCAATCTATAATTAAATGCGTAGAAATTTATTTTTAATGAAAAATTATTTAGAATATTGGGTTTGAAGTACACTAATATTCAAGTTTACACCTATATTGTCTGTTGTTTTTATTTGGTTGCTAAAGGAATTAGTTGTATAATTGGATGCCTAAGTATTCTATTTTGTAATAGCTTGTTGTAATAGCTTGAAGAATTAAACAAAGCTCTATTGTTCAGTATTATTATTCTTCAAACAAATGAATAGAAACCTTTATAAGTATTTACTAATACACAAACACGTACCTATATATAGTACATGAAAAGAAACTCACAACTTGCACGTGAGTCAAAATTATCATAAATAACACCCACAAGGAAAGCGCTGGAATTGTTTTTCCATTTTCCTTGTGGGTGTTATTTATCATATATATATATATATATATATATATATATATATATATATATATATATATATATATATATATATATATATATATATATATATATATATATATATAAGTACTCGGTACTCGTATCGGAATCGGGAGGATACACTGGCATCGTACTCGGTATCGGTACTTGCTTGAAAATCTGGTATCGTTCCATCACTACAATCAACCTTATTTAACCTTGGAAAGAATGTTTTTATGACCTATTTGCCATGTCTTTGCAAAATGATTCTAGAAAAAAAAATTAGAATGCCATAATTCAACGCTTGTTCATTTTTACTTCTTTAAAAAAAGGCAAAGGAAAAGAATCAGATAACTACAGGCCATTTAGTCTCTTAAACAACATATAAAAAATATCTACAAAAATTATAATCTACAGACGACACAAGCACTTGACTAAAACTAGCCCCGTAAGAAGGCAAGTTTCACAAACAACTAGAGTAGAAATGCTCATATGCAGGCTGTTCAACAATTAGTGCCTCGAAAAAATGAATACAAAATGGTTCTCTTTATATCATTTGTATTCTATGAAAAAAAATTATTTGATATATTCAACAATGCACCAGTTTTAAGCGCACTGGAGAAACAAAGATTTAGTTAAACCTACATTATCATACTCTTTTGTATATACACACATGTAACAATTTCATTTCGGTTGCACTCAGTAAGATTAAAAATATTACTAAATAAATATAGTAATACCCGGGAAACTTTACTTTCCAAATTGTTTCCGGCAAACAAATTTCACAGATGGACAAAAATTAACTTTATAAAGACGAATATAACGAGCAAATGTGCTACATAAAATCGACCTAAATATAATTGAAGAGCAGATTTGTGGGGAAGTAGAAGAGCACGTACATTAGTAGACGGCTTGTGACTCTGAATAGCAGCATAGAAAAATAAATTTGCAGGTTAAGAAAATTAGGCTAAACAGAAGCAGGCAAGCTTAATTACATGTTTAGAAGCAACATGCTACTATACTTAAAAATCAAAGTATTCCTACATAATCAATGCACATTACCTCTTCAAACATACGTAAGGGATGCTAGGACGGTGAAGGCTACACACTGAGAAAAACTCAAAGAAACAGAATCATGTTAAAAATATCTTGTATGAAGTAGAAAAAAACAATAGTATATTAATGCAAAAACGGATAGTGGAGCATATACTTCAATTCTGAAACAATCGTGCAGAACACTGCCAGGAGAATGATGGAATAGGGGGGAGGGGGATTGAAAAATAGACACCTTTATAAAAGAAAGGACCCATAAAACGAAGATAAAGTTCACTCCATGGCAAGAGAAGGAAGTTGTCTAAGATAGGTCTCCCTAAGAAAGAGAGAGCATGTATAAGTAAAAGTAAATAAATAATCACTTTTTCCTTTTATTCTGCTCGTGGCCCGAACACTTTTTAAATTGTTGCTCCATTTCTCAGTGCAGCAGAAACTTTGATTTTTAGACATTGAATTTTTATACCCGATTTCAGCCAGGTTTTTTCGATATTGAAGGAATATTTTGTATTTAATAATAATGTACCATAACATTTTGACAATAGAATACACAGGTTTTGAACAATACTATGCCCTACAGATGGCCTGATTCAATAGATGATGCCTTCCCACAAAATCGGAAGAAGCAGTTGGATGTATGGCTGATCATTTTCGTATGGGCTAACGTAGTGAGCAAAATGATTGTGGTTTCTTTGCAATGATGGATTGTTATTCTACCACAACTCAAAATCATGTTCACCAAACGGATATTCATCGACAAAACAACATTTGTGACCCTAATTTGGTTAGGGTCAACACGTTTTTCTATCCCAAATATTAAAATAGATAAGGAAGAACGATCAAAGCATTAGATGGGAGCCAGTAGAACCAAAAATTTAGCCCGATAGAGGGTCAAGATTCGCTATTTTTCTTGGGTGTATTATTTTTATTTTCACTTCTTTCAGCGTTAGATAATCATCGTGCACGTCATAAATTATCGATAGAATCCCGAAATATTTTTCTCTTTTAGAGATTGTATTTCTTTTACCAAAAAATCTTTGACTCTCTGACAGTTATTCATCGATTATGAAACCTAGTTCTAATATATACAACTTGGTTAGCGAGGGAAGTACAGTCTAAAATCGTATGTTGTGTTAGAAAAAAAATCCTAAAACTTCTACCAACTTATCGTTAAGTTCTTTTATAGTTTCTGCTACAGGATTTTAAAGTCATTTTTTAAGCGTTTCGTTTGTTGTCTTTTTCTTATAAGTTCAAGGCTCAGTCTGGTATGTCTATTTTATCCTTCTTTTCTTCTAATCTCTGCCTATTACCAATGTTAAATAGCTGATTACAAACAAGATCTTAATAAAATTTTTCATAGTAAAAAGGAAATAATCATTATGATTTATCCCATTTCCATTTTAGACTCATTTATATCCCTAATCTATAGTTTCCTTTGAAAAGATAAATTTATGGTTTCAAGATTACTCTTTTGGCTCATTAGGATTACTTCTATCAATGTTAATTTTAAACCCCATTTTTTAACTTAACGACTAATTTACTACCATATCACTCTTCTCCAAATTTTACCTTGTGGATACATACTGCTCTTTTTCTTACGTCACCTCTTAGTTCTGCCTCATTCGGAGGGTCGCAGCCAAATTTATATTCATATTCTAAGTTACACCATAGAAAAATTAGTGTCTTCAAGTATTTTCGTTTAGAAAATCTTTCATTTGATTACCAAAAAGATAACTTTAGAGGTCCCAATGAGAGAGAGAGAAGGAAAGAAAGAGAGAAAGGGAAATACAAGAGGGTAAAACGAAAAGACTTACCTAAAAAGGTCAACTACGCCGAGATTATATCAGTATTAGAAATGGCCTAACATACTGATTATGAGAAAAGGGTTTGGCAAACAGACAGAGAGAGAGAGAGAAAGTGAGGAGGGGGAGGGGGATGATAGGTAGGGAGAGGGGGAAGAGAGTTTGAAAGAGAATAAGCCACATTTTCCTAAAAAAAATATAAATAAACGTAAATTAACGTAGATATAATTTAGTTCGTAGGAATTTAAGAAGAATGGAGTCCAGAAAAAATAAACCGTGGGTTATGTAAAAAGTCAAGGTACTTAATAGACCCTCATTCAACAATATTTATCTCAATATAATGGATTTTCTTATGCCTCTTTACGGGTTTACGCTCATCTTAACCTCCACTTTTACACAACCTCGCAACATTCTTTTACGCCAAGATTCCTCACGTCCGGCTACTGGGTTCAAACCCAGCGTGCGCAACATAAACTAGCAGCGGAGTCACGAACTGGCTGCCCATTGGGTAAATACGCTGATACTCGTACCCGCGGGGGTAAGTAACACCACACACATCATGAGGCACATACCCAATCACAACACCGCTATATTTCCCTTCCAGTTTTCATAGTCCAACATACCCACTCTCCCTTCTGTTATTGAACTTCGAAGATAGAATGCACATATCCACATAGCCCTGCAGCGGAATGGGTACAGCCCTCTCCCCTCACACATATGGGGTCAATAAGGGCTGAACCACCGATGGTTGGTGTATAACCGAAAAATACTAGCGGGAAATCTCCCCCCACTTAAAGAGAACCGCCTCCTGTTGCCTTCGGGCTGACCAGTAATTGTCATTCTGATCTTTATGCGACCCTCATTATCCGGTCGTAGGATCTTGTCCATAATGCGAGGAAGAAATAGTGCTGCTACCTAATTACCATCTTTAAGGTATTAAAGGGAGGGGGGCACCAAAAGCCGCCTCTTCTTAGGGGGGCTTTAAACTCTTCCTTCTCTGATACTTGTCCCAATACCGAGACGAGCGAGGTCACTACCACTTGTCATTTGTACTAGGGATGGGTTCGTGCATAGACATGTGGATTATCTTACTTTTTGGAGGAGGCTGGCCTCCTCCATTTTATTTGACTCGTTAGTTGCATGCTCATGTTCCGGGAGGAGGCAGGACTCCGCCCGACGTCAGAACGTATTATTACTTCTTCCTCTTCCTCTTCTTCTTCTTCTTCTTCTTCTTCTTCTTCTTCGTCTACTACTACTACTTCTTCTGCTTCTTATTGCTTCTTTTTCGCTTCTTGTTTTCTGCGTTTATTGTTTGGTCTTTTAATTTTGTTTAGTTGTTTTTTTATGTGTTTTTTTTTGTCGGAAACTTTAAAGTAGCTTAGTTTGAGGCTGAATGTTTAATGAAGGCGAATTAAGCCCATGATCACAGTCGCCAAATAAGTGCTATGAAAAAACTCCTTTTCCGAGATGTGGAAACAAACATGATTTATCACCGTCTGTTAATAATATTTTGCTACCTCACATGTTGTTAAATTTAATTATCACACTCCACTATATGATTTGTTAAAGCCAACTATCACACTCCACCCTATGATTTGTTAAATTTAATTATCACACTCCACTATATGATTTATGTGCTGTACTTTGTCCTTAACAATTCAGATATTTCCTAATTCAAAGAATAAATCAACAAGACGAGACAAATTATATTAACTTAATGTATATAATTACTAATGAAGAAGTGGAGAGATTTATGATGCTGCTTCCAATGCAGTTTGCACCAGGGGGGAGGGGATTATGGCGAAAAATGAAACAATAAATTACAGACATAATTACCGAAAGAAGTGTTTTTTTCTTATTGTAATGATGCTGAAATTCGACGCCTTTAAAGGAAAATGTGAAGGCAGGTGAAGTAGATGATAAAGTTGCTAGGATGCTAAAACGTAGGGGTGAATGTGTAATGGATTGGGTCTGTTGGCTGTGGGGGAAGGCATTTGAAAGTAAAAGAGTGCCTGAGGACAGGAAGAATGTATGATAACAGCGTTCTACAGGGACAAAGGAAAGAAAGTTTAATGCATGAACTATAGAGCGATAAATCTGTTGGGAATTGAACGCAGAGGGTATTTTAGGAAATTTTTATTCGGCGAATGAGGAGGATCTGAAGGGGTATTTATATTAAGTGGGAAAGGTTGACTTAGAGCGGGTAAGGAGATGGGAAAGGGTGACTTCGAGTGGGTAGGGGATGGGAAACGATGACTAAAAGTGGGTAAGAAATGGGAAAGGTTGACTTAAAGTGGGTAAGGGGATGGGAAAGGTTGACTTAGAGCGGGTAAGGGGATGGGAAACGTTGACTTCGAGTAGGTAGGGGATGGGAAACGTTGACTTACAGCGGGTAAAAGAATGGTAAAGGTTGACTTAGAGTGGGTAAGGGGATGGGAAAGGTTGACTTAGAGTGGGTAAAGGGATGGGAAAGGTTGACTTAGAGTGAGTAGGTGATGGGAAAGGTTGACTTAGAGCATGTAAGGGGATGGGTAAGGTTGAATTAGAGCAGGTAAGAGGATGGAAAAGGTTGACTTACAGCGGGTAAGGGAATGGGAAAGGTTGACTTAGAGTGGTTAGGTGATGGGAAAGGTTGACTTAGAGCGATAAGGGGATGGGAAAGGTTGACTTAGAGCGGGTAAGGGGATGGGAAAGGTTGACTTCGAGTGGGTAGGGGATGGGAAACGATGACTAAAAGCGGGTAAGGGAATGGGAAAGGTTGACTTAAAGTGGGTAAGGGGATGGGAAAGGTTGACTTAGAGCGGGTAAGGGGATGGGAAAGGTCGACTTCGAGTGGGTAGGGGATGGAAAACGTTGACTTACAGCGGGTAAGGGAATGGGAAAGGTTGACTTACAGTGGGTAAGGGGATGGGAAAGGTTGACTTAGAGCGGGTAAGGGGATGGGAAACGTTGACTTCGAGTAGGTAGGGGATGGGAAACGTTGACTTACAGCGGGTAAAAGAATGGTAAAGGTTGACTTAGAGTGGGTAAGGGGATGGGAAAGGTTGACTTAGAGTAGGTAAAGGGATGGGAAAGGTTGACTTAGAGTGAGTAGGTGATGGGAAAGGTTGACTTAGAGCATGTAAGGGGATGGGTAAGGTTGAATTAGAGCAGGTAAGAGGATGGAAAAGGTTGACTTACAGCGGGTAAGGGAATGGGAAAGGTTGACTTAGAGCGATAAGGGGATGGAAAAGGTTGACTTAGAGCGGGTAAGGTGACCGAGGATGGGTAAGGTTGAATTAGAGCAGGTAAGAGGATGGAAAAGGTTGACTTACAGCGGGTAAGGGAATGGGAAAGGTTGACTTAGAGTGGGTAAGGGGATGGGAAAGGTTGACTTAGAGTGGTTAGGTGATGGGAAAGGTTGACTTAGATTGATAAGGGGATGGGAGAGGTTGACTAAGAGTGGGTAAGGTGACCGGAAAGGTTGACTTAGAGTTGGTAGGTGATGGGAAAGGTTGACTTAGAGTGGGTAAGGGGATGGGAAAGGTTAAACTAGAGCGGGTAAGGGAATGGGAAAGGTTGACTTAGAGTGGGTAAGGGGATGGGAAAAGGTGACTTAAAGTGAGTAAGGGGATGGAGAAGGCTGACTTAGAGCGGTAAAGGATGGAAAAGGTTGAATTCGAGCGAGTAAAGGGATGCGAAAAGGTGACTTAAAGTTTGTAAGGGGATGGAAAGGTTAATTTAGAGTAGGTAAGGGGATGGGAAAGGTTGACTTATGGCGGGTAAGGGGATAGGAAAGGGTGCCCTAGAGTGGGTAAGGGGAGGGGAAAGGTTGATATAAAACGGGCAAGGGGAATGGAAAGGATTGACTTAGAGCAGGTTGGAGATGGGAAAGGCTGACTAAGAGTGGGTAAGTGGATAGGAAAGGGTGGCTTAGAGCGGTTAAGGGGATGGGAAAGGTTGACTTAGAGCGATAAGGGGATGGGAAAGGTTGACTTAGAGCGGGTAAGGGGATGGGAAAGGTTGACTTCGAGTGGGTAGGGGATGGGAAACGATGACTAAAAGCGGGTAAGGGAATGGGAAAGGTTGACTTAAAGTGGGTAAGGGGATGGGAAAGGTTGACTTAGAGCGGGTAAGGGGATGGGAAAGGTCGACTTCGAGTGGGTAGGGGATGGAAAACGTTGACTTACAGCGGGTAAGGGAATGGGAAAGGTTGACTTAGAGTGGGTAAGGGGATGGGAAAGGTTGACTTAGAGCGGGTAAGGGGATGGGAAAGGTTGACTTCGAGTAGGTAGGGGATGGGAAAGGTTGATTTAGAGTGGGTAGGGGGTGGGTAACGTTAACTTAGAGCGGAAAACGGAATGGGGAAGGTTGACTTAGAGTGGGTAAGGGAATGGGAAAGGTTGAATTAGAGTGGAAAGAGGATGCAAAGGTTGATTTAGCGTGGATAAGGGATAGGAAAGGTTGACTTAGAGCGAGTAAGGGGATGCGAAAGGTTGACTTCGAGTGGGTAGGTGATCGAAAAGGTTGACTTAGAGCGGGTAGAGGATGGGAAATGTTGACTTAGAGCGGATGAAGGGATGGGAAAAGGTGATCTAGAGCGGATGATGGGATGGGAAAAGGTGACTTATAGTGGGTAATGGGGTGGAAAAGGTTAAGTTAGAGTGGGTATGTGATGGGAAAGGTTGAATTATAGCGGGTAAGGGGGTGGAAAAGGTTGACTTAGAGTCAGTAGGTGATGGGAAAGGTTGACTTAGAGCGGGTAAGGGGATGCGAAAGGTTGACTTCGAGTGGGTAGGTGATGGGACAGGTTGACTTAGAGCGGGTAGAGGATGGAAAATGTTGACTTAGAGCAGATGAAGGGATGGGAAAAGGTGACTTAGAGCGGATGAAGGGATGGGAAAACGTGACTTATACTGGGTAATGGGATGGGAAATGTTGATTTAGAGTGGATAGGTGATGGGAAAGGTTGAATTATAGCGGGTAGGGGGATGGCAAAGGTTGACTTAGAGTGGGTAGAGGATGGGAAAGGTTGAGTTAGAGCGGGTAAGGGGATGCAAAAGGTTGCCTTAGAGTGGGTAGGTGATGGAAAAGGTTGACTTGAAGCGGGTAAGTGGATGCGAAAAGGTGACTTAAAGTGTGTAAGGGGATGAGAAGGTTCACTAAGAGTAGGTAAGGGGATGGGAAAGGTTGACTTAGGGTGGGTAAGAGGATAGGAAAGGGTGACTTAGAGCCAGTAAGGGGATAGGAAAGGTTGAGATAGAACGGGCAAGGGAATGGCAAGGATTGACTTAGAGCGGGTAGCGGATGGGAAAGGTTGACTTAGAGCAGGTAAAGGGATGTGACAAGGTGATTAAAGTGTGTAAGGGGATGGAAAGGTTCACTTAGAGTAGGTAAGGGGATGGGAAAGGTTGACTAAGAGTGGGTAGGTGATGGGAAAGGTTGAATTAGAGCGGGTAAGGGGATGGAAAAGGTTGACTTAGAGTGGGTAGGGGATGGTAAAGGTTGACTTAGAGCGGGTAAGGGGATGCGAAAAGGTGACTTTAAGTGTGTAAGGGTATGGAAAGGTTAATTTAGAGTAGGTAAGAGGATGGGAAAGGTTGACTTAGGGTGGGTAAGGGGATAGGAAAGGGTGACTTAGAGCGGGTAAGGGGATCGGAAAGGTTGATATAGAACGGGCAAGGGAATGGAAAGGATCGACTTAGAGCAGGTTTGGGATGGGAAAAGATGACTTAGAACGGGTAAGGGATGGGAAATGTTGACTTGGAGCTGGTAGAGAATGGGAAAGGTTCACTTAGAGTGGGTAGGGGATAGGAAAGGTAGACTTAGAGCGGGTAGGGGATTGGAAAAGATGACTTAGAGCGGCTAGGGAATGGGAAAGGTTCATTTAAACCGGCTAGGTGGATGCCAAAGCTTCACCTTGATAGAATGACTTAGAGCTGGTAGGGGGGTGGGAAATGATGACTTAGAACTGGTAGGGGGATGGCAAAGTTTAACTGGGAAAGGATGACTTAGAGCTGTTAGGGGGATGGGAAAAGATGACTTAGAGCTGGTAGGGGGATTGAAACGGATGACTTAGGGCGGGAAGGATGTGGGAAAGGGTGACATTGATCGAGCAGGGGATTGGAAAGGATGACCTAGACCGTGCAGGGGATGGAAAAGGTTGACTTTGAGCTTGTCTGGCGATTGGAAATATTAACTTAGGGCTGATAGTGGGATGGAAATCGTTGACTTAGAGCTGATAGGGGGGTGGGAATGGATGACTTCGAGCGGGTAGGGGATGGTAAATGTCTACTTAAAGCTGTTAGGGGGATGGAAAATGTTGACATATAGCTGATAGGGGTCTGGGAGATGAGGAATTAGAGCGGGCCGAAGATGAGAAAGGTTGACTTAGACTTTAGAGGAAGGAATGGCTCCATGGCAGAATGTTTCCTCCAATGGGCTTCAATAATGTTTCCTTATTGATTCAATGTTCCACTCATTCCTTTGTGATGGCAGGAAAGTAATTTAGTTATTAGTTCAATAATTAATTCATCAATGGTTCGTTATTGGTTTGATGTCCCACTCATTCCTTTGTGATGGCAGGAAAGGAATTTAGTTATTGGTTCAATAATAGATTCATTAATAGCTCGCGTTTGGTTCAATGTCCTACTAACTCTTTTGTGATGGCAGGAAGGGAATTGAATTCAATTGTGTGAGAGAGAGAGATTTGTTGTTTCAAATTCAGGTAATCTGACAGCAGCTTTGACAAGATAAATCCTAGCTAGGCGTTGTTTCCGTCTCGCTAGTGCGGATGTGAAGATGAATGTTATGTTGAAGAGACATGTGATGAAGCCATCTAACAACTGTGGCTTCTGTGATTGACAGAAATCGATCACGAAATCAGGAAAGGTGTTGCTCTCATAAGCAGCTCCAACTTTTCTCCCATTTTCTTGCAAATTTCCTTTTCATAAAATCGTCAAAAATATTCAACTATTTATTTTAATACTAAAACAGTGGTAATAACCTAGCAGTTCGCCACTCAAAACCAATCAATCCAAAAAATTATACTAAAACAGTGAAAAATGTATAATTTAGACACCCCGAGTAAGTTGTGCCATATTTTATAGCAGATGACCTAAAACATATAGATGTTCTTAATCACATTGAGCAATATTATTAAGGAACTTATATTAATGAGGGAGAAAATTACTCTACAACAACAACAACCGGTCAAACAGTGGGATTGTGAATCAAAAAATTGCGGTAGGAAATTCATCATTATTTATACAAAGATGATAAGAATGACGTTTTACCACTGTTAAATGTGATGTAGACACAAATTAAAATCGCTAAAGATTGTAATCGTCACCATTAGTTATGAAATACCTAACGTATAAAAACATAAAAACTACAGATACACATAACAGGAACAAAGCAATATATATATATATTGCACCATCATACACATGTGTCCGTGTGATCGTGCATGAACGATTGTACGTCAAAGGAAGATAACTTGGATTGGTTTCCTTCCGTAGGGCGGTCTTTCCCCCTCCCCCCTGGTCGGGCTACTCTTTAGTCTATCAAAGACCAAATGGTTTATGGTTATAGGCCGCGCGATCGGGTATGGATCCGATTCGCTTATGGTTATATGAGGAGTAGAGGGTGTTAAAAAAGAACAATCAAACTCAAAACTCTCCTCAAACTCTTGGACTCGAGCGGACAGAAAACTTCTGAAGTTGCGGCACCTTGAACGTCTGCTCCTTTCAAGTATGTCCTCGCCCGTGTTCTCCGACCAAGGGTAGCTTTTTACCATCTTGTTCACATTAATTCTGCAAGTTCCCTCGATTTCCCATCAAGGAGACTGTACTGTGTTTGTACAACTCACTTGACCGGACCGCACCTGGAGTATGCTGTACAATTTTGGAGTCCTTCATTTCGAAAGGACATGGCGAGATTGGAACGCGTGCAATCCAGGGCAACCAAACTGATTCCCTCTATCAGACATAAAAGTTATGAAGATTGATTAAGGGAATTAGATCTGTTCTCGTTGGAAACCCGTAGACTGCGTGGTCAGCTCATCGAAGTTTTCAAAATACTTCGAGGGTTCGACAATGTTAACTACGGGGATATTTTCACACTTGTTGAGAGCAGAACAAGAAATCAAGGCTTTAAACTTGAACTTAAGCGTTACAACCGTGATCTGTGTGGAAAAATTTTACCTACAGTATCTGCAGTAGTTGGAACGCACTTCCAGTGGAAGTTGTCAACAGTGAATCTGTTGACCAGTTTAAGTCAAGCTAGGCAGGGTCTTGAAAAAGGCCGTATAAGCACGTAAAGCATTTGAGCAGAGATGTGCCCGCACGACAGCTAGTCCACAGGTACCCTCTTTAAATGGACCATAAGGTCTTCTAGGGTACTTTCTTTCCTTGTTACTCCTTGTTACTCTCTCTTTTTTTTTTCTCTCTCTCTCTCTCTCTCTCTCTCTCTCTCTTGGCACCCCTCTCTCGCCTCAATTCATTTAACCTTCTTCGTTCAAACTCATAACTTTCTATCAAGTTCGGAACTATCTAAAAACTCTCAAACTATCTAAACTACCCTTAAACTAAACTCTAACTAAGGAGGACATTCGGAACTAAACATTGTTTTGAATAAACTCTGGAGAAGGAAATTTATCTTTCCAAAATGAATCGCAGACGAACGCATCTCATTTAAGCGCCACCACCTTGCCTAGCCCTGCCGCATCCTGCTTTCGGGTTAATAATTCCAACTATATATAATAAATATACTTGTGTCGTGTGATAGCATTGTGTAAATAAGACTTAATAACATTCAATTAAAACACTAAAACAATGTTAACTAAGTCTTCCCCATAATGCAAAGTGATTTAATTAAAACCTGAAATATGCTCTTCAATGAGCTCTTTAAAATCAATTACTGAATTTAGCTTAACTTATTTAATAATAAAGAAATTAACGACCTAACTTTATTAGAACCACGGAGTTTTCTAAACAAGGCAAACCAAGACACAGACTCTCGTCTTCTAATTAAAAAAGAAAGTTAAAACAACTAAACACTCTTATTATTTTTTAATAGATATTTAAAACAAGTTATGTTCCACGAATATTTTTATCTCATTTTTTTTTTACATCATTGTAGCTTACATCCAATATTATATATGATTTACAATTCCTTATTTTATGGATTATTCAGCCAATGCACCATCTTGTACCCGTATAAAACCGATATGAAATAGACTGCTGACTAAATATATACATACATTTACACGTTATATACACATGTGTACTTATGTATCCATCCAATCCACTGGAAGAGGATACATATGATTCCCCTGGACCGAACACATGAATTACGTTGAAACCGATCGAAAAATCGGGTTTGTTTCGAATTATCGTCGAGTTTCATAAAGTTTCGTCGGATTTTGGAGCGATCTGGAAATCTTGTCGATTCGGTCACGATGAACAGAGCTTTGTCCACGTCCTCGAGAAGGGCGATAATAAAGAAGTTTGTAATCCAACGAGCTATTCCTGAAAATAGGCTTCCCCGTAATGTCCTGTATGGAGAGCTTACTCTGGGCAGGCGACTTGTTGGAGGGCCTCGTAAACACTTTAAAGACCATATCAAAACCTCGCTAAAGAAATGCGACATTGAGCTCATCAACATAGAAACAATTGCCGCTGACTGCCCAGATGTGCGCGCAGGCACTGAACTACTCACAACCCGCTACAACACCCTAGCGGAACAAAGAAGACAGCAACGACATGCACCACCACGTGCAGACGACAACTTCCCCTCCAATACATGTGCTCGCGTGTGCAAATCCAGGATTGAACTCATCAGCCACCAACGAGCCTACCAGATGCAGTGAACCTGTTCTACCTAAATTCTACTTCAGCATAGTGCAAGGTCATCGTCCTCTGCGACGGACTACATTAAGCAAGTAAGCATTAAGTAATCCGACGAGCGACATATAGAGCCCCCAAAAGTGATAGGCAGAGGCCAATGAGGGAGGAAGAGGGGGGGGGATTGTTTGTACAAATGATGGGGTTCTTAAATCTACCAATTTGCTTCTGCGTTAGAAATCGAACCCCAAGATATTACGCGGGGTTTCCCGTCAGGTTTTCACCAGATTGCGGAAGGGAGGATATGAAAGGAGGGGAAGGGGGCGAGAATAATACCAATAGGCGTTGGATTTCCATACCTGGATACTGGGTTCGATTCCCGGCGAGAACGGACAAAAAAAAAACGAGCGCTCGTTGGGACCTGCTACCCCTCCGGCGGTACGTCGAGTTTGAGGCATGCCCACAGACATCACCGCCACCTTACATCATCACACATACAGCTAATCATATCACCACTGTCTCTTCCTTCCTCCTCTCTTCACACACACAATACATCGCTCTTCCTTCTTCACGCGAAGTGTGTAGCTATCCCTTGAGCCACAAACAGTAGCTTGCTTACTGATTGGTAAAAGAATAGTACCTACTACTACCTTTCATTCTGCCTGTAGCACCCATATGCTTGCCAGCGATTGTCATTTTGATCTTTATGTGGATTTCGGTGGAAGACTTTCTGGGCGATTGAAAGGGAAAGGAGACGCATTTAACTTAACCAGTGGACACAATAGTCAATAACACTGAACACTAGTGAGAACTACCGAGCAACTGTGAACACCACTGAGAACAATGAACTTGAATGAGTAATATTAAACACTACTAAGTAATAGTAAACACCATTGATCAAGAGTGAATAGCACTAATTAACAGCGAATACCACTGAGTACCAGTAAACACCATTGATTAAAAGTGAATACCACTGATTATGAGTAAATACCACTGATTAGCAGTAAGCAGTACCTGCAATAATACCACTGAATACTAGCGAGCACCATTGAGTTACAATGAACACCTACGAGTAAGAGTAAACAAACACCTGATGCTGGTCAACCGTCGCGTTCGTCGGGCTGCAAATTCCTTATTCTTTATCAGGAATTAGGAGGCAAAAGGAGAAAGGAAAATGGCGCCCACTAAATGGGGCCAAGCGCCACTTGGCCCACAAAATGGACCCTACCTTTCTGACATTCATAGCAAACTATTGCGGAAGGTTTGCCTCCACGGAATCTCATTTCCCGGGAGCCTGTCCGATCGCTCTACCTTCCTCCCCTTCCCCCTCGCTACCCTAGCCTTTGAGGGCGCTAATTATCATCGCAAGTCGTTTGTACTTTTGACGTCCTGCGCTTCTTGTACGAACTAGTTTCTGGTGGGGTTTTAATCGCCCTCCCCGAACCCAATTTTCAAAGTTGTGAATTAACGTGTTCTGGTATCACAGTTTGTGTCAACCTTACCCATCCACTCTAGTCCTCCTCTTTATATTTATCCACCTTTTTAATCTATATGTCTTTCCCCTTCATTCGTCCTCTAGTGTGTAAAAATTCTCTCTTTGGTTTAACCTCTTCCGGGGACGTCAAAATTCATTGAATAATTTAAAGGGAAATTTAAATAGCGACTTACCGCGTGAAGATCAACTATCTCAGTGGAGACCCGGATAGGGTGGGTCTATGGTAAGGTGAATGGGTGAGAATGAACATGGGTGAACTCACTCATCTAGGGGAAAAAGGGAGTGGTGTGATTGGGCTCTATCATTAGTGAAAACCTACAATAGAAAACCAGCGAGGGCATCTCAGCGAGGGCAACTCTCCAAAAGTTGCTCGAACAATGAGGGCAGCTCGCCCTTGAGGGACTACCGCTCAAATTATGAGCCTTGTAAGGGGTAGGGGTAAGGGTATGTTATGCTCATTTTTGCAACCTAAATGGGATTCTAGTGCCGCAAAGTGGAATCAAACCACTTCCGAGGAGTTTGATTTTCATCTCGCCACCCTTCGTTGAACACCCAATCTTTTTCATTCCCTCCTGTTCTTTATTGCATCCTTTCTCGCTTAGCGTCATACCTACATCTAAATGATTGTTTATCTTGTCTTATATGAATATCTCATTCAAGCTACAGTCTCGATTTCAAGACCATTTTAATTGAATTCTTTATCACATTTTATATTGGGATATTTTCACAGCGAAAAACTGTAATTAATATTCAGCAAAAATACTCGACCTGGTATTCAGAAATACCTAAATGCACTCGTTTCTATCAAAACACCGAACATTTTTCAACATTTGATGAGACATTCTCTCTCTCTCACACACACACACATATATATATATATATATATATATATATATATATATATATATATATATATATATATATATATATATATATATATATAATGAGAAACCCACAAAGTATCACGTGAGGGTAGCAAATGAATGCAATGTCCCGCAGGAAAAAATGGAATCGTGTTTCCTAGTACTTTCGAACTTTATTAAGTTCCTTATCAAGGATAACTACAAGAAATAATATTATATTAGAGGTATATATACGAAATAAAAGTATAAAAGACCGCCTCAAAAACAAGAAATCACCAATGAGGAAGCCGGAAGGGGAAAGGTAAAGATTCACATTAAGAATTCCAAGAAGCAGGTAGTAAGGTCAAACTGAGAAGACGGAAAGGGTAACAGATTAAAAGAAATGAAAATAGCCTGACGAGGAAGATTATAAGACAAGAGGAGCAAAAAGCGGGGAAAATACAATGTACATAACAGAGTAGTGACAATTAGGATATGGTTTAAATTTCTCTATCCCATCCCCACCTTCAAGTGTTTCCATTGCTAAAAGTTTTGCCGATTTAGAAAAATTCAGTGATGTACCTAGTGATTCAATTTCTATTGTAAATGCTTGGCTAAGCCTGTCCACCTCAATTATCCCCTTCGTTTTCATCGTGCTTTATCGACTCTTCGAAAAAACTATTCCCTCCATATCACTAAGGCCAATAAATCTGGTAATATCGTAATCATGGATAAAAATTCCTATCTTAATAAAATGAATGTAATGCTTAATGACCAAGATACTTACCTACCTGTATTAAAAGACCCCATTCTTCAAGTTAACAGTGACTTCCATAAAAATGTAAGGCGATTACTTAAAAACTTTCCTGATTTAATTTCACGGCTTAGTAAAAACTCACAAATCAAATTTTCCATTACGCCCTATTATAAGTTCTGTTGGTTCTGTTTCATATTCCCTGTGTAAATGGCTTACCTTATTTCTTACTCCACTAGTTGGTTCCATTTCTCATTCTCATGTCACTAATAGTTACGACCTTATTTCTAAACTTAATGCTATTCATTATTCTAATGATTTTACTCTTGTTAGTTTGAAAGTTTGTTCATTATTTACCAAAGTACCCATTGAAGATCTTTTCAATTTCCTTAATGATCATTTGCAAAATTATGACTTGCCGGTACCCGTTACTACTTTCATGGACCTCATTTCCCTTTGTACCAAAAACTGTAAGTTTTCGTTCGAAAGCAAATATTTCCTCCAAAAATTCGGATTAGCCATGGGTAATTGTCTTTCACCTGTCCTTGCTAACTTATATATGGAGATTTTTTAAACAAAACTTCTCCCTACTATCCTTGAAGCCCCGATCGTTTGGTACAGGTATATTGATGATGTCATTTGCTTGTGGCCTAATTCCAAAGATGTTAATGTTTTTCTTACCAGACTCAATTCTCTCGTCCCTTCAATTAAATTTACCCACGAGATGTAAAATAATAGAACCCTTCCCTTTCTTAATCTTTTTATTCATACAGGTTTTAAATACTCTATCTTTCGTATGCCTACTAATTCAAATTCTTATATTCATTTTTACTCTTCTCACAGACCTAAAGTTAAACGTTCTGTTTTTTCTTCTATGTTTCTACGGGCATTACGATGACAAAAGCCACAAGGGCCTATCAAAGGTCATCCGCATCCGTCAAAACCTACCCACATAGGACTATATCAGATCCTGCAGCTACTTTATAAACAATCCATAGAATTGTTTCAGATCACGAATCCACAATACATAATTTAAACAATCCATAGGATTGTGTCAGATCACGCGCCCACAATATACAATTTAAACCAGCCACACGAGCGGATCAAAAACAAAAAGCACCATCAACAGGGAAGGACAAAATCAAAGTCCACCACAATATAATATAACAGATGACAAAAGCCACAAGGGCCCATTATAGATCATCCGAGTCCAACGGTCTCTTTATTAAGGCACCCAAACTCCCAAGAAAACTACATCCAGAGGATTGCGTTCAAGAACTAAATCATGCAGCTATAGATATATACAAAAATTATTAATATATACAAAACTTAGGAACCATCACAACCTTCCCTCCCCATAAACTCATCCAACCTACTCTTAAATACATTTAAATTTGGACTACCTACTACCCTCCGAGGCAATTTGTTCCAGAAGTCTACCACTCTATTGGTGAAAAAATATTTCTTAAATCCAACCTACACCCTTGCTTTTTAATTTTCAAGTGGTGACCTCTAGTCCAATTTCCATCATCTAACTCAGAAAACTTGCTAACATCCAATTTATCTATCCCAGAACATTTTTAAACAGCTCAATCATATCCTCTCTCACACACCTCCTTTCGAACGAGAACATATTTAATACCCTCAGTCTATCTATATGTACATTGTATTTTCCCACTCTTTCGCTCCTCGTTTCTTATAATCTCCCTCGTTAGGCTATCTCCATTTCTTTTAATCTGTTACCCTTTCCGTCTTCCTCAGTGGTGATTTCTTGTAGTTATTCTTGATAAGGAACTTAATAAAGTTCGAAAGTACTAGGAAACACTATTTCATTTTTTCCTGCGGGACATTGCATTCATATATATAAATATATATATATATAAATATATATATATATATATATATATATATATATATATATATATATATATATATATATATATATATATATATATATATATATATAAATATATACTAATGTGCAAAAGTTTTATACCCCTACGATTTAATTTAGGATTACCGTTAACTTCAATTTTATTTGCAGTTTATTGACATTAAATTGCACAAACCAATAAGAAACGTCAGTTCGTATAATTTGCATTTAAGAGGGAAGCAACTCCGTATCGTATGTTTATAGAGAACTTGACAATTTAATTGAGTGTTGTCTTAAGATAAGAAATACTTTCAATACCCTTCTGAAATCACATAAGGTATTATTATTTCCGAAACTTTCTAGAAATCAACATTTAAAATATCTGTATAAATTGCCCATACATAAATTGAACCTCTTTTCATTGACAACTATAACACAAATGCCACATGAATTTACCACATGTACGGTACTCATCGCTTTGAATTTACTTTATACAATTGAATAGAAACTGGAAAATATTGCTAAAATATCCATTAAAGTAGGATATAGAGTAGTATTTCTGCATGGACAGGTACATTCACAGATTCAAGTATCGAAAGAAACTAAGTTTTAAGTTGTGGTGTGGAGGCAATTTTGAAGAAGCGCCATAAAACTGTCAATGTTGCGAATAAATACGAAACGGCAAATCGCGAAAACTTGCAGATGCGGTTGAGAACTATCTGAAGCTTACATCGCTAAGAATCAGACTTATTACAAGCACTTATTTAGCTACAGACTTCGGTCAGGACTCCAATGTACATGTGCACCTTTCCAAAGTTAGAAGGTGCCTAGCTAGAAATGGTCCACGTGGAAGGGTTATATTTAAGAAACCAGCTGTATGAAACGGAAACACAGATAAAACATAGAAAGATGAAAATAATTTAAAATTTGCAAATCCCTGAAAACTAAATATGTAAGAAAGAGAGAGGGTGGGGAACACTTAAATGAAATTTGCTTACAACCAACAGTTAAACATGGAAGAGGATTTATCTAAAATCTGGAAGTTCATATCTGTTCATAGATTTGGCATCCCCTGGGGTCACGAGGGGTGCCTCCATCGTTGGTGGTGTTAAAACACACGCAATAGTACTCGGACACCTGCCATTCCCGTTCCCCATAACGAGCAACTTCCTCCAAGTACCTCGGTATTTAACTCTCCTTTACCTCTATATTTAGTGTTATTTTACATCTATAATTAGTGCTCTTTTATCTCCAAATTTAGTACTGATTTACCTCCACATTTAGTACTCTTTAACCTGTACATTTAATACTATTTTACCAGACATTTCTGTTTCTTACCTTTATATTTAGTACTCTTTTACCTTCACATTTAGTGTTCTTTTACCTCTGTAACATTTTTTTTATTTATACTTTTTTTAACATTTTTTTACTTTACTTATTATGGTCATTTTAATGTATTTTGCTGTAATTTTTTGTACCGTATTGGCCTTAAATAGTGTTATTTTTAATCTATTTTAGTCATTTTAATTTTATATACATCTGTATTTTCATTAAATCTATTTTTAAAAATTATTTTTATCGTATATTTTTATTGCTTACAAATTTTTCTCTTTAGCCTTTTCGTGTTGCACCGATACTAATTATAGTTTTATTGGATAATAATTTGATGAGGGAAAGTCTCGATTTTTCATTCTAGCCACTGAAGAAGGCGCCAGTTTGGGGGTGTGAAATGTTTGGAATAAATGATCGATGTCGATGCTGTTGCTGTTATTATTGTTGTTGTTGCTGCTGCTGCTTCTATTATTACTGTTGTTGTTGCTGCTGTTGCTCGTGTCTTCATATTCCTACTTCGGATAAAATTTCCCTTGAATGTTTCTATTGTCGCTATATTAAATATCAACCAGGCCTTTTAGATTCAACAGATATCCAAATCACTAGCTAATTATAATATAAATATTTAATATTATTTATTATCCGCATTTAAAAGTTTTGTGTTTGTATTAAAATTAATTACTTTCATAAAATGATCAATCAAATATTTGCTACAACAAATTAATGAATGTTCTTTTTAGGAGACAAAAATACTTCTCAGTGTTATTTAAAATGTTCAAATTTTGCTGCAATTTGCTTAAAGATAACCAGAGGCATGCTTCGTTGTTTGTTTTTTAAGCTAGAAACTCTTAGGCATTTTTAAAAAAGGCAATTTTGAAACCGGTTTTAAGCTTAAATAAATGGTGTTTGGGTGCCACCTGAAGTGTCAAAAGTACAACTTGTACAACGTGTGAATATTGCTTGATCTCAATTGCCTTGAAATGCTCGTTGGCCATTTTTGGAAAAAACGATTGTGTCTGGAGATAAAAAGCGGGTTATTTACTGTAATTTTAAGCGCAAAAAAAAACACAATCGCTTGATCGCAAACAAACCCCATTCCTAATCCTAAACGTGGTCTCAAGGGCAAAAGGGTATACTTTGAATTTGGTAGGATGGGGAAGGAGTTATTCCTCATGAGCTCTTCACTTATAAGCGAACAGTCATTGCAGGCCTATACATTCAACAATTGCAACTTGCAAATGTTCAACAATCGCAACTTTCAAATGTTCAACGAGTGCAACTTTCAAATGTTCAACTATTGCAACTTTCAAATATTCAACAATTGCAACTTTCAAATGTTCAAAGATTGCAACTTTCAAATGTTCAACGATTGCAACTTTCAAATGTTCAAAGATTGAAACTTTCAAATGTTCAACGATTGCAACTTTCAAATATTCAACAATTGCAATTTTCAAATGTTCACCAATTGCAACTTTCAAATGTTCATCGATTGCAACTTTCAAATATTCAACAATTGCAACTTTCAAATATTCAGCAATTGCAACATTCAAATGTTCAACAGTTGCAACTTTCAAATGTCCAACAATTTCAACTTTCAAATGTTCAACAATTGCAACTTTCAAATGTTCATCGATTGCAACTTTCAAATATTCAACAATTGCAACTTCAAAATGTTCAACAATTGCAACCTTTCAATGAAGCTCTTGAACAAAACGTCTTTCACTGCTCAACCTAAATTATTGTCCACATCCATGACAATGCAGGTCCCCCCATGGCACGCTTGACCTCCCCCCCCCTAAAAAAGAAGATCGTTTTAGGTCGGGAATTTCTTCCTAATCCTCCATATTTTCTGAATCTTGCTTACATCATTTAATTGTCACTTATTTATGTCATTACAATCTCACCTAAACTGCATGGCTTTTTCTGCGAGGGGGAAAAGGATATCATGAAGGAATCCACCATTTAGTTAAACGATGGGAGAACATCATCTATAATACCGACGTTGCTGAAGAAATATATTGATTTTGTATATTAAAAATGTTTTTATTTTTAATTTCTTTTTAACGAAAGTGCCATTAATTTTTTGACATCCTTTTTTTAAATACTGTGTAAAATTCGTTCTTAGAAAGTGACAAATGAGAAAAAGTCATTTCAATCAAAATTGACTACTATGAAAGGCTGATATTATCATAAGCAAGATGTAGCACTATTCTGTACAAAGTACATTATAAAGTGCCAAGGTACAGAGTACAAGGAACTGTATCAACTAAAATGAGTTTGATTTTAAATCGCCTTAAATCATTGTGGTTCAAGATGCCTAAAATGCATAGAAATCTGTATTTTATTTTCTGCATTATCTCCTTTCCTATTAATGCAGATACTGATAAAAAAAAATATTTAATATTTTCTAAATATACATCAGTGTTTTCAAAACAACTGTTTTTTTTAACTAAATGAAATGTTGTGGTTGCAAAAGAAATCAACTCTAAAATAAAATGTAGCTAAGTAGAATTTTGAACTTCTCTAACATTTTAATTCCACCGTTTTAAGTCTAAAATTTAATGGTATTCGAAATCAGGCATACTTATACGAATCATTCAGTACATACTAAATTTTTTCTTACCATTGAAAGTCTAATGCAATATTAATAATAGTTTAGTTAATGAAATTAGTAAATTAAAACAAAGTATTACTTATTAATCCCGAATTTCGCCAGATGCTTAACACTCGAGGCGTTCCCAGCTTTGCAGGTCGTCTCCAAGGCTGACTAACGAGGAGTTCTGCCGCTCAAATTTTGTATTGTTTGTGTTTAGTAAAAATAATAAATAAAGTGAAGACCAACGATGAAATCCGACCAGTAACTCTTTGAGAAATACTTTTTTCAGAAAGTCTTGAAGTTAAGAAAAGTGAAAAGACGTGTGAGGTATATAGATTATCTAAAATAGGAGACTAATTGGAGCTCTAGTGCTTGGAAGGTCACGCTTCTCTCCGAAATTTACCCCTTTTCCGCGCTGAGGGCAGATCCCGGTAGAGGAGGAAAAGACTATGCTTTAAATTCGATTACTTTAATAAGAGATTAATAACTAAGGCAATTTAGTTTCAGGTAAGGAACGAATGTGACTAATGAGGACATTTTAATTAGTTGGGAATGACGTCACGCCATACAGTTAAAGAAAATGTACGAATAAAATAACAGGTTAGATGAAAATCAAGCGTAATGTGGATTACAATAGCAATCCTCGTCATTCTTACATAATATCGACATGTTGCTTCATAAAGGGGTTAGGAACAAATGTGTATGTGTGTGCAAATTGTGCTCCCCTTCTAATCGCCTTGATTCGCCAAACCTCATGGTGGGCATCCGAAAGCGAATCCTTGGGAAGAACCTGGAAAGCATTTGCGCCGTGTAAGCAGCTCATCGGTGATGAACTAAGATGCGTCAATGCACCACACGTCTCTCGGTCCGAAATGGATGCCTTTTTAGGAACGAAAATGGATCTAATTTTTAAGCTTTTTTTTCTCTCCCCAAAGTGAGATATTGAAGACAGAAATGCGTCATAAAAAGGAGATAAGAAGCTCGTTTCAAGGAAATGACGCCTTTGAACGTGGAACAGAATGTGGGAGACGCACATTTTTGCCCCAAATATGTGTTTGAGGCGTCTATAAGTAGCTCATGCTGAGAGAGAGAGAGAGAGAGAGAGAGAGAGAGAGAGAGAGAGAGAGATAGAAATAGACAGATAGAGAGAGAAACAGACAAAATAAGCCGGATTTTATCGACATACAGTTTCCCCCAGCATATATATATATATATATATATATATATATATATTAAAGCAATCTTAAGCATGAATTAGAAAGAAAACAGGGTAAAATTAAAACTAAAATACGATAATTATTTATACATCAAAATAAACATGGATAAGATAGACAGTAGGGACACGGATGCTACTGTCGTTACAAGATCGACAAACTTGTTTATTTTCTCTCAATTAACGAATATTATTGCGATTAAGATCAAATAAATATAAGAGTAAAGTGACTTATTCTCGAAGACGAAATGAAAAATAACTATAGAAAAATATCTCGAAAATTAATTTGCGTTTGAAAGATTTGTTGTCAAAAGATGAAAAAGATGATCAATGAATAAAAATGAGTGATTTTTGATCAGTGAACAAAAATTATAGTTTTCTTTTTATTATTATTATTAATAGTATTTCAAGTACTGGTAGCAATAGTAATAAAAACGCAACATCACACACATCTCGAGTTTGCACATTCACACCTAGCAAATGAATCATGCTTTATGAAAGCATTTATCAACTTCCTTAGGATCCAGTTCGTATCCAACACACGGGTGCTCAAGATTGCGAAAGGAAGGGTGTTATGTACCAAACCTACAAACTGATTAAAATGAAATGATTTATAAAAGAATGTGCGAAATGTGTAACTAATAAATGTAAAACGTGAAATGCAAATGTAATTAATGAAGCCGCAAAACTGATCAACCCATGTAGAAATCTGAGTCTTTGGTTCTTCGATTTGTCAAAGGCGGTAGATTTGTAGTGGGGTTGATGCCCCCTCACCCCCTATAAGAAAGATATCGATAAAGAGGAGGAAATGAAATAATAGGTGATTTCAATTGAAAATGACATACCCCCCCTCCCTCCCGAAAATTAATGAGCTATGAATTGCGGTGGTAAGGTCATCAGGCGAAAGAGTAATTGGAGATACCAGGCGACAAGCAGCAGAGGAATAGCGTGACCATATTTTGCCGTAGAAAGGTCGTCGGGTAGTGGAGACAGCTTTTAGGCTAAGCAGAAGAAATGACAACTAGTTCTGTTGTGATGGGAGAGAAGGCGCTGCTTGTCAAGAATCGAGACTGCTGTCGAGAGGTTTGATTGATGAAGCTACAATTGACAGACGGAGACAGATCTTGTCCACCTACCGTTGGACTTTGGCTACGTATTAGTTGCCTGGTTGCCCGCTCTTTTGCCTTCTGTTACTTGGATTTAATGGGCAAGCGCGAGGGTAATCCGATAGGAAGTGCAGTGCTGCCAGACAAGGCATTTTCGCTTGCCTTCTTTAATCCGAGCCAATTGTCTGATGGTGTGGAATGGCATGAAACCTGGCGTCACGTGTACTTTCCATGCATTTCCACGACCCTGACCTTCATTATTTTTGTGTGGAAATTTCTCTGTTGGATTTTTGCCTTTAAAATAAAAGAAAAAGTAAAAGAAAGCTTCATAATGAACCAGACATCGCCGCATCGATTCAACTCGGACTCTACCATGTGTGATTTGCCGGTTTCCCCAATTGGGGTCAAGGTTTGTTGTTCCCCGTCACTCCCAAAATATATGGGCGTCTAAGTGGGTGTGCTAAGGGTAAGAGAAATGCGTTTTAAAGTGCCTATACAAAGGGAAAATAAGCCCAATATCCATCATTAATTTTAGCTTGGGAGCGTACATACGTTATACCCCCCTCCCCCTGAGGGATTTCTCTGGTACTTTCGAGTCCTTGTGCCGTTTCTAGAATATCTCGGGTTAAAATTAAGCCCTACTGGCCCCAACTAGATAAGTTGACGAGGTTTGTTATTGAAATCTTTCTATCTCCAGCATTTATCACTATTGTTATATATATATATATATATATATATATATATATATATATATATATATATTTTTTTTTCTTTATTTGTCCCTCTTCATTTTTACACTATTCGGTTATTACGTCATTTTTTTTTTTAATAAACCAGTTGTTATAAATATTTACACGGGTGTAGTTATAGATAGCCCTATGGCTCGGGCTACCCTGGGTAAGGCGCACTTTCATACATACGTGATTTTATTTCTCTATTTTTATTTTATGTTTACGTTTGTATCGAGACTTTTACCTCAATCCTGTCTATGGTTCTAAGGCGTTTATCTAACAAGAATGATTTTGTAGCTGAAATGTCAAATATTTCCTTGAAAGTAACTTTATTTTCCCTCAGGAATTTACTACAACTAATCCTAATTTGGCGTTGCTAAGGCCCTTTCCGGCGGCCAGTGCGCACGCAAGCCTCAGAACTGCCCGAATAGCCATAAATCACGGGACGGAAACCCCCTAAGAGACAGCTTCTGACCAATTACGCTTAAATCTGCTAACCATGTGTTACTTTTAGCCACGTGATCTCGAATTTCTTCATAGGATACCTTAGGATCTTTTTTACCTTTTCTTCGCAGGATATCTAATGATCCCTTTTACTTTTCTTCATTGGATACCTTATGGTCCTTTTACCTTTTCTTCAGAGGGTACCTTATGATCCACTTTATTTTTATTCATTGGATACCTTATGGTCCTTTTACCTTTTCTTCAGACGGTACCTTATGATCCACTTTACTTTTCTTCATTGGATACCTTATGGTCCTTTTACCTTTTCTTCAGACGATACCTTATGATCCACTTTACTTTTCTTCATTGGATACCTTATGGTCCATTTAAATTTTCTTCAGACGATATCTTATGATCCACTTTACTTTTCTTCATTGGATACCTTATGGTCCTTTTACCTTTTCTTCAGACGGTACCTTATGATCCACTTTACTTTTCTTCATTGGATACCTTATGGTCCTTTTACCTTTTCTTCAGACGGTACCTTATGATCCACTTTACTTTTCTTCATTGGATACCTTATGGTCCATTTACCTTTTCTTCAGATGATACCTTATGATCCACTTTACTTTTCTTCATTGGATACCCCTTTAAAAGTTGGATATTAACAGAATATAACCAGTAGTTAAACATGATCGCATATTCGCTATGGTTTGGGGGAGATGGTCGGAAAAATGAACTGTGGGGATTTGTTGTTTACTTGAAATTAAGAGGCGAAAACTAACGAGGGCATCTACGTTAAAGAGTTATATGGGGTTTTAGCGCCCATATGGCGACTGTCTACAAGGGCATAGGTCACCGTAATTATCTTATATCCTAATGCTAGACTATATTTAAAAAAAAACACAAGACACAACCCAAACAAACACATCCCAAAGAGACAGACACAAAACACAACTAAACCCCCCACAACAAACAAACAAACAAGCACAAAACACAACCCAAACAAAACTGGCAACAAATAAACCCAAAACGGACAAAGCATAATGAAAAAAAAACAAAAACACACACAACAGAAAAACACAAAACACAACCCTAAAACAGACAAATACAATCAAAACAAAACAGACAAAACACAATCAAAACAGAAAAACGCAAAACACAACCCCAAAACAGACGAACAAAATCAAAACAAAACAGACAAAAAAACAAAACACAATCAAAATAGACAAACACAAAACCAAAGGCCGAAAAAAAAGTTATTGAAAATTGTTTGCAAGAAAAGGGATGAATGAGTGGAAAGTGAAAATGTGCAGGTAGTAAAGAGAGGTGACTAATGTGGCACTCTACCATGAAACCAGATTCCACACTTTCCACCCAACTACACTCAAATTAACTCCCATTTATTATAAGCAAATTAGTCCAATCACATACAGCATAATTTAAACAAGCGTCCATAACCTTACATTTCACTTGTATTGACCATACAATCACTTCACGTCAGTAGGAGTCTCACTGTGCATACAAAATGAAACCATTACAACCATCACTCCGACAGCCATGAATAAGAGAGAAATGCGCAAACAACATAGCAAATCGTAAACATATGAAAATGGTTTGGGTGATCTAAAATACCAACCAAAACAAACAAATTATTGGTTGTATATGAACGATTGCTTCTGCTCCTAAAAACACAGGTCAACATAATTCCTTCCAAACACCTCTCAAGTTTAACTTTTCTTCAATGTCAACCCGCATACCACCATTTGCCACTATTTTACCACTGCTTTTCCACGATGCAGTACCTCTTTGTACTCACATCACTACTTTCATGCTCACAACAGCAAAATAACCCCAAACATACACATCCAATTTTAAAAACAATACTCGAACACTCTCCCTATTACAAAGCAACCAAACCAACTACACCACTGATGAAATGACTTTACCAGGTCACACAAAAGTCCTTCCAAGGCTCAGACCAATCCATCACTCCAACAATACTACAAACACCTCACATAAACACTGAGATTTCCCGACTTTGTTGCCATAACAATGAAAATAGATTCCCCAATCACTACTTGTCCTAACTTCCAACACTTTGAAGGAACCAGAAAGAGAACTACACTAATAAAACAGGTAAAGCCTACTCGAAGCAAACCATACGAAAGTGAAGGTAGGAGAGATCAATGAGAAAGTGTGTATGAGAGGGAGAGTGAAGAGCGAAATGAAGCATTGATTTGGGAACAGAGCCCTCATTTGTCAGCTCCTTTGAGGCCTATTTTCCCCTCTGTTTCGCCGGGCCAGCCTCCCAGAGTCAGCCTCCCAGAGATCTATGTCCTCTTGACCTTCGTCCTCCCATGCGACCTCCGGCTGACCCGCCATCGATCTCTCTCCCAACACCGATCTAAGAAACTTTCGAGCCCATCTTTTCCTCCCATGAAAATTCACCACTCCTCTGAGAGTACATATATTCCTCTGCCTCCATTCCCCCTCAATGGGGTCTTGCTTTCGTCATTCAGCCTCGATACATTTCGTATATTTTAACTTCTACCAACTCCACCATGTTCTTTGCAAACCTTCTTTCAAAATATAGTGATCCATTTTCTTCCGTTAGTTTTAGTTGGTTTAAAAGAATAAAGTAGTAAATTATTTTCTACTTTTCTATTTATTTATCCATATCCTCCTCCCTTGTCTGGAGGGAAATATTCCCTCATTGGATTACACAACTTTACTTCTATCTCACAGTTTTTATGGTTGATAAAGCTTTACAATCTTATTTTTATTCTTACTTCCTTTCTCTCTATCCCCCCCCCCTCACACTGCCCCACAAAAATACCCATTGGATTACCCATGGTTCCAAAATTACAATCTCGAAGGGTTTACTTAAATTGAAATGGTCCTTGGCGCCATTTTGAACGCGTATTTATTACTTTTATAGAACTGACCTCGTGTGGACATTTTGTCCTACTCGGACTTCAGAATAGGTCGCAGAATGGAAGTGAAAAAAAGGTTATGAAAATGAAGAATACCGAAGAGAGTCATTCCCTTCACACTCACCACTCTCCAGCAAATCAGCAATGTCGGTGCACATCATCGCCATATAAAATCCCACCCCATATACAATCAGGAACAAAACTGCGAGAATCCTACTCTGAACGCTGGTGATACGATGAGAGTTTTCCACAATATTCTAAATCACAGATAAAATAGTATTATTTATTGTTATTATCATCATTAATATTGTAATTATTAATAATTTAGTGAGGAAGGTTCATGGGGATATTTTTTTTTAGCTTAGGAAGTTGTTGACATAACAGATACTCAAAAGGGTATCTGAACTCCCTTTGCAGGGCCATAGCCAGCAAAAGGAAGCTCAAAGTACCATGGAATTTCAAACAGAATTGAACGGAGGTTTGTAAGTCCAGCAGAAAGTTTCGCAGAAGGGGTTCCTTTGGTGGTAAATGGATAGAAATGGGTGGAGACAAAACCCGAGAAACAAATGGAAGATATTATTAGTGCACAGAGGATCGGTGAGGGCAGGCAACAACTGAACTATGTATATTAGGGCCGTGTTGACCTAAAGAGGTTAATAATCAAAAGCTCCTGTTGTTCTAATAGAGGCTTGTACATATAACGAGGATGGAAAAATCCGTTCCTCAAATCAGCCGTAATAGTAAGAGTTTTCTGTGGCGCTCTGCCAGTCCATTTCTCTTCACAAAGCGCATTTTTTCCGAATAGGGAAAGCATTTAAAGTCGAATTGCGTTTTCAAGTAACACATTAAAGCCACTCAGGGATAATAAAAGGCGTATAACATCAAGCCGAGCATTCCACAGTCTAGGTGCAAACGTAGAGGAAGCACGGTCAAAGAAATCGGCCAAACTCCTCGTTGAAGCGACCGTCCAAGCGATAAAAGAAGCAACCGTCCAAGCAATAAATTTGAAAGCGTTTTCATACGTTGCTTCAGGCCACTGTTTCACTTCACCAAATATCAGCCATTCATTAATATTGCTAATATAATCATTATTTTATTTCGATCACCCTCAAAAATGCAACATGGCAGGATGTATATTTATAATCTAGGCAAAATAACATTAATAAGAGAACATCTTTGTTTATCTAAAAGACCTTCTTAAGACCAATAAATCATGTAGGAATATTTGAGAAAAAACTAGTAAGCTCGGCAGGTCTCCATTTAATTCGAGGTTAGAACATAAGTCTAATTGAATAAAGAATCGTAGCGCTAAGACGGGGACGGTCTCGGCCATTAAAAAATGAGCAAATATAAGAGCCAAAGAGTCGGGAGATAATGCTAAGAGCGGAGCCGTATTACATAGGAAGGGGTTGGGTGGGGAAGGGGAGAATAGGATGAAGATTTAGGGAGTAAACTCTCTCCCACCAACTATGTGAATGAAACAAATCTTTGTCTTTGGGAACCAGACTTCAAACTAATCGTCCCATAAAATTTTCAGAAACATTCTGACGTGGGAATAAAATAAAGTTATGGAGAGGACTATAGATCTTTCGTCGTGAGCCTAACTCATTGGCATTTGGAAAGAAAATAAAGGTTTTCGCTTACTACGGTAAAGCAATATTCCTCTTATATATGTTTGATATATATATATATATATATATATATATATATATATATATATATATATATATATATATATATATATATATATATCCGAAGAAGTACAGTAACATACATGTAAATGCAGGAAAAAAAAATAGTATTTTGGATCAATTTATTGAGAAACAAGGTTTGACGGAGACATCCATCATCTTCAGTCGCTGACACACTAATGAATACAGAACGATGCTTAACCGAAGAGTACACAAATTTACAAGTTAGAAATTAATCAGAATTTAATTTGTGTGTCATTAGGATAAGCATCTTTCGGTATTCATTTGTTTGTCGGTGACTGAAGATGATGAATGTCTCCGTAGAAACATTTAGGAGAGTAACCGCAATATTTTGAACCGATTTATTCTAAAACTAGCTTTTAAGCATTTGCCCCCCCCCCCCTTCCCTTATCAGCGAAGCCATTCTCATATTTCTGACTTTTTGTCGATCTTGTGCAATTTGTTTCCAATTTTTAGGACATTTTGGAAGATGCTCTCTCCCCATCACAGTATTCCTTTTAGTTCATATATATATATATATATATATATATATATATATATATATATATATATATATATATATATATATATATATATATATATATAGATATATATATATATAGATATATATATATATATATATATATATATATATATATATATATATATATATATATATAGATATATATATATATATATATATATATATATATATATATATATATATATATATATATATACATATATGATAGTGAAACCACTGTATAGGATCCAAAAGTTTAATTTACGAAGCTAGTTTCAGTATGTAGTTTATCATACTCTCTTCAGTCGTATACCCGAGAAACAAAAGGAAGATATTACATGGTGCACAGAGGATCGGTGAGAGCAGGCAACAACTGAACTATGTATATTAGGGTCGTGTTGACCTACAGAGGTTAATAATAAAAAAAAGCTCCTGTTGTTCTAATAGAGGCTTGTACATATAACGAGGATGTAAAAATCCGTTCCTCATATATCAACTGGGAACAGGGAATTAGCCTTGTAGACACTTTGGCGAAAATCAAATCCTTTAATTTATATTGGTGCTTAAATTTAATTTCAGAAATTACACGATGTTTCTATTTCTCCATTTATCAATCTTTTAACTTCCTTTCTCATCATCTACACAACCCGCAAACTTACAATTGAATCTAACCTGTATTTTTAATCACCTGTTCCTCTTTGACTGCCACCCCCTGTCCCGCCTTCTCACGAGTTCCCAATAGTTTCGTCCTGCACTCTGATTTTTCTCATGGATCTTCCTTTATTCCTTCCTTTCCTTTCTTCTTTTCGACTCTGGTTGCTTGCTATTCTCGTTCGGATCCCGGATGTCTCGGTAGGTGAGCACCAGTTCCCATTTTATTTCAATAAGTGTCTACTTAATGGCGTTAATAAGTGTCAAATGCCTCCGTCTTTCCTCTTTCTCGCATGTAACCCCTAAATGCGCTTCCTGAAGCGCCCAAGGCTACTACAGGTGTCTTTCGCATAAAGCTCTTCTCCCATAACTCTACTCTCCGTCGCCCTCGGGTCCTTTGGGGTTGTTGAGACCGTTGCGTTCGACTTGGTTCCTGTAACCCGCAGGCACCAGTTTGATGTAGTAGAACGACTAAGTAGTAACTGGTGTTACAACCCCGCCATATACACCCTCGTAATCCTTTCATCGTGGTAAATAGGAGGCAAATGCAACGTAATTAATTTGTCGCCATGGGAAACACTGAGGCGTTTTTCTGACCTTCCCTTGTCACCCTAAATTAAAGGTGTAGTAGTTATACGACTCTTGTGTGTAAATTGCCGCGTTCAATAGTCAAGGACGAAGTAATCGCAGCCTCAAGAGTAAAATGAGGCTAACTGAATGAGCCGTAAGTGGAGACGCCCGAGTCAGTGAGAGGGTGTGGATTTGTAATCCATGGGCGCAACAAGGAGGGGTACAAGTAGATTGAGTAAGGGAAGTTTGGGGTTTACCAATTCATCAAATAAAAACGGTTACCGATGTAAGAAGTGGTGGGATGTTTATGGCATCAGAAGAGGGCCGTAAGATGGTAAAGCAACAGGGTAGTGGAAAGGTGAGAACGAGGAAGTAGTTGATTAAAAATTGTGTATGAAATTGTGACACTATTGCCCGAAGTCTTTAATTGGAGAGCAACCACCAGTAGAGGTAGTACAAATGTGACGGGATGGAGGCAAATAGAAACATTACATTCTATTTCTTACATCAAAATCATGTTGAGAGTAAAATGCGATTTGCAGGACGAACCGATTGATTCATTTTTACTCCAACGTCTCTTTTACACCTCCCTCATCCTCACTCAGCTCTATGCCCTCATTAATTGATGTCAATTTGTTTAATAGGCGAACGGTAATAATGGTTCAAATTTCCTAAAGTAGTTGTGGTCAGGTAATACTAATACTTCGTGCAAGAGTATTAAATTCCTTATCTTGAGATAAGGACTTTCAAGTTATTTATTTACAATCTCCCTATACAACGAAACAAATCGTATCTTTGCACTGCCAAGGTCGTTAAAGTAGATAAACTGTTTCTGTAGTTGTAAATTAGCCTCTTAGCTGAGGTAATTAAGCGTAAACACAGTGTTATTTCATAGTCCTCGTTTTCCACATGTGCTTAATGTACTGTATATCCGGTGAAATGTGCTATCCACTTCATTGCGTGGTAATTCAGTGCTTCAATCTATATCATGCTCTTATCCCTTCGTTTTCGGCTTAGAGGCTGCAACTTAGCATTGGAGATGCCAGGCAGGTTACGGAGGGTAATGCGGAGAAGATAAGGCAGAGATACATGCAAAGATCTGATATCCGATATTTGGAGACATGGGCGCCACACTACAATGGGGCGAATTCGTAGCATTCGTATGTTTTAGTGTATGTGCTCTTAGAATGTGTCGGAAAAATTCCTACACGACTATAAACCCACACGTCCATATGGCCACTGTACCTAAAAGTTTGGTTTTAATATCTAATTCGTAAACGAAAAATTGTGGTTATAACGGAGCATTTGAGGAATATTATGTGTTTGTCAGTGATTTCCCTAAAAATGGTTTAAGTACCACCAGCACAATTAGACATTCTCTATTGGGGCTATATAAGTAATAGAACACTTAGTATTATGGGATTATTATTGAGGCTGTCCTAAATTTGCTAAAGAGACAGCATCCAATTGCAGGGGAAGGAAAATCTAATAATACCTCTTAAATAGTGATAGTTTTATACTAAACTAAGCTGTTGGAATTTAAAACTACTTTAATTAGTTAGCTTAGGCTTTTATATTAATTGTTATTTCATGTAGTTTACATTGTAATAATTTCGAGCGGTAGTTTTATTCGTCGGATCTCCCTCATCTCCCCTTCAGTCCTAAGGAATTTTAAGTTTTCTCTAAAAAAACAAACTTTTTCATGGGGTGTTAACATATACTCCCTCCAAACCTGAACTATTTAAGATTGAGAAGCTGTTGTATAACAGTCCTGTAGATTTTTTCATTAGTCCTCATCCTTTCTAGTCTTAGTGAGCTCGATTTTTTTTGGATTATTTAAATTTCCCTTTCTTCAATCAAATCATCACGAGGAACTCCGTGCGGGCGAGACACGAGCGAGTAGAAAATAGCACTATTGCTCACGTGACCTCTCCGCTTCGAGGCTTCCTATTGAGGCATCCGTCAAAGCTTCTTAATAGCCTTCTCCATATCGCCTTAGCTCGTTGCACACACGTTGATTGCTAACTAAATCCTGCGGGAATCAAACCCAAACGCTGCCTTTACAGAGGCGCTCACGTATGCGGCTTTCTCTTTAGCCCTTTGGTCTGGCTGTGTGAAGTGCCGAAATGCATGTAAGGTCTGTTTGTTTGAGCGGGTAAGGTGTGGATCCTCGTCTACCGATCGGAGAGAGGCATGCTCCTCTCCAACACCATTTTCGGCTGTCTCGGATTGACATCTCGGCGAAGCGGACAAAATTAATGACTAAACAACATTCAACGGCCCTTCGCCCTTTAATGTTGGTTTGGAATTACCAAGAACCCGGTTTAAGAGGACTTAACATCAAATAATGGGATTCATTTTCATGTTTCACCCGTGCCCGCTGCTAATGACCACTGAATCAAAGGTACCTTAGAGTAGCGATTTTTTTCCCCCCTGTAAAGGGGAAAACGAGAGTAAATTATAAACACGATAAAAAGGGATACTCATAACATCCATGGAGAGCCTTTTATAACAAGTAATACTCCCATAAATAATAACAGAATTGATCAATGTGGTGAAATGGACTTAATAATATCAAGGGCACCTGCGTGGCACCTTTCAATATGTTATTTGAGTATAGGGTACTGTTGCTCAAACGTGGAAAATACGTGGACATAAATACAGTTCGGATACTCACAGGTGTGAGCTTCGAGTTCCATTGCAGCTTAGAAAGCTGTAATGATGACAACGGGGTGTAAATTTAGTAGTGGCCCCAAGCATTTGCTTGAGACGACTTCTCGATTAATAAATACCTTCGAAAGTAATAAAATGATCCCGGGGCAATATTAAGGTATTTGCACTAACAAAAAAATAAATCTTTAGCTAATAATAATATTATAATTACAATTAAATCTGTAATTAAAAAAAAAACAATAAACTTAACCGAGCATTACACATTCTGTATTGACACTAGAAAGATGCAGGAATAACTGAGAAAGTAAAGAAAACTCATTAATCAATGAATGCATTTTTATTTCCTGGAGAAGCTAGATACAGGAGACAGATTTTGAAGCAAAAAAGTGAATAATAAAATTGTAATAATGAAAAAGGGTAATGAATAACAAAGAATACAATAGCAAAGTTCTATAACCGTGAATAACGGGTACAAGGCAAGAGGATATACGTTTAGGAACAAGTTCGATCAAAGAACCTAGTCCCTCAAAAGTAAGACCACTAATCCTCTTGCGAGAGAAACCAACAAACGCAAATAGTAAGAAAACAGTGAGAAGGAAAGAGTAAAAATTCACACACACAAACACACACACACACAAGGAATAAAAATAGTCAGAAAAATGATTAGTGGTAGATAAAAAAAAACATTTTAAAAACTCAACAATTTGATAGGTTAACTAAAAAGGTTTAAAAAGGGCATAAAACCTTAATGAAACCTCAAAATAACGAAATGTCCAACAATACTCTCTCAACACAGGGATCTAAATTCCAATCTAAATTCATCCTCTGTTGTTGCCCAATCAAAATGATCCATGGTTTGGTTTCACAATACCAAAATGACCCAAGTTTTAGTTTTGCACCACCGAAATGATTTATGGTTTGGTTTCGCAATACCAAAATGACCCAAGGTTTAGTTTTGCACCACCGAAATGATTCATGATCTGGCTTTTCACGACCAAAATGATCTCCAGTCTAGTTTAGAACTACCGAAATGATTCATGGTTTGGTTTCGCAATACTAAAATGACCCAAGGTTCAGTTTTGCACCATCGAAATGATTTATGGTTTGGTTTCGCAATACCAAAATCACCCAAGGTTTAGTTTCACACCACCGAAATGATTCATGATCCTGTTTTTCACGACCAAAATGATCTCCAGTCTAGTTTCGAACCACCGAAATAATTTATAGTCTGATTTTGTACCACCGATATGATCCTCAGTCTGGATTCGCACCACTGCTATGACCCTCAGTCTGGTTTTTCACCACCGAAATGATCCTCAGTCTGGATTCGCACCACTGCTATGACCCTCAGTCTGGTTTTTCACCACCGAAATGATCCTCAGTCTGGATTTGCACCACTGCTATGACCTTCGGTCTGGTTTTTCACCACCGAAATGATTCATGATCTTTTTTCTCACTACCGTAATGATCCTTGATCTGATATTATACCACCGAAATGATCGTGGTATGGTTTCTCACAGTCAAAATAATCAATGGTCTGATTTTGCACAACCGAACTGACACTTGGTCTGGATTCACGCTATTTAAATGATATTTGGTTTTGTTTCATACTAGCAAAATGATTAAAGGGCTGGTTTTGCACTAAAAATATAATTCCTAGGCTGGATTTGCTTCATTTAAATGATCCTTGGTTTGGTTTCACACTACCAAAAAAGATTAATGGTTTGGTTTCGCACCACCGAAATACCTAATTTTGATTCACACCATTTAAATGATCTTTGGTCTCGTTTCACAGTACGAAAATGATCAATGGGTTGTTTCGGACTATTAAAATCATACCTTGTCAGTCTTCGTACCAGCAAAATTATTCCTGGTCTTGTTTTGCACCACCGAAATGATCAATGGTCTGGTTACGCACCAACTAAGGGATACCCCTCCCTGTTTAGTTACCAACTAAATAATTCCAGGTATGGTTTTGCACTATTGATCTAAATGGTCCCTTGTACGGTTATGCGCTACTAAAATGATCCCTAGCACTGGTTTGAACACCCAAAATGATCCTAGTTTTTGTATGGCAGCTCCAGAATGATGTTTGGTCTAGTTATACGCCATCAAAAAGAACCAAATTTTGGTTTTACACGACCAAAATTATCCCCAATCAAGCTCAGTCTCATAATGGAATAAGAGCATAGCAAATTCAATGCCACAAATATTACCTCGTGGTTAAAAAACAATCAGGGTAAAGATTTTTCCACCCATATGCTTTCGTTTTGAAACCATTTATTTATGAGTGGTATGTACAGTTTATCCTAGGATCTCTACCACAGGTAGCTACTTTGAATGACATAGGCCCCAAAGTCGATCCAATTCGTAACTTCATCCGGCGTCTAACCACCCCTGATGTAGCTTAACTTCTTTGTTATCCAAACTAGTGTTTCCACTCGGCTATTCTGTACTACCTATATTCGTAGAAATGAAAATTACACACGGGAAAAGAAAATCGAAATAAATGTAAATAAAGGAGAAAACATTTGATCTCGCATTTTATTTTACTGGTCGTCAATCTTCATTCTTATTCTCATCCTATTTTTGTGAGCAATTTCTGTTCTTGCTTAGAGTCCGTCCCCATAAATGTGAAAGGATATACTAATGCTTGAGATGAGGACTAATTTAGCCTTCCAACTAAAACATCTACCACTATCCAATAAAGTGATATCGGTGCTCATCAATGCCACTAACCATTTCCATCTTCATTTATGCGTTATTTAGCACAAAGTCACCCATAATTTTGTCCAACCCCAAATTGCCACTCCGAGTCAAAAGCGACGAGGCGCTATGCGCTGTAGGATCTCGCTTGAGGAGAGCCTAATTTAAGGTCAAAATTGGAAAAAAAAATTAAATTTCATGACAAAGGAAACCTACTAATCGCCACATTGGAGTGGAAATAAACAACAATTCTTCCTCAAAATTAGTGGCAATTGAGAACCATTTAAATTTAAATGTATTTGCTATAGACAGCCATTATCTTTCGAACTGTAGTAGCAATAGACGCCCATGTCCCTTCACCATCGAAATGATTGGTAAAGGACACACATTTTATTATTCCTGGAGATGAGGTAGCAATATTCACTCTCGAAATATATATACATTGTACTTCTAAATCTAGTGGAAATATACATTCATTTCCCCCCTCCAAAAAAAAATAATAAATATATATATATATATATATATATATATATATATATATATATAGTGACAATGGGCAAACATTCTGCCTCAAAATTTAGTAGTGATGGAGACCTATTCCCCATCGTAATATAGTGGCAATTGATGCCAATTATTCTTCAAAATATAGTGGTAAATGATACCCATGTCTCTTGAAATATATTGACAATAGGACAAACATTGTCCTTCGAAATGTAGTGGCAACGGACACCTCAACTCCTTCGAAATGGAGTGGAAATAGAAACTCGAAGAATAAGTGGGAAAGAAGCACTACGGGCTTGATATAAACCAGACCTCTCCTTGGCCTGAAGCAGTCTGGCCCTGGGAGCCCCATTCATAGCATCGCAGAGTGACAGAGGAAAATCCCTCGCGTGAGGGATACGAGAAGAGGCAAAGAACGAGAGGAGGAGATGGCACAAACAGAGACCGAAAGGGTGGAGAGTGATGAAGGTTGTGACCCTAGAGCCTATCACCCTACAACACCTGGCACGGGGAGAAGCGCTTGAACCCCCTCCCCTTACCCGCTACCCCCACACTTGAGCGACCCTTAGCGACGAGAAGGATTTTTATGTATCAACTGCGCGCTCGGCGCTTCAAAGGAAGGAGTTAGGCGGCCAAAAAGGGATTTTTAATACGCTCGGTGGCAATTTGTAGCAAATTGCGTTGTCGCTTTTTGCTCCACTAATACAACCCCGGCACAACAGGATTGTGAATTTGGACCGAACCATTTTCTTCAAAATTGAAAGAGAAAAGTAACGAGGGAATCGATGCCGGAAAGGTTGCCAGGAGAGAGATAAAGATAAAGTGGAAGAAGTTTGGAAGAAGTGAAAATGTATGGGAGATATATCCCCGCCGATTTCCCTGCAGGCATTGGGGCCAGGAAGGCATGCTGCTGGTGCTGGAGCATTCAGGGTACACAATTTTTCAGATGTCACCTGCCATTCCTATGTGGGAGTGTTCAAACAAACGTCGTTTTCGTCTATTTTAGCGAATAGCTAGCACTATCGCTATATCTAGGAGAGTTGCGTGCTCTCACTGTCCGCTGTGCATTGAAACATTGAAAGTATTATCCAGAGTATTTGTATTTTCCCCTATTTCCATGACCCTTACTTCACCACATTTTCCTAATTTCTCTTAACTACCTTGATTGGTGAGATACTCTGATAGTCGTTGTCTCTTAATAAAGAACAGATAAATATGAACTAAATAAATAAAACTAAATAAATAAATATGAAATAAATTAATATATTCATACATAAATATAAAAATAAATAAATAAATAAAACCTTTTCCCCTTGCCACGTGATTCGTGGGATTTATGAACCAATGAACCAAAAGGAAACTTCCCTCCAATCTTCCGCATATCCTTGTCTTCGGGGGCCAAGAGGACACCAGTAAGCAGGTTTAGTGCCACTGTAAAGATCCAAATCATCCCTGGAACATCCTTACCGCAGTGACGCTAGATAGAAATGAACTCAATCTTTTTGCCTTATCTACTGATATAGGTTCGCTTTGCAATAAAATATTGACGCATAAGTGCGTCTCTGGTGCTTGACATATTATCCTTACGTTAGCAGACGACCGAAATTAAACAACTTCGTGTAAAACCCTTGGAATCGAAGGGAGAAATAGGATATGAAAGGATAGATTTCAGCCACAACGGGGTTAGGATCTCATATTAGTTCCGACAATATACGGATAATGTATTGGAGGCATATTTTTCTTAGCATAAAGGTGTGAATTATTGTATTGGTATAACTGGAAGGCTTGTCACTAGAAATTCCCTGGTGAGACCTGTAGCCCGGCGAATGTGAAAGCAGGCGGCTTATGAGGCCGGATGAGCGCAGCTTTCTAAGCTACCGGATGATCGAGCGGTTTATGGCTCTGGTCAATTGCATCTTGGCGTCTCGGTCTGTTGGTTCGCCACACGCTACTTTTTTATTTTCCTATAGGCCCTTTTCCTACATATACCTGTCCTATTGAGTCATTTTATTCCACTCCGCCAATGAATTCGGATGGGTCCTTCTTGGCTCGTAGTGAATTAATCGAAACTAGCCTCATTAATCTCTTTCAATTCTTCCTGTTCTAAAGCGTCTCAAGGCAATTTAATTCCCCCCCCCTCCCAAGTCAAAATTTAGGTTTAACTGTAGCGATTTTTATTTTTTGATCTTTTTATTCTGTCGCCGTTTGGATTCATTTTTTTTATTTACGTTTCATTAACCTTAAAAAAAAATAAGGTCCAGAATTTTTAATCTCGTCTTCATTGCACATTCCTTGTGTATTTATTTCCATTTTAATTTTTTAGTAGAAATATATTTCAATATATTTTTAGCCTCTATCGTTTTACAAGTTTGTCGCGTGGCCCCTGCCACGTAGCAGGCTCTTATAACCTCGTGTTAACTGAGTCTTTTTTTAAGGCTTTGGAATAGCTAAGTGGACTAACGCGTCCGTCTAATGTATCTCAACTACGCGATGTCAGTGGTTCGAAACCCGCCTCCATATCAACATAGCTTTCTTCCTAAACCTTTCGGCTTTAACTGTTGGCCGCAGAATGGGTGAAGCGTTACTTCTTAGTTGACGGTCCCGAAGAAGTGAGTAGGGTGGGGTGAAATGCAAATCACCAAGATTAACTTGACAAGCGCCTTCACCCACTCGGCCATCCGGCAGCTTAGAAAGCTCCATTCAAACCGAATGCATAAGTCGTGCGCTTTCGCACCACCACGCTAATTGACGCAAAGAACTCCTAATGATTAGAGACAAGTTGCGTAGTGTAAAATGCTGGAAATGTCCAGAGTCCCTTCAATTTAGTTAGATCGAATGGTTATGAATTTAAGGGGGTTTTTTTTTCTTATTTAATGGCTTTCGTGTGCGTTAGGTAATCTCGATGTGTGGACTAAAGCGCAACCAACTTCAGAGTTTGAGAAGTATAAAGATTTTCTTTAAGGTCCCAAGATGAGGGGAGAAGCTTGAATCACCGCCATGAATAATTCCCAATAAATTACATCGAACACCGATGGTCTCGAATATCTTGCTCGTCCTTCGCTCTCTCTTAAATATTAAGATGAAGCTTGTCAGAGAGAGCCATCACGAGTCTATGAATATAAAAGAATTTGGTCGGGTGTTTACCACCAATATATGTACACACGTTTGAGGCCTTTTGTTTACTACCAATCTACACACTTTCGAAACCAATTATTTATCTGTCCGGAGCTACAGTTTAATGTGGGATCCAAACCACGAGTATCCACAGGGTATAGGAACCCCTGTGAAGTCGATGCGAATCAAGACTCAAAACTGGCGCATTAACAAAATCCCGATGTGGTTTAACCATATATATATATATATATATATATATATATATATATATATATATATATATATATATATATATATATTATATATATAATAATGATAATAATAATAATAATAATAATAATAATAATAATAACACGCAAAAGTAATAGGCACACTGAAAATATTGAGAATTGTGCCCTTCTACTGCAGTGAGCGTGATATAAATTTAATATACTTTGGTAAACACTTGTACAATCGAGCAAGTAAATGGTTATTGAAAAAATATCAGATATTAATAAATTTATTAACTAAAACAATAAAACCCCAATGCAAAATTATTGGACACACAATAGCATGTAGTGTGAGATTAGCATTTTAATATGGTTGCACTTTCCACGTCAGCTTGAAACGTGCTCGATCAATCAGAATGGTCCACGTCATTTGCAGTGGTTTGATATCGGGATTCGACTGACACAATGGACACTTAATGCCATTATTATAATGACCAGCTTAGCATTTGATATCTGCCATCGCATCTAAAGTTGTACAGAATGCTTAAACGAAAGAGTTATCAGGAAATCTTCATAAGTGATTATTGACAATCATAGAGATGGTCAGGATTACAGAAAATCTCGAGTAACCAGAGCCAGTGGCGAATCCAGGATAAAAATTTATGGGGGGCTAACCCTGAATTTCTTCCTCTGATTAGTCTGAGAAAAGGGCACTAGAAATTAATAATATAATGGTTATCTTACACATCATTGATAATAAATAACAGTATTTCACGCAGCTTAGGCACTAACTAACTCTCTCAGATCAGAATATTTTCCATACATCAGAAAATTATGAATTGGAGATTTTGTACGTCAGCTAAGGTATTATACTGAATTTAATAATTAGTTTTTAGATTTAACTGTATTTTAGACATGTATCATATATGATACAATCGATCGCAAAGGTTTTAAAAAGTGTTTTTAGATATTCACAATTATTATACAACTCTTTCTGAATATCAGAAAACAAGTATGACTAAAAAAGAAATATAAACATAAATGGGCCTAAAATTTGCGGGGGGAGGGTCAGCCCCCTTAGGCCCCCACTGGAGCCCCTCCTGGACAGAGCCATCATTCAAATTGAAAGAAAAACAGAGTGGCGTTTACCTGTCACACATTCACTACCCGAGCTGAGCTACAAAAAGATCGACAGGAAGCAAGAATGGCGGTAAGCAAGGATACAATTAACCGGAAGCTCCACTGAGTAGACCTTCATTCTAGAAAGACCACCTTAAGGAAGAAAAGACATATTGAGGCCCACCTAGCTTCTGCAAAACTATTCCTAGAAAAGTTGGATTAGTTCTTGAATAGCATCCTTTGGTCCGGTGAAAATAAAATAGAATTTAATGGACAGAACACATCGAGGCATTATTTGAAGGGATAATAACAAGAAATTCAATTATTAAAATACCACACCAAGAGTAAAATTCGTGGTGGTAATATAATGATCAGGGAATATGTTTTTTTTTTTTTTATTTCAGTCATCGGCAGACTTTATGTAGTTGATGGAACTATGAATAGACAAATGTATCGCAAAAGACTGGAGGAACATTTAATATCCTCGGCACAATCACTAAAGCTTACCAAGCAATTGGACGTTCCAACAGGACAACGACCTGAAGTAAATCACAAAAGCAACTAAAGAATAGTTTCGTAAAAAGAAGATCAACGTGATAGAATGGCCCAGCCAATCTTCTAATCTCAATTCCATTGAGAATTTGTGGATTGAGCTAAAGATACGAATCCACGCAAGAATGGGCTGCCATTACATTTAAATTCTGCCAACAACTTGCAGTAATCCAAGAAAGATTCCTTTTGCGCTGGGAATAGTTTTCAATAACCTTTTACTTGCTTTATTTTACAAGTATTTACCAAGTTTAATTAATTTTTTATCCCATCCAGTTTAGCAAAAGGCGGGAATTCTCGATATGATATATTTAATGTGTCTAATATTTTTGCGTGTTACTATAAATAATATATATAAATATTATATATATATATATATATATATATATATATATATATATATATATATATATATATATGAAAAAGAGAAAGACTTATGTGGAATTTGTTAACATTTAATAAGCTGAGCGTTTTGATTCTCAAAAACAGAAACCATCATCAGCGACTAGAATATCGAAAGAGCATAGAAACAAAAGAAACTGATTTAGGGATTATGAAACAAACGATAAAAAAAAGGCAATTAAATTATGCAATATGACATTCTAAATCGGAACAAAGATATATTAGTAAGATCCGCAAGTAAAATATTGCTACAAATTATATGAATTGAAAATTAAGTAAAACCTAATTGGAAAGCAATAAAAATAGGCAAAAAAAAATTTCAAATAAAAACAAAAAAGTAACGTAAAATTAGCACCTAAAATAGTAATAAAACACCCATTATTAATGGATGATTGCTAAATATATTTAAAGGGAAGGTAAAATATGCAAAAACTAAAAATGAATTTAAACATTTAAAAAAATGTATATAATAATGTTAATAAATATACAAAAAATCGAAGGATGTATTTAAACTGTATTTAATTATAAAAAAAAAAACAAGATTAGGATTTAGTCTTTTAGGGAAAAGTGCTTCAAGCATTTCTGAATCTAAAGAATCGGTAGCAGAAGATAGGAAAGTAAAAGAATGAATAAATATGGATGATTATATTTTCAATGTTCTCTTGTTGAAGAAAGTTGTGGTTTTGAGAAAGGAATATTTTGCCTTGTGAGAGATTTTCAAATACTTAGCGATCCTGTATCTCAAATGAAGATCCGTCCGGCCAAAATAACGACTTTGGTAGTTCGAACAAGTAATGGTGTAGATCAATGGTTCCCAACCGATTTTGGCTTATGGCCCCCTTAGGAACCTTATTTTTTCCTGTGGCTCATAATCATACAGTTATTTGTATTCAGGTACAATTATATTTGTCACAAATATATAGGACTATAAACAGAGCAAAAATTAAACAGTGATTAACAAAAATGTAATACTCTTTTAAAATAAATAATTAGTCTTACAAAAAATAAAATCCTTTAGCCGAATGAAATAAATATATCATCAACACTTTATTCATTCAATGCAATCCTTGTGCTTCATGCATTTTCACAAGTTTTTCAATATCAGGGTCTATAGTTGTTAGAGACAGACGAAGATGACCTCTTCTTACTATTTCTAAGCGGCTGAGAGCTTTTGATAGGAGGTTTGACACTTTACTAAAACCCGACTCAACCAGATAAGAAGTAGGAAATCAATAAAATATAATTTTACTTCGTCCCAAAGCAAAGGGTATTTCATAGCAATTTCATGACTTGTCCATAAGTTCCTGACACCATGCTTAAATCTAACCAGAGAAGTTTGATCACTCTGTAACTCAATGAGGCTTTCTTGTAATCTGATATCAACATCAGCTGCATTAATTCCAAATGGATCTACCACCCAACCTGGAATGTCCAGTTGTAGAATATTTCTGAACCCAACTTCCATATCACTATGCAATTTCTCTAAATGATCAATGTATACTAAAATATCATCTTCTTTCAGCTTACTCTCAATAGTGCGAAGGGTTGGAAACTGTATCAACTCTTTTCGCCCGATATTTGTCTTGAACAGCTTAATTTTCCCCATAAATGCACAAATAGACTCTTTGCAAGTTAAAATATTTTCATTTTTACCTTGTAGCTGTTTGTTAAAGATATTTAGCTTTTTAAATATATATATGTAAGGTGTCAGACTATGTCACATTTGGCAGCACTGATTCTTACTCCGAGCTGCTTACCATCCAGAAATAACACAACAATATCCCAAAGTGCAATGAAGCGATTCAGACAATTGCCCTTAGAAAGCCACCGCACCTATGTATGCAAAAGTAGGCGCTCAAACCTTTCTTCATTGGTAGCACAGAGTTGTAAAATTACTACAACTTTGCAGTATTAGGGTAAAGAAATACAAGCTACTTACATACTGTAACGCCGAACCACTTGATAAACAGACTGTAAGGATTTAAAGTTCCACCTGAAGTATTTTCATCAAGCCAACAACGGTGCCAGGCACATAACGATCAAGCGCACAATGGAGTGCGCCGCAGAATAAGCTTGTAAGATGCAAAATATTTGTTTATAGATTAATTTAAATCCTATTATGCTAATAAAATATTTTAAAAAAGGGAAAATATATTTATTAATATTTTTAAAATGTAATTTAACTGCATCAATTAAAATTAGGTACTGCCTTAACTATAATTCAGGTTTCAATAGGTTGATTCCTGTGCCCCCCTTCATGGATCTATGGCCCCTCTAAAGCTTAAAATTTTCCTGTGGCACCCTTCAGATGTGCCATGGCTCCCGGTTGGGAAACCCTGGTGTAGATGACACCGGATAGCAAATAACTCGGAAGAGACTTTTATGACGAAAAATAGAGTAAAGAGAGCAAGAATTAGTGGTTATCCCAACAAATTGACATTGTGGAAAGTCAATTATGAGGGCATCAGTTTTGTTTTACTTAATTTAGTGGTCAAATGTTCTAGGTAAAGTAGTTATAAATACAATTTTTGCTTTGGTACTGTTCCTAATATGGCTTTTTTTAAGAAAATATTTGTGATAAAAACTTGGATATGGTTCTCAAAAAGGTATTCAGCGTAATAATTAAAATTCAAGAAATCTCTTAAATATTCAACTTCATGGTGAAGTGAGCCCCAATTTGAGCAAATCTGATAAGCTCTGAAGATTCGACTCTTAATACTTACTAACTTAAATTAGCTATTTAGCTGATAACTTCAGCTTACTTGTTTGCTTTTATTTTAATTGAATTCTTGCTTATTTTAATTGTCTTCTAATTAGGTTTTTCATCATTTTTATTTAAATTTTTTTCATACTAAATGTCCGATTTATCTACTACATCCTTTGTATGTTTAAATTTTCAACGTATAATATTAGTCTTTCACGAATTTTTGTAATTTTCCCAGTACCAGAAGATGGGTGAAACTTTTACCCGAAACGTTGTACCAATCATGTAAACTAAATGAACTTCCCGTTTTACGCCCTTTCCTTCATCCTGCAAACTAAATTAAAGCTCGACAGGAGAAGCCCTAATCAATAATATATATATATATATATATATATATATATATATATATATATATATATATATATATATATATATATATATATATATATATATATCAGAAGCGACTGCAGGTCATCAGCGTCACTCGGGCTCATAGCACAGATTTCGCATAAGACACATGTATAAAAGAAGGTAAGAGACGTAATGCACATCGCAGACTTATATGTGCACTGATAATTTAACAGTAAGACATAAATATAGTTTTAATATAAAAATTACTCACTTCATTTATACATGAACTCTAGTCGTCTTAGTTTAATGGTGTTTCACGTTTTTCCGCAATATTTCTGACCCCAAATGGCTTATTTTTTATATCTAGCACTATGTCTTTCTCCACTTCTAAGTTAAGGGTAAAGATAATGCAACCCTAAAATACACAACTGATCTTTACCCACTGACGCACAGAATAACAGCAATCAAATGACGATAGCGGCGTGCACAACAAACATTAGCCAGAGCCTAATCTGACTGTCGCCTGTACTGTACTCTTGACAAGAGATGCCAGTTAGTCTTTTACACCTACTAGGCTCGTTCGTATTAGCCCGAGCTGCTTGATAATTTTTTGTTCCTTTAAGAATATTGTAGAACGGAAATCTTTCGTAGATTGGAATTGAAATCCTAATATCTATAGAGATCTATTGTATCAAGAAAACATTGAATTTTAATTACTTTTATTTTTTACGATAATAATAGATAACAACTAGGGCTGTAACTTCTGAGCCCGAGTCAAGCGCGTGTGAATGATGTCGAGAGAACGTTTGCTACGAATGATATTTTTTGACACTAGGGCACCTTTAAGACGACCGCCAGACGCTAAACGAAAATATATGAACTGCGACAAGGCTCAATAAAAGGAGCCCGAGTTATTGGCTGCAATTACTTACTTGCAAATACACGTTCACTTAACTTAATTTATACCAGGGCTAAGCCCAAACAGCCCGAGTGCCGAAGTCCCCATATATATATATATATATATATATATATATATATATATATATATATATATATATATATATATATATATGTTGTACACAGGAAAAGAAAATGGGTTGTATAGCAAACGAAGCAATATATGCTCATGGAATTTAGACATTGATAGAAAGATATATATAACTGCCTTAACAACTTTCTCCAGCCGGGATCCTGCACTGGTTGCATACCCCGGTTTGGGAGTCCTTGTCAATGGGTACCATTACCTCTATAATGGTTGTCTTCAGAGATCTTTACGTGTTGTGAGCAGCCTTGTTGACTTGTTGACATCATTCTCGACAACGCTCCACACGAAATAATCAGTGGGTTACCTTCAGGGGAGCTGGAGGCCACAAGTTTGAGGACCAGTGGTTCGGGACGTTGTCGAAACACTACTCCTTTGTTTCCTTTTCCTTGTCTCTGGGAGCTGAATCCTGCTGGAAAATTTAAGACCTTCTCGCGGCTACTTGGTCCACAGAAGGTGTGACATCAGCTTCCATCTCGTCAACGTAATTGACCACATTGTCATTTAGGCCATGAAGGAAGATGTCCATGACCGTAGGCACTTTGGCACTTTTCTGTCTCGTCATACTGCCGTTTACTTTTGTAAACGAGGTTTCTCAGGTAGATAATTAAATTCACAATCTCCTTCACCGCTGATGCAGGCGGGATGGGCCACGAGTCTAGCGTACCGTTTTCTCGATTTCAGTTGGTATTCTCAGAAGAAACTACGTATGCTGTTGCCCTCATGAAAGCTAACTCTTACTGAGCTTGTCCAAGGTTAAGTAACCTACATTGAGTCTGGGTCTTCTGATATTTACAAGCAAGTTTGTGGCTGCTGACCTTTACAATATGAGTCTGTGGTCTACTGATCTTTACAAGCTGAGTTCGGGCAGTTGATCTTTATCAAGCTGAGTTCAGGGCTGTTAATATTTACAAGCTAGGTTCGTGGCTTCCTATCATTCCATTCTGAATTATTAGTCTGCTGATCTTTACAAGCTGAATCCGAGACTGCTGATCTTTACAATATGACTCCGGGCTACTGATCCTTACAAGCTGAGTCTGGGGCCGTTGAATTTTACAAGCTAAGTTCGTGGCTTCTGATCTTTACAATATGAGTAATTGGTCTTCTGATTTTTACAAGCTGAGTTCGATGCTAGTGATCTTTACAAGCTGAGTCCAAGCTACTGATCGTTATAAGCTATGTTCTGGGCTGCTGATCCTTGCAATATAAGTACGTGGCTGCTAATCTTTACAAAATAAGTCTGGTGCTGTTGATCTTTTCAAGCTGAGTTTGGGCTGCTGAATTTCACAAAGTGTATCCCGGGCTATTGATCTTTACAGGGGGCGAAAATCTAAGGAAGAGAATGTCAGTAATCACAGCAAATGCAAACATTGAACCCACTTGAATACTTTTCACAAATTCGCAAAACTACTTGTCGAATATGTTCCGAAACCCTCTTCCAACACATGAAAGACACTTCAAGACACTAACTTCTTATCTTTGTCAATGAATAAGAATAACGATGATCTAAAGTATCCTTCTTCTTCAACAACCGCCCTTCCATACACACATGCCTCAACATACAAACAAAATGCATGCTCTTTGTTTGTTGTATGTTAGATTGACGAGGTTGTTTTAATCTGCCCAATTTTCCCAATTCTATATTTCTTTTTACTAATATTTGTTATAATTTTTCTGCTCTCCATCAGTACGTCTCTTTTAATCCTCATTTGCACTTTATTAAGAGATTTCCCATGATCTTTGTGGCTGCAAAGGGCGAATGATCACCCGCGCAAATTTCTCCCAAAACGACCAGCAGTAAACCATCCAGCTGGTGAACAGGAGAGTCCGGTGTAGTGAATTATTAATACAACCGAAAGGATTGTTAATAAGGATTGTATGAGGGGTTCAAGAACCGTTTGGAAGACGATTTCGCATTGAGATACCCGCATCTAGTCGATAGAGTTACGGGGGAAAAAAGCAGAACTTTAGAACTCAATATAAATTGTAGTTTCTGTTATCTGTATGTTTTCTATATAATTAAATTTATAGCTGATATATATATATATATATATATATATATATATATATATATATATATATATATATATATATATATACTTGTACATTCATATATAGATCTAATTAGTATCAGGAAAAAAGTAGTCGGGTAAATTTAGACGGATATAATAGCTGCAAAACTGGTTTGAATAATTACTTTTTCCAGTTTTCGTCCTTTTGTGTTTGGTGGATGCGTGTGTACAAGTGTTGTGTTGATAAGTGTATGTATATACATTGATGTGTAGATGTGTGCAACTGGCTTGTTGTTTATTTGTCAACACAAAGACACTTCGCCTGGTTTATAGTTTCCTAAGCGTCGTATCACGAAGGTTTATAGAGACTAGAAGACGACTAATTAATGCTCTCTCTCTCTCTCGCTCTCTCTCTCTCTCTCTCTCTCTCTCTCTCGCTCTCTCTCTCTCTCTCTCTCTCTCTCTCTCTCTCTCTCTCTCTCTCTCTCCCTCTCCCTCTCTCTCTGCTGACATCATGTTACTGCGTATAAGCATTTAATTCGGGCTAACCTTTGAGAGGTAGGACAAATATTTGAACGTGGAGTTTGTTTTGTTTGTTATTACTTATAACTAAGCAACTAAAACCAACGAGGAAAAACTCCACGAGAAATTGTGTAAGAAAGGATCTGTAAAGAAAGTAACGAAAGTATAAGAATGAAAATGTGTGACATATTATAAAGCCGCAGATCTTCTTGAGAGCATTGGGGCCGGGAGGTTACGTTTTCCTCTTGATATCCTCGGAAATTTGTTCAAATATCTTAATGCAACTTAATTCAAAGAGAATGTTCCCATTATCTACTTTAGGGTCTTTAAATTATGGGGAGGTGATAGGGGCCCTTAATTAAACAACCACTAATATATTCTATCATTCACAATAGTCTCTAATAATTTCCTACCCTCGTTAAATTGGCAAACTTACGATTTGAAATTAGCATAATATTTCGAGTACTACACCAGTTGCAAAGAGGTGGGAGGAGGTGGGAGGAGGTGGGAGGAGGTGGAAGGAGGTGGGAGGAGGTGGGAGGAGGTGGGAAGAGGTAGGAGGGGGTAGGATTTACCTTCTTCTCTCGTTTTTTAATTATTTGTTCTTCTTTGTTGACTATACGTTGTTGTAATAATTCAATTATTAGTCATGTGGTTAGCCCTACTACGACTTAAGGCAAACACCTATACATCCGCCCTTACAGAATATATATATATATATATATATATATATATATATATATATATATATATATATATATATATATATATATATATATGGAATATCTTCGTAGCCGTGCTTAAAGCGCTGTGGATTTAATCAGTACATCTTTATAGGCATAATTTATGCAAGAGAAACTTGAACATTGAGGACAAAAAGGACAACTCAGATAAATATGGAGCGATAAATGTTAGGAATAACCCGCTTGAGCCATAAAATAAATCCATGGATAAGAATACAAACGCGAATGATAGATAGATTGAATGAAATCAAATTCGAAGTGGCCAGGGCACATTACTAGAAACAAAGACATTTGATAGATGAAAGAAATCCTCAATTGAACAACGTCTTACAAATAAAAAAAATGAGGCAGAAGACCTCGAAAAAGTTGAGGGGATTAACTCCGCGATGGAGTTGAAAGATCATTAAGGGAATGTCAAAGGATAGAAGACAGTGATGGCTATTGTGAATCTTTTAACACTATCGCTAATGCATCGTTTCTTGTGCCCATCTATGTATTTGAGTCTTTTTAATTTCTTATTTATCTTTTATTTTCATCATCTCAATGCATTGTTTGATAATTTAATTTTTAATGTTTTATTCTGTTTTTGTTTCCTGGTATAATTTTTTTTAGATTTAAATTTTATATTGGATAATTGTTTTATACAACTCTTTTGTATTTTGTATTCGAGACACTGAAAATAGCCTCAGTTTGAGATTTGAAACGTTTGAAAATAAATGATTGCCGTTGCCAGATAAAATTCTCCGAAAACGGGAAAAACCCCGATTGATTGCTGGTATTAATAACGGGAAAAACAGATTAAAAAAGCAGAACCAATGTCGTCGTAGCAAACTACAAACATGCAACACTACGAGGAAGAGAAATGCATTCGAGGTGAATGAGCGAGTGAGAATGGAAACCGGAGTTAAAGGCAGAGGTGCCGAGGGCAGTGGAAGAAATCCCAGGCAAGAAGACCGAAGAAAGAGAGAGACAGGAACAAAAATTAAAGACCCCCCCTCTCTCTCTCTTTCTTTGCCTTCCTTGCCTAGGATTGATTTCTTCCAATATCCCTCGGCTTTTATGCTGCTGGTACTCGTAGTGAGGTGGAGGCAGAGATGTTCGGTAGAAGTGTGTTTTGACACCAACCCGCCACCATAGAATCCCTCTTAATGCTCGTGGGTATGTTGTGTTTTGAAGGCGATGAGGGGAATGATAGCGGCGTTATGTTTAGCCATGTGCCCATTGATGCGTCTGGACCTACCTACCCCCGCAGGAGTGAAGTTGAGCGTAACCGCCAACGGGTGGTCTTGATTGGGATCAAACCAGTCTCTTGACGCTATAGATCCAACGTCCAATCCAATTAGATAGCAAGAGCCTCTAATAGTTACCTGTGCCCTCCCTAGTCCTACTTTAGGCTCTGTTCTAGGTCCTGAGTTCTAGGCTACATCCCGATATTTAGGTCCCCGGACAGGACTCGATCGGTTCTGGGTTCAATCCCGTTATTTACGTCCTTGGACAGGACTCGATCGGTTCTGGGTTCAATCCCGTTATTTACGTCCCCGGACAGGACTTGATCGGTTCTGGGTTCAATCCCGTTATTTACGTTCCCGGACAGGACTTGATCGGTTCTGGGTTCAATCCCGTTATTTACGTCCCCGGACAGGACTCAATCTCGGGTTTCTGATGGAAATACATCGAAGAACAACCGAGAGATGTTGTAATCCACAACTCCATTGCCCTAATTCACTCGCCATTGTCACCTAAACCTAATGGAAAACCAACGAGGGCATCTCTGGCCGAAAGTGTGTGATGAGATGTTTGGGAAGAAATAGGTGAAGTTGGAGAACGTGAAAATGTGTGGAATAGATACAGTCCCACTAATCTATCCCTAAACCGTCACATCTTGGCATAACCCTCTAGAGCATCGGGGATGAGAGGTCTTTCAATCCTACAGATGTCAGCTGCAGCATAGTTTCCTACGTTACACCTGACCCCTCCTTGGCTTGGATAAACCAAAAGGTGTTTAGTGATCATTTATGAACGGCTTCTATGACCAGTACCACCGAGCACCATATGTTAGGAAAAAAAAATGTGTCAATCAGTGCAAATGAGGTTAATAAAAAACATAATAAAGATAGGAATAGATAAAAATAGAAAGAAAATTGAAGAAAATTAGAATTAATGAGCGATACATCTTCACCTCGAGTGGTAGTGAGTGGAAAAATGGATTCACAAATTCCGGGCACAAATAAATGGATCGAGGAAGGTACTACAAGCATAAAGAATCGGGACATTAAAGATGAAGGAAGAAAAATACACGAATAATGAGGCAAAATGATAAGAAAATCACAGGTAAATCCTATAATTAACTAAGGCTAATTTTAATGTAAAGTGTAAAACTCCCAACTCTACAGAGCCCAAAATTTGAAGCTCTCTATATAAAAATGTGTGAGGAAGAGAAAGGCGCGAAATTATTCATTCTCTTTATTTTTTTAAAGTTTTTATCACTACTGTCTAATCCTAACTTAAATTAATTTACGTTAATAGTATTACTAAAAGATGAACAAATCACAAAATCGTATTTCAAATTTACTATAAACCTTATTAATAAATGAATAAACTACAAAGATATTTCATAATACTTAAGTTAATACTCAAATGGATAACAATTTTGGGGGGTCAAAGTCACATGAATTTATAAGTTGGCAGGTCTTGCGAATTTGATTACCATGTTTGTTTTTTTGAAAAAGGAAAATGAATTCGTGCCATCCCAAATGTGGTCAGAGGAAAAATTGGAGCGCTTCGTTCATGCCGATATTTTTTTGTCCCGAAGGAAAAAAAGGGGCAAAGAACAGCATGTTTAGTCGCATTTTATTATCAGTGGCACATAAAACTTAAGGTCAAAAGCACGTAAAAAAAGATGGCTTAAAGATAAGTGATAAATTCAATCAGTACGACTCAATTAGGGAGAACTGTGGGTAAATTTTCCAACGTGAAAACATTTTAGAGTTTCCACCGCAATGTCAGCACCTCAATACATTAAAAATGATGAATGGATATGAAAAATAATTGGTCATACTTGAAAACAGATCTGTTGACCAAAGTCGCGTGCTCTCAATTATCCTGATTTATGACCTTACTACCTTTAAAACTTTCAATTATTCCAGGACTAACCTTAGGAGGACTTTGGCAATAATATCATTCGAAATAGAATGTAAAACAACATAAGAGTTTCGAATTTCATTAGAATCGGCCGAATAATTATGACGTTATAGCCAAAACAAAATAATTCCCGGGCTAACCTTGAGAAGACCTTGGTAACTATACCATTCGAAAGAGAATGTAAAGTGACATAAGGGTGTTAAATTTCGTTAGAATCGGCCGAATAGTTACAATAGTATTACCCCCCGCCCCCCACCCCCCAAAGCGAAACTGGGACCGACCGACATAGTGAGATATAGAGTCGCACGGGACTAATAATATCAAACTATGTCGAAGGATGTGTGGTCTAAGATATGGGTTGACACTTGCAACAACTTAGTGAGGAACCATTGGAAAAGCTTTGGAATTGTGATCCAATAAATTTTCTATTTCATTATTATCTAAAGTAGGAATATCTTTTTACTCCACCATTTTGTTAAATGCTGATATAAATGCAAAATTAAAAGTTGAGTTTGATTATATAAGTATTTGAGGATTATATTACTATTTTAATAACAGTATTATTGTAATTATAGAACAGTGATTCTCTTCTTTTTGGGGGGCTAATTCCCCCTTTTCAGCAAATGTGAAGAGGGGCACTAAATTTACAGATAAAGAGTAAAATAGTTATCTATATTTGTTTTTTAGTCTGTGCCTTCCACGCCATTCGATAATGTTTTGTCATGTCGATTATGTAGAATCTTTAGTTTTATTTGTCGAAAAATCGATATTACAACAGTTTGACTCCCCCAATCTGTAGGGGTCGATTTCCTTTTTGACCCCCCCAAGCGCCTTTTTAGGGGTTATCTACCCTGGTTAAAAATCCTTGGTAGAGATTTAAATATAATTAGAATTATAAAGGTTTCCCAAAATTAAAAACAAATCAATGGTACGAAAAACTTCGTACTCATCCGCACATAACTCGAGTAGCCAAATGAAGAGACTTCTTGGCGAATCAAAAAAATAGTGGCTGTTAAGAAGTAAGGCCATCAGTGTGCATTACAACCGACCCAAATCCTTTTTGTAAAAACTACTTAAAATACGGTCAGAAAAGAGAGTTTAAGAACATTATTAAATGGCAATGAGTGAATGAAAATTAAAATGATTATTAGTTGTTAACTTTTTATTGAGAAAAGAAAAAGAAACGATTGTAACCAACAGGGGTTTAAAATTTAATGAGTAAAGAATTAAGAACTAGTAGAAACGTGAGACGAGGGGAAATTTAGATTAATCAAAAGTGAAACTAATAAAATGTTAAAGATGGAAAAGATCTTATTAGGAAATCGCTTCAAATCACATTTTGATCCTGAATATAATATACCACTAGAAAAATGGTACGTTCATAGAGCACAGTTAGTTATAAGTACGAACCATCCCCTCTTTACGAGGTGAGCGTTCAATTATAAAAATAATCCACGAATAAATAAGAAAACACTAAAATCTGATGTGAACCTACCCTGGAATTTGAGCGAAGACAGGAGAAAACTCTAAAGTATCTCGAACGCAGATCTGAACTAGCGAAAAGCTTGATGAAACATTCGGACCTCTGAAGATCCTGGACCACGTGTGTGCCCCTTAAATGGCGTTTGAGTGTCTATCTACACCCTGTCACACCTTAGGATGGTCAGAAATAGCTAAAAATACAAGGAATTCGCTTCTTCACTTCTTCCAGTCCAGTTAAAAAAAAAAGTGAAAGCGCACAGTTACCGCAGAACTCTTATCGTCTCATCATAAGAGACCGGATCGTCCGCCCGTGGGAGGTTCTATCTTCAGAGATCTTTTCTAAACTTGATATGTGAGATAGATGAGAGAAAAGAGAGGAAGAGAGAAGAAGAGAGATGGTAGAAGTATTATGTCACCCTCCTGAAGGGTCGTAAACTCACTGACAAGGGAAGGTAAACATTATAAGATCAACTCTGATGGCTGTGCGTCTAGTTAGGTACCTTTAAAGTTAATTGAAGGTCCACAGTCACTGGTTTAATGCTCTGTTCTCAACTCCTTTTGATACCTTACTTAGGCAGTCAGATTCTACTCGCGGGTTGGTAACAATTCGAGACATCGCCGCTGAGATATGTTCTATACAAGTGTCAATCTCTCTTCAGAATTCAACCCTAGTAATTATTGTGCGGGAAGACAAAATTGGGTAATGCAACTAAGATATTTTCACGAGAAAGAAAAACGAGATGTAGGGCAGACAAAAGAAGAGCGAATAAATGAAAATACAAGATACTAATAGTAAGAATAAAGAGACAAGGACTACCAAAGCAAACAAAAGCTTGGGGCCATAAATTCCTCTTCCAGTAAAAGCTTAGACACTCACAGATACGAAATTGGCGCATAAATTCAGAAGTGCGAACTTAACATACCTAATCAAGGGTACAAATTATGCAAAAAAATTCAAAGATACGAACTTGCCACAGGTACTTGAAGGTGCGAGCTTATCACAGTCACTTGAAGGTAAAAACTAGGCAGAGGTACTCAGAGGTACGAACTTGACGCATGCACCTGCAGGTACGAGCATAGACACCCTTAGGGGTGACACCTAAAATAACATAATGACTAAGCCGAGAAAGCGCTACTGAATAGTTCCACAAGCGAATATATCATTCACTCCCCCCCCCCCCTCATTTAACTCAGTGTGTCGAACCTGCCACATCACTCCTTTTGAATTGATCCCTGGACAACTTTACCACCCATTTGGACCCCACCAAGGACTTTTCTAGGTAAATACTGGAGGATTTGGGGGAAGTAAAACAACTCGGGTTGGACTATCTTTATGGGGGAGTTATGAGTAATCCAACGAAGTATAATTGCGATAAAATAATGAAAAGACAAAAAAAAAAGGACATACGGGACAGAAAATGGACACAGTTCGTTTAACGAAGGACCCCCTCCCCCCCGAAGAGCTCCTGGGGGGCGATTAAGCTCTTACTCTACTACAGAAACTTCATCCAAATAGGTAGTGACGTTCGGTTCTCAGTTGAATTAGGTACTTAAAACTAAGAAGCGCAAACCAACGAGGGCATCTTTGCGAGAAGGGTCGTATCTGTAAAGTGCTGAAGATGAAGGAATTGAAAATACGAGGGGGATGTTTAACCGCGGATCCACATGCGGTGATTCGGACCCGGATGGAACACAATCTTCCAGATGACAACTGCAGCATGGTTGTTTATCCTAAATCTACAGCGTTTTGTGGGGGTTCGAGTCTTCCGATTACAGTATTAGTAACTTATGCCACCAACACACCCAAGTCATCCAGTCGGTTTTCAGTACCACGCAAGAGGGTTTCAGATGTAATGGGGCAATCATGCTGCAGTTGACATCTCAAGGATTGCGTCCCCTCTTGTCCCCAGTGCCAGTAGATGCGTTTCTTTTAGGCTCGAATGTGTGAATGAACATCTATAAGGTTATCTTTCACATATTTTCACCTCTTCTTTCTTCGCCACTTTCTTTACAGACCTCTCGTTAATATCTCCTTCCCTCCGAGATGTCCTCGTTGGTTTTCGCTTACTAAAAGCAGGAATTGATTAAGTACGGAAGAAAGTATCATTGGCGCTCCTTAGCTGTGTCACAGATGATCGGCATCAAAAGAATACAATAATGAATTGTGAAAAGGGTGTAGCCAACGAGGGCATTTCCCGTCAGAAAAAGATAAAAAAGAAGGATTAGGACAGATAGGCATAGGAAAAAGATAAATAAAGACGAGGAACAAGCATAGTTAAGTGCTAAGGTGGTAGCTATCCGCCCACCCTTAAATACAACGGTAGGATAATGCATTATAAACCATTAAGAACAAGTTCGTAAACAGAGTACAAATGTTCGGAAGTAAGAGCTCGAAACGCCTTGTGGGAAGGCGACAAACAGGAGTACTAGGAAACTTTAGCTTCTTTAACAGTCGCCATCAGTTTTAATTGTCCTCGGAGTACATAGCTATTCAGAACTTCCAGGAACAAGATATCTTAAGGGGAACAGAGAACTTTGAACTCGTCTAATGAGTATTACACAAGCAAAACAAAAACAAAGAACTTTGAACCCGTCTAATGAGTATTACACAAGCAAAGGAACAACAAAACAAAGAACTTTGAACTAGTCTAACGAGTATGACACAAGCAAAACAAAAACAAAGAACTTTGAACTTGTCTAATGAGTACTACACAATCAAAACAAAAATAAATCAGGGTCAAAACTAAAAATCTATTACGACCCGCTTTCACCTAAGTTTCTGGCAAAATACGAGAAAAGTTCTTTTGATGTAAACAGCGAAAACAAATTCTAAATCACGGCCAGATCTTCGTCTGCCCCTTGAAAAGATAATAATTCTCTCTCTCCACCGGCATCCGACACATTCTAAATTTAGGAATATTAACCTTTCCAATGACAGTGGGCGGAGCTAAGTGACGTCACAGACTAGGCCGAGGGCTAATTGACACATACCAAGAATAAGAGCTTTTTCGATTCCTTCGTGGCTTATTAGGTGGTGTAAGTCGCTCTAATTTATTTACACCGTCTAAATTATACCATCTTAAAAAAATATTCTCCTTTTAAGGAAATGTTCATACATATTTTCAAAATGTGAAGAAGTATGAGTTGTCTTATATTAGGTTAGGGGTGAACCATCTTAATGCGAGTAGATATAAAAAAACGTCCTTATTTTCTATATTTTTTTTAACTAAGAATTATATTTATTTCTATACTTATGAGATATATTTGCATAATGCTGATTTTGTATAAACTTAGGAATATATTAGTTGGAGAGGAATTCATTTGAACTAAATCAGGCGATATTTTAAGAGATCTTAAACAGCCAGAAATGACTTATCTACGGAGGCGGAGCACAGATGGCTCGGATGAGGGATTTGGTCATCCGTCATCCGCCAACGTCCGACGACTCCCCTAAATTGGGGGCATCGGCACCACAATCAGATTTATTGCCCACGAAAATAGAATACCAGCACCCATCCACATTAGCATAAGGACTAAGTATAAAAGGAAGGATGCATTAAGACAGCAGGATTCAAGAGGAGGAATGAAAAACTGGCAGATACGTTCTGGACGCCACCAAATACAGAACTAAATCATCTTTCTTTCTCTCCCACGAATCGCCTATGTCTCAACTTATTGGTGACCCCAAATCTTCGACTAGCCTATGACAACATATGTCAACATAACGAAACGGAAGACGAAGTGAAAAAATACGAGGTGCTTAACGCAGATACACACATTCCGCAGTGTCGAATGCAGAAGTCATAATGGTTTCCTGTATTCACTTCCCTTTCATAGAATACACTCCTCTGCACTACCACCCTTCAGTATTGGCACTCCTCGTGCCAGGCGAAAGTGCCACTTAAAGCCCAATTATGGGGTGCCAACATACTCATCATCCAACAAAATATTTGACACACGTTCCAAGTATTCTCGTCTTTCCTTCGAAATGAACATCACAAAATTTACTGTTTTGTGAGTTGTGCTGAGTGTGTGTGGATGTGTAGAAGGCGGGAGTACGGGGGAAGTGTAAGACGACGAGGTGGCAGTTACGTTAGAGGGGGTGTATCACGGATGATTTATGAGGGCTTAAGAAAAAATCTTTATGAAGTGCTTGAACATGAAAAATTCTTAAGAATTTTTTTTTAACGGGTTCAATGCAAGGTTTATTCAATGTCGTTAACGATTTATTATAAATAGAATCACTCAAATTCACAAACATACACATACAATGCACAAACAAACATTTATAATCATTTAGAGTACGTATACTCGACCTATTACGCAAGTATCCCAAATCCATTTGCATATATTTGGGATACTTCTGCAGAGCTTCAATATAAGTTGTCGGATGGACGAAAGGACGTAGAGGGAAAAATTCACTTCTCTAATACAACGTTTTGAGTGGTAATTTCACCTATCTTGTGACACTATATTACGGACATCCAAATTATGGAATTGATGGAGAATTCTTCCCATTATTATAGTTAATAATGCATAACTCAGTTTATTGCGTTAAAATTCATGTTGGAAAATTTCAATAGTAAAATTGGGTAGATAAATTTTGGAGGCAACACTACATGCATATCAAAAAAACACTAACATTTTATAATCAGTTGTGAAAGCGGGATTAACGTAAGAAGAAAGAGAGGATTAGGGGGTTGATTAATATTTTATAGTAGAAGAAGGGGATAAGAAGAGTAATCTGAATTTAGAGAAGGGGAGAGGTATTTGATGTACATCGATTCTTGAATTCGCAAAAAGACCAGATCGGGAAAGGTTTTCAAAATTTTTAAATGATCCGATGTAACATTTAATAGAAGATAACCGAACAGGCAAAATTTTCCACACACCTTACGAATATTTTCTAAGAGTTATTCTCTTGGAACTCTTGCAATCAGCTTTCTGCCCTTTATATACACAGTAATATTAAGCGATAAAGCACCAAAGTGACAGATTATTAAGAGAGAAAAGAAAGGAATGAAAATGTAATAGAAGAGTCATCGTCAGCTCTGTATATACAGCGCAAGTTAAAAGGTTGTCCCCCACCCCCCAAATATTGTATTTTTTATGTGCACAAGTTTAAACAAGCCCCCCCCCCAAAGTTTTAATCAGTCCTGAGATCTTTTGGTCGGTATACCTCAATATTTTCCTTCATTTTCTTGACAGCGTGGCGTTAAGGCTTGCTTAAAAAGATCAATTATTTGATCCCTTATAAATGAAGTTTCAAAGAAAGAGCTAACATTAAGTTTATGATTAAGCTTAAATAGAAACCAGGGAAAAATATTGAAACTCTGAATAAAACTTGTGGAGATTATTACACATCTAAAATAGTCGGTTATAATTGCATAAAGCGTTTTAAAGAAGGTAGAAAAAAGCTTAGGGAGAACCTAAGAAAGGAAAAAACCTTTCATTTCAACAAATGAGAAAAAAATGTGGCTCTGAGCAGAATCCTTTGGAACAAGATCAGCGAATTAAGATCAATGCAATTGCTAGCGAAGTTGAAAATCAGCGAATTGCTACTGAAGTTGAAAACATATCTCGGCATTTTTAATCATGAATGGAAGGAAATCTTGGTCTGAGCAATCTTGCAGCTCAGTTGGTTCCCAAAGGCGTTGCGAGAGGACCAGCTGGTTCGAAGTGCTGACTTTTCTTTATGTCTTTTAAAGAAGATTGGAGCGAATAAAGCTGATTTTGTAGACTGGATCGTCACCGAAGACGAAACTTGAATTTATCAATACGACTGAGAAAGCAAAATTCAATCCAATCAGAGAAGGTTAGCGAGTTGTCTCAGAAGGTTATGGCTACGGTTTTGTAGTAATCAGAAGGAGCAATACTGATTCATTTCTGGAAAGACAAAAAATAGTCACCGTGATGATGACGAAGGATTTTTGCCAAAGTTGAAAACTGTACTAGCCAGAAAACGGCTCTAGATGTTGCACCTAGGAATTGTGATCTATCACGAAAACGTCCCGGTTCATTAATCGAGGGGTGGGAGAGCTGTTTTATCTGAATTTCATCGTGACACACTTCTACTCCATCATTACATTCTCCATCTTATCCTTTCACGAATTTTTCTGTTTCCCAAACTATGGAGAACACTTAAAAGGAGTTTGATGTAGGTCTTGTGATGATTTTAAATACGAAGTTTTGACCTGGTGCAATGGAGAGGTCCTAGATTTCTAGGTGGAAACATCCTCCTCTAGAAATATTTAACGTTACAAAGAGAATATCTAAAAGAAATAATATTGGTATTTTCCTTAATATAGATTTGATTGGACTTTTTCAATAAACTTTTTTGACCTGCCCTGTGTTTGTATGCACTTTGAGATTGTGTGGTGAGGAGATATGAAAGGTTAATAAATCTGTTAATAAAAAAAGCTGATTTTTGTTAGCAACTCGCTCCAGTCGCCGCCCATTTTATGCAAACTTTTTACAGGGCTAACGACTTTTTGGCGTAATTATCTGTTCCACACCTGATACGAGACTCGGTTTTCCTCTTTGCTTCACATTCGCTTCCTCTTGCATATCCACATTATACAGCTAAATAATTTAATCTCGCCATCTACTTTTAACTTCCTCCTCACTCCCAAGTACCTTCCCAATCTTTACTTCATTTTTAGACAGCTATTATTATTTTAGCTTTTCAAGTTTCTCACTTCCAAAATAACTTCTTGATCCCATCCAGATACTCATTCTTTCTCTTTCCGGACGATCTATTTGCTGCCATCTCACTTTAATTAATCAGTTGCTTTACATCTCCTCTTTGCCTAGTTGTATGCATTCATACGAATCCCTCCGACATACTCATCTACCATACATTAGAAAGTGTCTGCAAGTGCGCTTCCTGCTTCCTCTGAACTGAAACTTCCATATCCTAATTACATGATTTAGCATTCTGCTTCCTCTTTCCAGTTCTCTTTCATCCATATTCCACACATAACGTTTGTACAAAATATGATCACTTACACTCGTTATACATTTGATTTATACCTATATTCACATTTACTTCATCTGCTCTGTTATCAAGTAAGTTCATAAACTCTTCTATCTCTCATGGTCCAACCTCCTTTCAATTCTAATTCTACCTTCCATTAACTAATACCCATTTCCAATTTTCTCCACTACCCGTCCCAACTCATTTTAGAATTTCTTTTCATCTTCACATCTATCATTGCAAGCCCCATATAATACATTAATTCACTATTTCCCCCTTCTAAATCTCAAGCTCACTCACAAAATTCTCAATATAACGCATTCTTACCGAACCATTTGATTGTACCTTTCTTCACTCAATAGCACATCCACTGCAAGTCATACTTGATCAGACTCCATTCACTCCATCCCTCACATAGACTTCATTCTTCTTCTTAAACTCTCAAAATGAAGGCATGTTGGATCTTTCTTTTGAACATATCTCCTTCTATTTTCTCTCATTACATGTACACTTTGCATTACATACACTCAATTCACACCTCGAAACAAATTACTCGAATGGGATCCATGGCGTTCCCGGATATTTTCGGCATGCGATGAGGACTTGTAGGAGAATCTAGAAGGTATCTTTTCCAACCGATTGCCCTTTATCTGGGATTAGTCGTCTCTTACGGCACACACTCGAAGAGAGTATGGGTGTTATTTTACCGCCGCAGACAGTTACTGGTATTCATTCAAATAACCAGCTGAGCAGTGGATAAAGAGTTAAATAATTAAACAGAACACTTCACTCTGATGTTCTTGGGGCAAAATTAGGAAGACAACCCTCCTCCATCGTTGTCTTTAGAAAGTGCAAGTATATAAATTGGTGAAATTAATAGTAAGGAAAATATGCAGATGATACAAGGCCTGAATAGCCAAAAAAGTATTTTTTTTGAGTCAGCAAACACATGAAGCAAATACAACACTCTTATACGGGCCTATGCCCCCAACGAAGGGTGTTCCATTGAATCTTTTCCTAAATGAACCATAAATATGATCATAGTTGCTTATTCTTGGTCTTAAGGAGACTGTATCATAGGAAGCGAATGCCCAACCTTGTGAGAGCGAAATAACTTCTCCGTCTGTAAGAGAGATAGCAATCCCTTGTTATCTCTAGTAGCATAGTACTATCCCTAGTTAATTCCTACAAATCTAACTCCGCGCACACTTCGAGGATTTGAGTTCCCCCCCCCCCCACTTGTTAAAGTATACACGTAAGCGGAGAATTGGGAATATGTCGGGCTAGGAATCATTCGTTGGTTTTTCATTCTAAATATATTTACACTCTCATTTTCCTCAACTTTATTCATTCTGACTCTTATCCCTGTTCTATTTTTCCTGTTGTGCTGCATAAGCCAATCTGTTATGATGCTAAATGTCCCTCGAGGGGCATAAACCAAATGGCCTTTTTTTTAAAATTCCATCAAAGGCCAATTATAACAACTCATAGATTTTGCAAGTAACGTTGTCGATGAGGTTAGCTATGTGGCCGAGAGTTCGGGAAGAAATATGTAAATCTCTCAATCTATATCTATATACATATGATATAGACACATAAAAAAACATACATATTTTCTCCACAAATGGAAGTACCTCTACTGACGTGATTACGGTTCATCTCCACCATGTTAATGCGTGTGGAACTGGCCAATATATTATTATTATTAATAATAATAATATTATATAATAATAATTAACAAAGCAGTCGCCATTCTAGGTCAAATTATGATCATATTGGATATTTTACCTGGTGTTTGTGAGTTCCTTATGTACAAAGAGGTTACTTTTCCTCCTCTGGTGGTCTGGTTGCTGCTCACCTAAAAGAGAAACATGTACATTAGTCTTTATATTGGATCTAATTTGTACTCTTAAGTAACAACAGGAGGAAAACTGAAGTGATTAACGAGAGTAGTTTTATCCCGCGGAGAAAATATGAGGTTGAAATGGGGGTGAAATGTTGATAAAAAGAAATATTAACAAAGGTGAAAGAGGTGAAAGATGACCAAGAATGACGCAACAAGTCACGCCAACTCTAATGGACGAGATGGTGTATCGTAAACTCTCACGACAAGTTCGCACACAAAAGCATCGGTACTCATAAATACGAACGTGTATACTATTTTAAAGTGTATAAATGAAAGTTTAATTCGATTGGATTAATCATGAATATTTAGGTGGGAATATTTGCACATGCTTGTTCATTTTTAATTTCACTCTCGTATTTTACCTTCACAAGAGTGTGGATTATTCAGACACTACACCTGCTCTCATTCTTTTCCTTTGTTTTGGTTTAAAAGTGCTAGACAAAACATGTTGAGTAGCAACAATTGTGTAATTAGACCTAATCAAATTTGTCTGGTAGATAAAGTATGCAGAGTACCACCGATTTATGCTATCTTCCTTAGATTATTCGTTTATTTACCTTGCAAACATTTTCACCTTACTTAACTTCATCACTTTTAGAAAACATTTTTTTCAACAATACACGATTGGAAAACTGGTTAATAATAGCATTACCTACTTTCTAAGTCTATGTATAGTCCGAATTCACCCTTTAAGTCGCTTACATTCTACTAATAATAATTACACACAAACCATAAACTAATATATTTATAGCTAAAAAGATATAACAATGCTCTCAAAGCGACAACGCAAATCATTCAATACATTAAAAACAAAGTTGTATCTAATAAAGTGGGGATAGTTTTGGTGGTATGATAGTATCCAGTCTCTTCTTCTAAGATGCCTTTAGTTCTCAATACTGCTCTTAATATAGAATGCGATAGAGCAACGAAGTATTCAATACATTAAAAACAAAGTTGTATCTAATAACGTCTGGAATAGTCTTTGTTATTATGAGAGTGTCCAGTCTGTTCTTCTAGGAGGCTGTTAGTTCTAAATATAAAAATGTTCTCAAATCGACAAAGCAAAGAAGTATTTAATACCTTAAATATAAAGTAGTATTTAATACTGTGTGAAATAGTCTTTGTTGGTATGAGAGCCTCTTCTAAGAAGCCGTTAGTTCTAAATACTACTCTGAATTTATCTTGGACCATTCTTCCTGGCAGATCTGTTTAGATCGTTCACATTACTGAGTTGACGAGGAACCACGGTTCTTAATTCTAGCCACATTTCTCTTTATCGAGTTGAGGTCGGGGAGTGGCTCAGCTAATTTAACCTTTTGATTTGATTATTTTGAAATTATATTTTTTATTCTACTTCATCTTAAGGTCCTTGACTAACGGGCTGATTTTTTTAGCTGATCTATTAAGGTACATGTCTCCTCTCTCCATCCTTCCTTCGATAATATCAAGTCATCCTGTGGGAAGGGAAATACTCCAATACCATTAATATATCGCCGTCAACATGTTTCACGATAAGGACGATATTCTTTATTTTGTATACTTCGTTATTCTTCTTTCAAACGATAAGATTTGAGGCCAAATCACTCGAGCTTGGTATCTCAAGACCAAAGAACAACAGTTCGATTGCTATCTAGTTCACATAAATACTTCTCAAAACTTGAAATGTGTTTAGGATGAAAGCTATTTTAATATCAACCCTTCGCTCGCTCTACAAGATCCCAAAACTGGATGGCAAAGTGCGTTACTAGTAGTCCGAGGTGTGGAGTAGTCGCCCTTGCAGCTTTGAAATCTTGTGCCAAATCTTTATGTGTAGTTCTTAGCTGTTTTACCCCCTTCTTGCACTTTTGTTGACAGTACAGCTGGAATTTTTCGAGGCGCATCAGATCAAGGAATGTTCACTGTTCCTTCTATTTTTAAATTATAGAAGCGACGGTGAATGGACGATGATATAGATTTAAGCCGTTAGCTCTCTAATATTTGTTTTTAATTTACAAATTAACAATCGCATCCGGACACCTGTAGACAGTTCTTTTGTCTTTGGCATTGTCTGTCTACCATTTGCAAAGATGGGCAACAACATACTAACCCATTAATCAATTGCTCCAACACGTTAACTATTATTTAGTTCTTTTTATGGTTTCAGAAATCATTTAAATGAACTACATTTGGCAAATAGGAACCGCAATTCTTTATTTGGAGTAACTAAGACACTTTTAGAATGGGGAGCGAATACTTTTTTTGCCGTCATAATACGATAATTGCCAGTTATCAATATAAATTTTTAATATTTATTACTATAGATAGGAAAACAAACTTTAGGTGATTTTTTTCAGAAAATACTTGCAAAAAAAGTATGAAAATGTTGCAATAAACTATTTTCTAAGCATGTAATTTATGCTTACCTAAAAATTAAAATTTTGGCGCATTTTTTCCCACGTTTAAAGTCAAGCTCGTAGGAACAAAAAAACTCACCTTAACTTATAACTCATAAAAGAAGATAAAAGTCAGTTAAAATTAATGTTAATTGCTGCCTAGTACACCAAAATGTCGCGAAAAATGATTAGAAAATAGTTTGTGAGGCCATTTCGAAAGGAACGTGCAACTGCTCATTAAACTTAGTTATTAAAATTAAGTTAACTGGAATCAGTTGGCTTTTATGGTCTTTATTGCCACTTGTTTCTTTAGGTGTTGCCATTTTTTTCAAGAAAGATAATTTTCTTTGGATTATTTTCATTAGGTTGAATAGTACTACATTAGCTTATGCTAATATTAACTACCCCAAATCATCCGACTTGAAGAAAAGACAACGTGAAAACCATCTGGGTTTTTTTTTATATAATTTTGCTAAATGGAAACTTGACAACCATCAGGTATTTCAAGTGAGATAAAAATTAGTTCATTAGCTGATGCTGATTTAGCTTAGTAGTTCCAACTTGCTCGTCTTTACCATCTATGAGTAACACTAATTTTTTGTTTTAGTTCAACCGTCTCAGCGGATAAATAAGCTAATAGGATTTTTTTCCCTTAATATTTTCTCGTTAATATGTTAAATTCTTTCATACTCAATAATTAATATTACAACATTAAAAATAGTTATAATTTTTCTGAACTTCCGGTGGAGCATTCATTTTTCTAGAGCTTATAATAGGGCCTAGGTGGAAAGAGACTGAGAAACACTAGATTAGACTATAGTCAATTATTCTACAAAATCTAAATAACCCCAACCTCACCTAAGCTAATTAAGATGTAAAATACAAACACCTGAGCCTCACAATAGACGAGAGCTACATGAAAGTCATCGGATCCCTCAATTGATTCCCTGAGCAGAATTTGGATTTTAGGGGGCTTAAATGCTCCTTGACGGATCTAGAATCACGTCAATTTGGTTCATGTGATGCCCTGCTCAGATATTCCTGCGGGGTGTGAGGGAGCACTTAATTGGGGCACGGCGCATGACCGAGCCCTAATTGGGATCATCGTGCCCCGTCGACAATTTCTGAGACTGAATCCTCTATCTAAATGTTCTTACGAGTATTTCGGAAGGGGGGGGGATTTTAATTAATGATGGAAATTGTGTAATCCAACCGAGCATGTTTACGCTGTGAGAGAAGAAGGATAAAGAACAGTAAAATAAAAATTAGGAACCATAATTTGTGTTGGTTTGATAAAAATCACCTGCCAGTGGTATCAACCACTGTGTAGAGATTAAGTAAGGGTGGGAGAATTGCGCACCCTCTCGTTTTCCGAGAGCGCCGAGTAGTCTCCCACTTAGGCTACTTGAGTTATGTACCGTCCACAAATTTTAACTTTGTCTAACGTCTCAAAGAGATTTATGCAAAAATGCCCATGTTGGTTTTCGTTTTTTATAATTAAATAATCATAACAATAATAATGATAAATTTCTAATTATCAAGAAATAAAAGAGTGTCAAATTCCTTAACCTATTTTCATGTCTTACAATCAGTAGCAACAACCCACACCTATTCGGTTCTCAGAGCACCAAGTAGTCTCCCTTCTGTCTATTCGAGCTCCGCGCCTTCCTCACATTAACAGCGTTTTTAATTTTACATATTTACATTATTTATTTTTCAAATTACCTGTTAGAGAGATTCCCCCATTGGTTTGTGGCTTAAAAAATGATAAATACTACAAGTTATGCCAAACAAACACAACACATGAGTGAAAAAAATTACCAATAAACCAAACGGGAAAGAGAAAAAAAATCTGATTCCAAGCACTTTCGTCTTTATTGTCACAAAAAACTTCGGGTTTAAGTACAGAGGCATTGGGAAGTGGTTATAACAGTGAGGAGGTGGACATATTTTAGAGTGTGGTTGATCAAATTTCATCGAAAACATCACTATAAGCCCACATTGGATCCAATAACTATGCATAAATTCTATGCCCAAAGCAAAAACACATTTATCTAATGTTCCTCTTCTCCGCCCCGATGACTCAGTACTCATTCCGCGAAGAGGGTTTTGACAATAAAGACGAAAGTGCTCGGAATCAGATTTTACCTTTTGCCTTTTAGGGTCTTTGTGCCATTACAAACTATGAGCCCCAACAAGGTAACATTATATTTAGCAAAAATAATAATAATGAGGATTTTGCGAGTGGATCTTCAAAACCATGGGATCCTAAATATCGCCGGAAGGTACTCCCGGAGGGATATGAACATATGACAGCAGGCAGGGCATTCCACATTCTAAAAGCAAATGTCGAGAAAGCTCGATGACCCATGTAACACAGACAACTACGGAAAACAATGTGTAAGGGAAGGATCCAGAATCTAGGGTATCAGGGCAACGTGAGGCCCAATGGGGGAGTATCCTGACAACTCTTTATCCTGGTGGGTATTTTCAAAATATAAGGCCTCTTTCAGTTATTACTGAAGGGGACTTTGAGGGGTGGCCAAAGGCCCCAAAAAATGTCCCGCTGGAAAGAAAAGAAATAATTTCAAGTAGTTGCGAATTTTATTATTTATTTTCGAAGTACATTTCGAAAGGCAAAAATGTCCCGCTGGAAAGAAAATAATTAATTTCAAGTAGTTGCGAATTTTAATATTTATTTTCAACTACATTTCGAAAGGCAGAAATGTCCCGCTGGAAAAAAAAAATTCAAGTAGTTGCGAATTTTATTATTTATTTTCGAAGTAGATTTCGAAAGGCAAAAATGTCCCGCTGGAAGAAAAAAATTAATTTCAAGTTGTTTTGAATTTTATGGTTTATTTTCCAAGTACATTTCGAAAGGTAAAAATGGCCCGCTGGAAAGAGAAAAATTAATTTCAAGTTGTTTTGAATTTTATTGTTTATTTTCCAAGTACATTTCGAAAGGCAAAAATGTCCCGCTGGAAAGAAAAGAAGTAATTTCGAGTAGTTGTGAATTTTAATATTTATTTTCGAAGTACATTTCGAAAGGCAAAAATGTCCCGCTGGAAAGAAAAGAACTAATATCAAGTAGTTGCGAATTTTAATATTTATTTTCGAAGTACATTTCGAAAGGCAAAAATGTCCCGCTGGAAAGAAAAGAACTAATTTCAACTAGTTGCGAATTTTAATATTGATTTTCAAAGTACATTTCGAAAGGCAAAAATGTCCCCCTGGAAAGAAAAAAATTAATTTCAAGTAGTTTCAAATTTTATTTATTTTCGAAGACATTTCGAAGGCAAAAATGTCCCGCTGGAACGAAAAAAACTAATTCTAAGTAGATGCGAATTTTAATATTTATTTTCGAAGTAAATTTCGAAAAGAAAGTATGGAATGAACGGAATAAAAGAAAGTGTTTGCAATTCTGGTTTACTGATTTTAAGATGAATTGTCTTTTTCGTCTGCTATTGATTAAATTGTTTCTATTCAATAGATAAGCAAATACATAGGCAAAAATTCTTAAAAATATTTTTATACATATAATAAAAATAGGAATTATGTAAACAATAGATCGAATTTTGTGATAAACCTAGAATATAATCTTCAAATCAAGTCATTTTTTTTCAGAAAATATTAGATCGTCCGGAAATTTCTAAGCGTTTCTGAAGGATGGAAAGAAATTAAATTTCTTCCTATTATAATATATTTTATTTATCAAAGTACACTCCATTTTTGTTATGACTTCAGTCCCTCAATTTTCCAGCTTCATAATTTCATCCACGTAGAAGTGGAGTGTCTAGGAAGGAAAGAAGTTACTCAGGTGGGTTTGGACAACATCAAACCAATAAACGATTTTCTGCTCAAGGAATTTTGCAGGGACCTAAACAAATGAAAGTCAGATGCTCCAGTGGTGGGAGAGTACGGTTGGGTCGGTAAAAGATCCCACCTAAGCGCATGTAGAGCTCTTGCTAGCCGAGTGGACACGGCGTTGGTCTGCCAACGTCGCGGTACCGGGTTCGATCCCGGCATGAGCAAACAAACGTAGAAATCTGGCTATCAATGGGTGGACGCGCTGTGCTCACTCACCCCTGTATTCGGGTGGGTAGATCTTACACTTCTCATCACATACATAGCGAATTACAACTGCTTTCTTTCCTCCCCAATCTTTGAAGCACAACACACACACACACACGCTATGCTGAAAGGAAATTAACCGGTCGGGATCCGCCTAGATAAAGGCTGATTGATGAACCTCCACCACCACTACTACCCAAGCTTATGTAACTCTGGGCGGGTAACCAAAGACATATGAGGTTTAGTTAGAACTCAACACTTTTCCTGTTGGCTAGATCTAGCCTCATCTCGTGAATTTTTGTATTCATTTTATTCATCTGGTAGCAATATGCATCAGAATTGATGGAGTAATTGTATGGGAGTAGGTAATAAATAATGCATTTGAAATCCCACCAGATAAATAGTCTCAAATATATTTTTTTTCTCTGACAATATTTTTGATCTCATTCAGACTTGAATCAGAAGAAGGTCGTTGTCAAAGATTCTGAAACACGATGATTACCTGAATCAAAAGAAGGTCGTTGTCAAAGATTCTGAAACGCGATAATTACCTGAATCAGAAAAAGTCGTTGTCAAAGATTCTGAAACACGATGATTACTGAATCAGAAGAAGGTTGTTGTCAAAGACTCTGAAACACGATGATTACCTGAATCAAAATGGTCGTTGTCAAAGATTCTGAAACACGATGATTCCCTGAATCCGAAGAAGGTCGTTGTCAAAGATTCTGAAACACGATTATTACCGAGCTTCTCAATGTTCATGAAACATCATCGCCATTAACCGTTTTCCCACAGAGTTAGCTGATTCGCTTTAACGCCACTAAACCTAGACCTCTCCACCTCTCTTACCCCTAGGTAAGCACACCAATGTTTCGGATCTAATTTCTTTTTGTGCAATAAAAAATCCTACACGAGATCTTGTAAACCAAACATACAGATACTTTACTCACGTACACAAGAGAACGCAGCGAAAAGAAAACGGGATGTTAGAATATTTTCTATTCTTTTCAAATCGGAACTTGATATGGAAATCTGAAAAAAATTAGCTGCCAGCTAATTATCACTTTTTTAGATATACTCGCATTTCCTTCATAATCCATCCACCCCCACAATCATAGCTTGATGATTTACTGTGTCATTTTAATTCATTTTTATATCCAAATAGAATATTTCACCAAATAAACCAAGAGTATTAATTTGAAGGCATGAGTGGACCGTTATTCATTTTCACGCTTATTAGTAGCATATGATTTAGTAACGCTTTCAACTATAAATGATTCATATTTTAGCTTAAGACCAGCAACTTTCATTTACTAGAGCTAAACTTAGAGATTAAGCCCGTTTTAAAGTGAACTAGTGATTGCGGTTTAGTGAGTAGCATTCCTCTGGAACACCTATTTTTGCTCACTCGTATATTTTCTTTTACTACATGGAAGAAATGGGAGACAACTGGAAGAGCAGAAGCTATACAGAAAATCAAATCTCTCACCCAAAGGGGATAAAGAAGCTTTCTGGGTATCTGGCACATCAGGAATCTAACTCATATAAAATCGTATCAGCCATAGTAAAATATTTCGCCTGACGCTCTTTCCTAGCTTAGCTTCAGGAAACTGTCCAGCTCTCCTATTTCATAAGCTCTGTAATGAGTCTCCTTTGCTAGTTATTCGGTCGATGAATCTTACACTCATTTTCCTTTATTTCAATTTGACCACTTTTCTCACGAGCTTCTTTTCCGATTTTTTTTTTAATATTAAAAAATGACTACAAAGTAGCTGAAATTTGAGTTTTCAAATTTCATGGATATATAATTGCGTGATTTGATCCTAAATAATAAACAAAGACTGTAAATCCATGGTTTGATTAATGTTATTAAGGAATTTTTTAATAAATATTTAGAGAATCTAAATATCATGTTATCTCTTAAGTTTTTCTATTTATAAAAACACCTCAAATTTTGTAATTAGTATTATTATTAAGGAGCAAAAACCAACGAGGACCTCTATACCAGAGAGCTTCTAACGATAGATCTGTGGCTCGACGCATTGTAAAAGAATGCAGGTGTTAAGCTTCGTTTGAACGGAGCTTTCTAAGCTGCCTGATGGCACGAGTTGTCTCGGCCACGCGGATCTATTGATTTTCAATATGAGCTAGTTCATGGTTTCATATTTCCTAGTGTCTCACATATTCCCTTCGTCCTATCAATTTTCCAAGCACACATATTTCGTTCCTTAAGTTCTTACCTTCTTTGCTAGAAAGCTTAAGAACGATGGCCAAAATCTGTCTCGTTTAGTTTTTCACCCATCTTCCAAAACGTTTATTCTAGTAATTTTGTTTTGTCCATTTCCATTTCAGAACTTTTATTCTCTATATTATATCCGTTTCCCCTTTTTGTGTTCTTATCCAACCGTTCCTTTTCTAGCCTCCGATTGCTATTTCTAACATGTATCACGTTAGGTTCAGTCAAGTTCTCTTGTTTCTGAATGTTTTTTTTATATATACGTTAGTTTCTGTGTTCTGTATGATAGAGCCAATAAAATATATTGTCTAAATACTTAGGCTTTAAACCTGGAGGCAAGGTTATTGTTTCCCAAACTAATTTTTCCATGCCAATTACATTCTCCATCTTACTATCAGCAATCACAAATTTCCATAAGTACCGGTATTCTTTTAGTCTGAAATTAGATATTTCACTTTAATTTTCTATCTTTTGCAAAACTACTGTTCGTTTTTTGTAGATTTTAAAGTGCTCACATTTAGTCCAGATTTAAGAATAGTTTGCGATAATTTTGTTACCATTGACTACAAACTTCTTGATATGAGGCAAATAATAAACGACATTTAATTAAGATGGCTAAAAAAAAATCCCCGTACTTTCTGTTTTTATTTTATTCCAAGTCCATACTCATTTAAATCTACTACTGTAAACAGTGTATGGCATATGGAAACTGTGTGTGGTGGCGCACTTTTTGTTTGGTACTTTCCTCCTAAAAAGAGCAGCCTTGATGTCTATGCTGTGTGACTATATGTAGGAAAGTATGTCAATTATGCCCTTATTTACTTTCTGTTTCTGTATTTCTTCTATTAATGAATCAATAATGAACGGATATTAAGCTTGTTTTATAGTTTCTGATTGTTTCATAGAGAAGCTTTTCGTAATTTTTAGTTTGCTGCAATTTATGCCGAACAGCCACGGCTGCAGGTGACGGTCAATTACTTCAGAATTACGCTTTGACGTGGTAATTGCGCTCAAGCATTTGTCTTATTTACTTGGCTATATGGAATTTTAAGTATTTTATTTGTTGTATTAAAGAAACTGATCGATTCGTAGGTATTAAATTCTTTCCTGTCCTTTTTATTGAAAATAAGTACAACTAAATGGTTGCTCTTACCATAACAACTACATCTTTTAACCTTTTATTTATCATCAATATGGCAAGTGCATGTTGGCACCGATTTTTTATAAGATTTATTGTTAAGCCATCTAGGAGTGGGTTGCCTTTTTCCATTTTTTAAATAAGGGCCAAAAAATCTATTAATTGAATTGTAGGGTCTCTTCATTATTACTTATAGTTAAATATATATATGGTGCTGATGTTCATTTTATTTTAAAGTTACTGATAGAATAATTGAACTTTTTTGATAGCTCAAATTCTGATTTTATTCCTGGTTTGCTTTTAGCCAACTATTAAGTGTTATTTCAACTTTTTTAATGTTATGCTGGTTTATGTGGTATATTTTTATTAGTCTTGTAGCATATGATAAATAATATTTCCAAAGTTATTTTCTTTGTAAGTTTCTTCATATATATATATATATATATATATATATATATATATATATATATATATATATATATATATATATACAAGAGAAAGAGAAAATTGGAGAGAGAGAAAGAGAGATATTAGGGTGGTTCTTATTTGTATCTTAATTTTTGGGAGGTGGGGGAAAATATCAACCTCTCACCTTCTCATTTATTTCTTTATTGGTAGTAATTAATATATGCAAAATATCAGCCTGATATATTATCATTTAGGGTGTGCTCAATGCAGCAGTGTTTTTTTTTATGCTTTACCGTGGGGGGTGAAAAAAAGCTGCCTGCGAGTTTTGGCCATGCTGTTATCTGTGTAAAATAGGCTATATTTGGGGACGTCCCGCATCATCAGAGGATCACAGTTGCTTTTAAATACATTGGAAATTTCAGCCGTGCTGTATGTCCGCGGGTTTTGGACAGTTTTTTCAAATATTTGGCAACCTTGAGCTCCAGAGACGCGATTTGAAAGTTATAAGGTAAAGGCTTTTACAAAGCATATTACTCATACAGTTTTGAAAAAATATTTTATTTATGATTCTACTGCAGATGGTCAATTTGGCACATTAGGGCAACATTTTATAGCACTTAGTCATAAGAAATATTTCACTATATCCAACTAGAGCTCTAATGCTTAGACACAGTTAATTAGCCTGTTGGGCAATTACTGTAGTGGATGGGTAGTTTCTGTTGTGAAGTATGTATATCTTCAGGAGGGTCATGTTTATTCAGTCTGTAACTTTTGGTATCAAAAAATTAATGTTTTATGGATTTATGATATAGAAAATATTTGACATAGCTCACATTTGCTCACAATGTCCTCCTAGATATAACCAGAAACATTTTTAATTCTTTCCAAAGCTGTATCACACAAGCAATTTTGACAAAGTATGCTGTTTTAATAGACTTTTTAATTATGAGAGGTTAAATGTCAAATTTTGCGAGGTGAGAGTGGATCAAAATAGGTGGTCTCTCTCATGTTAAATCATAAACACTTGTCGTTTTCAGATATAAGATGACTACTTTGCGGAAACAGGACAACGTATATTTGCTGGGAAAGAAGGAGTGTCAGGCTGCAAGCTTCCATCCATAGGCGGCGTACTCTGAGTATATTTGCATCGCATAGGCGAAAAAGGAATGTTGAAGCATGAAGCAGCAGTGCAGACTATGAAGGAAGCCGAAAGCTTTTGGGGAAAGGCTTGCATTCTCATTCGACCTTTTCACCATTATGTGAAGAAGCTCGAAGGCCTTGGGTCAGAATGGGAAGCCTTGAAGAAGAATGAGGGGCGAAGGAGTGAAACACAGGAGAAGAACCAAGATGAACTAAAGATGATAAAGATGACAGAGGATAAAGCATTTCTGAAGGCACAACGGAAGATGGTGAGGCTATGAAGCATGGAAGGAGTTGACACTAAACTGGCAAAAAAGGAAAAAGAGAAATCAAAACAAGAAGAGAGGAACGAACGGATGATTGCAAACAGCAGGGCAAAGCTTGTGTGTATGAGAGAAGTGTCACCCTGGATGCCGCTTCCTGTAGCTCCTCAGGCGGAGAAAGTGAGACAGAAGGAGCCACTGAGGAAGCGGAGCCAGCAGCGGAGAAGCGTATATTAGGAAAGAAGAGCATTCTGAGTCCATATTTCCTTCCATCCCTGAATCGAACCAAGACCAGTGATCGTCACGCGGTACACACTCTCTCTGCTGTGCTCCATACTTCTGGTCAACTGCTTGACAAGTTCAAAGTCAGCCGATCTTCAATCCTCCGTGCTCGTCACAACACCGTAAGGATCGCTCTGCAAATCTCAAGCAGAGGTTTTCTTGCGAACACAGCCCTTAACACTTCACTGGGACGAAAAACTGATGGCTGAAATAACAGAAGACGAGAAAGCGGACAGGATTCCCACTCTTTGTATGGAAAAGGCGTTGGACTGTTGCTTTGCCTACCCTAGTTGCCAGCTTGAACTGGTGAAGCAATGGCAGAAGCAATATCTGAAGTGGTAACAGATTGGGGTTTGGAGAACTGGATTCGTTCAATTTGCTTCGACACAACTTCGAGCAACACAAGCAGAGTGAATGGCGCCATCATTTTGTTTCAGTAGATGATGGGGAAGAACCTGCTGCACTTGGCATATCGCCATCATATTCACGAGGTACTGTTGGAAGAGGTTTTGCTCCTTACCATCTGCTCATCATCCAGTTCAGACATTGTTATCTTCTAGAGATTTAAGAGTCACTGGCTTCAAATGTCCTTGGATACATGCCAGGAATCAATGAAGGCTGATGTTGCCAGTGCTTTGACGAATATGACAGGCAAAATCATTGAGTTCTGCTCACGACAAATGGAGGAAGTTCATCCTAGGGAGGATTATTGGGACCTGTTGGAACTGACCAAAATTTTCCTTCGGGGAATTTCAACTAGAGGAGTTAAATTTGCCAAACCAGGGGAAATACATCGCGTCCGCTTATGGCCTGATTAATTTATGCACTGAAGATTTTTGTCTTCCGAGATGTATTCAGTCTAACCGCCCGCGAACTGAAAGACATGAGGGAACTATGTGTCTTTGGAGTTAAGTACTATGTGAAATCTTCGTTCTGCTGCTGTCTCCCAACAGCTTCTCCAAAAAGCGACCTGGAACTCCTAAAGTCGTTGGCTGCTGCTAACGACAGAGCTGCAAATGGTGCCCTCAAAATGCTGTCCAACCACCTTTGGTACTGGAGTGAAGAGCTGGTGGCACTGGTCTTCTTTGATACAGCTGTCACTGCGGCTGAGAAGAAGGCGATGGTCGCTGCCATGGACAACGGAGGAGACCAGAAGCCACTGAAGAGGGTGACTGTGGATCTGCTAACAAATGGAATGAAGAATTTGAGCGATTTTATCTCAAAGAAAACTCGGAAGTTCTTTGATATTCTAGATCTCAGTCAGGAGTTTTTAACTGAAGATCCCAGTATCTGGGCCCACAACAGAACATACATCGCCGCAGAGGAGATTGCGAAGAGCCTGAAGGTGACTAATGACGCGGCAGAGAGAGGCATAGAGCTTATCGAGAAGTATAATGGACTCCTGTCTAAGACTGAAGAACAGAGACAGTTCATTATGCAAGTTATCAGAGAGCACTGAAAGCTGTTTCCGAACAGCCGCAAGAGTACTGTTGTTGAAGGACTCGTAGGACTGTAATGAAGATCTGCCACATCGGATTTTATTTTGTTGTTACAATTTCCCATTTGAACGCCAGTGTCCTAATTTTGTTTTAATTAGTATTATAACTGTTTAGAATATTCTATGTTCTGCTATTAACCAGTGTCTACTGTCTAGTATTGTAACTTGTGAAATGTAATATTGATAATGTTGTGAGTTTAAGTTATCAATAATCAGCACTGTATTTCATCGCATTATGGCAGTTAGGAACAAAATTTATTTTCATTGAGAACACCCTAAGAGTAATCCAATCTCAATAAAATTTGGCATACTTCGTTTTTTCATGAAATGGAATAGATTAAAGGGGTGAAAGGTAAAGATTTCGAAAGTCAAAAAATAAGAATCACCATAATAGATATATGAAACTTAAAAAAGAAGATAACTTCGGAAATATCATTAAACATATGCTACCATGGTGGTTAGCGTGCTGCATTTTAAAACAAAAGGCCCCGGGTTCGATTCTTTACGTCCCCCGCAAAAAAAAATTGTGAAAAAATAAATAAATTAACTGTTGACTAATTTCGCTGACAACCCCTAGCTGCAAACTTCTGTTGGGTCAGCTTCTGGCCAAAAACCTCTCACGATGAAACAAATCCAGAATGATGATAAAGTGCTTTTCTCAGCAGTGGAAGGCAAAAGTCTGATATGATAAATGCTTATATAGCAGATTTTCTCTTTTTACGATTTCGTTTTTAACCTTTTCGTATTCACTTTTTCTTTTTGCCTTATTTATCCTGCTTTTTCACAATTCAGTGGTTATGACTCTGATAGTAGTTGTTCCTAGGTTTCTAGAAGGAAAATATAATTTTGTTTCAATTTATCATTGATATCAGCTAAAGATATCAGCTTCCGCGCTTGATCTGATGCGAATAATTATTGAATTCGACGGGGAATAATCAGTGCATGGCAGGAAAAGAAAGCTGGAGGAAAGAGTTGACGCTTTCTAGAGTGAAATCTACCGAGGAAAAACTGATCTAGATAACACTCTAGATAGGACCTCTACCGAGAGAAAGGAGTCCAAGTTCGCCACTTAGAGCCCACACCAAAAGAAAACAGTCCTAGATCACCCCATGGTAGGCCGGGACCAAAGGAAAATAGTCCAAGATCGTCATATAAATAAGACTCCCGTCAAGGGAGTTAATACTTCTAGATCACATCCTAGAATAGGATCCTCACCAAGATCAAAATAGTCCTAGATTGCCACCTAGATCCTCGACGCCAGAGCGTTGCTTCCTTTTTTTTATTTGGTTTCGTTTCTTTTGTTTTTATTTGTTATTTGCTTTTATTGTTTATTTTTGCTTTTTTTGTTTGTTTTTCTTTGTTTGGTGTTTGTTTTTATCGAAATTTTAAAGTTGCTTAGTACCAGGCTAATTTTGAATTATAGCGACTCAGGCCCTTGGTAGTTGGCGCTAGACGGACGCTATCGAATTAAAAAAAGCCACAGAGATAAGCCCCCCCTTCCCCACCCCAACCAAGGTAAAATAATTATCGATCGCCACCTAGATAAACCCCGACCGAGGGAAGACAGCTCTAGATCTCCACCTAGAAGAGAAACTCCAAATAAAATTTTATGGGGGTTCCAGTTCGTACTTTCGGGTCTCTTTTATGCGAACTTGTTACCGGATGTCTATGCCCTACTAGCCCCAGGATTAAGAATTGAGCTTTACGCTGCATTATTTTTCAAAGTTTTTTATTATTTTTTGTTCCTTTATTTCACTTTTTCATTTCTATCTTTTCGTTCCCTCAACCTCGCCACAGAGTGAAAATGCCCTCGTCGGTTGTACCTATTTAGTTTCTTTTCTCAATAATTATATTTGAAATTTCCTTACGCAAATGCCCTCGTTGATTTCGCAATTTATTTCGATAAGGAAAAGAATCGGCTCAGATCGCCCCTTGCCGTAACTACATAATCAGATATAGCCAAACATTAATAACTAAGGGTATTTGGGGCATAGTTTTTCCGCACATTTTATTCTCTTTCCAGACCTATACCAAAGTGGAGAATTACAGCTTACCGTGGAATCCGAACCACAATTTACAATTAAAATTATCGACGCAATCCGCAATAGTGCCAAACTTAAATAATGACCGAAAATATAAAAATAGTCCTATATGAAGTGAATTTGTTGGGAGACGAACACCATTAAAAATCAAAGACGTTAAAAAAATTGACAGAATTAATGCATAAGGTGAGATTGTGGTCAAATGTTCAATAATTAATTTTCAATATTTTGTCCAATTCTGAAATGAAACGCGGGCCTCAATATGCCCACATCTATACTAAATGATCCGAAGGGCTCGAATACGAACCCGAAACAAATACTAAAATTCCACTCGGGGGGTTAAGGCAAGGGGGAGGGGGAATCTGAGCAGATTTTTTCCTTATCAAAATAAATTGCGAAATCAACGAGGGCATTTGCGTAAGGAAATTTCAAATATAATTATTGAGAAAAGAAACTAAATAGGTACAACAGACGAGGGCATTTTCACTCTGTGGCGAGATTGAGGGAACGAACAGATATAAATGAAAAAGTGAAATAAAGGAACAGAAAATAATAAAAAAAACTTTGAAAAATAATGCATTGTAAAGCTCAAAAGCAAACAAATGCACAAAATTAATTGAAATTAACTTACGAGTATATGTATTCGAAATTTGCATATAACTGTTTAAGTGCGGCTCGAAACCTTTACATAAGCTTCAATGTCGCCCGCTGCCTAAAATTATCGCCCAGTCCTGATCGAATGGAATTTACTCCGACGAACTCTCGACAAATTCAGCATCGGAAGCAAAGATGGATCGTTCACACTATTAAATCATTTATGTTCTTTTTACTCTCCAGCTCTATCCTCTCTGCCCCTCTTCCTTATCTTCCCTAAGGGCCAGCGTGCCCTCAAGGGCAAGCACCGGTTTTCCTTCTTGGTTCGAGGCCATCTGGTCTTCCAGCATCAGCGGGATCGGAGTTGCGAGGCGGGCCGTAGCCGCTACACGGAATCGTCATTAACGGGTCACTATCGATAGTTTTATCGTTTCATGAACTCATTAAGGAGGATCCTGAATCACTCCATCCGCTTCCTTCCCCCCTCCTAAACACACATAGCGATACACACACAAAAACCAGTCATATAGAGATACACACACATCTGGTTTCAACTTGTGCTAGTGAAGCCTGATTGGTCAGTAAGTTGGACACCACATTTTGATGCTGTGTTTCGAGAGAGATATTTAAATAGCCTTTCTGGCGACTACTTACTAGGGCAAAAGACGAGAGAAAGAGAGAGAGAGAGTGAGAGGGGGGGGGGAGAGGCTGTCAGGTATATATATGCATAAAAAGGACAAAGTGAATGAAAAATTCAGTAAACAAATGTGGGTAAGATGCATATAATTTTGTTTATAAATTTTAATTAGCTAACTCTTTTTGAAAAATGAAAATGTGTGACTGGATATCTATAGATGCCCTTCCCCCTCGAAATTGTGTGACTGAAGATCGATAGATGCCCTACCCCCACTGAAAAGTATTAACCTCAAAACCAATACCAAAGGCGAAACTATGCATTTCTCTCTTGCTTTCTTTCTTTTCTGTGTGTATGCGTTTGTCGCTATCCGTCTCAGCGTCACATGAAGTGGATATGAGTGTCTCACCCCCCCCCCCCGGCCTAATTGGAATACTAGTACTCCATCCATCGGCAGGGTTCAGGAAAGACGAGAGAGTGGATATGTTATGTTGTAAAAACAAGAATGGAAATGAGAGCGGTGTTGTGCTTAGCTATGGGCATAAATATGCTTGTGAAACTACTTAACCGGTAGGTATGAGCAGCAGCGTGTCCATCCAAAGAGCGGCCAGCTCATGCCACCGCTGTCAATTTTGTTGCCAGCGCTGGCTGGAATTCAACCCCCTGCCTCAACGTCAGAAATCCAACGCCGTTTCCACTAGGCCAGCGACAGCTCCTCTCCTATCTAAATTATTGTAGATAGTATAAATGGTATCTGCTTTTCGTCCTTCAACCCAATTGTTTCATGTTGGTGTGAGTGTAACACTAATCCTCTGTTCTTGCCTTCAAGGATGACTTTCACACCAAGGTTGATATCCATTTCCAAGGGATCTAATGTGTTTCCGAGTACGTCCTGGGTTTAAGGTTTAGGGGAAAGAACACGTCGTCCCCTTTTGGCGTTGATCTTATTTCCTCATTAATTCGTATCACCCTTAAAAAATATCGACTCTTCATTATATTGATTCTTAACCCTTTCAAATTTTCTCAGTTCGTTTTTCCCATCCCAACCCTCAACAAAGCCTTTGTTTAGAAGAGTTGCTCCCCATTTTTGTTTTCTACAGCGTCGAGTTGTCTCCTCATTTGGATTTTCTGGGTACGAAGCATCTATAAATTTTCAATTCTTCTAACTTTACCCTTTATAACTGAACCTTTATTTTAAATATGGTTTTGACGTTCGTGTTGATTTTCCTTTCTTCTTAAAAGGCTAAGAAATATCTGTCCCTTCAGATCCCTATACCCACATCCTTACCATAGAACATTACTCCCAAAGCATTTAAGCCGATAGAAGGCTGCCAGGAGCTCCCATCTTTAGAGCACAAAGTCGCATCAACACTGAAGCCGGAGCGTCGTTTGTGTATGCGGAAAATTCGGCCCTGATAAGGATTCCGAGCTTGGGCGATAACGAGGCGTATTGATGGTGGAAGTAGCGGTTTTCCCTTCGCACCAGCATTCAAAAACGATCCTTAGCCCCCTTTTACGACCTCGGAAGATACCGCGAAATACTCGCCACGTCGCTTGCCAAAATTCAAAGGGGAAAAGGAAAGTGAGATTCGAAGAAGAAAAAAATGAGAGAGACTTTGAATAGGAAAAAAAATAGAGGGATAGACAGATATAAGAGATAACTTTAATCTATATGGCGTTTTTTAGCGTCTCTATTCCAACTGTGTTAATGAATATATATATATATATATATATATATATATATATATATATATATATATATATATATATATATATATATATATATATATATCGATGATTCCTTGGTGGGAGAGTAATAGGACCGTCCTACGGCTGTCTTGAAGCAGCGTTGGCTCAAGTTAGAAAGATGAAATTAAAATGAGGCAGATAAATGCTGGAATAAAGTTCGATTGAGAATATTTCTAACTCAAAAGCGACCTACAAACAAGATAGAATGAAGATCTGGCTGAAAGCAACCTAGTAGGGAGGAACCAAAAGGTTGATTGGAGTCTCCTTGCTCCATGCAGACACGAGCCAGCTAAGTATGTGTTTGTATATATGTGTGGACGCACTATATTATTTAAAAATATATAAATTGGAAAAGAGTATTGTATTTTATTTCCTTCAAAAACCTAATGTAACTTTTATTCCACAAAGTCAAAAGTCCATAACTTCATTTTCTCGCATTGAAACAGCGAGAGTAAAAAAGAGACCAGGATACAACTCACGATTCTATTGACCGGAAAGGGCATGTAATTGCTTCGAGCTGGATGCAGTGCTCAATGTAGCAAGGAGGATCTCATGACGAGCAGACACGGGGGAAAATGTCCTTTTAGAGACAATACACAAACAGTCAATCGAGACACTGCTGCTGCTACTACTACTATTCCTATTACTACTACTATTGCTACAAAAACTACTGCTACTACTATTGTCACTAAAGCTACTACTGCTACTACTATTGTTACTAAAACTATTACTATTCCTACAAAAAATAATACTACTATTGCTACAAAACTACTACTACCTCTGCTACAAAAACGATTACTACTACTACTACTAGGTCTTGGATCGAGAGACCTTGATGCAATAGGTAGCGTTCAATTTTCAATGTCCATTTCAGGAGAGGAAAGAAGAAGAGGAGAAAGACAGAATAGGACCTGAATTAAGGAGCACCCATCATGGCGGGAGAGGTCAAGGGAAGGATAAAAGCCAGTAATGGGAGCCGCAAAGGATCTTGCCCGGGCTTTTAAGGGATCCGTTTCTCCGATTGGGACTTCCTTTAACTGTGCTCCTCCATACGACGGCCACAAGAGGCCTTATTCACGAAGGATCTGCTCCAGGCGTTAATCTTCCTTTGAGTATCATCCGTGAGAATTACTCCTTATTTAAGGATCTTCCAGAGGCGTTACCCTTCCTTCGGTGTCCTAACAGGACGTAACTCATCCTCCAAGGATGTTCCTGGGGTGTTAATCTTTCTTGGAACATCTTCTCGTGGTGTTACTCGTTTTTCGATTATCTCCAGGAGCGCTACTCTCCCTTCGAAGATTTTCCGGCACGTTACTCTTCATTCGAGTATCTTCCTCTGGCGTTATTCTTTCTTCAAGTATCTTCCCGTGGCCTTAATCGTCTTACAGGTAGTTTCCTGGGGATTACTCTCTCCTAAGGGATCTTCCTGGATCATCATTCTTCATTCCATGATTTCTCCAGTGCTTTAATTTTCCTTCGAAGATTTACTTGCATGTTTCCTGCCCCCTCCCCCTCTCCATGGCATCCCATGTTAATAAAAGTCTAAGACACTAATTCCTCATCATCACGCTCCAATTGCTTATTTATTTACTGTTTTTCCACTCAATTCCTCGTAATTTCTATTTTTATTACCACTTTTATTAGCAAATACACACACTCTTCTTTCTTAAATAAACGTTTATTCTCATATTTTATGGCTATCGTTGAATGTATCGTTGGCAGACACAAGGTAATCTTCGTTTTCATAAATGAACATAATTATTTTAAAAGGCCCAAATCAACGAGAGTACGCCATGGAACTAGTCTTTTAAAAAGAGGACCACTAAAGAGTGGTGATTTACAGAATTCGGAATTAAAAAAGACCCTAAGGTCCACTCGAGGCTTGTTCAAGAGAAAGGAAAAGTTAGAAGGCAGAGGGGAAAGACAGGTAAAAGTGTAAAAGAAAGAGAAAATATGAAAAAAAGAATTCATTTCACAACTCTTATTCCTTAGCAAAGTTATTCTAAGTTTGTGTTATTTTATAAGAAAATATTTTTTTGTTCTGCTATGGCACTGTTAAAAACTTTTGTTATCTAACTTGAAACTCTTATATCGAGTGGTCAAGTTAATTAGCTTAAATATTGAATCTTACTTTATATCAGTGAAACTTTTTGGTATTTTAAAGACTTTAATAAGTTGGCCGCATATATGCTGATCTTGCAGTGAATTAAATTAAAGTTCCTAAGTCTCTCTTCCTACGATCTATTTCTAATTTCAGGGATTTATTTCGTTGCTGGACGCGTTCCAATATTATATTACGTCCTCTGCAAGTATCGGGACTAGAATTACACGACATATTACGAATGGCCTTACAAGCGCTTTATACGACAGAGAATAATACATTTTGATTTAAAAATAAATAGGTCAAGTTATATATACTAGAGCCCCATTGGTTTTTTTGTCACTACAACTTATTGTTTAATTCTTTTTAGAACACTCGAAATTAAGACACTGCAATCCGTTCCATATTGACTGTTTGACCATGATTAACTATGCTTTATCACTAATTTTATGATCTATTCGGGGATCAACATGACCTACATGCTCTATGTTTTCCCACGTTGAATTTTATCTGCCTTCTTCCCCACCATTTAACTACAATATCTAGGTCTTTTGACAAGTTTATAGTCACTGTGATATTTTGCCTTAGTACCTAGTTTCGTGTTATTAGCAATTTTTAAAATTTTAATTAATAAATTCGTATCAAGATTGTTAAAAAAAGCAAACGACCGAGAACAAATCTCTGAGGAACGCCACGAGTGATCAATACTCATAATGAACTATTTCTCTTCACTACAACTCCCTGGCTCCGTTTTTTCCGGTAGTTTTTAATCCATTTTAAAGGTTTTGTTTCACTTTATCAAGAGTATTTCTTGTGGAAAGGTGTCAAAAGCATTAATAAAATCTAAATAAACTATGTCTAAAATTTTATCACGGCAAATATTGTAAAAGTTTCGTGAAAAAATCAAGGAAATTAGTTAAGCATGATCGTTAAAAGTCTTGGGGGGTGTCATTTATTAAGGTATTTACTTCCAGTTCGACTTCTTTGATCTTTCTGATATAATCGACTCCGAGAGTTTACCAACGAACGAAATAAAAGAGATGGGCCTAAAATTTCGAGGATCAATCTTTATGCCTCTTTTGAAAATTGGAATTAAAATTTCCCCGTTGATCTAATTTATTAAGTTGGATTGGATAGGTTTTAACGGAACTCTGCGTTTTGTAAATTTGCATTTTTTCAAATATATAAAACTAATTTCATTTTATATTATGTGAATATTTGAAAGTGCAGTGTCTTGTATGAATCTAGGCGGTAAACTCATTCACAAAAATGTCCATTTAAAGTCCTTACCATGTGATCCAGATCGCAACTAAGGACACCTTCGACGTTCTGAAGGGGATTCTATTCACTCTGTAATTGATTCACGATTATTTACATATCTATAAAATCGTTGGGCTCGTGTTTTGGCAACGACGCTGAGTCCTTTTCTCCGTTCTTAGTCTGCGTTTGACTGTCAACGATAATAAAGGTATCGGTTTCGAATCTCAACACTATTGATGGTGTTTGAAATTTTATCCTTTCGGATAATTTACCCAATCCACTTTTTAGTCCCAGTATTTAGCAACGACACCTGATTTGATAGATTAGAAAATCTAGTTTCATAAGGCATTATTTCGTTTTTATAGTGAAAAATGAACCTTGTAAATCATTATATATTAGTGGGGCATTTTCAACATTTAAAATTTTGTCAAACTTATTTTTTTAAGCGGGAAAGAAAAGATCATAATTACAACCTTTAAAGTTCTGGAAGTAAAAATGAATTGGGGTTACATCGCCCGAGTGATCAAAAGACCTAGTTGGTCATCGAGCTCTGGATCAGAAAGGCGTGTTACTATCCTGAGCCTACATCATGCAGGTTCCTTTCAGGCTACCCATTAATTATTCAATCATTTCGACTAGATGAAACGAGTTATCCTTACCTTTCCTTTTATTCTATTACTCCCAGCCCTTGAACATGGAGCGCTCTAAATAATCATTTTCTAACTTTACTAAACCAAATGTCCCACAGAGTCAAAATTGAGCTATTCCGGAGAGTAAATGGGTTTGAAATTCGAGCGCCACCAGTAAAAGCTTTCCAGAGTCGTCATTCGGTGAGTTATGAAGTTTTAAAGCTTGAAATCGCGCGTTTATGGGCCTAGAACGAGGGATCCCATCAAAAGATCGCTCTATGAACCATCCATAACCCTTTATAATCCTCCATAAGTTTAGTCTTCTCCAGTAAGGATTAAATATGACCCGTTATAGAGATGAAGGTAGTTTGGGAGCACATCGCTACCGTTAAAACGTTTCGACGATGATCTATTCGATGTTCAGGGGGCGCGATGGCTCAATTAAGGGCTCTGATCCGAAAAAACGCTTGTCACTCTTCACATATTTTCCTTTATTCATTGGTCGTTTCTTTATAATTGGTCATAATTATTTTGATAACAACTAAACCAATGGTCAAATTTCTCATGTTGCGTGCGTGGCCCTCAGCGGAGAGAGTCCGAAGTCCTCATGACCTCAGATTTTGTGAGACTATTTTCTTGGAAGGAACTTAACTGGCGCTCAATAGTCAAGGGCAGAAGAAAAAACGAGATGATAATATAGCCACAATTGTGATTTTACTTATTTTTGTGGTTCTTTGCTAGCTTTCCTTTTTTATTATTTCCTGTGGAGTTGAAGCCTGAATCTAGGTTTACCACTAAACCATGTGTAAGTTTGCCACCTACATCAACAAGTCCTTCGACAACACATGCCAACAAGCCATCCATTTACATAATACTATAAAAGTCATTTTTCTGACACATACCTCAGCAAGTCCTTCTGCCACACACTTTAACAAGTCTTTCTCCCACACATCACAACAATTCTTCTCCCTCACCCTTCAACAAATCTTTTTCTTCAACACGTCAACAAGTCTCTGTAAAATACATCAAGGTTTTCTGCCCTACGCCTTAAGAATCTTTTTCACACACACATCAAACAGCTTTTCTGCTACACACCTCACCAGCTCCTGTCACACACTTCAACTGGCCTTGTTGCCACACGCCATAACAATTCTCTCTACTACAGACCACATAAAGTCCTTCTAATACACACTTCAACTGCCCCTGTTGCCACACCACACACCATAACAATTTTATCTAGCACAGACCACAATAAGTCCTTCTACTACACACTTGATACGTCTTTCTGCTACACACCTCAACAAATACTTCAGTCGTACAACTCATCTCAACAAGTTCTTTTGTTTTACATTTTAAGAAGTTGGTTAGTCGTACAAACCACAAGACCTGCCACACACTTCAACATTTTCTTCTGATACGAAGTTCCCAAAATCCTTCTATCACGCAACTAAACAGGTTATTTCTGTCACGAACCCCAGCAAGTCTTCTACCACGCATCTGAGCAGTTTTTTTTGCCACACCCTTAAACTACTCTGCCCCACAACTCAACAAGTTTTTCTGTTACAAACATTAAAATTTCCTTCGGAAACGCACCTCAACCATTCATTCTGTCATACATTTCAACAAGTCCTTTTGCGACACACCTAAAAAATGAATTCTTCCGCATACCTCAGCAACCCCGAATACGAATACCGCTGATTAAGTATTCGACGGTACCAAACCAGAATGATAAGGGAGGACAGTAATGGAGAGATTCCTATCCACCAACTTGACACATTCTCCGCTTTCAGGGATTTAGGACAATCCACGCCTTTGCAACTCTATCCCACATGGTGAAACACCCCTGCCCACTATGAGTAAAATAGATCAACATTGGGTATGGCTAGTCATCGAATGGGGGAAAGATTTGAGCCACATTGAAAGTTCGCTGGTTGTTAGAATTAATTGTTAAACTACTTTATTTATCTCTTTTATTTATTTTTATAAAGAAGGATCGACCAATATTAGATATATGCATAAAGACAGAAACACACTATAATAAACAGTTAACATACGTGCAAACGGAAGTCCGATAGACAGACAGACAGAGTACTTAGAAGGCAGGCACTTTTTGACGCCTTTGAGAGTTGCGTCACCTTGCGAGGGTCTTCAATTTCTCGCCAACTCTAAATTATGTCAAATGAGCCGTGATATTTTATCCTTGTTACTACACGAGAACTCGGACGAGGTGGGGGGAGGGCGCTATGTTTGTTCGTTTGTATATGTATTCTTCGTAAAGCGAAAACCTGAAACGTGTGCTTAGTGGGGATGGAAGAAGGGGGTGAAGAGGGGAATGAAATAGAAGAAAGAGAATAAATTAAAAGTCTCCAAATAGTGAAATTTGATCAATAAGAGGGCTGAGGATAACCGCGAACCTAGCCATGCTTCGCTGACGAGGAGACTGCGTGTTCATAAAATTGAGCGAATGACATATGGGATACGACTGTATACCCTTAGGAAGGATTCGTGAGCCCAACATCGGGATACGACTGTATACCTTTAGGAAGCATTCGTGAGCCCAACATCGGGATACGACTCTATGCCCTTAGGAAGCATTCGTGAGCCCAACATCGGGATACGTCTCTATACCCTTAGGAAGCATTCGTGAGCCCAACATCGGGATACGACTCTATACCCTTAGGAAGCATTCGTGAGCCCAACATCGGGATACAACTCTATACCCATAAGAAGCATTCGTGAGCCCAACATCGGGATACGACTCTATACCCTTAGGAAGCATTCGTGAGCACAACATCGAGATACGACTCTATACCCTTAGGAAGCATTCGTGATCCCAACATCGGGATACGACTCTATACCCTTAGGAAGCATTCGTGATCCCAACATCGGGATACGACTCTATACCCTTAGGAAGCATTCGTGATCCCAACATCGCAAGTGTAGACGAATACTAAGTGTCGAATCAGCCGAATTGAACGGACTCAAAACATCAGCAACAGGAACGAACAAAATGTGTCAGTGATTCGTATGTCTCTCAATCTCTTGCAATAGTGTGAGTTTCTGATTGCCTACTAGCGGATTATGAGGTTACTTGCTAGAATAAAATCTCATTCAGGGAGGATACCTTCCGAGCACTTTTACTTCTAGCTTAGTTTGCTACTGGGTTTAGCTCGATATTAGATTTTTTAGAATTTATTGGAACTTACATTTACCAATTTTACACAGATGAATATTTTGATTTATTTCAAGTCTGGTTTAAGTGATAGTTAATGCGAATTTGCCATAGGTAACCTTTATCCAATCCGCTCGAATGAGAGCGCTGCAAGGAGATCTGCTTCCGTTGAGAAACGAGGAAAGTTTGTGGGAAATTTGCCCTTTTAGCTATTTAAAGGTTACCCAAATTAGTAATGTCACATTTTTCAAAATGTTTCTGACAAAGGTAAGTTAACTATAATATAATAATTTTTATTTTCTATAAATCCTCGAATAGCTGTGGGTTAACTGCCGCTAGGCTTTTCTGTGTTGCCAAGTAATAATATTTTTCATGCAAAGTTGGTTAGAAAATTACATATAATGATACAAAATATTAATATCCAAATGTTAATGCAAGCATTTTTTTAGAATATCGACGATTAAAATTTAAATAAACCAAAAATTATTTAAGCTGGAAAAAGGAAAAATTGAGAGAAATTTAGCAACCCTGTTTTGAAACAAAACCGTTTCATAAGGTTTCTCCAAAACCGCTTGTAATATCTCAATGATGTGTTAAATGATATATCTAGCTTATTCATGACATAATAAAGCCCAAACATTCCATCTATCATCAAATAATAATAATATAATAAATTGTCACAATCTGAACAAAATTCAGCGTAAAGTGTGACATGACTAATTTTGGCAACTGTTCATTCTCATATCTTCACTCCCCTAAATTTAGCAAGACATAATATTTCACTGACCTGGCTGGATCAGCGGTATTACCTCGTTTACATTTGAGTGCATGTATTTCATTATAACATTGCACAAAATTAAATAATAGTCCTGTCCACTTTTCATGTCTTTATCGATGATTAGAAAAAATAAATAAATGAAAAAATATCCAACATTAATAATATATTACTATCGTTTTGAAAGCATAAGCTACTTCCGTTTGCCCGCAGGCCGCAAGATCAAATATCAATTCATTATTAGCATAATTACATGAAAGAAGAAAAGCAGAACTTAATAATTGAATACTAATGTTCTGTTAGGATAATCTATTTTGGCCCGCGGGCCACAAGATCAAATATCAAATAATTATTAGCATTATTAATAAAAGAAGCTCCAAACTTAATAAGTTAATATTAATGCTCTGTTAGGATGAGTTAATTTTGACCGCGGTCCTAAGATAAAATATCAATTAATTATTAGTATAATTAATAAAGGAAGAAACGCCGAAGTTAATTATTTAATGCTAATGTTCTTTTAGGATAAACTATTTTTGCCCGCGGGCCGCAAGATCAAATATCAATTAATTATTAGAATAATTAATAAAGGAAGAAACGCCGAACTTAATAATTGAATACTAATGTTCTGTTAGGATAATCTACTTTTGCCCGCGGGCCGCAAGATCAAATATCAATTAATTATTAGCATTATTAATAAAGAAAAATGGCCAAACTCAATAATTTAATACCTTTTTCCTATTGGGTTAAACTATTTTGACGATGCCAAAATTAATCTCATCTCACTGGAAATTTTGCAGCTCGGAATATTAATTAAAAAAAAAAAAAACTTACTGCACAAAAGAACACCTTAGAAAATTGCTAAAAATATGAATAAATAGAAATATTAGAAATATATTATATTGAACAATACTCTGAGTGAGTTCACTCAGGAAGAAATTGACTGATATCGTTAAGGAACTGTGAGACATCGTAGGTTTTACAATGCCCTCGATGGTTGCGCAATGATAATATCTTAAAATTAAACGGAGTTAGAAAACATTACACGATACGTTCACACTCACAAAAGTATAAGCGCCAACAACTTCACACATCGTTATATTGACCTTTGATGCAAGTACATAATATATGTACATGTCGACAACTTCAGAGAGAGGTGTAGATTACATTTGAGTTGCTTTTAGCAACCGAAGCTGTCCTTATATATTTTTATATTTAGTTATGAATTTATCTATTTGTTTGCTTATATATTTTATCTATTTATTCATCTTTTTAGCTAGGAATTTATTTGTTTATTTATTTATTGGTTTCTATATGTGCTTATTTATTCATTTGATTATTTATGTAATTTTATTTGTTTATTTATGTATTTATTTTAAAAACTTTGTAGTGTGATAGGTCATAAATGGGACGTAGCTCAGAGTAGGTATTTTTAGTGGCATAGACCCTTTATTATGGGAAAGCGGTTACAGATTAATTTGAAAAACACCAACGTGGGCATTTCCACTAAACATTTTTAAAATGGCGTTGTAAAAACAGAGAATTAAGGGGGAAAGTGCAGAGGACGACGAGAATTCAAAAGATTCCTCGATAAATCCGACAACAAAAAATCTAAGCATCGAATTTCAAATCTTTCACCTGGACAATAAACACAATGACTATTTGGTGATGTGTAGGATGTTGATACGTGTAAGATGTTCTTATGTGTAAGGTGTTGTGATTTTTGTATGGAGAATTAATTTGATTGATTAGTATAGAAGAAACAACGATTTAAAAAAAGGTAACTCCATTTTAGCAAACAAAACCTCTATTAATATTGAAGAGAGGACAGACATCGAATTCTGAGTGAAGTTGAATGGAATCAGCAATGCTCTTTGGAATGTTTATAGAGACATTGAAAGTGTTAAAGTTAGGGAAAGTAAAAATGGGTGAGCGGCAATTTTGCCGAACAGTCAAAAGAGAGGACATATTCGTGTAAGTTAATAAAAATATTACTCGGTGATTCGATCGATAAAAATATTCTGTATCAGGACTTAATGCACTCTCAGATACTTATCTATGGAGTGACAATAATTTACACACCAAAATAGAATGGAATATTTTTTTTAACGAACAAATATTTAACTTTTTGCCTCTAGCAATAATTAAGAACAAAGACCGCAGATATTAAGAAAAAAATCCAATAATTCGCGAGAAAATTAAATAATAAACAACTATATGTAGAACAGTATTATTTGCTACACATTCAAAATACCTTTTGGGTACAGGTTAAGAGATGTCGTTTTGTTCAAAACAACAACAAACAGAAATAAAGTAAACTACAACGTGCGTAGTGATGGCATGCGGTTGGTATAGCAATGATTAGCATCTTCACACTATATCATACAGGCCTAGGGACCGTCCACATCCACGCCAAGCAAGTAACTGTATCCAAAAAGTGAAGGTTACAATGCTCACTTAATACAGTTATTTTTAGGCCTGTTAGATCGATCTATTGGATACAGTCACTTCTTCAGTGTGGTTGGGCAACATCCCTCAGTCGTGCTTGATGCAGTATGAAGGAGACTACCCGTTGCTATAGCAACCGAACAGCAAGCAGAATAATGGACCAAAACCAAACAAACCTCAATTGTCATGCCATCAAACCTACTCGAAAAAGGTTAAAAAATATTACTACTACTGTTTATTTCTTAAAACTAATATTGATCTAAAGGTCTACTCTCTCTTAAGCCCCTCCCCTCACCCAAAAGGGCGGGAGCATGAATAATGAGGACAATGATCTCTATCGTGCAAATAAAAGGCTATACAGCACACCGATGCTCGATACTAGAAGTAAATAATAATAATAATAATAATAATAATAGGTATTTATAATGTGCTCTTTAGAGCTGTTAGCCCTCCCAGAGCACCGGTTGTGTAGCGAGTGTAGAGAAAGTTTACAGAGGAGAGGAGGCAATTCTGAAGAGATGAGTCTTCAGGAGACGTTTAAAAGTAGCAAGGGGAGGAGATGAGAGGAAAATTATGCCTAGCACATTTCAAGCTTTCAAACTTATGATTTTTGGCAATATGTCGAAAGTGTATGGTATAATTCCTGCATCAAATTTATACTTTTCATAACTTAAAGCACACTAATATCACGTATGGCAATTTTGCTTTGTTTACATAATCCCATTTAGGAAGAAGAATATGCTTCAATTTTATGATTTAATATCTGCTTGTTTGTATTATAATATTTTTTCAAAACAAAATTTATATTATTCCCCAAAGAGTCTCCTCTTTTCTTTTTGCTACTAGATCTATAGAGCTCCCACATATTTTCAGGTGTCTTAACTTCATTAAGGCTTTGTTTAAAAAACCTTACTAGAAATGCTCTCGTCGATTTCTTTAATAAATGAAAATATTTTTCCTTCTGGTCTGCTATTTTTATCAAGCAGATGGTGACGTTTTAATTGAGATCTAATTCTGTTGAGGTAAGGGCTTTTATACATTACACATTCCCAGTCGCAGAATTTGGGTTAGTTAGGGTTCTATCCTTGCAAATTTAATCTTTTTGACTTTTTATACCTCCAATTCCTTTTTTTTTTATCTAGGGGAAAAATGGACAGAAATCTAAAAACTATTGAAATTGGTAGCTCAAAACGCAAGAGCCGAGAGAATGATTTAAGTATATATATATATTTAAAAAAAAGAACCAAAAACCATCGAAAGCATTTTGCCAGAAAGTTTTCAAAGGAGAGGCTGAAAAGTGGTACAATTAAACAATGTGCATATGTATAGAAGGTACATAAGTAAATAAATTACTCAGAGTACTAGGGACTAGGGTTGGATTACCCTATGGCATAACTTAGAAGAACAGTTTAAACAACGATAATTGAGTTGTTGCTTTATACATTACCTCAAATACTGAGTTTGGACATGGTTTGTTTCCTATTTAGAAACAAAAGACTCATTAAACAACAAACTTCCTACTATTCTAATCTCCAAATATTAATATTTTTAACAGGAATCTTCTTATTAAGAGAGATTTTTCTCGTTGATTGTCTAATTTATGAATTCCGTGACCTGACGTTTTCGTCGCTAGACTTTTGGTCGCCTAATGTTTCGTCGCACTACCGTTCGGTTATCGGCCGTTTCGTCGCCAGACCTCTCGTCATTGGGCATTTCGTGGCATTTCTTGTTGTACTTTATTTTGGAATAAAATGTATTTATTTACAGGTTGAGCTATTTTTCCTTAAACCCTATACTGATTTATGTAACAATTTTATAAATTTATTAATTATGGTTATTTTATATTTCTACTTTTCCCATCTCAGATAATAAAATGGTACATTTGAAGGTTACACTACCAACCAGCGTCCTCACTTTGTTCAAGTAAGACATTGTCCCAGACTTATTTTCTTCTGTACATTATTAGATGTTGAATTTGGTAAATGAAGAAGTTTAGCTTGGAGTTAAAGTTGCTAATTGCTCTTAGTATTTTGTATGTAAGTTATTAAACATTGACTATGGTAAAGTGAAAACGCTTAGCTTAGAGGTAAGAATTGTTCATTGCTTTTTGTTAATAAGGATTCGTGGCTTAGTAAATTCATTTCCAAGTATTGTGTTTCATCACTACTGTATTTATAGTTACAAATATTAGGACTCTTTAGATATATTTACAAGTTCAAAGGGTAAATTATCTCCAGCAGTTTTGCCCTAATAATGTGTATAAAAGCTATATTTACAATAGTTTTGTGCAAAATTATTTAGTTATCGTAATTTATTCTTTCATCTCATTCCCGTGATCGTTAAACCATTTTTGCCTTTTATTTATTAATCATTCATCCAAACTTAATTCGCTGAATTACAAAATTTAAAAGTGAACAAAATGATTTGGAAATGACTCTACAACGGGCTTTAGCTGGTATTATGCCACGAGGTAATAAAAAAATATATACAATTGTTAATGAGAGAATAAAAAAAACCCTCTTAAATGACTATTCCAACATAGATAGCTTACAATACATAAAAGGTATTCCCCAAAATTCGTAAAGTTATAAGGGTATAAGTTTTAAGTTTCTTACGAAAATTAAATAAACTTTAAAGAAATGCTTTTAGGTTTTTTACTAAAATTAAATAAACTTTAAAGAAATGCTTTTAAACAAAGTATAGATAAAGAATTTTAAACAAATGCATTTTATTCTGAAATAAAGTCCTTACAGAAACATAAAACGTTCAACGACGAGATGTCCAGTGACCAAATGATCGTGCGAATATCCGGCAACGAAACGTCTTGGCATGAGACGTTCAGGTCGGTTTTAAGATTTGTAGGCTTATCTAATTATTTTTATTAAATAATCTTCAGTTATGTTCAGGATAAAATATTTTGTTTATTAATTTAATCGCTGATTTGGTAAACGGTTATAAATTTAATGAATTTTTTCTACAATAACTTACGAATAATTAGTTTTGATAATTACTGACCATATAACGGTATAACCTATATGCCACAACACTTCAAGTCTATCGGTTTTTTCTGTCTCTAAAACAACTACAGTTTCCTTGAATGCAGCCATTCCGCCTCACCCTTATTCGGTCACCAAACCTCATTCTATCCCTATATCTTTACGCATTTTAGTGATGTCTTATTAGACCTCACTAAGACATAGTGATGTCTTATTAGACCCATAGTGCGTAGCTAAAGGAACATACTAGAGTTAGGTCATTGGGATTCCTAAGGATATTCTGCCTTTCTTTTTAAACTTGCGCTAGAGGCATGTTCTAAGCCTCTTCTCGTTCGAAAGATTAAAAAAAATCAGTTTAATGAGGAAGACAAGTCCTTTGTCCACTAACACGGGGCTATCAGAGATGTCCTGACAGTAATGAGTCCAAGAGATATAATTCGAGCAAGAATTTCCTGATGTTAAATCTCAACCATAAACTTCACCCACTACTCAGTGGAGATGGCAGATCGCGATGCAGACTTTATACAATTTTATTTCATATTAAAAAATCACGAGGCATTACGGTTAACTAGACTAGAACACATTGGAAACCAGATTAATTTATGAAGGTGGTAAAGTTAGAAGAATTGAAAATATGTGCTAGTTATATAAATCGAGTACCGAAAAGAAGAAATTACGATGTTAGTATAACTACTGTAGAGATCCATGTAACACCCGTGTCCCGTTCCCCAGAACAGGTACCTCCCATTGTGAACGTAATACAACAATTACGTTAGTATCGAATCAATCATTGAGAATAAAAAGCTCGGATTTCCGCTGCCGCAGAGAGAATACCCCAATTGCTAACAGGCAAGTCGTATTCAAGGCATGAGTCCCTGAGTCAGACGACGGAGTTTACAGTCGCTAATAAATGAAACTATGAAAAATACTTCAATAACTAACTAATGAGTGGGAGAGTTCGAGCAGTTAATTGTTGGTACGCTAGTTCCTGAGTCAGCTTCCGTGAATAAATGCTAAGAATATAGAAACTGACCCAGAAGGAGAGACCTGTTGATGCAAAAAATGCTGACGTTGTTGTGCTGTCAAAGAGAGTGTTGAATTTATGGTCCAAACAGAACTGCGCCTGTTTTGAACATGCACAATAAATCAAACGTGCATACAAATCAATACTTGTATAATTGTTGCAATATTTCGTTATCGGCTTCATAATGTAACCAAAAATGATACGCTATACGCTTGTTCTTTTCTGCTCATAAACATTTACAGGAGAGAGAAAACATGCGTGGTAGATCGTATAGCAATTCCACACCTATTTTTACTGCTCCTCTTCTTTCTCTTCAAACTTTCATTTCCGTTATCTTCTTTATTCATTTTTTCACATGCTGAGATAAACTTCCTTAATTATACTTTCCTTCTCAAGAACTATACAAATTATATTTGGCTTAAGGGGCGTGTCTCGGTTGAGATTGAGATAGAGTTACCCCTCTCAAGGAGTAGCTGTAGAATTATGTAAATGTTAGTCAATCGTTTGTTGCGGGGGGAAAAGAAAGTCCCAAGAAATCTCAGGTTTCACTTAGAACGAAATGTTAGATTTCAGAATCTCGGGGATTGCAGAATCTCGGAGAGGTCTAACTTTTTAATCTTAATATGAGTTATGTCGAGATAATTCTGCAAGGGTGAAAGTTAGGTTTGGGTTAATTAAATTAAATATTAATCTACCCAATAACCTAACTCATCGGACAACCTATCCTATCTTCTCGTAACTTGCTTTGGAGTTTTCCTAACTGTGTCTATCCTTATTAGATCCCGGCTTTCCGTATCCATTAACTAGAAAAAGCTTGTATGGTGATTAACATTTGTGTATATATTATGTTATTGATATGTGTATTGGCGCTGAATGACTAGGTTTTTGACAAGCCAAAATAGTTCGGTAATAAAAACCTATTTAACTCTAAAACTGAGCTTAGTTGAGGGTTTCTAGATACCCAAAATATTTTTTGTTGGACGCAATCTTGTGGATGCAATTTATAGTGTGTGTTGACTCGGATGAGTGCGTCGAATTATGTTATGTTTGTAATGTTATGTTATGTCATGTCATGTCATTCACTGTCATGTCATGTCATGCCATGTCATTTATATTATGTTATGTTATTATCACACTTCTTCCTTTCATCTTTTAATCACAAGCATCCATCGTGTAAATCTTGATGCCATGATGTATTTAATTGCTATAATAAATCTTACTTCCCAGTTCAGATGAATTACACTTCCAACAACCACATTTAACACCCTCACAGTGCTACATGTCCAATTATAGTGTTCGCATACTAACAATTTCCCACTTATTTACATTTGTATTCTACTACCAAACATTTTATCTTCAGTTCTCTGATTCACCTTAATCTGACCAAAAGATCCTGTCACACTTAGGGAGAAAAATGCCTCATGGCTTCCGGAAAGGTCCTGAAGAGTTGCGCGCCTTCACGGCTAAAGATGGTCAAATTAGTTGCCTGTTTTGGTTTCTTGAACCATGTACCTTTCACACCTTTCTGTTCACTTCACCCCCTTTCTTCCAAAAAGGCTTTTTCTTCATTTTATGATGATGTCCATAATGGTTTTATCTATAATAGTAGTAACGCTATAAAATAATAATAATCATAAATGATACTAATAATATAATATTAATACCAGAATTATAATGATACTAATATGTAATAATATTCTGCTTGCTGCCTCAATGTGCACGGTTTGAATCTTATTCCTCTACGGAATTTTTGCGAATTAGGAAATAATATTTCCGAAGAAAACTTTCCCGTTTTCTGTTTCTTGCGGTTTGTTGGATTCATTTTCATCATTTTTTCGCGCTCAGGAAAGATTTATACATTGAAATACAAAGTATAAAGATTAAAAAGTCCCTTTCGAAAAGAAGGAAGCATTCATATGTAGGCAGTGTTGCTAGCGTGTAAAAATGTACGGAATATATTATAGTGTTCATAAAATTTTGTTCAACCCAAGTACTTTAGATACGAGTAGAAAACCCACTAGACTTTCGAGGCATACTCTTCCCCAAACTTGTGTCGGAATTTTGTGTTTGGGCAGGATTTTATCAACCCAAGTTGATAAAAAAAAGAAAAAAACTCCAATTTAACCGAGGATTTACCATGAGTGAACGCGTCATATGACAGCCATCCAAACAAGGACAACCCTAATTAGGACTCCATCCTGCGATTAGTAGAAGGACCACTAAAGATTACAGTGAAGTTAAGCCAGATCGGGTGTAGTAAACTAACCGAATGTAGTTCCTATTCAGATGACCTTCATGCTGGTTTCCAGTCGCTATAAAAAGCGTTGTTTCTGAGTCTACGTAAATTAGTAGGTCCACACTCAGAAATAAAAGGTGTCAAAATAAGCGCATGTTGGCAATAAAAAAAACGACATAATAAATTGTTACTATTTAGAGATCGAGTCTTTGCATTTGAACTTTGCTTCTACTAGAGGAATACTGGAAAAAACCTACCTGAAGGAACTTGAGTAACCAAAGAGATTAAGGTCCTACTATTGCAAGGGATGGGGGGGGGGCTATTAGAATTGTCTAAAAGGGGCAGGGGCATCCATTACAAAATTCAATGGGTAGCTACACCATACGGCAGTAAGCTCTATGTCAAACGGAGATGGGACACAAATTCAGTGACTAACCATACGCAGTGTGGTTTCACATGGATCAGGAGCGCAAGATGGGACAGAATGCGTCCGGCAAAGGCAGGATTAAGGCTTTTGAAGTGAAAGGGAAGATCAGGCCATGATTTGAAGGAGTTTGAACTAGATTTCGTTGTTCCTCTACTTCTTGCGTGTAGGTGTGGGTGTGAACTGGTAAGAAATGAAGTCGTTAAGAAAAGGATGAACAATGCCAAAACAAACGAGGATATAGGAAAAGTTTTGTAAAAAGAGATTCAAAAGGAAAATGTGGAGGTCGGGGAAGGTAAAAATGTGTGGAAGATACTTAGTCCTATTACCCAAAAGAAGAGACTAAAGGCAAGTCCTCTTACGCGGCTTTCACAACCAAGATTGCTCACTGGACTCAGGTTTCGGGAGAAAAACAAGCACAAGAAAACAAAGGAAAGCAATGGCACAAAAAAAGACAATAAAAGCTTTCCTCTTCCACTCGGGTTTATTCATATACGTACGCTCACTTCTTTGTGTACGTTTTAGAGTGAAAGGTAGTTCAGAAGTTTGTATGGTCCTTCTACAGGCTATAAAGTCTGACCATCTCGCAGGTTATCACCCTCCATCACATATTTAAGATAGCAAATCTGAATTGGCGGTCGGGGCGAACAGCGCCGCTTTTCATTCCATTCCGCGAATTCCGATCGCTTAATTCAACAGAAGAAAGCGACTCAAATCCATCTCCTGGGTAAAACAACATGGCTTGGAATGATGGAAAATGTGCCTCAAAATTAGGGATCCCCGATCCTTTAAAGCAAATTTATGAAATATACGAAAATTCAGTAAATTTAATAACCTTAAAAGATTTAGTGACAGATAAAAAAATGTCTAATCTTGCAAAGCTAAAATTAAATTTTAAAACTAGAAAAATATTTAAAACCACGAAACAATTATGATTTTGTTCTGATGATATTTTATTTTTTTGTTTAAATAATCTCTTTAGCAGTGGAGATTGTTTTCCTAGACTTGCAAAAGGCGTTAGAAATTTAGGGTAAAGTAGCTGAATGGACATAAGATTGACTGGAAACTCGGAAACAAAGAGTTATTATCGTTAATGGATCGGCAATATACTTGGCTTCACTAGACAGTGGAGTGCCACAGGGCTCACTGTTTGGACATTCCTGTTTATATATATATTATGACCTAGATGCAGAAATTCTTGGTAGCATCTCTAAATTTACAGACGATACTAAACTAGTTGCCAGCTTAGCGAATTCTGACGATATGGCTAAACTCTAGAAAAATGGAAACGGTCCGTTTATTGCGGATAAGTGCGGGGTGATACATTCAGGATACAGAAATCAAAGAATGGCTTACAAATTATTTGAGTATAAGCTGGCCACAACAGGGAAAGAGAAAGACCTAGGAGTATTTGTAACAAGCGATTTGAAATCTTCGAAACAATGGAAAGAGACAGAGAAGAAAGCAATGGAGATTTTGGGTTAAAAAAAGTGGCAGTTTTAATTCCGAGATCGAGAGATCGTCCTTTCTCTATATAACTCACCAATATGGCCACATCTGGAAGACTGTGCGCATGTTTGGTCACCCTCTCTCAGGAAAGACGTGTAGAGCATGGATAAGTGGAGGGCTAAAGCAATGAAATCGATACCACCAATCAGACACAAAAGCTACAAAACATGGCTGGCGGACCTAAACTTATTTTTACTGGGGACAAGAAGACTACGAGGGCAACTAATCTCAGTATACAGAATTCTAAACGGCATCAACGATCTGGATTATAGAAATCAATTCACAATGAACGAAAATCCAACACATGGAAATGGATGAAAATTAGATGCTAAAAGATTATCCACAAACTTTAGTGGAAATTACTTTTCGTATCTGATAGTCAACGCATGGAATCGACTGCCCGAAATGTTGTGAAAAATACAACCGTCGATATGTTTAAAAATGGATTAGAAAAAAATCTACATACCCTAACGCTTTAGAATGTTGCGGTAAACTTAATCGAACACACGCATGCATGCAAATAGGTAAACAAACATGGAAGTGTCCTTGAGTGGGTCTTAAAGGTTTTGAGGTTTCCCTATATCCTTGTTACTCATTTTAGTTCAACTTTTTCCTCAAGGCATGTATTTTTGAAATTATTTTTTTATTTTTTTACAAAAATCTGTTCATATCACCAAGTGCATATATATAAAGTTTTATTGAATGCACAAAAAAAAATTCTTTATGTCAACACCATATTTGCAAAAAGGGTTCTAAAATGTTTTAAATTATTCAAAAAATGGGGCTCTTCGTTTTAGAGTCAAAATTTCCTTTACCTTGCGATGGCCAAGGCCAGTGTCCTATAAAACGCACTTTCAGTGCATAGTCATCTTTTTAGAAAGTAACTCCCTCGAAAACTTTAAAATAGCTATTTTCGACTTAGGAAGACAAATTAATAGCAAAGCTGTCCCCGTGTGCGCTATTTGCAAGACAAAGATATTTTGCTCAAGCGCCGTTGAGGTGAAAAGGAAAACGTATTGTGGTTATTTGATCAAAAAGACCGCTAACGTTATAATCACCGTAGTTGACCTTCTACCATTGTTTAATGGAAAAATACGTAGCTGTAAGATAGTAGGTTGCAATATGACAAAGTAGTTCTTTATTAATTGTTAGTTCATAGTGGTCACTACTCAAATATTATTTAAAAATGAACTGAGCCTGGTATGTGAATTTATTGCCAAATGGAAAACCAATTTGCGTTAGGTAAGTGCTGGTCTTTTCCTAAAGAATCCAACTGAAAAAAACTAACCTAAATCAACCAAACTTACCTAACTTAACCAAACCGAACTTAAGTGTCTTCCCAAATAAAAATAGACTTGTTTTAAAGGTGATAGGACAACGTACTAGGAGACATAAGTTGCTCGAAACCTCGTAGGACACCGCTGGTGGGCAATGCTTTAGTAGGTTCACTTCTTAGAAACTAAAAGAAAATGTGTCTCTAAAACGTGAAAGGTTCACAAAAAGGAAGAAGTGCTAAAGAAAAAAAAGACAAAAGGTTCATTAAATATTAAAAATACTGATATATTTTGTGACCTGCATTAGAAAGAATGTATTGTTAGTTGTGAAATCGAGAACCAGAGGTTAGATTGAGAGAAGTGGTTAACATCCAGGAAGAGATGTAAGAGCTGAAATTGTGCAATAGAAGTTGAAACACTTAAATTAACACACACCACAGAATTTTAGAAGTGAAAATTAAAAATTATTGAGTTATTATTAGGTTTTGTGTTTTTAGATTAAGTAATGAAAAGAAAACTGAAAATAAAAACTAATTAATTTCAAGGAGTACTTGAACCTAAATTGGTTAGAGCGAGAGGATCAAGTGTCATCCTTAACAATCGTGGTTTAAGGATCCTGAGGAATAGTAATGAAGGATTGAGGGAAAAAGAAGAAAAGGTCTCGGGATTTTCAAAAAGTGAAACCCCACCGGAACATGTTTGCCAGATTGTTCTTGAAAGTGTTGTGCACTAAAATTGTCAAATTAAGTGATGGGGGAAATATGTTGAAAATAGATTCCCGCGTAGCCAAAATTGGAGGCTAGAGAGTAGTTTAGGGGACATTTCTCCCCTTAATCTGCCCTCGATGCGAAAAGTTCTCTGGACGCGAGGTTAATATTTCAGAATAACAAATCAATCGTAGAGAATAGGTTAAATGATCAAATGGCAGAGTTCATAGATCAAGATGCTGGAATGTGTGACCAAGAACCTCGAATCCTCCTGCAGAATTTAAAGTCGTGTGAGTTTGTCTAAGGCGTTGACAAACCAGTATTTAGCCACCTCTAGGAATGCGCAGACAAGACGATCTGATAATAAATCCCCCGAATTCAATCTGTCCTGTCTCTTCTAAGACAACTGCCCTTCACCACAAGGCTAATTAAATTTTACTCTCTTTTTTTCTCGCTGATTTCTCTTTCGTTCTTCGCCAAGCATTGTTGGTTGGTTGTTGAGGACCAGTTTACTTTTGCCCCTTTACATAATCAAGATAAGCTTCTCACTGACATTTTTTAGGGACGAGTCATGAAAAAAGGTCCGAATAAAAGCCCCAAATAAATCCCCATCGCATATTTCGAGCGGTCGTGTTGTGTTTTTAGAAAATTGTTTGAACTGTAAAAATGTGATGTTTCCAAAATAAGCATTTTTTACACCCTTATTTTAGTACCTGCCAATTTCGGTTTCTTCCATAGTCATCAAATATGTAAGGGCGTAACGCACGTATTTGTAAGCAAGGATTTGGGGGGTTGTTTTGCGTATTTCTTCTGTTATATTAATAAACACTGGCGAGAACCAGGAAATCTTTGCTCTCAGATTTGTATAATAAAAACTGTCCCGAATTTATAAAAAAAAGGATCGGTGAGAGGATTTTTTTAGAAAATCTTATCCCTATTTTGCCCAACTTGGATCTAGAAGTAGCGAAAAGGAAAATGAAACATGAAAAAAAAGTAAATAGTGAATGTAGTAAAGGTAATTTCGGAATTGAGGGGTGGAGTTTGTTACAACACACTTTATTGGCCTTAAGTACTAACCGCCGAGTTGGCGGGGGTGGGCAGTTGGGGGGGGGAACTTTTAAAAGTCCTAAAATGGAATTCCCGCAAGAGCACATCACTAATACGTTCAATAAATTTGAACCGCTTTGTGGAGTGCTTCGACTTGGACTTGGACATATGAAATGAGGAATATAGTAGTAGAGGATTTTAGTAGGAGAAATAGTGGAGAAAATTTGGGAAAAATGATAGGAAAGCAAAAATGAAAAGTAGAATGAAAGACAGGTCCCTGGTGATAGGGCAACTCTGGCTTTCTCTGCGTTTTAGTATATATTTTTTTTTTTATTTGCTATAGTGGAATGTGAGCATACTAGAATGTGGTTACCAGGCCTTCTTTAAATTTTAATTCAACTTCTTGAAATGTAGGCAAGGTTTTGGCACGAATTTGACCACCTCTTCGCACGACTGATCATACCCAATCTGAATTATGTTCAAACTATGTGGGAATCAATGTTTACAATCAGCTAGCTCAAGCTCACGTAGTATATGGGTCTAATATAATAATAATTATAAATATCAGATTCACTATGTAATTACAGACTTTCAAATAGGAGCTGAAGCTTTTATACAAGAAACTAGAGTAAGCTTTGTAATTATTTAATTTATATATATTTTATTAATTTTGGTAATATACTAAATATTTCATATTCATTCTAAGGTTAATACAAAAAATCTAATCACCGTTAATATGACGCTTTTCCAAAATAACCGTTCATCAGCCTTCCATTTAAATATGTCTTCTGTAATATTATGGCAAAATAGTTATACTTTCGATTCATCGCTCCCTAATACCTTCTTCAGAAAAGCTTTATCACGGTGAACGTTCACCTTCCCATACTTGAACTTTTTTGGCAACGAGATTATTATGAAAATGTGGCTTTCTTCAAGCCTCATTTTGGATTATGAGTGTCTTCATCGTCGTGATATAAAACTTTAAATGCAACTGAAGAAAACCATTAACATGTTTGTTTCTTAGGGGCGTTTAGGTCATCTTAAATAGCCACCATCATATTTAAATACTTAATCCAGTATTTAAAAAACAAGTTTAATGTATTAATCCTTTTAACCATCGTATTAATGAGTTCAGAACTTGTCTCCTAAGAAAATTCTGCTCAAGCTGCACATGACATGTTGAACAAATTTGGTTTTGATGTTGGTTTTCGAGACTTTTGTCGAACTACTCTGTTCATTATGCCCCAATGGGGTTCAATGGAGTTCATTAGAAGAGACCGGTTTGCTCAAGGAAATATTCCGATCCGGTTTTTGTTCTGCCAGTCCTCGGTATTTTTAGCTGTGTGGCAAGAAGCACCTTCTCCATAATTAAGGAATCCTTTTTTACCACCTGACCACTGGAGGAAACTTGGAGAAATTCTTTCCGAAGGATGGCTATGTTTTTTCGCGAGCTTATTTTGCCAATACACTGCGCCAGTTGTGAACGACCAGTGCTCCAGATTGTTTCCCACATCTTCACTGAAAATAGCCTTGTTTCACAATTGGTTGAACTTGACTTAAATCAAACTCTTTATTTTAGTCTCCACACCCACATACATACACTATCAGAAAATTGTGCAAATCTTGATTCTTCCCCGAATAAGCTGCCAGAACTTTATAAGTCTCTGCCATCTTATTTTTCCACTCCTTTCTTCTTTGGATATATGCTGGTCGAAAAATTGGTTTCCTTCTAGTTATTTTGCCATAGTAACCAAGTTGATAGAGTTGGTGCACAGCAATACTCCAACTTAATTGGAGTTGCTTCGCAACTGGGATAATTTTCAACAATCCACTTAACACCCCAAAGTTTTGTCCAGTCCGACGTTAGCTATTTCCACCTAAGATTGACCTACATCTTGCCTCCTTTAAAAATCAGACAACTCTTTTGCTTCTGATGTCTGCAGTATGGCTGGTTGATATAAACAATTAATATATTATAACCCTAAATGAAAAAATCATAATATATTAACATGTTTGATTGGATTAAAGGAGTTTCTGTAATAATGGGTGGCCAGTAACCTTTTGATATATATATATATATATATATATATATATATATATATATATATATATATATATATATATATGCATTTAAAGGCCCCAAAGAAATGGAAATTGGTAACACAACCCGGAAAACGCTATGGAATATATTACGTGAACCAATGAAAGCTTAAGAAGGAAAATGGGACATGCAGAAACGGAAAGATAGGGCAAACTATTTTAACCGTAATATGAAAATTAATAAAGAAGTTGGATTTGAACCCATGTCATCAAGCCCTATCTTTCCGTTTCTTTATCTCTCATTTTCCTTCTTAAACTTTCATTGGTACACGTAATATTCTCCATGGCGTTTTTTCAGGTTGTGTTACCAATTTCCATTTCTTTGGGCTTTTAAATACATCTATATATCACGTGACATGTAATTTTCAATTATATATATATATATATATATATATATATATATATATATATATTATAAATAGTAATAAAATCTAAGTACTGGTCTCGAACCACTTATGTTATTATGTATACACTCCTTTGCAAACAATTTTATGAGAAAAATGTATACAAACTACTAACTTAGGGGTGTTTAAATGTTCAGATCCAAACTATATAAATCTCGTTGCTACGGAAACAATTTTCTAAATCTCAAAAAGGAGGCAGAAGTAGAATTCGGAGGAAACTTGATTTTTAAGAGCTCGATCGATCTCACTTCCACTGTTTGCCTTAATTTCAAACGGGAGATATTTTCTATTCAGACTAAAAGAATCTGTACAAAATTAACCTTTTTTTATCTACTTCAAAATATCAGGTGCCAAAAATGAACCCAAGTGAGCTAAAATTTTATAAATAGGAACAGATGACTCTAATGATAGTGTCTTTATATCTAACTCATATAACAAACTACACTGGTGGTGGTCCGTTGAGGTACACAACCACTATTCAGATGGTACAAAGAATTCGTACAGATATAAATATTTCTCCGAAATCAAAATTGTATTTAGAGATAAATTAATTCAATAGTTCATCCAATTATATTATTCGTAATTCAAGAAATTCAACCAAATTATGATAATTAATCTACAACTGACGTATAATATAAACGAGTAGTTTTAGAAAATTAAATGAATTATAAGAAGAACGAATTAGTTGAGGTTTATGGATCTCGCGCCAATTATGATTATTAAGCGTTTGTATTTTATATAGTAATTAGTTTAGGGATAGGTTAGGTTAGGTTAGGTTAGTTAAGATTTAATTTATTAGAATATTGAACTATAAGAACAACTTAGACTAATTAGCATGTACAACATATCATCCGCCAAATCATAATAGATAGGGATTGTTATAAAAGTTAATTAATACAAAAAACAATTGTATATATCAATCTCATTTCCATACAATACTAGAAATTTGCATGTTTTCCCTATATACATGCATATAAATGAGTCTACATCGGTAACCCGTGTCTTGATTTTTATTTTCGAGGTAATTTATTCGTAGAAATTTTGCCCTATGATGTGCCGTTTTTTCTGTAGTAAACTACAAACAAACAATAAAAGTGTTACTCTTAGAGTTTTTGTAGTATGTACTTCAAATAAGTATAATAGTAAAATAATTGATTTTTTTCAATTTTATTACTACATTCAATAAAGTACTATTATGTATGATATATAAACAGTAGCGGCTATAATGATTCGGAAACAGGTTCCCAGCACAAAACCTACAGTAGCTTTGAACCAAATAATGGTAAGTAATGTATGATAAATTACCAAAATAAAATAAGCATGACTATAAGTTGTGTATATACATTGTAAATGTTAGGATGGATGAAACTGTAAGTTAGGTGCAAAAGAACATTTTTATTCCAAATATATTGGTCAAAGGGGAAAGGTACACTAATATAAGTTACTCATCAAATAATTTTCGGTTGTTAAAATATATTATTACTTGGTATGTAGGCCTTTACTATCATTTACACACTCAAATCTTCTGCCACATGCACGCGCCGAAGGCATTCTTTTGGTGTTGTTTGTCTCCATTCCTCTTGTAATATTTCCCAAAGTTCTTCGACGGTGCTCTGATTTCTCTCCTAGCGTCTTCCACAAATTCTCAATCGGATTAAGGTCCAAGTTCTGAGCAGGCCTGTCCATTACACATAATTCCTCCTGATCCATAAAATTCCTCACCAACTTTACCGTGTGGTAAGGTGCATTATCCTGTATAAAAATGGCAGGACGGGCAGAGGCGGCTCTCATAAGAGGCATAGTACCGTCCGCCGAAATTATGCTCCACACCCTAAGACTTCCTCCCCAAACTTCACGAAACTCTTGACGCATTTCACGGATATCTTCCGCCAAGTCTTCGACAGACGAACCTCCTGCCCTCTGAGCCAAACAAAGTGTACTTCGATTTATCGCTGAAGTGTACTTTGAACCATTGGTCTTCTGTCCATAGAATATCCTTAGTGGGCAAGAATAATCTATTTTTCTTCTTTTTAGGGCCGATCAATGGCTTGACAGCTGGTGTGCGAGATTTCAAAGTTTTTTCGGTCAGGCGCCGTGATACTGTCTTCCTGGAGACACAAATGTCCATAGTTTCATTCCTCGGAAAATCCTGGCTGCTGTCTTTCAGCTATGGCTCTGATGGAGAAAAGATCCTCTTAACGTAGCTTAACAATTAGTTCCTGGATATAAGCAGGTGTATGGATCCCCTAAGCATGTTTGCTGCTCATACCTTGACAAGGTAATGAGTAAAAGTGCTATGAATTCATGAAAGTAAGCTACTACCCCAAATTAGATGGGGGGCTCAAAGATAGAAGTAATAGAATTACACTGCCCATATCATTATGACCCCTATATTTTTTAAGTAAAAATACTCTTTTACACGCAACTTGATATTTCATCCATCCTAACATGTACAAATGTACATTTACAACTTATAGCTATGATTACTTTATATCTGTAATTTGTTATGCATTACTTACCATCATTTGGTTTGAGACTACTGTAAGGTTTGTAATGGGAACCTAAGTGGTTATGGCTGCTACTATATATATATGCAAATTTTGCTGAAGACCATTGTGTATTTTGCCTTAATTAATTTCCTTTGGCAACTTTCTCTTCTTCTAACTATATTTTTTATTCCATCTTGTAGATGGTGGATTACTTGTCCAGTATTCATCTCTTTTTTACATGAATGTGTTTGGTAAAAAACAAACTAAATTGCTAAGCTTTCGATCTTATTCGATCATCTTCGGAGCGTTTTGAAACGTTTTTGCCTCCTTTACCGATGTAATGAGTGGAGTGAAGATCTGGCAGAAAGTAGAGTGAAAGAAAACGATTTTTAAGGGGTATTTATTCCGCCTTGGTTAAACGAAACGTTAGAGGTAATGAGCCACTCCTGTGGGTGAAATTTTTTAAAATCGTTTTCTTCCCATGGTCTCTTCGGCAACTGAAAAACTTCGCTGATCACTGGAGGAAGATTAACTGTAGGTACATTAACCACAGATGGATTACCACAGGTGGATTAACACTGATGCGTGGTGTTTAGTTCGTTAAGTAGTGGTATTAGGTACAACTGGAGCAGCGGGAGGATAGAGGGTGGAAGGAGAGGCACTTGTTCATGGAAATGCGCTGTTCATGTTACTGTTAACATGAAGGTAGTCGAAGGCTGCGGTGTATCTTAATGTCATCACGGAGTTTTGTCTTTTGTGTATATGGATTTAGGTGAGGTCTCCCCAGATGTAGTGTTAAGCGAGCGTGGGTGTTGAGTTGTGTTAGTTTGTTGTTTTCATTTAGTGTGGCCATTCGTGTGTACATGGGAGAGCGACATGCATGTTTCAGAGGAGTTCTGAATGTGCTGTGTATCCCTTTGCCTTGTATGACTCGCAGCTACGAGTGTGATTGGAGGATATTTGAGGAGTGGTGTATTTAGTGTTTTGTATGTGTTGTTGTAGTTTTCTTCATGCAGGATAGAACCAGCGCAGCTTCTGGTTGATGTTTTTGGCCCTTGTTTGTATGATGTTTTGGTGTGTGTAGAATCTTGGTGTGAGGTGCGAGTCTGGTTGGGTCCAGGTGGTTGGGGTCTGGTGTTTGTGTGTATATTTGTATGTTTTGCATGGAGTGATTGCTTGCGCCGTAGAGTGTTACCCATGTCTTCTGAAGATTCGTAGTTATAAGCCACTTATCCTCTTACTCTTTTTTCTTGCCCATGATTTTTTTGGTCCCTCGCCGCACAATAGAATGGTCTTGTCATCTGCATAGGTCAGTATCTATGTGTGTCTGCAGTTTTTGAGTGGCCGTTTATTTTCATTTATGTGCATTATAAATAGTGTGAGTGGCAATACACTACTTTGGAGTACGCCAGCACATGGTATGAATGGGCATGATGTTGTGTTGTTGTATTTTATGACACCTCTAATCTGTAAGCTAGTGAAAGAAAAGCCTTCTGTTGCAGAGAAGGAGCTCCGTTTGTTGACTAGACTCCAACGGAGCCCTTCGTGCCATAGCTTATCGAAGGCTTTTCTACGTCCATACTAATGGAGATTGTTTTATGTCGTCCTTCTCGTCTTATGTCATGAACGATGGTCACAACCGCTTGGGTGGACCGGCCACTCCTGAAGCAATACCGTCAGGGGGAGAACCAGTCCCTATCTTCCTGTTGACCATACGTTCAAATATCTTGCCTTGGTGCTCTAACACATCGATAGATCTGTAACTGTTGAGATGTTTGGGGCTTTTGTTTTTCTTCTCTCGCAGTGTATCGTGTGAGATTTTAAATGGTTATGAGAAGTTGCCAGAGGGGCAAGTGAAGTGTTGATGGGTGTGTTAATGTAGGAAAAATGGTTTCTGGGAGGTGATGAATTATAGTGGCTGGAAGGCCGGAGGCACCGGGTGCGCGATTTGGTGTTGATTTCATGTAGTGATTTATTTCCTCGAAGGTGATAAGAGAGATTAACCGTGGTAGTGTTATCAAGTACCACCATTCATACCAGGGGTGGGCAGGCCCAAGCTCATCAGCACGAAGCCGGCACCATTCCTGGACTTCCTGGAAGTACTCTTGTGCGTGTGGTTTGGGCGGGTTGTGTGTGTGTGTGAACCGTGTCTCAGTGGCAAATAAATGCGTCGAGGATGCCATTAGTGTTAGTGAGTGTACTGTTGTTATGTTTGAAGGTGATATGTTTTGGTGTTTCCATGCCCAACATCTTCTTTACGCGCCGCCAGAAGAAGGAGGAGTCAATGCAGCAAGCGTCGTTTGCGATGCAGGTCGCCTCGCGCTACTGGCGGTTCCGTCTAGTTGCACGCGAGGTAAGATACGGACACGCAAGAGTGTGATGTTATGTTTTCGTGGGCCTCTGTTTTATAGGTTGTTTTATTGTGTAATGAGTCTTTGTGTGTGTTTGGAGAACGTGAATTATTTTATGCATGTGTATGGTGGAGTTTGTTTTTGAAAGCGTCTGTGATTTTAGTTTTGGAATTTCCAAGTAAATCCATTGGGACCCATGGCGTATTGGAGCTGTTCATTTTATTAGCACAACTGGCAGTGCGACCTCATGAGAAAATGAAGAAATGGGAGTAGGACCTCCATATGGAGAGGAAAAACGGGGTCTATAACGTGTTATCATCCAATTATACCATGCCAAATTATAGAGAACTCCTGATCAGCTATCAACTTGTCCATTAACCACAATTCTCCTCTGTTCATCATCAACATTCACTGGAGAAACCTTTATTGTGGGGCTAGACACAGGTTCGATAGAATTGCGCGCCCCCTCGATCCTATCAGCTTAACTAATTTCCTCCTTTGACTCGTCGAGCTGTATATCTTCAGCACATTTCCACTTTACTTTTACGAGGCTATTTTATTCTTTCAACTTTCTGGTGGAGATTCCCACTTGGTTTTCGCCAATTTTCATTTGAAAACAGTTTAAAATACAAGGCATTACCTTAATAGTTTAAAAATAAAGCGTTTTTGCAGAGGAAGTGAACAAATGTAACGAACTGAAAAATGTAACGAAGTGAAAAATGTAACAAAGTGAAAAATGTAACGAAGGGAAAAAATGTAACGAAGTGAAAAAATGTAACGAAGTAAACAAATTTAGACGTGACAGAAAGCAAAGAAGTGAACAAATCTAAAGAAATGAATAAATATAACGAAGTTAAAAAAGTAAAGAATTGAACAAATGTAACGAAGTGAACAAATGTAACGACGTGAACAAATGTAACAGTGAAAAATTTAGACGTGAACAAATGTAAGGCAGTGAAAAATTTAGACGTGAACAAATGTAGAGAAAAAACAAAACAAATGTAGACGTTAACAAATGTAAAGAAGTGAACAAATGTAACGTAGAGAACAAAACCAACAAATATTCAGGAAACAAAAGCATTGATTCGATCATGACCGAAACAAGGGGGAAACCCGGATATTTCAACCCCACCGTATCCCACCTGGAGAGGATAATGCCAATGGAGTCACGCATATAAACACGTCACGTTGAAAAAAAAATGCGGCCACCCAATCCCTTCAACGGGTTGCCACCCATAGCAACCCGATCACGCTTCATTTAATGACCTTTTAATGACATGAATATGAGACATAAACCATAAAAGCGAACAAATGAATCCCCACCCCCCCAATTAATCATGCTTTAGCCCATTAAAATATTTCTTTACAAAGCTTTTCACTAACCGTAAATAAATAATTTTAGGACAAATTCGTCCTCTTTTTTAGCTCAGGTGGCAACTCCTTTCGTCGAATCGATTAGCATAAAATTCAGGACTGGATTGGTTCTATTCCTTGACGTACCGAAGGTGTCTCTTGCCTCTATCATTTTTTTTTCAAGTGGCGAGAAATTAGATTAAAGGATACGAGTCAAATTTGACTGATATAATTGATAGAAGTCGAGATTTCCCTTAACCTGAAATGGGATATAATTATAAACCCACCTTTCCAAAGAAGATTCATTACGAAATAGAAATTATGGTGTACACTACCCTTCAAAATATCCACAGTCACAACATATTTTTAAAAAGCCAAGAATAATATATTTTAAGCCAATCATTACCTATCTCTCATAACTGTAAAGTGGGCAACCAACATTCTTTTAACATCGCAAAAGAGACTTAATTAAGTTTCAATTAATGGCAGCTTTATCTATCATCTTCGCCTAACTTGGCATCCTATATCCAGAATAGATGGAGAAGTAGTTATTTTTTACATACACACTTATTTGGGTAATAACGATAGTAAAAAATAAAAAAAAATATATTCAGTTAAATATAAAAATGACACGAAATTTGTAGATTAATGTTGGAATGTGGATATTTATTTGGGAAACATATTCCCCCGGTCCATTAATTTATTAAAACCATAAAGGATTTCGGAATAAAAAGATGAATTTTGCTAAAATCATACCAGTTAGTTGAAAAAAATTCGATGGAGGAAGAAGACAGAAGAAAAAGAAATGATAATAAATAAATATTAACGCTTCAGTACTCCCCCCTTCCCCTTCCCTCCAAAAGGTGGGTTCTGATAATCCCTTTCCAAAATTTCTAGAAAATTATAAAAAAAGAAAAAGTGATACAAACGAGTACGTTCTTTGCTGAGAATTCTTTTGAAAAGGCGTTTATTGAAGCGGTGAAGTTGAGAGTAGAAAAGGCATGGAATGTGCATAACCCGACTAGGCAAAGGAGGAGACTACCTAGGCTACTCGTAATAGGAAGGTCGCGCAACTCACGTGCATAACCCGACTAGGCAAAAGAGGAGACTACCTATGCTACTCGTAATAGGGAGGTCGCGTAACTCTCCTGAATGACTCATATTTTCACTTCACTAAAATACCAACTCTTTTCAAGTAGTTGTCCTACCCCACTTTGGTAGTAGTAGTAGCAGCGGTTCGCCAACCTGCCTTTAGCCAGGCGAATCCCCGACCGGATAATGTAATAGACATAAAGGTCAGTATTACAATCGCTGGTGAGCCTGAGGGCACCATGGGCTGGCCCTCTTTGGGGAGAGGGACCAGGAATTATATTATGTTTTTTACACTAAACAGCCCTCAGGTGGCTCCTTCGTCGCCCAGGGGTAGAGGGACTTGTTCCACGTCAGAGGTATGTGGATATAGATAACAATCGGCAGGATTCCTTGGAAAAGAGAGAGTGTGTGTGTTGTGGTGCGATTACAGTGTACCCCAGTACAGGGCTGGGTACAGCGCGTCCACCGATTGGTAGCCAGATCTCGACCGTGCGCTGACGTTTGTGTCCGCTCATGGCGGGATCGAACAAGGTACCGCGACGTTGGCAGACCAACGCCGTATCCACTCGGCTAGCAAAAGAGCTCTCCATTTGGTAGTAGAGTCCCTCGTCGGATTTTCCTTGTTAAAATTAATAATTAACAACAGTAACTAACTCTTCATTTTGATAAACTCGTTAGTTTTCTACCGATGGCTGTTGATGAGAATCGAGAGCGCTAAGATGGCAGGGAGATTAACAGCGTCGGAGAAAAGCTCTGAAAAGCACAGAAATTCGTGATGGAGACCGGCAATGCTGATTTATGCATCGATGGAACGTTGAATGCAGCTATTGTTTGCAGACTTCCTTCACCAAACAAAATGGCGGACGGCAGGTGTTATTTTAATGAAAACCAAACCACCAATTTAAGGAATATTGCAATAGCAGGTGCTCAAAACATTTTTAGCATCAATTGGGAGGAATTGGAGAACAAGTGATGTACCTAGATTATACTTAAACTCAACCAAAAAGATTATTTTAATAAAGTTAATATAATCAAGCCAATCTTTATAAATCATTCTATATATCAACAATTTCATATGCATGTATATGATAACGAGATTCTTGGGGTCAATAACCGCTATTTCCTCCGATTTAAAAAAAAAATAACAGTAATAATACTCTCATCTAAACTAGCCATCAAAGTTGATATATAACTAAACTGCGTATTAGTTCTAAATACGCTTAAGTGCAAAAGATCATGAGATAGGTACCAAATATCGCGTAAGACCACCTCTAACCCGGCGAATTGCGTGAACGATGTGGTATTCACTCTACAAGTGGAAGGAAGACCTCTGGAGAGATGTTCCCGTGTCGTCTCGATAGCTGTCCATAGTTCCCTGATAGTTGTGGATGTTTTGATCTTAAGTGGAAATTGACATGTCCACTACGTCCGATAAATGCTCGATTGGGTTCGAGTTGGGTCCACATGGTGGGCACACCATTGATCGGAACACTCCAGAATGCTCCTCGACGTAATTCTGGGTAATCTTTACCCACTGACACGGTACATCATCCTGCTGGCGTATTCCATCTCTGTTGGGGTGCATGAAGAGTATGAATGAATGTAAATGGTCACGATCAATGACAGGTTTAGGTGGATCAGTGGACCCAACCATTCTGAGTGAACACACTCCACATTAGTATGGAATACATGACTTCATGGGGTATGCGTCACACCCGAAGCCTACAAATAGCACAAAACAACTGGAACCGATGGAACCGATGCTCATTGGACCACGCTCCATGGTGCTAGTACCTCCATGGTCTAATTAGTGACGTCATGAGCACAGGTGTGGCGCTGTCTCCGCTTTCGTGAAGCTGACAGGGACACTCTGGTGCCTCTTCTGCGCCTATCTCGCATGAAAGGTAAAGAACACGGATTTTGTTACCCACTGCAATGAATACGGGTGTGATTTGAGGTAGTGTCGCTTGTCTGTTACCATGGAAAATTCTAGCCGCAAACCACTGGCCACGATCATTAATCACCCGCGGTCGGCGACGGTGTTGTCTACGGTGGGTGGCAATTGTTGCCTTCCATGGAGTATTCTCGATACACACTTGACACAGTCGATCGAGGGCTGTTGAATGTCAGCACAGTTTTAGAAATTGAGTGCCTCATTCGTCGGCCACCCTCTTTCATGCTCCGTTCGATCACTAATAATTCACACCGCCTTTCCATTTTTAACCTATCCGATGTTCACACTGACCCACGAGATGTCAAATCACAACTAATACAGATCTTGGAATTTCCATGACGTCACGGTACAGTGACACTGCCTACCATTACCTTAACATACTGCTATCCCATAATTTTCCTTAGAAAAGCTTATAAATTTAAAAATCCTCCTATCACAGGCCAAAATGGAATAGAAGTTGAAGCTACTGACTTATTAAGACGTCAACAATAGAATATACACCGTTCAGAAACCATGTCAAATAAAGTCAAAGTAACACTACGGAAGAGTACAAGATGTAAAATTTGAAAAATTCTATTTTAAATAATTCAATCACCCCCATAACAATATAAGTAAGCATTTGAATGATAAATCCCGTAATTTAAAATCCAGTTCAGAATTATGGCCGATATTCTGAACTTTCAATCTCTTATCCGTTTTCAAACACGGGAATTAGGCCAATTAGCGGAAGCTCCCACAAATTCAATTTTCAATATAAAATTAGCCTTGGCAAATATAGTTACATAAAAATGAGGTTTATCAAACCTTGGCAAAATTAATCAAGATAAAAAAACTATTAAAATCGAATAAAGTAAAAGCAGTACCTGCATTATTCACAAATCCATGGAAGAATTATTTTTCCTATCAAATATACATATTTAATAGCAAAATTTGAACCAATACTAAAGAATAAAACTCATTAAATATGAAAACTAACATATTTATTAACTTGACGTACTTAATTGAACTTTCAGAATTTATGATAAAAAATAAAATTATACACCTCAATCACTTTAATTTAGTAAGCGACAATCAACACAGCTTCTATAATAAACATAAATCGTATTTGACAAATTTACTCAATTTTTTCCTTTCAATGATCTATAATAACATTAATGACATAAAGATTCATGAACTCGTGATATTTTCCTGAATTATAAGCAGATACAGAGTACAATCCCATAAATGCCTATCAATAAAGGTTGAAAGTCAATTCGGCGACTCGTTGTACTTGTATCTCAGAGCTGACTGTCATTTGTCACAAAGAAAATAACATAGCATCTTGTCTTTATACTTGCGGCGAAGCGCCAGGTCTAGGCGTCACTTTAAAAAAAAAAGAGTAAAGTTCAATAGTACCCATTTAGAGCCATGAAATTACCCATATGAGCATGGGAGATATGGGTATTCACCTTGGGAATTTCAATTCTGCCATCGGATTTGGCGCTGGGGGGCGCCATCTAGTGGCAGAAGCCTCATTTATCCATTTATCCATTTAAAGGCACTTGTAAGTGATTTTAACCATGGGAAACCATTTATCATCATACCACAAAACGCCGCAGGTAACTGGAGAGACTTTCCCTCTTGTTTTTCATTTAAATCAAAATACATTTTTCTTTTCTTATTTCAAGCGCTTGTGTAAACTCATTTGGAGTATGCAGTTCAATTGTACTCACTATATAAGCGAAAGGACATTGCAATATTGGAACAAGTCTAGCGACAGGCGACGAAATTAATCCCTGAACTTAGAAATTGGCTTAATGAAGGCCATTAGAAGATTGGTATTTGTGAGGCCAACTTATCAAAATATTAAAAATACAAAACGAGTTCACTAATATAAACTATAACTCAATATTTGAAATAGATAACCGAGTGCCGACCATAAATGCGGTTACACGCTATGAAACAAAATATTAAGCATTGCAATAGTATACCATTTCTTTTTTTATATAATAACACAAAGTTTGAATAACTTGCCTAAGAATGCCGTTGTAATCACTAAAATCAATATATTTAAGAAGATATAAATATTACTTTAAATATATAACTTATAAAAGCAAGTGATTAAATTATTTGTTTTTGCCTATCCTCTATCTCGTTTACCTTGCATCACCTTTAACTTCAACCTTTCCTTTCTCTTTTGAACTAGCCTCGAAGGGATTTAATAGTCTTTGTTAGCTCTTTAATTCATTCTTTGTTTTATTATCAAACTTTGTTGGATTTTCTTCAATATAATTAAAAATATTGTTAAAATTTCCTTATTCTTTGTGACGGCTTCAACCAATCTGGATGAATAATTCGATCTACACAGTTTGGGCAAGTTGCAGGAAACGCTTCTCAGGTAACAGTGGCGGCTCGTGTATAGGAACTGCGGAACTATAGCACCCCTTATTTGTACTCGATATTATCAATAACATTCAATATAATGAGTCTTTTTTCTTTAATTCTTTCTTTATACTTGTACATTATATAATACCTAAGCTTAATGTCAGTAGCAATCCCCTAGTTTATAAACAAAATACAAAAATCCTTCTATAGAACTGTGCACTTTACAGTTCTAGCAACGCACTGTTTGGTTGCTGTGCGCAGGTTCATATGTCCGAGATAGGAAGCTGTACGCTAGAGAGAGAGAGTACTGTGCCGCACACAGTGCCGATTATGGTGTAGAAGTTTCGCTTTGCATCAGGTGATGAAGTTTGCTTTGTAGAATTGCTAAAAAGAATGATAAGATGAAAAAGACAGATGGTGTTGTATCAGATAATGAAGTTTCGTTTTGTATCAGGTAATGAAGTGTGCCCTGTAGAATGACTAAAAAAGATGATATATGAAAATTAGTGAGAAGGTGTTGCATCAGGTAGTGAAGTTTGCTTTGTAGAATTGCTAAAAAAGATGATAAAATAAAAAAGAGTGAGGTGTTGCATCAAGTAATGAAGTTTCACTTTGTATCAGGTAATGAAGCTTGCTTTGTAGAATTGCTAAAAAGGTTGATTAGATGAAAAAGAGTGAGAAGGTGTTGCATCAGGCAATAAAGGGGAGCTTGTGCTTCGCTACTAAGATTAAAAATAAATTTTCTGAGCTTCACCATTTTTAATTCTTTGGGTTTTAAAAAATTCAGAAAAATTCGATACTTATATTTATTTCTGAACTTCACCATTTTGATTATGATATTATAAAAGAATTATTAGAAATAACTTTGATAAAAATACATAAGTCATAACCAAACTAAGATGAAATTATTATTCAAATACTCAAAAGAATCCTTTTCTTAAATTATAGTTAGTGGTATGCCTAACTGCTTGTTAAACACAAGATTTGGCGTACGAGCACAGTAATCTATAAAGATGGCTTTTAGTGAACTCTTTTATCCTGTTTTGAGCCCTATTAAGTTTCCTCACCATTACAACAGCACCATCATTAGTTTAGGCGACTAATATTTTTGTGCTGCTTAGTCCAGCTAAATGTTTTATAAGCAATTTAGAGATACCTTTGTCACTTCTGCCTCTACCGACATCATTAAATCAGGGAATCATTTGCAAATGCCCCCATTTTATTAACCTAATCAACACCTGCATAAAGTTAAGAAAAAAAACATACATCCGATGATTAAACCAAAAGTATAGCAACAGGAGTTTTTTCTATAAGCGCATTCTACATTTCGTTTAAAAGAACACTAGGAACCGCATCAATTATATACCTTTGTATAAGTTTGAATAATCTTTTAAAACCTGTTTGAATTTTTAATTGTATTTTGGAATTTTTATTATATTCAGCGTAAAGTAAGCTAACTCAATATAATTAATTACCTTTATTTCGGATAGCTCATTTCGTAGTGACCACGAAAACTAAATTCATGCATTCTTAAAAAAAAAAAACGTTTAAATGAATCTTTTCAAAATATCTACGAGTATTTCTAAAATTTTCTTCATTATGTTGAAAATAACAACTTTTGTTTTGTTCATGAAGTGTCAAATCTATTCTGTTTTTATCTAAACTGTTTAAGATTACAATAAGCTTGCACATAACTCATTGACTATTTGTCACGTGCGTTTGCTGTATGAGTATTATTATTTCAATCTTCGTATCTTTCTTTCAATTTTGCCCAAATTGAATTTTCTTTCGAAAATAATATACAAAACAATAGAGTTTATTTGTTGAAATACCGCCGCATACCAACTGCGACTGTCACGAAATTCCATGATAAACTTTCTTGTGATCTCTTTGCTTATTTTAGTTAAATTTTTGGCGCAGGTCTTCCATTGTTTATTAAAAACTTCCTCATGAGAAGTGAGTATGTTAAATTGATTTACATGATTCCAGTTAATGTGATAGAAATATTCACTCGGTGTGCCATTCAATAAAGGGTATTTATATTTTAATTCATAAATAGTAAAAATAATGCTACGTACAATATCTGTAAGGGTAAAAAAACGATGGATACCTTAAGCAATGGAAAGTAGTTAGTAAGAAGAAGAACTACCAACAGGGTACGACAAATTCGAAACTGGTAGTATTGGGCAGGTTAAGAATTAATGTTGAATCTGATATAAAGTGATTTTTTTTTCTTTTATTGATTAAAAAACTGCCACTGTGATGAAGGGCAACATAAAACAGAATCTTAACCACAATCATGTAATTACACATCAACAGTCAATACGGCCTTAAAAAAGGAACCATATTCAACAAATCAGGTAAATAATTCTTTTCGCAACAATCCAAAGTAAGATCAGGCGTATATATATATATATATATATATATATATATATATATATATATCTTTTAATTTTAGGGATGATATACACTATGTAAATCTCCCCACGGAGATAAGGCAGCGACATTCAACTATTCAAGTTATCCCCTTTCAACCACACTCCAAACCAGAACATCTCTAAGAACGGACACATCTTTTGGACGGTACGATCTAGAACATTTCTTCAATCGGTCGGAACTACGCTACTTTGGAAGCCATGCCCGATCGATCACCGATGGAAGCAAGTAACAACCTACATACTCATAAGCACACAAGTACAACTCCTTGAATATGCAACTTTCTTCTAACTGATAAGTGACTCTACCCTTCCAAGCGTTCCTACATTGGTTTGCTACAGCAAACCGAAGCAAACCTTTACTCAACATGACCACACACTCAACTTACTTAAACAAGCATGCAACTTTTGCATGCACATACTTCAATTCTAATATTAAATAGCGGTATTTTAATACCATCTGGATAAGCGGACTGGCCTTGAGTGGATCTTAGGGGCTTTGCTAGGCCTTGTTTCTATAGTTCACTCAACACGAGCATGTTAAAAAAAAACCTCGGACAACTACTTTACATGCAATCTATCGGATGGCGGTCAACGGCCGTCACTTCATCTTAACTGGTACACCCTTTAGCGCTAACACAACCCTTTTATTAATTAACGTCTTAGTTTTACTTCAGTAAATATTTATTCCCTAAAGAATTAATTTAATTGATCATTTCTATGAGTCATCTATAAGATATTGTCAAAGAATAAAAAAATAAGAACTTCAAGCTAGTAAAGCGCTCGCACTGAAAAAACTCCATCATGAAATTGAGATCTAGAAATGTCTATCGCTACAAAAGAGAAGTTAGAACTGGAGTACAAAAACCATGAATATAAACCTGGTATTATTGCCCTTGTATATTTCTTAGTTAATAGTATATATAAACATATATTAAACATACAGTTCATTAATTCGCTAATTGTATTTTCGAAAACTGTGGATTTTTTTAGCAAATTTCAGATTGCTGGCTGTGTTTTCACACTAATCAGTGGTCTTAAATCTTTTTAATTATGTGAGTATTAGCATACTTTTATAAAAATCAAATTTACATTGAGAGAAAACACTACGAAAAAAAGCGCTTCTACTGAGCTTCGCTTACATATTTGGCGTAGCAGGGAAAAAAACGTATTACTGAGCAATCGAGCAAGTTTTGAGGTAAAATTTACGATTCGACGACACCAAAATCAGATGTGTCTACTAAGCAGAACAGGTTTTACCTACAGCGATATCAAATACTTTACTATCTTATGTGTAAAGGTTAATATTGTTGTATTTATGCACTTAGCACAATTCGTCTTATCAATAAGCGCTCTAATTATTCATGTTTTGTAAATATTAGTTACAAGCAGAAACTTTAGCACTTTTACCTCAAGTAAAATTCACCTGGTGCTTCGAAATCTTTTAAAATACCGAAATGAAATGTATAGAATTAAGTCAGATATTACACTCCTAAATGGTTCTCATTTATGAAGGAAAAGATTCTGTTTTGTTTGCAAAAGAATGCAATTTTATAGTTAAATTTTCAAGGAGATATACGATTGTAAAAATTAGTAAACTTTTGTAATGTATCATTATTTAAACTTTATGAGCATAAACTCAAGGAAATATATTTTTTAATTTAAAATTCTTGGGTAGAAACTGGAGTAAATGCGATTTTGTGGTATAAAATGCTTAAAGTGTAGTCACGCGTATGGTGGCAATATGTGTACGCAATTGGTTTCATCATTGTAATTGCTAAAAAGTGACGAGGTGTATTCTTTCATGTTCGTCGCTAATTAAACATACGAACGATGTTTAACAAGGTGTCAATTAACAGGAATTTCCAAACGCTTTTACCAATGTGACAAGTTTACGCTCGAGATCGGTACTAATCTTTCTAATTCCTCTCTTTTTTCCTCTGGTTTCATCATTATTTATCATTAAAATCATCATCATTTATCATTAAAATTTTCCTTTGCTCTTCCCCTCCACAACATCGTTATTCACTAATCTCTGCAGTTGACGATTCGTTACTGAAATTCCTCTGAAGAACCCAGCGAAGAGGTTTCCAATTTGTCTCGCTTTGCACTGGTGCGCTTGGACAAAACGTGTTCCAAACCTGAATTTCATGCGTTCCATCGACAGGACAGAGAGAAGAACACCACTGAATCCAGGGAAGAAGACAGACGTGCGAAAAATGCGTGAAGGAATTCTACGATGAGGTCATGGGGTATAAGCTGGTATCAATAATATATATATATATATATATATATATATATATATATATATATATATATATATTGGTACTATTGAAGTCCACAACTGTGGCAGCGTTATTAATTTTTACTTGTATTTTCTTAATATTTCTTACAAGTATTTTAACAGGGTCTTCGCGGTGAGAAATATTAAGAAAATACAAGTTAAAATTAATAACGCTGCCACAGCTGTGGATTTCAATAGAACCTGCATACAACATGTCCTTTTACCTAATTATATATATATATATATATATATATATATATATATATATATATATATATATATATGCAACCTTGGCCAAAAGGATGAGGGTACCCCCTCAATTGAGTGTATATATTTGTTTTATGGTATATTTCAGAATATACACTTGATCTAATACCTAGTTGACTCCCCCCCCCTTACCTTAAATTATGTTGCAATAGACCTAGGCATCGAGTCAACCAATTTCTTTCTAGCATCAGGTGTAATTTTAGCCCATTCTTCATGCAGATCCTAATAGCTTTACTAAGGACTCCTCATAGGTGTTTAATGTGGTTTAAGTCGGGACTTTAAGCCTGCCAGTCCATAGGAATAATGCCTTGTATTTTAAACCAATTGAGACTATTCTTGGCTGTATGGAACGACCTATTAACCTGTTAAAAGCTAACATTAGCTTTTGACACGCCTGGGTGTAATTTAACAATTGATGGCTCTCAAACATCCGATAACATCGAAACATATGTAGCCAAATTCATTTTGTCTTGTCATCAAAACACCTCTCTGGATCCTGTGGCATACATGCAAGCCCATACCATGACGGAATCGCCTCCATGTTTTACTGTTGGGACGATACATTCAGGCTGAAAAGCTTGGCCAACTCTTCGACGGACGAAAGTCGCCCCAGGTGTGCCGAAAACCTGAGGCAAATAACATGAAATATAACTAAATGCATTATTATGCATATGTTTCATAATTTTCGGCATCAACCCAAATATTATGAGCTAATATGTTAGTTTTAACCTTCTACTATCTTACCTTAGAGTTATTTTCACCAAACCATACCACTTTTGACCACTGCCTAGTATTACATTTGGAAGGAATTTTTGCCCATTGAAAACGTTTCTTCTGGTTTGTATCAGAGATCCATGGCTTCTTCCTGGCTTTGCGGCCTTTGAGGCCATAGTCTATAAGGCTCCTTCTTACAGTTCTAGTCGATATATGTGAGGTATTCGCCTCATTGAAGTCGGCACAGAGCTCTGAAGATGTTTTCCTCCTATTTTTAAGAGACTGATTGATGAGATATCTGTCATCACAAGGAGATGTGACCATTTTTCTGGCAGTTCTTGCTTTTGATTTGGCACCTTTAGTCTCCCTGGAGCACCTGCGAGTCGTTCGGACTGCCCACCGAGAACATCCCATCTTCTGAGCTATTTTTCTTTGTGACATCCCAACTCAACTCAAAATTTCTGTTCGTCTTCGTGATTATTAACTAATAATTACATATTATGCCACAAACCTTGGAAAAATAAATATAAATTATGGCTATATACCGGAAAATGCTAAAAATAAAAAAATAGAATATTATGATGTATGGTGTTGTTTATGCTAAATATGATAGTAGCATGCGCTCATAGTGATATCAGAGTACAATTCGTAGTTTAAAGGCAAAAATAAAGGGTGGCTTCATTCTTTTGGTCTTCTTTTGGTCTCGGGTATATATATTGTGCATGTGAAATAATTATTATGTCCATTTAATCATTTTTTTGTTTGTTTCATTTTTCTGTGGTTTTAATTTCTAACCTAAACTTTAGTTTTTACATTTTTATTTCTTATCCCTTGGTTATAGTTCCCTTTTTTTGTACCCCGAAACGTCTTAATATATAAATTATGTTCAATCTTTTGAATGTATACCGGTGGGACGAGATGGACGCGCAACTCTCCTAGACCTGAATCTTGTTTATGGATTCCAATAACACATATTTGTCTTAACATCGATAGAAAATTTTCTGAAATTTATGCTTTTTTAATTCTAAAATTTATTATATCCGTCTAACCAAAGAATACGGGTTTTTTTTCGTGTGTAGAAGAAACAAACTAGGGAAAAAGCGGGAAAATGGCAAGGACCAAAATTTAAATTAATGCGATAGCAACCCTGTTTAACCTTTAGTACCAGATCTGAGGGGACGCATTATAAAGCTTTAATCACCTTAAACACTAGTAACTTGCCTGCAAACAGAGGTTTTAAGTTCATATTTACATTTAAGTCCCCTATGTTTAATAGTACGCCCTCGTAACCAGAGTTGAATAAACGTACTCATGCTTTTGGAAGATTTTTTTATTATGTCTGTCATCTGCGTATATCGGCTCTTCCTGTTAGTAACAAATCACCTTCCAGCGAATTTAATTAACAAGTTAAATTAACGCTTAATTCAAATGTAATTTGTATCACTATTAGCACCTTGGTCACGGAACAAGCATTCCAAACTCAGTAGGAGAGGCCAACTTGCCATAGTAGCCAGATTTTATAATTTACGATTTTTTAAAATTTAGTAAGTTATGTTAGGTTAGGTTAGTAATCTCTTCCTCGGTTCCTTCTTTTCACTGTTATTTATTGTATATGGTCTTTCGTTTTGTTAATTCATTCCTAGGACTTAAAATATTTATTTTGTTCCTTTGTATGCTTTTCATTTTTATTGTTAAAAAGTGTCCTTCTATTTTTTCCTTGTCATCATCATCATCACTAACTCTATAATTTAAGATGGGGATTCTTTTGAGTATTTGAATAATAATTTCATCTTAGTTTGGTTATGACTCATGTTTTTTTATCAAAGTTATTTCTAATAATTCTTTTATAATATAAAAACAAACAAAATGGTGAAGTTCAGAAATAAATATAAGTATCGAAATTTTGTGAATTTTTAAAACCCAAAGAATTATAAATGATGAAGTTCAGAAAATTTATTTTTATATATCTTCTTCTTCTATAACTCTATATTTTAGCAACGTGATATTTTGAAAGGGGGGAAATTTAGTTTAGAGTTCCTTTTTTAAAATTATTATAATTGGCGAAGTTCATAAAATTTATAAAAATTTAATCATGGCTGCTTTTTTTTAGATTTAAAATTTTAATCTTAGTAGGGAAGCCATTGCCTGGTATTTAATAAAGAACTTTTTCCCACGATAGGAAAAAAGTACCCAGTTAAGCCAAACCCCAAAGTCGTAATTTATGCCACGTGATAATCACAAGTCTACAACAGCTGTCCGATTGAGTCGAAATTGAAGGAAATCTATCATCAACCGAGTCTCAACTATATATTACCACTCTATAGTTATAATTCAATTTACCATCAGAATGTAAGGCCAGCTCAAGGTTTTCATTAGCTTTTGTCTGGTAGGGAGCCACTGTTTAATGAGGGATCCGAATCATGGACCACTACACGTCAGCCACACGCGATGTTGATAAATTTCGTTAAAGACGGGTGGGATATTTCCCTTTAGCTAGGCCATAGATAGGTGGATATTAATGCGTTTAGTTCAACCTCCGCCCAAAATGGTATGGTTTTATTCTTGAGTACCTGTTTTTAAGGTTGAGCAGGTTCCTCTGGTAGGGGAAGCCATATTGCCTCCTAACGTTGTCATATCCTTTCATGTTTCCCTATTTGTTTTCCTTCTTGTCCTGCACGTTCTGCGTGAGAATGCCCACGTTGAATTACGACAGAGGGGGAAATAAATCAGGCTTTATAAGCGAATCGTACATAGAATGATAATAGGGAGAGAACGGACAGGGTAAACGAATGAATAAAAAAAAGAGGTAAAAAGTATCAACGATCTGAAGTAGTGAGATGGCAAAACCTGTATTGATTCTAAACTCGGAAGGATAATGCACGAGGTGGAGTGGTGGACGAGAGGAGAGCTCATGCTAGCCGAGTGGTTACGGCGTTGGTCTCCCAACATCGCGGTACCGGGTTCGATCCTCGAACGAAGAGATCTGACTACCGATTAGTAGACGCTCTGTGCTCACCCCTGTATTCGGGTGGGTAGATATTACACCTCTCATCATACACATAGCCAATTACAACACTGTTTTCTTTCCTCTCTCGTCTTCACAGCACAACACACACACTCTATGTTTCAAGGAATCCTGCCGATGGGTATCTATATCCCGGGGCAGAGGCAAAATACTTCCTGACACCTATTCCCAAAGAGGACCGGCTCCCGATGCCCTCGGGCTGACCAGCGATTGTCATACGGACCTATATGTAGATTTCATTATATGGATCCTCCTGGATCAAGGCAGGATTGGCGTCGACTAATGAACTAACTAACATAAGAGAAAGAAAGATGGCAGCGAGCTGCCCGAAACCAAATGACAACACCTCAAAAATGTGAACTTAGAAAGCTATCAGCCCCAAGGGAAATAAAGCAAGTAAATCAGAAAATAAGAGAACCAAGTTCTTGGCACCGTGTTAGTTATTCGTCACCCTCATGAAGATCGCAAAACACCTGTAAACACTCCAAGAAACCAATTCCTCACTTACAAGTTGAATGTACGCTAAAAAAAAACATGCTTGCATGCACAGGACCACTCATGGCAATAATTGGAGGGGGGGGAAAGTTCTTTACAAAGACCTGCTTAAAAACGACGGCAAAGTGATTGATTTAGTAACTAAACTTTAACGGGCGGAATCTCAGCCCATTTAGGGCGGTAGAATGAAGCCGGTGGAGTTCGTGTGTCCAAGGACGACGCGGGGACCTTCGATTATATGAAGCACCATAAAATACAGAGTATAATTGAGGCAATAATTTCAATGGACGATGGACAGGAGAGTCAGCGTCCGCCTCTGTGACACAAAGCGACAAAAACAAAAGCGATAAATCTAGCGCTTTTGCACGGAGGTAGAAAGAGTGCGAACAAACATAAAAATATACCTGTCCAATGGGTTTCATTTAACATTTAGTCAGAAACTGACTCTATCGTAGGAAACTTTTGAAATCTTAGAGCTATATACAATATTATCCATACAAACGAGCGTACGGATTCGAAGTTACGACCATAGAACTTCTCGCTAGTCAAATGAGTTTGGGAGAAGGGAGCCGATTGATGACAAGCCGCAACTGACAATTTTGGCTGCTTGGGAAAAACTGACTCCTTGACAAAACATCTCCAAACTTTTAAAATTGTGCAATGCCTCATTTTGCCTTTGTAAATGAATATTTATGGAGGTTTTGAAATTCGGTATACTACTAACACTTCCAAAGCTAGGTATTGATCAGCAGCATGTAGTTGTTCGTACAATTACAAGACAATCTACATACTACTCTTCGTATTTCATTACAGCCAGATTGTCCATGCTCTGATTAGTACATGCCTGCCAGGTTCCAACCAGCCATAACTAAAGAAAATCAAGCGGAGATCAATAAATCTTAATGTATGTAGAATTATATATATATATGTATATATATAATTTCACCAGGAATGAGAGTACATAGAATACGGAGAAATTCATCTTCATTTATTGGGTATAAACAATGTTTCGAGCTGTCCGCTCATCTTCGGGTTCTATGATATAAAGGAATACATAATTTACAATGAATTATAATATTAAAAAATTTGTCTAGAAATTAGAATATTGAGAGTGTTAACAAATAACTACAAAAAGAGAGACTTTTTTCCTATAATGCAAAACCTAAGAAAATACATAATTTATAATGAGTTAGAATATTAAAAATCCTAGAGGAATACAATGGAGAACCATCAAAACACTCACTATCGTTGGTCTGACTCCAGAGAGAAGTGGGGAAATTTAAAATTTGCTTCGCTCATGTTTACAAAAAATGATACAGCCATATTAAAAAATATTTCCCAAAACAAAGAAATCGTTATCACAAAACCAGACAAAGGTAGTGGTGTCGTTCTTATGAATCGAACTGATTATGTCAACAAAATGTTTAACCTTCTAAACGATCGTGACAAGTTTACCCCCATTCAGAGTACTTCCCAAAAATTAACAATGTAACTTGAAGATAAGGTAAATAGATTCCTGTCAAGTCTCAAGACCTCAAAAGTCATAGATCATTCCACTTTTGAAACTCTGTTTGCTAGTGGCCGTGGCCTGGGTCTTCTTTATGGACTACCAAAGCTGCACAAACCAGCCATCCCGCTTCGACCCATACTTGCCTCGTATTTGCTTCCAACCTATAAAGTTGCAAAATACTTGGTCAATCTCCTTTCCCCCTTAGCACAAAACCAGTATACCATAAAAAAATTCTCGTAAGCTACGATGTGTCTCGTTATTCACAAACATACCAGTTAACCAAACCATAGATAGTATTTTAGAATCTGCATTTCAGAATTGCAACACTTCCCACAACTTTACAAGAGACAAATTCAAACAATTTTTACAAATGGTGTTTAAAGAGGGTATATTTTTGTTGGATGGGAAAATTTATCAACAAATAGATGGTGTAGCAATGGGTTCGCCCATTGCACCCATTGCTGCAGATATCTTTATGAAAGATTTTGAGAAGGCCCTATTTCAAGCTTGCCCTTCGTCACTCAAGTCATTATTCTACAAAAGATTTGTAGACGATGCTGTGCAGTATTTGATAGCCAGGACCAGGCGTACCAGTTTTTTAATTATCTCAATTCCATTCATCCTAACATTAAATACACTATGGAAACTGAAAAAGAAATTGTCTCCCTTTTTTAAACCTTTTAATTAAAAAATCAAATCAAGGCTTAACAACATCCATATATAGAAAACCTACGTTCAATAATATAGGTACAAATTTGTATTGCTTTTGCGACTTATCATACAAACTGAGGTCCATCAGGGCACTCATCTGTCGTGGCTTTCACCTGTCATCTTCATTCTCTCTAATGCAAAAAGAATTTGAATTCCTAAGATCTTATTTCAAGAATAATTGCTATCCCTTGTCAGTAGTAAATACCCTTATTTTTAAATTTTTAAATTCCCACTATTTACCTTTCAATCTTTCCTTCGAGGTTCCTAAAGATTCTAAATATTTTATTCTTCCCGAAATGGGTCCCCTTAATAGAGAATTCAGAAGAAAGTTTTCTAAGTTATTTAAACGCTATTTTTACCATACAAATTTCAAGTTAGTATTTGTTAACAAACTCAATATTGGTAGTTGGTTCAGTTAAAAGGACAAAACTCCTCTAGGGATGCGCAGTCGTGTTGTTTACGAATTCACTTGTCTTCGGTGTCTCCCAGGAAGATACATAGGCAGCACGATTCGCTCCCTGAGAGCAAGGTTCTCCTCACACATGGGCATCAGCGCCCGTACTGAAAAACTACTTAATGTAAAGAACCATCCCCTATCAGAGCACATGCATTCAAATGCAACGCAGATATAACTTTAGATAATTTTACAATAATAGATCAAGATAACAACGACCAAATCTTAAGAATACTAGAATCCCTTTATATTAAATCCCGTACCCCTAATCTTAATTGTGACTCGTCCGCTGCTTCCCTACTTATGACATAACTCTACTACCAATACAATCTTACCTATGTCCACTTCAATCTCCCCCTCCCCACTTCTCTCTGGAGTCAGACCAACGATGGTGAGTGTTTTGATGGTTCTCCCTTGTATTCCTCTAGGATTTTTAATATTCTAACTCATTATAAATTATGTATTTTCTTAGATTTTGCATTATAAGGAAAAAGTCTTTCTTTTTGTAGATATTTGTCAACACTCTTAATATTCGAATTTCTAGACAAATTTTTTAATATTATAATTTATTGTAAATTATGTATTCCTTTATATCATAGAACCCGAAGATGAGCGGACAGCTCGAAACGTTGTTTATACCCAATAAATGAAGATGAATTTCTCCGCATTCTATGTACTCTCATTCCTGGTGAAATTAAAGATTCGTCTGACTAGCAGCAACCACATTGCTTATATATATATATATATATATATATATATATATATATATATATATATATATATATATATATATATTTACTTTCTCACACACAAAAATTAAAGAAGATCATTTGACTTCACATTATTGCACTTCAATTCTACATGACGGATTTTCATCGATCAAATTTCTCGCATCCTTACTGATACACTCTCATCCCATTTTCCCGCAAGTGGGTGCGGGCACTCACACAAACACTTCATATGTAAGTTTCGCTTCTATGTGTGTTTCCGGTTGCATTGGTATAAAGCAATTATTTTTCTTGTGTTCTTCCTTCCAACCAAACAACCAAAGGAGTTTAGTTGTGAGCCGGTTTGGGGAGGGTGGGTGGAGGGCGACTTATCAGTGCTTGATATCTTCCCATATTCATAAAAATGAGTGCATCTGTTTCTCGCCATTTCTGTATCAGCTGTGCTGCTCAGCTTCCTTCCGATTTCGGAGTTATTGGCCGAGGATTCCATGAAAATCTCCCCTTTTATTCTCTTATCAATGAAATCAGTAGTAATTGACTCAATATTGGGCTCTGCTGCACCCAATTATCCGAACTTACGGCTATACAGTGACGTTTAATGGGGTTGTAATTACGCCAACCCCGCAACATAAGATATGAAATTTGTTCTTAAATGTACTAAAATACAATGGCTGCATATTCGTATCAGATTATATCACTTTTATTACAATTTTACCTTGTGATTTAGACGGTGTCACCATTTTCAACCACACATACCTGCGCAATCCATTACAGTTACTATGAAAAGAGGAACTCCACACTGTAAAACTCGCTTTGTGACATTAGAAAAGGATGAGTGAATTGACGAGCAGAAAGTGCCCAAGTAAATTTCACATAGAAAAGATACCAGATAAGCGCAATTTCTAAGAGATATAACCTACAACCATCTCCACCATCTAGATAAGTGGTTTTCAACCTTTTTAGGATAGAAGCACCCTAATTACTATCTAGAAGCGGCCACGGCACCCCAATATAAAATAATTTAGGTATAAATACATAATTACGTGGAAGGTACTTCAAAATTAACCACGATCGACATTTTATCGGATTTAATCGAAATAAGAGATAAAAATTTTAAAATAAATAAATACTTTCAATTGTCAATCATAATCTCTGACAGAGATGGAATCAAATGATTTTATAGCTTAACCTAACATATCCTAACTGTAATCGAACCTAACCGTAACCTAATTTACCCTAGACTGACTTAAATTTATCTCTACCTGATTCAACCTAACTTAGAGCAAGGTTGATGATATATAGATATCACGTGTCTTCATTACGTAAATATGGAATAAAAATAATAATTCTAAGAAACAGTTCTTCTTTGCTCTGCGATGGAGACAATATTTATTAGGATATTCCCGATTGCTCTGATCGATCTTTATTCCTGCACCTTTTTCCAACCCATTTGCTGGCTTGCTCTGGGAAGTTGAGGATTCTTTACAGCACTAACTACAATTTTAGCAGAGGGTAGTTCACTTGGAACATGTGTAAAACCCTTCATTTAATATAATGTATCCGGAAATACCTCATTCTTTTCACCTCTGTAACCAGCAGTTTAAAATGCAGTTACCTAAAATTAATGACGGGCGAGGGTTATACTGAGAAAATATTTTGTAATAATTTCTCTTTAATGGTATCAGGAAATCCTGTAATAAAGAATCTCAGCAAATTTACATGCACAAATGAACTAATTGTTTTAAATGATGAAGTGTCGGATTTGGCAAACAAACATATACATAAGTTTTCATTCATTACGCTATAGCTTAAGCTTGGTACGTTGCCCCTGCCATTGTAGAAACTTCAACTTCCAACTCGTAATACGTCGCTTCAAGTCTCCTTTATGTGTGGGTCCATTTTTTATTTCTTTGATCAATCTTCCATAGTTTCTTATGGGAGTGTCCGACCAATCTCATTTCAGTACATTTTTTTACACTATACCAATCATTTGGGCTCATGTTCATATGGCTGAGTTTCTTCATTTCTTTTTGTATTATGTAAGCAAATTTCACTTCTGTGTGTTAGAACTGGTAAAACACATTAATTAATTAATACGAATCTTTTGAAGAATAGCAATCACACATGAGTCAGGGGTCGCTATTTTTCAAAGAGATAAAAATGGGTCCCCTATATTTCAAAAGGTACTTTAGCGTGTGGACTACTTCACTGTGCTAAATAACTGATACAAATACTTTAACTTAAATCTTTTATTTAACGATAAACAATTCTTATATCATCTAGGAATGCCACAAACAAATCTGCTGCATCTTTTTTCATTACTTTCTAGCAAAAGTGATCAAGATGTGACTCGAGAAGCTCACTACTAACACCTCTCATTTTCTTAAAAATCATTATTTTGGCATCCATCCATGATCATTCAATAGCCTGAGTCTGCGCTCCTGTCACATAATGTTCCTGATGATTCACCGTTAGAAAGGTAGACTTTTCTGTTAGAATTACTGCTGTATTCATGGATATTTTAATTACGAAAAAGAACACCAGTTGTAAAATTTCGGACAAACTCAAAGAAGTAGCACCGTTAATAGTGAATTAATTACGCGTCCAGAAAAACATTGGCTTAGTTTACTTTGACTTTTCTCTCTATTATAAAGAATTCAATAGTGAGCAGCCCTTAAGCAAGCATGGATCGAAGCATATTCGAAAACCAAATCAATACATTATTAATCGAAGACACTTGCAGTGTTTACATGGATGAAAAATAAAGAACATATTACGCGTGAATTGAAATGTTCAGGTTGTAATATTCTAATGAACTGGAAGAAATGTGCTTAAAATTTGGATAAATATATTTGGAAGTGTCAAAATAATGTCTGTAAAAACTGCAAATATAAAATGACAATTGCAAAAAATTCATTCTTTTTAATTCTAAAATCACCCTCAGAAATGGGTTGATGTTATTCTCTATTGGTTGAATGAAATTGGTGAAACAAGGGCATCTCAGTTATTAAATGTTTCACTAAAAACTATGGTCGATTTATATAGTTTAATTCGTTAGGTATGTAGTAAGTAGTTTGAAAATAACCCAGTTTAACTAGGTGAGTATGGCATTACAATACAAGTTTGACGAGTCATGCTTTTCGCACATACCCAAACATAACAGAGAAAAAACTCCCCATTCAGAAATTTGTTTTTTTGAAATTGTAGATACATCGACGAGATCAACCATAAGCTACAGGGGAATAGTCCGACAATTTGATGCTAGTACTCTTTTGTCAATAATTAAAAAGGTATTTAAGCAAAGCTCGAATGTGCACTAAGACGAATGGTAGGTCTACCAAAATATCAGTAACTTACGATATTTACATAAAACTGTGGTAATGCTTCAGTTTAGGGGCGCACGCTAGGAGTCGCTATTTCTGGGCTACAATTAATGCGATCGGCTCTGCACGTTTATCGAAATAATAAAAACGATAGCGCCGACGACTTTAGGGTATTTCCGTAGAGAAGTAACATCTTTTAGTTACTTTCGAAATGCGGGCTTCACCCCCATACTCTCTACTGAATTGCGGGAGGTTCCACCCTCACCTACCCCGCAACGTTAAAAAAAATCGTAATATTCTTAATTTGAAAGGCTAACATAAGATTTAAATGCAAAAGGCGATTGCTAAATGTCGGCTGCGTTATCGTCGTCTTGAATTACCTAATAAATAATCACTTCACGACAAAAACTAAACCATCTCCAACTTTTACTATTATATCGAGCCGCGCTTCTTTTCCACAGCTGTTGCAAAACTACACTTTTAAAATGAGGCCATGATCTATACAAAAGTCTATTAAATTGACCGAGGAATTAACAAAGGTTGTATTAAAATCAAACAAACCGAATGCACAAGAATCGCGCTCTTTAACTGCTTGGCTCCAGGGTTGACAATGCTTGAAATAAGGTCGAATTAAGAGTTGCCAGTGCGTGAAAATAATGGTTTATTTTAACATTAAAATAAACCAAGGCTCAGGTATTTAAATGTCAATTTTAACCCCTTCAAGGTATAATATCTTAAAAATATGTACTTTCCGCGCCAAACCGAAACCATATATGCCGAATGGAATGCCTAAAGTGACTTTTGTATTTAAACGAAATAGGTAAACAAAACCTAAAAAAAAATAATACATTGCTAAACTAAAAATATCAATGCATTGCTAAATAATATAAATGAGTAAAAATGCAGTCATTTACTAAATAATAAAGAATAAAGGCTAAAAACAAAATAACAACAAATAAAACGCCGTGATTGGCCATATCCAGATTAGGCTACCATCTGAAGCAATAAAGCCTAAATTGTAGCCCAAAATTGTAGCCCAAAATTGTAGCCCAGAAAGTGCTCCCCCCCCCCCCTATCGTGCGCCCCTAAGCTGAAGTATTACCAAAACTGTAAATCATTCGTTACAATTTGTTGATAATAGAACAGGTGTTCACACTAAGCATGTAGAATCCTATTGAAACAAACATAAAGCTAAAATAAAAAATATGTATGGATGCAAAAAAGAATTATTACACTCTTATTTACAGGAATTTATGTATCGTGAACGGCATCAGGTAAATTTATTTGATTATTTTTTGGCTGAAATTTCGAAACAGTATTCGTGTAATTTTTAAATTGATTTATGTAATAAAGTATTACTAAAGTATTTTATTGTATAATTTTTAATATGATTTAATCAAATAAAACATTAATTAAAATAGTAATCCTTTCTATTTATTTTGCCTTATTTTTTATAATCTTCATTGGCCCTAAACTTGGGGCCATATTCTTTCAAAATGCCAAAACTGGACCCTTGTTGTTAAAAAATGTCATGTAGGAGTGCTATTTTTCAAAAGGTCCATTAATATTAAGCCTAAATGTGTTCTTTTATTGATTTCCTTTTCCATGAGGCATCACTAGAACTACAAGTAAACGTATTCTTCTATGTTATTTCTCTCAAATTTAATGTTACTTTGAATTCATTTGAGTTCACCTAAAATATTGCTCAATATTTTCATCTTTGCAAACTTTGTTTACAGGTTTTCTGTGAGATGAATCTGTGATAATTATTATTAACTCAAATCTATCCGAAATTGAGGATTATAATGCAATGTCGTCAGCAGAGCGAAGATGGTTTCTATATCTCCCATTAATTATGGTTTCCTTTTGTTTCTAATGCAAAGTCCTAACAATCTCTTCATCACAGGTGTATACACCTTGGAGAGATGATATCTCTATTCACGCTCTTACTTTTCATTTATATTTTTCTACTGGCTGAGTGTAACCTGGCTGACATAAACTAGAGAGAGAGAGAGAGAGAGAGAGAGAGAGAGAGAGAGAGAGTTACAAAGAGAGACATATAGACAAAATAAATTACCTCCAGCTTAGTCAACACCCAAAAGGACTTTACCTTTTCGAAGCAATGTCTCAGGAGTCATGGTATTAAAATCCAATTAGATAAGGATAACCTTAAACATTACAAATGTATATTCGTATTTATTTGATCTCCAATCATTCTCAAACTATTTTTCTTATTAAATAAAATCAATACCAATGTTTGCAATCAAATTGCTTTGATTCAAAATATTCAAATGACCTTCTTTTAAGAATAGAAATTTAATTCACTCCATAAACAATTGACAAAACATGTCTAAAACTCGTATTCACTTCCCAACCATTTAGTCAACCATGTCTTATGAATCACTATTTATTTCTGGTTAAAGGCAGGGCAAGGAATAGAAGCTATAATCCAAGAATTAATTCAAACAACTGCCGACTAATCCTTCACTCTACCAGTTTTGAGAAACTTTACCATGGCTGAGAAAGATACAGTTTGCAAATTCACACGTTTCACTGCGACGTTCCGTCACCACACGAAAATTCACGACATTAAAAGTTGCTCTTTTAAGAAATAGCGCTCGTACCATCACTAAAAATCAAGATCCGGAATCACTTATGTATTATTATTAACTTTTTAAAAACCATAATTTTTTGTTTAATTGCATTCCCATTATTCATATCTGTAACATTTATCTGTTAAACAACTCTTAACACGCACGTTGTGGAAGAATCGGAAAATGGCTATAGATTGCGAGGGAGGCGCAGGAATTTAATACAATTACAGAGATATTAAACAATTATATTATTCACAATCTACTAACTTTTAATCGGGAATTGCAAAGGAAATATCAACAAAAAATATGATCTTAATCTCAATTAAAAGAGGAAATTTGGAGGTTTAGGGAAATTAAACAAATAAACAGGGGGTCATTTCGGTAAAATTTTCCACGGTTAGTCATGATTGAGGGCTCTTATTTCTTTGTTAATTTCCCTATATTATCTTCCTCGTGCAATCCTTCTGGTTTCCACACTTAACACAGATAATTATCAATCTTGTCTCACGTTAGCCACGGGTCGTATGAACTCGTCTTGAACACATTTGAATCGCGCGATGCAGGTATATTCAAAAACGTTTCTCTTGGGGTTAAAAAGTTTGACATACATAGTTCAACACCATTCTTTCCAGGTGAGTGCACCTTTAATTAAGAATCGGAATGCTTATAAATTGTACAGGTATGAGCTAATTTGGTAGATTGACGATTCCATTACTTTGCTCGAATCATTGGCTGTAGGCTTTAATTAAGACCCACGAAAAAGTTCAGTGGTCTGTGGTTTAATGCTTCCATGTATTAAATACGTCGAACTGCGAACACGCACTATGCGTGTGGATAATTGCATGCAAGGCACACCAGTTTGCAAGGAGTGGCCAATAAGAGTGATGTATATATACATAACAGATAAACCCAGAGGCATTCATGTAAATATCTTCAAGGGCACAGGAAGATTAGCCAAGCGAAAGAGAGGAATACATAGGGCTGTTAGGGGAAGATACGACATCACTCAAACAAAGACGAGTAGCGAAATATCCCCTAAGAGAAATTCTACCAACGTTCCAGCCTTTTACAGAAAGATAGAGGGCCTGTTGCCATTGAGCCCCCCTCAATGAAAGGGTTCGCACACCACCACTACATATGTGGGTCGTTGGCATGGAAACTCATTATATTATAATCCGATAAAAAATATGTGTGATTCCCAAAGCGTTTTAGGAAGTGAAAGGCCGCAAATTATAACAATTCTAGACCCTTATTAAAGCAATAAAGCCGTGCCATCGGCCTGGATTTGTCCTCTAAAACTGATGGGATCAAGACCCCACCCATACCCTCTATATCTCTATTATTAACAGACTTAACCCGAAGGCCACCAATCATTTAAGTCTGGAACTTGAATTTGCTTTGGCCGTCCTACCATAAATCAGAGCTATAGTCATATTTTGCTGTTTTTTGGTTCTTTTCTCATTATCTTGTCTCGAAACGCCTATGACTCAGTTGGTATGTGCTGGTGTTTCTTTCTCCACAACACTGCATCAACTTGTAGCGTGGTGAGTGCGAATTATAAGATCGGTTTGAGCGCCCCTTTCTAAGATGCCAGGTGGCCGAATGGTCAGAGAAGCCTGTCAATTGCACCTTGGCCACGTGGAGTTAATTGGTCCACATCTCTGCACCACTTTAACGTTTCTTTTCATTTACAACATCGTTTTCCTTCTTACACCTTTCCCCTTTAAACTCTTTCACCCAGACTTCATGAGTCGATGCCTCCGAGGCCAGGTTCTCGTCCCACGTCTGCAACCCATTAACATGGGTCCGTTTCACGAGAGTTTAGTAGGTGTAACCTTGTTCCTATATGGATTCAAATACGCTTTCCTGTGTACGTATAATTTCCAGCAATTAATATACGTGGTTATTCTAGATTGTCTCTTAACAAAAAAAATGCCTTATGTTATTAATGAATTGGCTTATGTATTCAAGGGATCGTACTTCTCTCGGTGGATCTTTTGTAGCCTGGCAAAAGAATACACCCAATATTACAAAATAATCAGTACGTACATGGAATTCCTATCTTTCCAACATATTTGAAATATTTGATTGCTAAAAAAATATGCTTAATAGCTCTTTGCTGAATGTTGAATGCTTGAGTTCTGATCTATTTACTTAAAAATGTGGTAAGTTAGTACCTCCCAAACAACGTCGCATGGTTGCCCTAATATTGATCCAAAGATTAAATCGTCAGTTTTGAGTCGGTGGGGAACATTTTTGTGGTGTTTTCCAAAAGAGTAACTTCTGATAAGAAGTCTCCTTTGATCCCTACAGACACATTCTATTTTAAAGGGGGCTAAGGACTTTTTTTTCGTGTCTTTTAAAAGTCTAATTAATAGGAGAAGGGTATCCACGGCTTTCTTTTACAGACCTCCGGAGGAAATTAATCAGTCCTACAAATTAAAATTGTTATAATTGTTTTAAACTTTAAAAAGTTGGAATTACCTGATCACTGTGATTATACTGTTGTCTGAAGATCCACCTTCACAATCAACAATGGATCACCAAAAGTCTACAGAATCAGCCCTAAAAAACGCATTTTTCTCAAATTGATAAGCAATCTCAATGGGACGAAAAGTTGTTCTAATACTGTAAAAGTAAATTCTAACCCCCCAGTTAGGCATAAACATCGAATCTTAATGCCATACTGGCGTCAAAATTGCAGTATCTTCTATGAAACTTGGTTCCATAGGGATTTCAAAAAAATGTGCGCTGCAAATCTATTTTTTTAAAATGTTGCAACCTTGCAATATGTCTACGTAATAAATGAGAAAAGATAGACTATCTATTTTTAACTGTTATTGAGTTTAGTAATCTATAATCCCTTGTTACTCTGTATGATCGATCTTTTTCTTAAGTATATTAAGGGGAGATACAAAAGCTGACTTTGAAGGTCGTCTTTATCCTTCGTGCAATAATGATCCTATTATTGTTTTTGTTACGTCAAGTAACTTATGTGAGTGTCTTCTGATTCTGTACGTTGCCGAGGTTACTTACGTTTTGATGACATGAAAGAAGAAGGATAGATGATTGAATTTTGCATTTCCCTAACTTCCCCACTAGTATTACGCGGTCTAGATTGATCACTGAAGGGCGAACCTTCGAAATTGAGAAAGATATTAACGGCGCTGATTTTTCATGCAACGCTGCACTGCTAGCTATTTGAGTTCCTCCGTCAATTAATATAGTACATTTTAAATTAACTATATGATTATAATTGAAAAAGAAATCGACACCGATTCTTTTCACTTCCATCTTGACACATCCGCACACAATGGAAAAGACGTTTTAATGACGCGTGCTGGAAAAATATACCTTTAAGTTTGTTTGACGGAACTTTTTCTATCACGCACGTAAACCTTTCGAACTATAACAAAACCGAGTGAAACAGAACTATTGAAAAACATGGTACTTACAGCGACTTCGTTAGGTCGTTGTGTAATCGTTGTTCTTTGTTTTACCGTTTGTTGGAGAATTGCTGAGCCTTTTTGCAGGATAGCGGTGTTGATTAGCTGTTTAGCTTTGTAAAATGTCACTGGCAAGATGTCTCTTGGGCAGAATAACCAGTTTTTGCTCGTGGTCAGGTCGAGATTGAAATATAATTGCTCCAGACCACTTACTCGTACCACTGAATTTTGCTGTATGGTTTTCACGGCATTTTTTGAGGCCTAGTTGATAGTTGTCTCTTTCAAACAAAGAAGGTGATTTACACTTGTAGATTTCAATACCTTATTAGAAAATTAGTGTTTAATTGTCAACGAAATAACTTATAAATGAATAATGGTTTTGAGACTAAACACACATTATTTATTAAAAAATTATTTGATCGTGAGAGGTGAAAAAGTTAATTACTAAATACTAACGGATGAATAAATGTAAACTAATGAATGAAAGTCAAAGAATCTTACCATCTTTTGCCAATTACATTGCCTTAAATAGGAAAGGATAAAATGGGAGGATAAAAATCGTTCACAAAATCAACCAATCATAAACTAACAGAAAAAGTTACCATGGAAACAAAAGATAAATTAGTGCAATTAATATGGGAGCAGAGTAATTTGTTATAAAGGCTTTTCTGCCCTTCCTTAAATAGTTATTCGGTAAATGGGTGGGTCAGCTTATAATGTTATTTAATGTTTCAATATACCAACATCTGGATCTTAAGAGAGTTGTGGAGAAATTGGCGGGCTAATTCTCTTATGGATACAAAGGTAAATTTGTCTGCACACTGGCTTTGCGATAATGAGCAGTCCAGCGTTATAATCAACACAATGGAAAACAGATTTTATTTGTTATATATATATATATATATATATATATATATATATATATATATATATATATATATATATATATATATATATATATATATTTATATGGAGTATCTGTGTGTGTTGTTTTTTTTTCAGGTAAATCGATAATAATTGTACACAGGACATGAAAACCAGTAGTATACCAAACCAAGAAATATATTCTTATGAAAATTTACACACAAATAGAACGATGTATCCATAAGCCTGTGTTTTTAGAACGTGATTTTTTCAATATATTTTTTAAAGTGGTCAAGTAAACTGGTATGAATTTTCAATGCATACTTTAACCTTCTCCTTCTACCCCCCTCTCTCTGCCCTCTTCTATATCCCCGTCTCCCCCTGCTCTTTCTCGCCCACTCTACCTCTTTCCCTCCCTCCCTTCCCCAACTCTCTATTCCCCACCCTGTCAACCCTCTCGCTCTCCCTACCACTCTTTCTCTCTCTTTATCACCCTCTCTCTCTCCATCTATTTTACCCATCTCTATCTTCCTTTTCTCTCCCTCTCTCCCCCCTCCCCATCTCTAGCCATCCTCTCTCCAATACTTCCCCTCCCCCTATATATATATATATATATATATATATATATATATATATATATATATATATATATATATATATATATATATATATATATATATATATATATATATATATATGCCAAATTCTTGGAATATCTGCCTTCACGACCTTCCCCAGGCAGGACCTAAAATGGTTGCATTCCATGGTTAGGGAATCTTTGTCAATAGATGACATTATCCCCACAAGGGCGGCTCTCAATGATTCTGAAGTGTTGTAGGCAGCCTTGATCGCTTCCTTCTCATCAAATGGTGTAGTGGATTGCAGTTGGAGAAAGTGGGCGGTCACAGGTCTTGCGACCAGTGGCGCGGGACGTTGTTGGACAAACAGGTTTGTGTCTTCTATGCCTTGTGACGGGAGCAGATTCCTGTTGGAATAAGTAAGGCCTTACCGCAGCTACTTGATCCATCCAAGACTTGACCACAGTCTCCAGTGCGTCATTGTAAACATCTATATTGACATAGAGGCCTTTCGGGAAGATGTGAGGAGGCATAACGTGGCACTTGTGGCTGACCATGCCCGGAACCATAGAATTTGCGTGAAATTTGTCGTTAATGACCGTTGGCACTTCATTATTTTTCTTAGTCTAGTCATACTGCCCTTTCGCCTTGTAAACGAAGTTTTTCGGATAGTTAAGCAAATTCACACTATCCTTCACGCTGATCGGGACGCGGAGGCCCGCGAATATGGCGTACCGTGTTTCTATTTCAGCTGACATCCTCAGAATAAATCGACTATGCTGATATTTTTCTGAAAGCTAAATTCTTACTTAGTGTATCCAAGTCAAGTAACCTACATTGAGCCGTCCAGTATCCCTTAGGAACACTTGAAACTTTGTATCGATTTAACTAGAACGATATATATATATATATATATATATATATATATATATATATATATATATATATATATATATATATATATATATATTAACTAATTGTATAACAACTGTATCGTTAACCCTGCAGCTCTTTGTGCATTATATTGAGGTTCATAATAGAGTGGTTATTTACCTAAAACTAAGAAACATTAACTAAGGAGGCATCTTTGCAAGAGATTGGTGATGAAAGGATTTCAAAGTGGTCAAGTTAGGGGAACTGAAAATGTATGAATGTTTTATTGCTCGATTATTCCGGAGAGGAGAGTACTTGGCGCTCAGAACAACGCTTAAGCCCAACTCTCCGGATCTTGTCCACCTTTCTAGAAGATATCCTTTCTGGGTTAGGACGGGAGGGCACGAAATCTTTAAGATGGTAGCTGCAACAAGGTTATTCAACAGCCTTTATCCTGATTCAAAGCTTTTTCTTTCATCTCCAAGAGAGCTGCGGGCCTACCTGATCCTGAGTGTAGCAACAAAACATATTGAGAGAAATCTAGATCCTAACTCCGAACATGAGCCTAAACATTTCTTTATTTACGTGAACAGTATAAATCCTATGAGGGAGGCCATAGGATCGCTTAGGAGTAGAGAGGGACATATTAAGCGGGTGCTTCGTAAGTGTTTTAACCGTTGTCGAATCGACCCAGCTATCCACCCTAAGAGAAGGTACTAGATTTTTTTTAAGGGGTGGGACATCAGTTTCTCTTGAACAAATGAGAAAATGGAGGGAAATTATTACAAGACCTGACTGCATGTACCCACCTCGCCTAAATCAGCTAAAGAACGAACTAGTACAAACGCTATGTACGGTTTTTAACTAGTCTATTAGATAAAGGATAGTACCAGTAGTGTTCAGTAGAGCTAATGTTACACCAATCTTCAAAAAGGCAGAGAAACTGAATCATAGTAACAACCATCCTAGTAGTTTCAGGTCAGTAAGTAGTGAGTTATTAGAGTCAATAAATAGGATGCTGGATCATCCCGAGTCATATAACTTGATCTTGGACACAACACGGTTTTCGCCGAGAACAGTGGTGTTTAACCCCAGGAATCTGTTTATAGAATGATATTAATCTACGAAGACACCAAAGCAGTGGATATAATTTATATAGACTTCTAAAAATCTTTTAAAACCGTCCGGAATGAGAGGCCTTTGCTGAAACTTAAAGCGCACGAAATAAGAGGAAAAATTCTTAAGTAGATACAAAACTGACTCTCAAATCGATCCCAGCGAGTAGTTAAAAATGGGGCAAGCTCGGACTGGGCCCTAACCAATAGCTTGGTAACTCAGGGTAGGGTTGTTCATTGTATATTTTAAAGACGTCGATAATGGATTGCTTAGTAAAATCTCAAAATTTGCAGATGATATGAAACTAGGAAACAGAAACGTTTTAGATGCGATGTTGCGAAACTGCAGCGAGACCTGGATTAATTTGTCAAATCAGCGGATAAATGGCATATGGACTTTAACATACGTAAATAAAAGATCCGACACTTAGAATTTCGAAGTTTTAAAATCGGATTACTCTATGAAAGGCCAACTCCTATCGTCGAAACTATTAAGAAAAGAAAACCGAGGGCAGGGGCACATTGCTCGGAACTTCACTTTTAAGTCAAAAGATACTATATAATTTTCCCTCTATATAAATCGTTCGTCGGACCTCCTCTCGAATAAGTAGTGCAATTTTAGTCTCTTTATCTCAACAAAGAGGTAGAGATGCTAGAAAGATGCAAAGTCGGGCAACTAAACTAACTCTCGAGTTTAGAAATAAACCGTATGAAGAAAGACTTCCTCTTAAATCTATTATCCCTTGCAAGTAGGCGATTACGTGTACAACTAAATGATCGAAGTACTTAAAATATTAAAAGGACTCACTGATATAATAATAATAATAATAATAATAATAGGTATTTATAATGCGCCCTTCGGAGCTGTTAGGGCAAACTCTCATAATAATGGTTTCAAATTGGTAAACAAGCGCTTCAACACGGTCATATATCAAAATTACTTTAGTCTAAATCACACAAACGCGGAATCACTTACCTAACCGAATAGTGGAAAGCGTCAGTTAATATGTTTAAAAATCGAATTGACGTACGTTTTTCGAGTGCAATTATTTCTTAGTAGAAGAAGCAGAAGAAAATGTCTAGTTAAAGATTAGGAAGGGTTGAGGGGGGGGGGGGAAATAAGAATAAATAAATAAAACGATGCCAGCGTTCAGTCTCTAATAAAGCATGTGTATAAAGAAGCTTTCCGTATTTTTTTATCACTTTCCTTTCACTATTTTCCTTTCAGCACTAGCAGGTGAGGCCCTCCTGGGGAAGAAGCTCTGCCCTATCCTTCTTTTATTTGATTGAGAATTGAGCTATAATAGAACCCTGCATGAGCTATAGGTACACGTCTAGATAAGTTGGCACTGTAGTGTACTTCTAGAGAAACTAAAAAGAAAGCATAATTTTAATTGAAACATGTAGATAAGTGGGTATCAACCTTCTCGTACTGACATTAGAGTTAACATCATGTTTGGAACTATGAAGTTAGTAAGATGGTTAATCTAGTACTCTGAAATAGTTTGTTTTCTGTAGCTTTCAACATCCTCCTGATGGATCTGCCCTTGAGTGGATCCAAAGGGCCTTTGCTGGTCTTAATTCTGTAGTTCACAAATCTCTCTTCACAAATTTTCAATGCAATTGGCTCTCCTCGGTATACTTAAATTCGAAGAAAAGAAAATCTGTTTCACATTTTTCTATCAGATAAAATTAAAATCAATTTCTAGCTCCATTTAATGGATAAGATTCATCTTTTCAATCTTATTCGGTCAAACCTGACAATTCTTTTCGTTTCGTTTAAGCAATAATAAATTGTAATGCATTTAGAATTATGTGGAGTTTTAAATCTTGCATACATGTTTGTACATACATGTATCTTATAGGCACATAAACTCATAAAGTGAAACCGCTCAGATTTTTTGCTTTCCACTTGATATAAAGAATATACCTTAAGTATAGAGTGCCTCGAAGATTGATAGTGAAGATTTAAAAAACAAATACATCTGAAGGGGGTGTAACGTATATACATATCTACAGGATATTTTATTTTTTATTTATTCAGAAAAGTAGAAGCCAACAAAGGCATCACGAAAAATGTTGAGGAATGAAAATGTGGAATGTTGAAATGAAAATTTAATGGCCTAAGTATATTGGACGTTAAATACTGGAATAACAGGCGACCATCCTACACATGCCATCCTTCTGCAACGAAACCCTTTTCCAGGATAAGATCTTCCCCAAATCATACAGAACGTCTTTGGTGGAGCCGAGGCTTTGAAGCTAAATACGCGCGCGAATTTGCCTTCAATTCCTCTATTCCACCTAAATACATTTAGGTTAGTTTTAGGTGTGCTTTAACCCGCAAAAGAACGTATAGTTTCAATCTCTCGAACTACGGCTCCAGTAGGAGATTGTAAGATCATCGAAACATTGTCTCAAATTAGTGTAATATTTTAAAAGGATCCGAGAATTTCAGGCAACAGCGTTCGGTTCAACAAACACACCGTTAGTCATAAATTTTAATCAGCGGAACACTTTGCAATATAAATTATCAACATAAAAATACTTCCTGGAATTAAATAGATACACTGTCTGTTAATTTCCCGAGAGGCTTGTAAAATATGGAAGGGGAGCGGTGGTTTGGAAAAGTGCATCGAAGTTTACGGCCACACACCGCCACTTTCTGTTTTCCATAGACATTTACCGGGTCCATTACTCTAAAAATGCGCCCATTCTCGAAGCGTCCTCTATGACTCCAATTATCGGATATTTTTGTGCGGAAAATGAGTGTTTGCATATCAGTTTTGTTTGGGTGTAATTGAGTTGTGTTGAGAAATGAATGAGGTAATGGTAGCCTGGACATGGACATTTCTAAAAGGTTAATATGCTTTTTAACATTACATTTCAGGGTTACGATCGAACTGAGTCGTTCGATGACCTTAGTAGACTCTTCATATCGATTGAGGTGTTCTTAAAGGATTAAACTAGCGACTTTGACTTATTTATTTAAAATTAAAAGGCTAAAACCAACGAAGGTATCTCCAAGATAAAGGGCTTGAAAAGAAATTTGTAAAAAGAAAATGGCTGACGTTAATCAAAAGAGTGAACCCAGAAAGTCACTTGATTATATGGGAAGAAGAAAGCGAACCACTTCCTACCTGGCTAATGTAAGTAGTTCAAAAGAAGCCAGGACTTCAGTGTTCGTTGAGAGTAATTGTTTGGGAGAAGAAAACCCCCAAAGGAAGCTTCGTGTACCATATCCTTCTTAAACCAACTCTGTCATAAGTGGATACCTCTGTCCAAGGTTTATAACTCATTAAGCAAGCGTTAAAAATCACATCCACATGCAATCATACGCCGAATTAAATTTCGAAAAATAAACAAAATTGATTGCCGTCAGCCATTGAAGATTTGATTTAAAAACGTCAGCCAATTAGAAAAGAAACAGCGCTCATATTCCACGGGAGGTATGCAAACCACGCTCTTCCTGCGCTCAAATCTTCCGTCACGGCGTGCTATTGGCTCAGATGCCATTATTTTAAAGGCTTTTTAAGCAACAATTGGACTGTAAAGCTGACACTCACTCTCTCTCCCTGTATGTATATACTGTATATATGAAAATATATATCGTACACACGCTATCCCTAACGAGCAACAGAGTAATTTTTTACACATGATTTTTAAATTTTCACTATGACGGGACTACAAAAATTAGATTAATGGAATTTGTAGGAATTATAAAGCATAAAAAGTCTGAAATGTTAGAGTTATTTAACTTTGAATTTAGTTTACTTATTTCCTAGTAACCCGATATATATATATATATATATATATATATATATATATATATATATATATATATATATATATATATATATATATATATATGTGTGTGTGTGTGTAGAAAACTCACAAAGTATCGCGTGAGTAAGCAATAAATGCAACAAAACCCACAGGAAAAATTAATAGCGAAATAAAGTTCGAAAGTATTTGGAATCCTCGTATTAATTTTCCCTGTGAGTTTTGTTGCATATATATATATATATATATATATATATATATATATATATATATATATATATATATAAAGAGAAATTTTACGTTAGAGTCACTGCGAATGTAGATTTCAGTACAGGATAGTGAATTTGTAATAATTGTCCCTGGTAAACAAATATGAAAACAAACACGAAAATTAAGTGTAAACAAGCACACCTACTCAGTATTCGATCCTGTGAGTCCGGAGGAGAATCTCAGAATTGCCAGAGCAACAAAGTTCTCCCACTCTGAGGTGAGATGTAGGAAAATAAGATTAGAGAATAACTGTAAAAAGTTTTTTTTAAATAAAATTATACCCGTTGAATGCTCCTCATTTGACAGAACAGGTTCAAATCCCCCCCTCCCTCCACCATTTTCAACGGATATTATTATATTTTTAAAAAGAGCTTAATGGCGATTCAGATAAAAATGTATGGCATAGTGGTAAATCGCTGTAATCTGAAGTTAGATCTAGTTCAGATTCCCACAGCGGAGACTCTTGAAAGATTCTATAAACCCAGGCGCGGTTCGGTGCCACAAACTTCTGGTAGTTGGGTGTTCAAAAGCGAACTTCTCTGCTACTTATCGTTCGCCAAGGAGGAACACCTACATATGTTTTCATCTATGTGCAGTAAAATAGAGGATAAATGAGCTGCACCCGATAATATTCGGAAGTCTTATTTTTGGCAGAAAACAGAACTTGGTTCGTTTCTTCTCGAATTTAAAGCCCTATAGCAACGAAGGCATATCCCGCCTAAATCTTATGAGCGATCTTCAAAGAAAGTGGCGACGAGAGAAGTAAAAATGTGTGGAAGATATATATTGGTGCCTGGAGGGTACACAAACCTCAAAGTGTCGACCGCAGAAAGGGATTACATCCTACAGCTCGTATCCACTCGCGGATTGAGAAAACAGGAAGAACTGGTGTGAGCAATTTGGCTTTAGTATCCAATAAGGAAAATGAAGTGAGAGAAAGACAGATTGTGAAAAAGAATAATAAATATTGGGGGGGGGGGAAATTAGAAACCTCTATAACCAGATAATAAAAAGAGCACTAGATTGAAAGGTACCAATTACAGACCATTCCACGACTTTGTGGTCTATGAAAAAGTACTAGTAGTAAGTAGCAGCAGAACGATCTGGTTTTTTTATCTCTGGAAAGAGACGTAAAAAAGACCCCTCCTCATGATAATACACCCCTGCACTAGTATTTGATTGTAAACTAAATTGCTACATGAATTAGAGTATGTTGTATGTACTTCTTGGTGAACTAAATATTCATATCACTCTGAATGGATTGCATTCATTGGAGGATGTGCTAAATTTTATATCCTTCCGAATGGATTGCAGTCACCGAGATAAATTTTCTTAACAAATTATTATCAGTGTAATTTACTTTTAGGAATGACCTGACCAATATGGCTTCTGATCTAATTAAACCAATTTTTCAGTGTAATTAAATCTTATAAATGACCTAACCAATATGTTTTTTGAAGAGGCTCTTTACTAAAAAAAGGAGGGAAATTATTGGGGTGATTAGAAACATTTATTTTAATGTTATTTTTTAAAACTATCTCGCCAGGGAGAGTTTGGAAATGGTGGAGATGATGAAATAAGAATGTGGGGAATACAACGAGAGTTAATGATTTCGGAACGAATACGAAAGAAGAAATAGTTACGAGGCAAGACAAACAGACAAAAACGTGTAGGGCAGAACCTGTTGAGATTAATGTGAAAAGATAGATGAATACAGTAAAAATAAAGCTTATAATAAAGCATCTGAATGCGTAATAAATACATTATTGTAAGATAAGAAAAATTAAGTAGGGTCAAAATTTTATTTTGACCTAAGATAAAACAAATAAAAAATAATCAAATTTCAGCTCCTTCCATCTTCCTTAGTAATGGAGAAGATCGAAAGAAAGAAGATTGAAAATAAAGAAAATGAGAAAGAAAAAATAAGCAAAGGTAGATACTATAAACCCCTCTAAGGTACCCCTTAGCCCTTTTGGTCTGAATTTATGAAATCCCTGTAGGTCTTCTCTACCTCAAATGCGATAACCCGTTAAGCCCGACTAAAAAGCTCAAGCACGTCTAAGGCTCATTGAAAAGTATCATAATTCTTGTTATTCTTTATTAAATTATGCTAATTGAAGGAAGTGATAAAAACCGGATACGTATATCAGTTCTATCTCGTCTCCTCGTGTTTATCTTGCAATCCTATCACGTTGTTTTTCCATTTATCCCGACGTGATTTACGACCCGGCATTAAAATTACCCCTCTTACTCTTTCTGTTCGGTGAATGCGTAAGAGGACTGTTAGTAATTGTGTGAGGAAAGTTCTAATTGCCCACAGTATCAATAAACGCGATTGAGAACATCACTTTCGAAGAGGGATAACGAACGGCCAGGAACATCTGGCAATGCGGACGGAAATGTCTAGAATCAATGGTGACAGGAAGAAGCAGAATCCTTCATCAAATGCATTCTACAGGCGGAAGGAGAAGGTCTAACTTCACAATTGCGGTTCCTAGAACTTCACTTTATGTGGATATTTCACAAAAATTAAGAATATTTGTACAGAAAATAAAGGCTTTCACACTCATCTTCCCATTTAAGAACGCTAAACGGACTTATTTATTTCATACTCGTCCATCTATTGGGGAGAGGAAAGAGGGAAGGAAGTACGAAGAGACTAATTTTAAGATTGAGGATGAATACAAAAAAAAAGAAAGGATGATTTAACCATATATACGACGATTCGGACCCAGGCGCCCATTATCAGGTGCTGTAAGATAGAAAGCAATACACGAAGGTTTTAGAATATCATTAGTTTGTATATAAATAATAGAACCATGTTTGTTTTATATGTTTTATGTACAATAATATTAAACACTCTAAACAATGGATCAGTCATGGGGAAAAAAGAATACCCCAGCCCAAACAGGGGTCGCACCCACCAAAGATTCTCTAGTAAGTTTGGTGGGATATGAATGTCATAATCCATTTTGAACTTCTGAACATACATCAGACAATGAACAAAAAGTTTATTGTGCTCAGTTAGGCCGTTTACATATAGTAGTTGAAGAAAAGATGGTATCATTAATCAAAAGAAAGAGAAGAGTGATCTTTCATCCGAATTAGCCCTATCAGTTTCCTATCGTTTAAGTACAAAGTTTAGCGAATCACCTGAACAGAATGAAGATGTCAATAACAGAAGAGGTTGAAACGACCTTGACGAATTTTTTAAAAATCATAGTCAAACGATTTTTACAAACATGCTATTGAAAGGTTAGTAGAAAGATGGTGGCTAGTGGATGAAACTGATGGTAATCATATTACTTAATAAATAAATACTTATTTAAATATAAGGAACCTCAAAGAGTTGTTTGATTTCTAGCCATAAAATAATGATAAACTTTAAAATAATGCCGTATTACTAATGAGATGACCTAATAATAGGGAAGAAAAATCTAGTGTACGGAAAATGAAATCAGATGAAACTATTAACAAACTATTGTTGAAAATCTAAAACAAAAAACAGGACTTGGATGCTCACAATTACAATATTTTACTAAAAAATGAATGTAAAAATATCCATATACACGCATAGGGTAAAGAAAAATCGTCATGTTTAAGAATTGGTTGATGGTAAAAAATAATTTGAATTATCCACGTTGTCTATTTACAAGTAAAAGGGATTCAAATATTATCAATAGATATATTTATTTGACGACAACATAATGGGGATCGAAAATATTAGGAATGATTTATTTTACAAAAAATATTGCCTTTAGAGAAGTTATGCCAATATGAGGACAAACTACAGCACCGTCCATAATAATCAGAACGCTTGAATTTCTATGACGTCTTCTATAACTTCGTAACTTTCGCTAGAGAAAATCTAAGGTATATAAAAAAATTGGTATACGATAATCTACGTTTGGATAAAGGATAAAAGTTATCGGCAGATAATCAATTTACTAGAAAAATTGAAGTATCCAAAATAATCGGAACGCTTTGGTTTCCTATAGACAAACAAGATTGTTTGCATAGTGATTGACTTAAATTCAATATTGACTAGATTAGGTCCTTCTCTTGCCAGCTGTGGTCCAGAAAACATCAATAAGAAATGTTTCACCCCTCTGTGTCCGCGAGCTTGTCGTAAAGCTGCGTTGCTGAGATTGGCTTTCAATTGGAGCCTTTGCAGAGACTGTCAAGCTCTCCAAAAATGTAGGCCATAATATTTATCGACCTATAACAAAGAGATTTTGTGTAAGGCTGGTAAAGCAGGCTGTAAGCCAAGAAAGAACTCAAAATGGGAAGACTAAGCCATTACCAAAATTGTGGAGAATGGCCGTTACAAGATTGCTACAGCAGTTCCTATTCACAGATTAGTGAGATTTTGACTGTCAATGTCTCCAGGCAGACTCAGTCAAGTCAACTGGAAGCAGACAATATCCACCCTCGCCCACTTGCGACTTGCTTCCATCCATTAATCAGTCCTATTTTTCACCCCCGATATATGGAGACTTGCGTGCCCTCCAGGCCTCGACACCCGCAGTTTGCCTTCCCAGCATCAAATCCTGTAGGGGGATATGTGGGTATATATCTTCAATCCATTTTTACTTCTCTAGTATCGCCACTTTCTTTACAGACCTCCCCTTACAAACCTTCTAATACGGCTTCGTTGCTATTGCGCTTTAAATTTGAGGGAGGGAGAGATAATTACTATTGCCGCGAGCATTGGGAGTCCTAATTTAATCAGTTTATCTCATTTTTTCGAGATCCTAAAACAACTATATAATCACTACTCCAAATCTTAAAAATGTACCAGTTTTCCTACCAGAAAAGAAAATAGACTGATTATCTTACTTTCCCAAAACTTTAACCCCAATTATATAGAAAGAAAATCTTCCCACAAACAACCCCCAGTGCCCCATCGCTAACCCCTGAAACATATACTTAAAATTGAAAAAAAACATAAAATAAACTACATAACTATGTCTGCCATTCGGTCCTATCCTAGTAGGCGATCGCAAATTAGCCTGGCAAGAATACAACTCAACCTATCGCTAAACGATATAACACCTAACAACCCAAAACGGTGGCTGAAATGGCAGTCGGCCTCACTCAATAACTCATTAAAAAACCACGAACAGAAAAGACGAAATGGGAAAATTACAGGTTACTGAACCAAGTACGTCGTTATAAACGATTGGCCAATTCAATAATGGATTTTCAACCAGATGCGGGATTTTTGCGGTTTTCAGACGATCATAATAATTATAAAGGAAAATTCTTTCAGCGCCTGACTTATTAGGGTAAGAGCAACGCAATGGAAGGCAATTTGCGCAAACAAAATTAAGCTAATACTCGTAATTGTCGGTAAGATGAGGCTTCATTTTTCGCGTATATAAGTGATACACTTTACTCTCCGAAGGATAAAATGATACGCCCTAGGATCACTGAGAGACAATTTTCCTCATAAAACTTAAGCAAAACTAATAAAACAAAAAAATAAGAAATACAGGGTGTATTAATACTAGAAGTGATCAAAGGCAAGTTGTCGGCACATGAATGACAAAACTCAAAAGGCTAAAAGAAAGAATCCTGGGAAATGCTTTAAGGTAGGTACGAGTATCATTAGTTCTGTTATATTAATAACAATATTATTATTAAATGCAAGACAGTTATATTCTGTTATTATTATTATAAACACTAAAAATACCAATATATAATATAGTTTTAATTAAGTTAATTTGCATTTGCTGGAATTACAGGATTTTACCAAAATTGTCTCTGTTTATCTTTAGGTTTTTGATTTTCCCACGCCATCATTTTGGGTGCGAGTTGGATTTTTACATCTTTTTGGAAACACATTTGTTATTGGCTTGTTTCAGCATTTATTGAAAGTATCCTGATGTTGCTACAAAAGTGACCTGAAGGCAATAATATGGCCTAATGGTTTTAATTCTTCTGATAGCAAATTCTTGAAACGATTGAACTCGACTCATTTTAAAGTTGGCAACCAAAATGCGATCCGGGCTGACATTCGTTATTACACGGATTCCGAACTGGAACAAATAGAACCACGTCTAAAACCTTGAAAATATTACGGGTATATTTTTTTTAAAAAATATCTTCCAAGTTCCATGTATTTATCGAGCTATTTGCACTTGTATTTATATTTTCTGAATAAATAACAAACTAAATCAACAATTTACGAATAATACTTGTTTATAACTCCTCCCAGCTTTGCTATTATCCCTTTTGAATCTAACATTATACATCCTGAACATAATTTATTATTTTTAGCATTAGCATAACGTCTTTTCATAGTTAATCTTCATTATTTTTTTTAGTTTGTTTAAATTCCTCCCACGCTGAAAAAAGAAGTTGAAGTTGATTTATACATAGACATTGTAGAAGGGCATTAATACAGGGTCACCCCCCAAAAACGGGCCCCAAATTTCGATAGACCTCATTTCTTAATTTTCTGCAAGAATTGAATGAAATTTCGGTTATAACTAGTTTATTGTGTTTAAAAACATCATATCAAAACATGAGAGTCTTTGGACTTTTCTTCTTTATTCTAGAACACGTGTTCGAGATGACCTCCATTTAGCTCTGTGCATTTCTTGAGGTGCAGCACAAAGTTGTCCATGACGTCTTTACAAACCGACCGACTAATGGCTCTGATCTCCCCCTGATGGCGTCCTTGAGTTTCGTGATGGTCCTTAAGGTTTCCTCAGAGAAAGAAATCTGGCGTGCTAAGGTCTGGGCTGTGAGGTGCCTACTTAAAATCAGTCATGAGACTGATCACACGGCCACCAAAGATCTCTCTCAGCCAATCTCGGGACAGGTTTGAGATATGAGAGCTTGCTCCATCTTGCTAGAACCAGAACCTCCCCATAAGCGACGGGAACAGGGTCCGAAGCTCCCTCTTGAAGGTTTTGAGGACCTTAGCATACCGCTCCTTGGTGACCGTCACTGTCCGACGATGCCGCTGGCTGAAAGTGAAGTCCATACCGTGCACTTAGGGGAGTGTCGGGGATTGGTGGCTGCCTCATTTGATCTGGAGTTTTCCCAGAAGACATTTGTGTCCGAGTTTCCCTTTCCTTTAAGATGAAAGTGAGCTTCATCTCAGGTCCAAAGGAGGTTAAGGAAAGTTGGGGTCTCCTGAATCTTCTCCAGTATCTTGACTGCCATAGCCTTTTTTCTGCAATTTGTCTGAGGCTGTAAGGGTCTGCTTCGTCTGTATTATGTATGGGTAGGCCGTTACATCCATTACTAGCACTCCTGCAAGTCTCATGGGATATACCGAGGGACTGACTTAGCTTCCGCACAGAGCGTTTTGGACTACTGAACTGACTTTCTCACGCTCTCGGCCAGCTCAGCTGTACGCTTACTGGGGCGTTCCGAATGGCTTGGACGGTTGCATTGGCTGCATTGAGGTTCTCCACTGTCTCTTAGTTCTCGAAGTGGTCCACCCAGTCCTGAATTCTGCTCTTGGAGGGGACTTTTTCACATTCGAACTGATGCACAAAAGTGCCCTTCACTTTCTTGAACGAGCCTGTCTTGTAGTAATGTATGGCGCAGTATATTCTCTGCTGGAGCTCCCATTAAGATCAATTTGTGTTCACAGGCGTTGCTTCTGTCATGTACTGCAAAATAAGGGTCATTGGTGAATGAATGAATGAAGGATATATCACAAAAAGTGTGCAGGCCCGTTTTGGGGGGGTGACCCTGTATACACACTAAAAACACTAAATGCTACGTATTCATGATTAATCATTTTATCATAATTAGCCTTCTATTGCATAATTTTAGACACAACAACATACATCAAAAGTAGCAACTTCCTACATCCGTTTTTTGTTTGCACTTCCCTAAAATTTCAAAATTAATAAGCTATACTCCTCAAAAAAATTAAGAGTGATTAATTACCCTTACTTAAATTATTTTTATTTTCTTTATTTTGTTCTCCTTAATTAAAAGTAGTTATAGTTATTTGGGTTCATTACAAACACTGGTGAAATTAAAACAGATTTTCGTCCCGTGAACATTCAATTCACTTTCCTAGAAGACAATTCTATTCATTTTATAGAAATTAACCAACTCTAACAATATAAAATACACTTTTGAACCTCCCTTGAATCCAATCCATTGTGCCCTACCTTAAATTCAGTTAACCCAATTCATTGTGACTTAGCTTCAACGCATTTAACAGGACATAGCGAGCAAATGACCAATAAATTCATGACGTGTTTGTTTCTAATGGCTCGAAGCCGTCTGGTAAAGCATAGAAACCACGTTGCAGAATTTCGTCCCTTCCCAGCCCCAACAACTGCAGATATGTTCCCTCTCGACCCAAATACCTGCAAGAAAATCTGAGTCTATAAATGTAGCTACATATCTTCCCTTTCTCTATTTTTAGTTTCTTATCAGATCTCTCCTTACATACTTTATGCCGAAGATGCCTTAGTTGGTTTTCTCTTTAAATTTTTAAAATAATTTGGTTATGATGAAATTATTGAAGGAATATGCGGCTATGTGATGTAGGTTAAATTGATCAGCCACTCTAAGTCATCCCCTTCAAATGATGCGATTTGAAGTGGAAGTAACTAACCAACTAAGGATATAACGGGTGTTCCAATAACTTGGACAGATTTTAAATGTGAGTTAAGTTTAAGCTTCTAGTGATTTTTTATTTTTCTTTCAGATTTAACAACTTTAGTCTTTGGCAATTTCAACCATGGAAAGATTAACAATTGAACAACGTGTTAAAGTTAACGAAGCCTATTACGAAAATGGACGTTCAAACAGAAACGCATTTCGCGATTTTTTTGGTCAACATAATCCACGAACCTAGAGTGCAATTGGGAAAATTGTTCGTAAATTCAAACAAACGGGGTCGGTGGCAGATATGAAAACGCCATTGCGTGCTCGTTTACGCCGTTCAGCTGAAACATTGCTGCAGTGCGCGAGAATGTGGCCGTAGATCCAGACACCTCTATTCGTCATCGCGCGCAAGAATTAAACCTCTCCACAACAATGTTACATCGAATTTTGACAAAAGATTTGTCTCTACACGCTTACAAAATTCAAGTGACGCAAGAACTGAAGACTGCTGACCATTTTAAGCGCCGTACATTCGTCAATTGGGTGCACGAGCAAAGACAAGCCGATGATAATTTTTTGTAAAATATCATCTGTAGTGATGAAGCCCATTTTCATCTTGGTGGATTCGTTAATAAGCAGAATTGTCGCATTTGGGCTGATGAAAATCCCAGGGAGATTGTTGAAATGCTACTGCATCCACAAAAGGTCACTGTTTGGTGTGCACTTTTTGCTAGCGGAATCATTGGGCCGTATTTCTTCGAAAATGATTCCTGGAATTCTGTTATGGCGATAGGCGAGCGATACCGTGCCATGATAACCAACTTTTTATGGCCTGAATTGAATTCTATGGATGTCGAAGATTTGTGGTTTCAACAGGACGGCACCACATGCCACACAGCCAATGCAACAATGGCTTTATTGAACGAGAAGTTCCCAGGTCGCATCATCTCTTGAAACAGCGAGGTCAATTGACCCCCACGATCGTGTGACTTGACGCCTTTAGATTTCTTCCTTTGGGGTCATCTCAAAAGTAAGGTCTATGCCAACAAGCCAACAACAATTCAACAGCTGAGGGATGAGATAATAAGGCATATTGGTGAGATCGAGGAGGAACTATGCAGAGACGTCATCAAAACTTTAACACATCGAGTGGAGGTGTGCTGCTGAAGCTTTGTCGGACATTTAGGCGATATTATTTTTCACACATAATTGCCATGACTCAAATAACATGATCCAATAGTGAAATCAATAAATTTTCACCAATAACACTGTTTTATTTACTGCTAACTTTTGTCCGTCTTAATGGAACACCCTTTATTATATATGACAGTCTTAAATGCGATGGATCCCTTGTTACTAAAAAATTACTTGCCTGCCCATTGCTTCGACTGTTTTCTTATAATGAAAGCATTCATTTATTATAATTAGGCGGATCGGAAGAATAACCGTAAGTAATTATTTGCCTCAATTCGAGTTCTGCTTATTTTCGTCGCGGCCAAATAAAAGTTTGACTTGATTAAACTCAGGATTTGGAGACAGGAATTAGGTCCTTATCAAAGATCCTAATTTCTTCTATTTTTATAAGACCTGTGTTCACCTTAATTTGGGGAAATGAATATATGCCAGGATCTCGTTATGAGTTCTTTCAAGGTTGACCAGATGCAATATATATTCAGGAATTAAATAATACACTAATTTAACTCGGCAACAAAGAATATGTGTTCATTCGAAGTTTTTACGTTATTTTTATGCTTTTTTTATTGTACTGACATTTCTTGTTTTTTATCAACATTTTTCAGGTTATTTTCAGAGAGGGGGAGAGGGGCAATTGGGTAACATTTCCTTATATTTTTCACTTCTTTTTTATATTTATATTTCCTCAAAATGTTTCCTGAACTACAGGATGTCGTGATATATATATATATATATATATATATATATATATATATATATATATATATATATATATATACATTCTCTTTTGCATAATCTATGTAGTAGGTGAGTATGAATATCGCCACCGTATTGTCAGCTGAGCGTCGTATAAGGTAATTAAATGTGGCTTTCAACCAATGCGTGAAATGGCTTGAGACACTGAGTCAATAAGGTGCGTACTGATAGAATAAGCCTATGAATCCTTCAAATGAGCTTGACGCTAGTCTAGTAATCACCGTTCCTACAACCGAAGATAGAAGATAGTCTCTACCAGTTTGATGAAGCTGAAGATAGTCCACCAGAGTTAGAAGGAACTTAAGATGGTCCACTCTAGTTTGCGGAACTTGAAGATACTTGAGCCTTATGTTGAGAAAACTGAAAATGGTCTACCCTAGCTTGAGGCAAGTGAAGCTAATCAACCACAGTTTGAGGCAACTAAAGCTGCGCCACGTCACTTTGAAGTAACTGGAAATATTCCATTCCAATTTGACCTAAATGAAGATACTTCACCCATTCATTATTAACTAAAGAGAGTTAGTTATTAATAAGTATGGGTTGTTAAGGAAATCATCAATACTAAGAATGCCCATCGTGTATATATATATATATATATATATATATATATATATATATATATATATATATATATATATATATATTCCTCTGTGAGTAGTTCATATCAGAGTGTTTGTGGAGTCAATTTGTTAATGACCAATTTCAGGAGTGTTTTTCCCGTACTTTTTCCGGCTCACATTTTTTAGTTCTAATAAATCTAAAGCTAAAAATTGAGTCTGAAATTAAAGTTCCTTCGTTTTCTTTTGCAAACTTTTTTCTTCCGTTTTTTATTTTTATAAGATGTTTATAAAAATACGGTTAAAATAGCAATAGACACAAGTCTCTTTGACACAGCATCAGACACACTTGTAGTATGCTCTCCATCCACAGGTGTACTATATAAATATTTTCAATATTTATTTCTATAAACATAAATCTAAATCAATGTATAGAAAGATTATTTTATTGCCATTTTTCTGTATGTAGCATTTTATTAAATAACAAAGAAGGCAATAGATAAATAACAAAACTACAACGCGAATATGACAAATGGTAACAATAATGTATTAAAAAGGATATTTCATAGCTGTTTTCGAAGGAATTATTTTGGAAGTGTTCTCTTCACCTGATCCTAACCACGAAGAAATCGTGTTTAAACCCGAAAATTGCTTTGATTTTAATCTTATGTTTGACCAATATGACTCTAAGGTTTGCGGGTTCACGCCCATATTTGAAGTCACAAAGTGAAGCGAATGGTCGACGTGGGTGTTTAATTCTCAGACACTGCTGAATTGTCTGTTATGGTTATAGGTTAAGGACCTATAACCATTATTTTTTTAGTTAAAATCATTATAATACCATAATCTATGGCTGAAAGCACGTTACAGACTGTCGTTCTTTCTTTGTATGTAAAGGAACCAGTCCCAAATGTAATGATAAAATCAACTGGTCCAAAAAGTCTTGATGAGTTTAGAAATGGAAAAATGGTAAAAAACACTCAATAAAACTTGAAAGTTAGATTAACAGATATTTCGCTCGTCTTGAGCTTCTTTGGGGCAGACGTTTTACTCGTCGTGAGCTTCTTCACGGTATACGTTTTACCCCTCGAGCTTTTTCGCAGCAGATGTGTCGATCGTCTCGTGCTTCTTCGGAGGAGACGTTTCGCTCGTCGCGAGCTTCTTTATGGAAGAGGTTTCGTTCCTCTCGAACTTCTTCAGAGCATTCATTTTGCACCCCCTCGAGATTCTTCAGGGCATTCATTTTGTTCCCCTCGAGCTCTTTCAAGGTAGACATTTCGTTCGTTTCGAGTTTCTTCAGAGTATACGTTTTGTTTCCTTCGAGCTTCTTCGAAGCATATGTTTCTCGTCTCGATCTTTTTCGGTGATAGAGGTTTCGCTCTTCTCGAGCTTCTTCAGGGGGGACGTTTCTCTGGTCTTGAGTCTCTTCGGGGCAGAAATTTCGTTCATTTCAAGCTTCTTCAGGGCTTAGGTTTTGCTTCCCTCGAGCTTCCTCGTTGCTGCCGTTTAGTGAGTCTCATGATTTTTCAGGCTTTATGTTTTTTTCCCCTCGATCTCCTTTGGTGCAGACGTGTCGCTCCTCGCGAGCTCCCACGGAACAGACGTTTCGCTCGTCGTAGCTTCTTCGTGGAAGACGTTTCGCTTCTCTCGAGCTTCTTCGGGTCAGAAATTTTGCTTGTCTCGAGCTTCTTCGTGGCTGATGTTTTTCTCGTCATGAGTTTCTTCGTGACAGACGTTTCGCTCGTCTTGAGCTTCTTCATTGCATCCATTTTCCTCCCTTCAAGCTTCTTCGGGACAGACATTTCGTTCGTCTTGAGCTTCTTCGGTGCAATGGGCTATTTATATTTGCTTCGAAATTCTAAAGCAAACATTGCAGATGTTTTAAGAACGCAACTGCCATAATACCTGGATCTTTATGGGCCAAATAAAGACTTTACTTAAGGCATAGAATCCATATCATGTATTTTTAGAGAGAGAAAATTAGAATTAAACAGCAAAGTGGCAAGTGTGACTTTCGGTTAGGTTAGGATGCCTAATCTAACCCAAAGCTCTGGGAAATGATGCTAAATTGGCTTCATTAGAGGAATGGCTATTAAACTGATCCACAATTGATCCCGAACGAGTTACATAAATGTCAAATAATTACTCTATTGAGAGAAAAAGTTGTAATATTTAATAAGTAAATTAGGGAATCGTAATAATTTCAGGACTGGTAGGATTATAGTTTTTTCTAGAGAGAAAGTTACAGGCTAATTAATCGATTAGAAGCAAATACTCATACGTCTTAGATTCATCTTAGATCCTAGAGCTGTTGACTTTTTCTATTTTGCTTCTGTCATGCTTCTCCCCACTTTATACCTATCATTTGAACTTGTCTTTTACGACTTTTGCTTTAGTTTACATTTTCTAACACACACTCCGAAATGGAGGTACATGGTGCAGTTTTTAATCAGTCGTCGTATAGCCGCAAGCAAAACAAACAAACACCTCCTCACCATCAGACTCAGAATGTAAGAGAATGTTAACTTCAGCGGGGGTTCCGAAAACCTGTTGTTGCGTGTTCCGCACTGTTCCTCCATAATCCGCTAGTGTTTTTTAAATGCTAATCTAAATTTAAAATATAACTAAGTTGGACGCATCTTGAAAAATAAAAATTATTTAATTTAAGCATTTTAATTAAATTAAAATACATTTACGATGAAGCTAGAGCAGTTAATCTTCGTAAGTCTAAAACGAGTCTGAAAGAAACTGGACTGGTTTTATAATTTATTAGAGTCGTGTCAACGTTCGCTCGCTGATTCGAGTGGAAACAGCCTTAGTGGGCTGGCTCAATGGTATAGTAGGAAACGGGAGAAGCAGAAAGATCACAGGTTTGATTCCGGTTATCAGTTCCCTTTGTTTTTAGTTATCGACAATATATATATATATATATATATATATATATATATATATATATATATATATATATATATATATATATATATATATATATCATCATCATCGCTAACTCTATAATATAAGAAGGGGATTTTTTTTACTATTTGAATAATAATTTCATCTTAGTTTGGTTATGACATGTTTTTTTTACCAAAGTTATTTCTGATAAATTATTTTATAATATCAAAAAACAAAATGGTGAAGTTCAGAAATAAATATAAGTATTGAAATTTTGTGAAATTTTTAAAACCCAAAAAATTACAAATGGTGAAGTTCAGAAAATTTATAAAAATTTAACCATGGCTGCTTTTTTTTAGATTTTAATCTTAATAGCGAAGCAATTGCCTGGTATATATATATATATATATATATATATATATATATATATATATATATATATATATATATATATATATATATATATGAGAAATGAATAACTCACAAAGTTGCACGTGAGGTTCGCAATGAATGCAATGTCCCACAGGAAAAATTAAAAGGTGCTTCCAAGTACTTTTGAACTTTATGCAGTTCCTTCCCAAGGCTAACTACAAGAGAAAATAATATAATAAGGGTATATATGAGCTAGTAAAAGATAAAAGAATGCCTCTAAGGCAAGAAATCACCAATGAGGAAGGAAGAGATGGATGGGTAAATTCACATTAAGATTTAGCTCTAACAGGTAGCAAGGTCAAACCGAGACGCAAGAAAGAGTCAAGAACAGAGCCAAAAGGGTTAAAACGGTTAACGGATAAAGCGATAGTCTAAAGAGGGAGATTAGGACAGACATGAGAAGTAAATTTAAACGAAGAGGGGAGTGACAAGGAGGAAGAAAGAGAAATAAAATAATATTAATACAAAATAAATGCAATAATTAAATTGACCCCTCGGGTTCCCATAAAAATGAAAATTGCAAAAAAAAAAATCGGAACATAAGTCAAAGCTAATTTCTTTAAGAATGAGTTTTTTCATAACAACATAAATTTTAAAATGGCCAGGGGAAATGTTAAAGTTATTAAATTGGCTTATACATGAACATTCAACAAGGTTTCTTTTAATTGAGTCATTTGAGCGAAAAATAATTAATTCCAATTAATTAAGTGGTTATTTTCGCACATACTGGTATGCACAAAAAATGCACTATTATTTACAGCTCTACTAACGTTGTAAATAATAGTGCCTTTTTAAAATTCATGTTGTTATGAAAAAACTCATTCTTAAAGAAATTAGCTTTGGCTTATATTCCTTTTTTATTTTTTGCAATTTACATTTTTATGGGAAGCAACCCTTAGATCACCGAACCAGAGCTTCCTTGACCCGCCTCCAATCAGGGCAAAAACAGTTTAGCCGCGAGCCCTACCGTCCTTGGTACGTCCCATACAACCTATAGCATGCTGAAAACACTACACATCTCATCCTATCCTGCTCCTCCCTTCGCTACCTCTCAACATTCTTCAATTTAGCCTCTCAGATAACCAGGTAGCACGTAACGTGGCGTCATTTCGGACTGCTGCCGGATTCGGTAGAAGTGAACGCGAGGGGCATTTTTTTTTTTATCGTGCCCATTTGGCGACTGCCCTCAAGGGCATAAGTCACCATAATTTAATTGTCAGCCTAACACTAGCAATTTTAAAATACAAAACATATCAATACGCACAAAAAAATGAAAACAGAACCAAAACCAGACCCCAAAACAAGTAGCCCGAAGGACAAAAAGTATTGAGTTTGTACTGAAACTTAAGAGCACGACCATAACATTCGTTCCAGCAAGACTCACTACCTTGTTAATTCCTTAGATGGTTTATATCTGCAGGAAAACATCTTATTTCCCAATTGTTGGAGTCATTTTCATAACAGAGTAGAGCAATTTGACAATGATGGTCTTCAGCTAAACAGAGCTGGAGTACCATGAACTTTATTTCTCTCGAACAGAAACAGCGTAAGTCACGCTCAACTAGGTACTAGATTATCCTCGTAACTCTCCAAAGAGAAATCGTAGAAGTAATATGCGTATTTCAATGTTGGTAACCTTCGGTATACAATCAAAGTAAAAGAACAACTCAAAAATCCTAAAAAGTAAAAAAAAATATAATAAAAATAACAATAAAAAATAATAATAATAAATAAATTAAAAAAATATATAATAAATAAAACAATATACAAGAAAAGAAAAGATCCTGCAATGGGACATTAAAGTAATAACATCAAAGGAAATTAAAAAAGATCCCGCAATGGGACATTAAAATAATAACATCAAAGGAAATAAAAAAGATCCCGCAATGGGACATTAAAATAATAACATCAAAAGAAATTAAAAAATCCCGCAATGGGACATTAAAATAATAACATCGAAGGAAACAAAAAAGATCCCGCAATGGGATATTAAAATAATAACATCAAAGGAAATAAAAAAGATCCCGCAATGGGACATTAAAATAATAACATCGAAGGAAATAAAAAAGATCCCGCAATGGGACATTAAAATAATAACATCAAAGCAAATAAAAAAGATCCCGCAATGGGACATTAAAATAATAACATCAAAGGAAATAAAAAAGATCCCGCAATGGGACATTAAAATAATAACATCGAAGGAAATAAAAAAGATCCCGCAATGGGACATTAAAATAATAACATCGAAGGAAATAAAAAAGATCCCGCAATGGGACGGGAAAATCTATCTCTACTACTTCTTTCATCCTCTAGCTATTTTTGCCCTCCGAACTCTTCATTACTTATTCCCCCTCTTATTCTATCTGTCTGCATGGAATGAAATGAATGAAATACCGTATGCGTTTGTTGATTTTAAGTCTATGCCGATTATGATATGAGGACAATAAATAAAACTTAGATACATTGTTTAAACATCTAAATTTTAAGAAATATAAAGTAAATGGTTTTACACCTTATAATAAAAACAGGAACCTTCAAAAGGATGACGAAGTGATCAAGTACTCATTTTAATTTAAAAACTAAGAAAGCGAAAATTCACGGATAATGACTAGAAGTTGAATTTTAAAATGGAAACTATAAAACATTTTTTTTAAGTCGTCAACCGATATCATAACTAAAAACATTTAATGCACTGCATAAAAAAAACGACGGAAATTATTGATTTTAGTAATTTAAACAAACGAAAATAGGATTAATAACTCGACATTTTTTTGAGTTCAAACTAATCAGGCGATTTTTTATTTTTAATTTAAATCGAAAACAAACTACTAAACGAATGAGAGTACTAGATTTAACTAGCCTTGGTTTTCATTATTTAGAGACAAAATGGTTTTCGTAAAGAAACAAATAATTAATTGCGTCATCAATCCCTCTAATACAGGACGAAGTCTCTCGATCGAATAATGAAATTCGCATAAAGATCCGAATGAATATCACTGGCGAACCCGGAGGCACCAGAGGCCGATTCTCATTGACGGCAGGTGGTAGGTGGTTAGAAATAACGGTAGCAGTGCATTTTGCTACCAACCTGCCAGGGTTGGAATCTTAGCTGGCCCAGGGGTGAGCTATCCACTTTCACGTCAGGGTAGTGTGGATTTGAAAACCTTTTAATAATAATACAAAGAATAATGGGAATACTTTAAAATTGAAATTATAAGATACATATATAAAACATGTCTTTCTGATAACGACAGAGCCGTTTAATAGCAAAGGGGTGAGGTGGGTTAGAAGAAGCATAAAAACCTCTTCGAAAAGTGAAATGGAGCTCAGAGAATGTTAAAATAACACAGTAGGGAAGACCATAAAATAATGTATCTGAGAGTAAAGTGTTATATTAAAATTAATAGCAAACTTAATAAAATACTACTACGAAAGACTAAAGCCCTAAAGAAAAAAAAAGAAGAAAATTTCGGATGATTGTATAGCCACGTACACTAAAGTGCCCAAAGTCATGGGTTAGCAGTACGTAAATTCAGTAGTGGGCAGCGCCACTGTACCTTGACGTCATGGAAATTCCTTAGACCTGTATTAGTTGAGATGTGACATTTCGTGACTCAGAGTGAACAGTGGTGATCTTACTCACGACGAAGCGACGGGAATGATCGGAGTCCGAGCGGAGGATGAAAGTAGGTGGCCGACGAATGAGGCACTCAAATTCTGAAACTGTGCTGACATTCAACAGCCCTCCATCGATTGTGTCAAGTGTGTATCGAGAATACCCCATGGAAGGTATTTATTGCCATACACCGTAGACAACACCCTCGCCGACCGCGGGTGATTAATGAAAGTGGCCAGTGGTTTGCGGCTAGAATTGTCCATGGTAACAGACAAGCGACACTACCTCAAATCACACCCGTATTCATTGCAGGGGGTAACAGACATAGCACTTTTCCTTTAATGCGAGATAGGCACAGAAGAGGCACCAGAGTGTCCCTGTTAGCATCACGAAAGCGGAGACAGCGCCACACCTGGGCTCATAACGTCACTAATTAGACCCTGGAAGACTGACAACATGGAGCGTGGTCCAATGAGCTACGGTTCCAGATTTGTTCTGGGCTATTTGGAGTGTGTACAATTGGAATGGGTTGGGTTCGTTAGTCTACTTAAAGTTGTAATTGATCGGTGACCATTTACATTCATTCATAGACTTCATGCACCCCAACAGAGATGGAATACGCCAGCAGGATGATGCACCGTGCCATCGGGTCCAAGTTACCCAGAATTAATTCGAGGAGCATTCTAGAGTGTTCCGAACAATGACGTGGCCAACACGTGCACCCAACAGGAAGCCAATCGAGCATTTATCGGTGGTGGACGTGTCAATTTCTACTCAAGCTCAAAACATTCGCAACTATCAGGAAACTATGGACAGCTATCGAGACCACACGAGCCAACATCTCTCCAGAGGTCTTCTTTCCTTTTGTGGAACCGATGCCACGTCGAGTTGTTGGACTTCGCCCGTCTAAAGGGCTCCTACATGATATTATGTACTTGTCCCATGACCTTTTGTACTTCAGTGTATAATGCAAAGAAAAATGATCAAGAAAAGTACGGAACCTCTCAAAGATGAAACCGTGAAAACTGCTGCAGATTCTGAAGCAGTTGGAGGCAATCTAAATTTGATTCAGTTTTTACAATAAAAAGTCAACCCTATATGCCTGAATCAATACAACGTCGAGATTATTCTTAAAATAAAAATAAAAATATCTAATTTCGACATTAAAGAATTATATATTCACGGTATATTGATGCTGTAATGAATGTCAATAAGTCTCCGGTTTCATCTGGAATTCGCTATAGTGAAAGGAAGGAATTTGAAAGCAGTCAGACATCACTTAGTTCTTTGAAAACTCAATTAATACGAGTTGTTGGGTGTTACAGGGATGATGTCCTCAATTCTTGCTGTTATGATGAGAGTTTATAATTAAAAAACCTTCTAAAACTGTTTATTGATTTTAAAACATTAATTGTTATTTACATTTTCAAGAAAGGAGATAAATTTCATGCTTCAAATTATAGTGGGTAAAATATTTGGATCACTAATTGGTGACAAGATAATATGATCTCAAAAAATCCAATTCAGTCATGGATTCTCAACAACGTTTTCGGTCTAATCGTTCTTATTTAACGAATTTACTTCCTTGTAATAATATTAAGGACCTTTTTTACGACGTTGCTGAAGGCTACAGACCTTCACATAGAGCATTTTCACCAAAAGCGAAGGGGAGGGACTTAAGTATATCAACAAGATAGAAAGTTTAAACGAGAATTGATCGGTAGCTATAGTATACCTGTATTTCGAGAAGGTGTTTACTCGCTCCTCTATAAAGACGAAATAAATTAAAGTACATAACTAATAGATGACAATGGTCCCAAAATCGATTCCTGATCGCAATATTATTGAATAGAGAGCCAAAACAGCATCTTCTCTTCTATATCCCGAGCCCTTGGATATGCATCTTAAGTTCGGTTTACATTGTTTAAGTATTGCCAATAGATCCTGCATGTAACGATCATTCTAAGATCCTTTCTCTTTCTGTTTAGGTAAATGGGATCATATCATTTGTGGGGGAAAATTTGACGTTATTTTGTTGATCACGTGGAAGACTTTGGGTGTACTGACAATGAACCTAATTTTCCACATCTTGCAGTTGTTGAACATATAAGTGTTGCACTATGGGTTTGCTAACTATTGAGGAGCTTGTAATGAACAACTCCTTTCCAATCCCAACAAATGCAGAACAAAGCCTTCTGCTATTGGAGAACAAGTGAAGGAGTTGGATATTTTTTTTAAGTAAAGCCATTTTGGGCGCTTAATATAGCTCCAAAGAACCCACCTTTCATCTTTCGTAGCAATTCTGTCCAGAAAAACTCACAGACATTTTGAATAAATAAAGATGTAGCAATAAACAGATCTAGACGCTGTCCTAGAGGCAACTCATGTGGCCTCCTATCACCATTTAGGCCAACTCGTCCTGTTTATAAGATAGTTACGCAGTGTTTGATAGCTGTCATTTATAATTCTTGGCATTTTTATTTTAGTGTTTTGTCAAAGGTAATACTTGACAAGGGCCTTAAGAGCATTAAGATCAACTGCAGTATGAGTGCCCCAATCAACCAATGAGAAAGTTTTCGAACCAGCGTTGACATTTACGAATATTCCACCCATTTCCACACACTTTTGAAATGTTATTTTACCACTAATGTTCCACTATTCCCTTTCTAATATTCATAAATCATGATATACTTTATTGGGTTTCGCTTTCCGTCATCCTATTGTGTTCTAATAAAATATAGCTTTAAAAAGGCATGTTCATTACTACAGCATTTAAAAGGCATGAACAATACTACTCTTCTCTTTGAACAGCTCGCAGTAAATTTGGAATAATTTAAATAACACTAACTAATAAAAACGAAATTAACTTCTTGACAACCTTCGTACTGAACATAAGTTTTCCTTCACCATACGCGATACAAATGAGTAAATAATCACAAGCGAGTATTTATTTCTTAATGTGACCCCAAATAAGTGAGTATCGGTAGAGATGGAATCCAAGATATTTATTTGGAGGCTACAAAATTACCGCTAGACTCCGCTTTCACTGCATCTTACCAGTTTGCTTTGGGCGGCATATTTATCTTTGTAAAAGCGACAGCTACGAAGTCGCTTCCCTCGATTGTGTGTGAATACATATATGTTCTGAACGGTTCAAAATCTACTGTTGACCTCATAAAAAAGGATTTGTTGAATGTCTATTGTTCAAAGACTGACAACGGGAATTTAAAATGAAGGAACCCGATATTTTGGCATGAACAAAGATCAAAGCTAAAATCTTAAAATCCCTCTGAACGTCTCTTGAAAATGGATCCTGAGGTAGCGTTATGGTAGCAAGTTCTGATGGTCATTCAGATTGCACTGAGCTGACCAGGAATGATCTTTCTACAATTGGATTTCTTCGTGCTTCCACATTGTTCTCTTTTACATTCGGGTTCGTATTCAAAGTTTGCTTTAACTAGAATGACTAAGATATATAATCTACAAGGCTGAATCCCCCTCATAACCACTCATACACAACATTCACTCAAAGAGTATGATTATAATTTGAACTTTCAAGTCATAAATCCATGAAGATATAATAATCACTCAAATTAACATTGAGAAACTGCATTTCAGTCATTGAAATTTCATCCTTTTGCCAAAAAACATCAGTTATCAAACAATGATTGAGCCATTATTGTAATATAACTCGAATAATAATTGTTATCATCATCAGTATCAGGTTGGTGATGACATACATGATAAAACCACCAGATCGAGATTTCTTTCCAACACTCCAGTTCCTTGTAAACGGCACAATTCGAGGTGATTGCTCCAGGTGAATTCACGCCCTGTAACGAAGTGTAAGGGCAAGTACAGAAAGCCCAATGGGGAAAATGACAGCGAAAGAGAAGGGGAAATTGGATATTTTCTTCCCTTCCCAAAGAAGAGACCTCCCCCCCCCCCCAATTTATTTTAATTTTTCCCTCTCTAGTATGTATCACTATCTCAGTGTCTTTCTGCATCAGAAGGTTTTGGACTACAAATAAAATCGTCAACCCGAAGGCAAAAAGACGTCGATTTATCTTGAATCGACGGATCGCTATCTTGATTTAACCAATGGTATGGAAGAATGGTTGAAATGATCGAGTTTGCTAAGAATTAATGTTTCCTGTGGAAAACTGAAAATCCACTTAGGGAAGATAATCGAAAAACGAAGGAAAAAAAAAATTGAAAATTCAGTATTAATATTAACTCTGGTAGTAGGGAATGTTCAAATGACTAAGTCTTCTTGTGCACTACATAATATAAATATAATGCTATGAAAGCAGCTAAGGCCTGTCAAAGGAGATCAGGTCAAAGTATACAAGTCCCTAAGATCCAACTACTGTATAATAAACTCCAGTTTGCTCATTAACTGTGTGACTCGAAAGAAAATTCACTAATCCCTTAAGTCTGTACCCATAGGGATTTCTTCTTCTTCTTTTTATGTTGCAGATAAACTATGTCACTAACTAGAGAGGAGAGAGTTCATGTTATTTTGATAGTCGAGAGCTGCAGTCATTGGGAATTGGACACAAAATTCAGTAATATGCATCTGGACTACGTATCAAACACACACACACGTGTTGGAAATTTGATAACCAAATTTAAGGCAACTAGATCAGTAGCCAAGTCTTGCAGCAGACCTTCATGGACTGTTACAGACGACGAGACCAATACCAGTCAGTCCCAAGAAGTCACTTTAACCTATCTCCAGTGGAATAGTGAAACTGGGATCTCCAAGAAAGCATTTACCGCATCTTGACACTTCATCACTGGTATCCATACAAACTAAAACTCGATCAGCGTTTACTTGAAGATAATCCTGAGAGGAGAGTTGAGTTTGTAGAATGGTCAGAAAAACAATGCATTGGTGATGAAACGTTCCAATCAAAGTCTCTGTTCTCTGATAAGGCGAACTTTTATGTTTCTGGAAAGTCAACCGTCAGAACACTCGATACTGGTCAGCAACTAATCCTCATTGGTTTGATTCTCCAAAGAAGAAGGTGTCTAACGCTCATGGTTTGGTGTGGGATATGGAAAGAAAAAATAGTTGGTCTCTTTTTCTTTGACGGGAATTTAATCCATGACACGTACTTTAATATGTTACAAAAGGAAGCATTTCCAATCCTGTTAAATCATGTTTAAGCCTGGAGTGGTTTCAGCAGGATGGCGTCCCTCCGCATTGCGTCACAATAGTTATAAATCACCTTAACACATAGTTTCCAGAACACTGGATTGGACAACGATGAAAAGTTGAGTTTTCACTAAGAAACTCTGGTCTTATTCCGGTGGGTTTTTATTTGTGGGGCAAACTGACAGCCAAAGTGGACGATATAAAAATTCAGAGCATTATCACCTTAGATCACGTATTATAGAGGCGCGTCAAGAAATTTCTGCGCCTGTGATTCCGAAAGTGCTGTCGCAGTGTATATTGTGTCTTCATTTATGTGCGTGACAGAACGGCGGACATTTTAAAAAGATTATGTAATCAATTATTTTACTATTTTTTAATTTAATTGATTCTTCCCAATGGCTCCTGACTTACGGGCTATTGGTCCTGGCTAACAGGACACCCTGAATAACATACTTATTACAATATGTATTATATTATATTTTATTTATTATAATATATAATAAAACTGCAATTCTTGTTCAGTAGTTATAATGCGGAAATCGATACTTATGTTGTTATAAAGAAAAATAAACTTGTGCCATCTTGTCGTATATAGCCGTTATTATTTGCCGCTGCTAACCCTGTCACTATTGCGTCATAATCCTCTTGAAAAGCGAGATAGATCGCAATGAATCAGAAATCCCCATTTCCCACGATGACGATAAGCATCATATTGAGGTAAGGGGTTAGAAGGTTAGGGGTTAGAGGTAATTTAAACGGGATTAGTTTTGAGATATCTTATTCAAATGTTTTTTACTGCCCCGTTCTATAATTCTAAGTTTTGTGACTATACTAAAACAAAACAGTACTGGGCCGATATAGAATATTCAGGCATCGAAGCTTTCAACTCCAAATCATTTCCCGAATTGAATTTGGGGGTTTAAAATGCTTCTCGGTAACTTGGTAATAGCCGAAAAGGAGAGGAAAAAGAAGTTTATTCTTGCGAAGATCTTTGGGATACTTGTGATCCGAAAACATCGTTTCGAACTCAGAAAAAAAGAACAGTTCTTTCCGCCTCACCCCCTCCCCTAAAAAAAATGGAAACAGACAATTCAGATAGACCTATAGAATAGATTGGAATTCGATTTTCTCGAAAGACAGTGGTTTCGTTATGATTTAAGCTCCTCAAGATTGTCTCTTTGATGGATTAGAGATACATTTAGGAGAGTTGCAATACCTCTCCATTTGAATGGTTCCACCTAGCCTGCTATTTAGTTTTAGCCAATTTGGCATTATATAATAAATTATGAATTAAAGAGAATGAGTATAAGCATAAAAACAAAATTTAAAATTGGCCAGGTGGATACATTTCAAAACCTTTTGAGACTAGTAATTGAGTTGCAATTTACAATGGCGCCACAAACTACAGAAACGGGCGTTTTTCATCTCCCTCACCGAATTTTTACCTATGATCACAATTTTAGATCACAAGAGAAGACAAATTTTCTTAAATTACTAAATATTTGAGTGAAATTGTTTACACTAATATAAAAGGTAAAATTGTACTTTTACTGTATCTTTCAGAGACCCACTCGACGCACGCCCAAGAAAGGGGAAGAAAAGGAAAAAGATCGGAGTGAGTTGAAGGGGAAAATCAAATGAGATATTTGAACTTTGGATTAATGTAAGGGAGTCAGTGCAAGACGCGGTAAGAAAGAAAGAGGAAAAAATTAAACCTGCGGGAAAGGCAGTGGAAATAAGCTGATTTTAATATTAATTAAACTCTAGAGATCAACGAAACTATATAGATTTCATGTGGGAGGACATTTCACAGCCTTGTCGCATAATTAGGCATATTTTTACTTGAGTAGCCGAAGGAATATGGAAAATAGAATGAGGACTTCATAAAGATTAAATAGGATTTTAAATTCAATCTAACGGAGCTCAACGGATTGACAACAGGTTTTGATTGATGTAAGGGTGTTTACTAGATATTAGATAAAGCGTATCTGTCTGTCCAAGTCATTATGAAAGTTCGGCAACAAAAGGTCTTGGAATTATTTGATTACAAATCCACCTAAAATAAACTTAGGTTCTCTTTCTCTCAATCTACTTAAGTTAGGGAGTCCTCCCCAAAACCTGCAGGTAAATAAGTACATATGGATCAGGGGTCTTCGGAAGATCCCTGCCTAGCGAGCTTTATGTCGGAAGCCTTTTCACTCATAAGCAGTCAAGTTTTGGCGATCTTTAGTGCAAGCTAAACTCTTTGCTCTATCAAAATACCCAGCAGAGGTTTCTTTGCTGTCACTCGACAGAAAAGCCAAGCCATCGAGGCATCTTCTTCACTGTTTTTGGAGGTGATGTTTGCTCCGTCGGTGCTCTTTAATTACTGAACGATTTATAGAAGATTAAGATGGCAGCTTCGGAGAGAGATGCCACTCTGATGAACTTATCTTGTGACTTTGACGTCGTTCTTGAGCTTCCTGCCCGTTGTCTATCCTTTAGTATACCGCTATTTTCAAACCTCATTGTACTGACCGGTAGTTTAAGTTTTTCGGATAGTTTTTATATGCCCTTCGTTCCTTGCCAAAAGGTTAAGAGGCTCTGCCATTCCAAAATGGATTTTGAGCACTCGGGGACCTATAATAATCCCAGATAAGGATCATTTTGAAGCTGCTGAAGTTTATCGGCTTTCAAACTTTGTTATGACGTTTGCTAAAATGTGAGAAAACAAACATTTATGAAATGGGACAATAAAAATTTATTATACCATCATCTGTTTATGATATTAATGATAGAATTATAGATATAAAATTTAGCAATTATTTTGCATAAATTAAATAACAGATCATTTAGGAAAACATCGACATTTTAAGAAATGTAAAGATTAAAGATAAAACTGGAAACTCTCGGGTTATTTTATCAAATTCTAACTTAAAAAATTATAATAAATATATTCTCACAATTTATATAAGAATTTAACATGGTAATTTGATTTCTATTGAAAAATAAGAGAAAAGCAAATATCTATGGCTGGTAATATAACTACCATCTGTTTTCACTTCCCCACTTTATTTACGATGCTATCGTTGTTTTTTTATTTTTTTAATAAATAACAACAGCAATCCATAACAAACGACAACACTTTTACCGGAACTCTCTTGCAATTCAAGAATGAGGATATAAACAGACACGTGCAGAAAAATAATGGAATAACAGAGAGATGAGGCAAAGTAAATAAAAATATTCGGGTTAAAATCGACTGCAAAAGCAAACTCAAAATTAAATGCTGGAGTCGGTAGATCGCCTTTTCCTCGAGACGTCTGGAACTCAAAAAATTGAGTTTGAACTCGTCGTGAGGCATTAAAGACCGGGTTCTTTCACTAGGTCGGTAGACACCACCCAATAACCCAAAGGGGGATCCTCGGCCCCTATTAGGATTGATGACGCTTGTCATAGGAGAATTTTCATCCTTCATATTTTTCGTTATCCATTTTATTTTTGTCCATTCCTTTTTCTATGTGCACGACCTTAGTGGATCAGGAATCTTTTTCCGTTTTCTTCGAAATAAGTAACCAAAATAGCAAACATGGAAAACAACGCCGAATGAGATCGAATCTCGAAGCTATGATTCTTGTTTATCGACGGATTGAATCTAGGAACGAAGATTCCTATTTGCTGAGGGAGTGAATAAAGTAATGTTGATTTTTTTGTTAACCGATTGATTTTAAGAACAATGATTATTGTTTCCTGATAAAGTAAATCTAGAGAGACAAATTATTGTCTGTTGGAGGTGTGAATCTCGGAGCGATAATTCTCGTTTGCTGTTTTCGTTAAAATTGTAAGGGGGAAAAAATGTTGACGAATATAATTTAGGAGCGATGATTATAGTTTGCCGAGGGAATAAATCTAGGGACTGATGGACTTTGTTTGCGAGAAAGTAAATCTATGAACTAAGGATTGTCTGCTTATGAAGTGAAGTTGGGAGCGACGATTCTTGTTTGCCGAGGGATTGAATCTGCATATAAAGGTGATTTATCTTGTTTGATGAGGTATCGAACGCTGGAGTGATTGAATCTGAGAGCGATAACTTTCGCTTGTTGGGTATTGAAGCTAAGAGGGATGGTTCTTGTTTACTGAGATATTGAACTTTATGTAAGTGATTATTCTTGTTTGCTGAGAGATTAAACCTAATAGGGATGATTTTTGCTTATTGAAGGATTGAACACGAAAGTGGTATTCTTGTTTGCTGATGTATTGTTGAGGTATTGAATAAGGAATGATGATTCGTTTTTGCTGAGCGATTGAATCTAGGAGCCATGAGATTTTTAGCTGATGAATTTAATCTAGGAGCAACGATTATTATTTTGATGAAAGATTGAATCACGGGCGATGATTCTTGCTTGCTACAGCATAGAATGTGATAGAGTAAATGCGAGAGTGATGTGAAATTTTATGTTTTTTGAGGGAATGAGTCCTGGTGCGGTGATTCTTGTTTGCTGAACGAGCTGAATCTAGGATCAATGATTCTGGTTTACGGATGAATTCATACTGGGTGTTTGTTTTTTTCTGAAGAACAAACAGTCACAAAACTTTAGCCAAGTAGAAACGTAAAGGCCTTTTTCCATTCTTCCGATATTGCACTTTAGAGGAATTAAACCAGGGCAATTACAAGCAATTACCATATAGTTTATGTTTTATGAAGTCGCAAATTTTAATATTATACCAGATTACCATTTTATTCCTGCCATAAAAGTAATCGCATCTTGATACACGACATGAGTGGGAGTAACCATAGACTGTCTTTGCTTAAACGCAACTATCCTGTGTAAAAGTGTAAAAAATAATATATATATATATATATATATATATATATATATATATATATATATATATATATATATATATATATTTATATATATATATATATATATATATATATATATATATATATATATATATATTATATTTATGTGTGTGTTTATGTTTGCGTCAGTATATATCTAAACAAATGAAAATAGAAAAAAGAATTAAATAAATATAATGCAAAATTAAAAGAGAAAGTAAAAGAACACTAAATATATGAAACTTTTTTTATTTAACAAAGAAGATATGATTAAGAAAGAGATGCATAAATAATTCTTTACTGCGAAAGACGCTTTATTATTTTCATTATAATTGCCTGGAATTTACAAAGAGGAAAATACATGAACTCTTTGTTTGTGTTGATCGTTTGATCGGTTGTGTTCTGTCATATTCTACCATCTCTAGTCCCTCCCAAATCATGAATTTATCTCGACTAGAAAGTGAATTGTGAAGAATGAATGGTTTACTATTTCACAATTTTATGTCCGGACGCTTTCTGATGATGAAACCGTATTCAGAGGAGTTAATTTTATTGCATAAATATTCGTCTCTTTGCGATTGTTGCACGAAAGCTCTTGCAGCCAAATATTAATCGTTGCGTTAACTTATATTAATGGAATAAGCCTCGTTCATTGATCCGGCTATGGATCGCTCGTGTTTTAACCCAGAAGAGTGATTGTGATGGCAGCATCTCCCATCTTGACTTTAGTAGATTATACGGTGTTCTCTTGCACCAGGACATTTAGAGAAGGTTATGGTACAGTTGACTGATAATTAGCGCTCATTTGTTATTCCTTTCCCTTCCTATTTTTTATCGGGTTCCATTTCACTTTATCCTAACTGAAGAAAGTCACCCTGTTTAGATTAATTCATTTCCGTTTTATTTCTGGTAATTAATCAATTTTCCAATCGCAAGTAAATCTGCATTCATTGCAGGTTCAGCAATGAGGCGATCCATCATGGTTGGTGGTACCTAACATAACTACTTTTGCACAAAACACTTTTAAAAATTATCCTTTGTATATATATATATATATATATATATATATATATATATATATATATATATATATATAAATATATATATATACATATATACATATATATCCCTGTAGGTCAGTTTACCAGAGATTAGGCAAACTACAGTATCGTCTAAAACTAGAAGCAAAATACAAAAAATATATATTTTATTAAAAATACTCATTTAATTTTCATGATAATTGCACATTATATTCATTAAAATGTGCTTCTTTAATGGTCAAATTTGATCAAAATGGCACGACGAGTTAAGGTCTTATTTGGACGTGGAAGAGTGAAGGAATGATACTGACCGATATTTTGAGATATTTTAATCGTTCAAAAGGTGTGATTTCACGCATAATAAAGCTCCAAGAAGATACGCATCCTGTGAGGCAACAAAAAACGGGATACACTAGAAAAAAACACTCCTAGGAAAAATCGCAGTAGTGCAACGGGTCGCGTAAAGACAGATTTGAGACAGTAGCAAGTATTTGACGTATAGTTGCTGAGAACATGAACCTAAATGCGTCTCGCCACACTGTCGTCTCATATCGCTTGAGAAAGGTGAGACTGAAAACAAACTATCCTGCTAAGAACCAACTAAAAAGTAAAAAGAATAAAGCGGCTTGGTTGGCCTTTGCTACTCAGTATGTCCTATGTAGTGCTGAAAAGTGGGAAAGCGTGTTTTTAAGCGACGAAAGCAAATTTAATTTGTTTGGATTGGATGCGAAGCAACATGTAAAGCGTCGTTTGGGTGAAATATTGAATCCCATATGCAAGAAAAAGACATATTTCTAGGTGGCAGGGTTATTGCGTGGGACATCTTTTCTAGTCCTGGAGTCTGTCTGTTTATTTGTTTAAGCTGCAAAAAAAACCCGCTGCGGTATGCAAGAATCTGTTCCAGAAAGATCTGATCTCCTCTTTCCGATCATTGGGAGTACTGAGCCTGTTTTTATGCAGGGCAAAAGCTCTGTAGCACACACCAAAGACGGTGAAGTAGTTCTTGTATGCTGAAAATATTGACGTGATGAACTGGCCTGTGCAGAATCCAATAGATAATCTATAAAATGTTGAAGATCTCTCAAAGATTGGAAGAAGAATGGAATAAAATCATACCAAAGCAATGCAACAAATTGAAGTCCTGCGGCCGAAGGTGTTTTTATTTGTAATTAATATTTGTTTCAATTGTTTTTGAGATAATTATGTTGCGTCCTGGTTATGGCTACATTTATATTTATAATTAAATGAACAAAGAGTGGAGGGGTAGACAATTTTAGAAAAAGTGGATAAACAGAACAAGAATATAGAGAAGGTCTAAAAATAGCAAGAATCACGATAGAAAACTCAAAACATTGCGATCGTTGACAAACTTGAAATCCCCCTTTGAAGGGGTAAAAGGAGGACGAAGGAGTGTTACCTTCTAGCGTTGTGAAGGAACCGAAACACACTCGTAATGACACAAAAAACTCAATGTTTAGTTCTCTGGAAGGAAGACATATTTAATAACCAGAATAACAACAACAAATATAGTGGAGGGTTCTTGCATTTAAATATGTGAACTCTTAGAACCCTTGCGCGTGGGTGGAGAGTCCTCGTTACACTTCAAAATACAGCCATGCGGTGTTTCGAACGAAGGTTCTGGTATTGTACTTTCCACACATTGTCACATGTTCTAACTTCACGTGTTGTTGTTTTTTTTACCAACCTCTTCTTTGAGATTTAATATTGGTATACCCACGTTGGTTTACGTTGATTTTCTTCAAACTAGTTGGGTAAATTCTGATTTCTAGATGAGCACCAGCGGCTTTTTGTCAAGGACTATCTCGAATTGACCTGAATCCAGGTGCCTTTCAGCTCTTGTGGCTAACTAGAATTGCTACAAAGGTTCTGATAAAAACCTCTCCTACCTTGTTGAGTACTTCAGTTTAGGTAGTCTTTGTTAACTTGTAACTTATTTTATCTTTACTATTTTCTTTATTCATCAGTATCCCCCTTTTCTAGGATTTCGTCTTGACTTTGTTTTTGTTAAGAATTCTTACCACCCATTCGCGCTCTTTTGAGCGACTTTTCTCAGTCGACATTAAAGTTTAAGGTGGTATCCAAACCACGGGTTTCCAAGTATATCCATGACCTGCACAAGCAAAGTAAACCCTAATTTGAGCTCCATCCGGCGATTATCTAAACTCAATGCTGCTTAACTTCTTAAACCTTGAAGCGGAGTTTCTATTAGGCTAGGTCGTCGTCCTCCTGATCTGGAGACACGGGTCCTATACTATCAAATCATTCAATTACCACTAAATACCACCCTGTCCCTTGCTCTCCCCCCTAAGAACATTATCATAGCTCCTCTTTTGTACGTTCACTGGGATTGGTCCCTAAATCTTGCACTTGATCCGTTTGACATACTTGTTCCTGGATTTCTGAAACGGTCGTTAAAAGGGATCTAATCTCTCTATTGGGACAGGTTTAGGAAAGTTACGCCTCTGATCCCGTAATTAATGGCCAGAGTAGTTTAGCTTTTTCCAGTACTTTCCCGACATCTTTTAAAAACAAATATAACTAACATTATTACTTATCGTGTCCTGTATTCGCTCGTTATTGCAGAATTATGAACCAGCAAAATACCTAACATCCACTCGAGGTTAGGTCAATAAAGAAATGTAAAGGTGGAATTCATGAGTAAAGGAAGTAGTATTTTTTAGTCTATTCTTAAACACGTTTACTGTAATGGTTTCACCGACATTTCAAGACAAGGTATTCCAGGTCTGTGTTATTTTATAACAAAAGAAATTTTCTATAGTTACTGCTCGGTGATCAAGCTCAAATAATGAGTCATAATCTATATTAGTAAACCCGTTTATTATTTTCATTACTACAATAAGTTGGCCGCGCAGATGTCGATCTTTTAGTGAAAGTAAATTGAGGTGTCTTATTCTTTCTTCGTACGATCTATTTCTACGTCCAGGAATTAATTTTATCCCTAGCCGCTGTATGCGCTCCGATATTACGTCCTTTTGTATAAATGTAGACTAGAATTGTGTAGCATAATCCGAATGAGGTCTTACAAGCTCTTCATATGCGGGAAAATAATATACGGGAAAAATATTTCATTTTTATACAAATGCAGAATTTCTATGTATGTATTTTAGAAATTTATTTGTCATTTGTGATGGTAGAGTGTATTGCTTAAAAAAAAATACCGATTAAGACGCTTCAATCATTTCGTTATTGACTGAGTTTAAAATTTTAAAATTATTATGAATAATGAGTGACTTTGAAGATGATAAATAACGAGCAATATTGACTGAGGGGAAACTAATCGATAGAGGAATATACCAAGTTTTAAAATGTAAAGGAGAGGGAGAATGGGAAAAAGAGAGGGAGTGAGAACAAGATAGAGAGTGGAAACAAGAGAGAGAATTTGTAAACGAGAAGGAATGGGAACAAGAGAGGGAAATAGAAAAAGAGAGGAAATGGGATCAAGATGAAGAATGGGGACAAGAGAGGGAACGAGAATAAGAAGAGTGAATGGAAACGAGAGAATGGGAACGAAAGAGTGAATTGGAAAAAGAATAAATGGGAACAAGAGTAAATGGGAAAATGAGTAAATGCGAAAAAGAGTGAATGTGATGAGGAGTTAATGTGGACAGAACTATTTTTATTTATAAATAAGCCATGTTTATGAATTTAGGCTAATTTAAGCAAGGGGAAAAGAAATTGAAGCATCGGAATCTAAATTCCCATATGTCTCCTTCGAGTTGAAATTAAATTAGTGAGGGAAACCCAATTGTAAATGTTCCCCTCTCAAAGTGCCCTAATCAACTACAGAACTACAGACTACAGAAACAAGGACCAGCAAAGATGTTAACTACCACTTTCTAACGTTAGTGTATCATGCTTTTTTCTTTACTATTTCAACTCTATGGTACACACTTATCTACATGTGTACCCTATATATATATTTTTGTTACATGATTTTGTTTTAAATATTTCTATTCTACTGTACACACTTGTCTATATGTATACCATTTGGCCTTTCTTTACATGCATTTTCTAATTATTTCACTTCTACGGTACACACTTATTTACATGTGTACCCTTGACATGCAGGCTTAGCTATCCCTCAAATACACGAACACGCTTCTTCGAACCAGGAAGGTGGGGTTGATAGGACAGTACCCTCTTCTCCCGCAGGCTTCGCTTGATAGTGATGAAAATAATATACGCATAGGACAGACAGAAAAAGAAAAAGCGAATTCACATTCACTCCATGCATGGAGGCGTCGCTGGCATCTTTTTATTGCTCATTTCATTTTATTCCCAACTCCTTATTTCTTAGGACGTTTTAATCTGTGCTCCTACTAAGTTATATTTACGCTATTGAAGTACTCATCAAGTCGGTTTTTGAACATATTAACTGACGGGCTTTCTACTACACGGTTGGGAAGGCCATTCCACGTTTGCGTGATTTTAAACGTGAAGTAATTTTGAGCTATAGTAGAGTTAAATTGCTTGTTCACTAATGAAAAACCATTTTGCCTTGTGTTGGCCCTTTCGTCCATCTCGAACAATAGTCTGTAATCAATATTAGTAAATCCTTTTAAGATTTTGAATACCTCGACCAACTATCCACGTAATCGTCTAATTTCAAGGGATAGTAGGTTTAACGAGCGGAGTCTATCTTCGTACGGTTTGTTTCGGATTCCAGGAACTAGTTTAGTAGCTCGACGTTGCACTCTTTCTAACTGCGCTATATCCTTGTTTAGGGAGGGACACCAACATTGAACCGCATATTCGAGGTGGGCCCACGAGCGATTTGTATAGTGGCAGGATTATATCTTTTGATTTTAAAGTAAAATTCCGAGCAATATATACTAGCATTCGGTTTGCTTTTTTTGCAAGCTTCTGCGCATTAGTCTTTGGCAGACAACTTTAGATAAAAGATCCAATCCTCGGAAACGGAATCCACGTAAAAGAAGAAAGATGAATCGAATTTGCTGAACTTGAAAAATTAATAAATTACTTAAATTACTAAGTAAGTTAATAAGTTTCTTAATTACTATTACTAAGATACTGTTTCTAAACTAAAAATTTTCTTAATTATTTTTTTAGAAATTAAGAAGTTACTGAATTACTTTAGTTCCTAAATTACGTATTGGTAAATTACTTAAGTTCTCAAATTACGTAAGTTACTAAATTACATAAGTTACTAAATTACATAAGTTCCTAAATAACGTGCTACTAACTTACTAATTTCCTAAGTTACGTAGGTTACTAAATTAATTAAGTTCCTAAATTACATAACTTCTTAACTTTCCTAAAGTACTAAATTGCATAAGTTCCTAAACTACATAAATTAGTATATTATCTATTATTAAATTAATTAATTTTCTAAATTACGTGTTAATAAATTACATAAGTTACTGAGTTACTTAAATGCAACTGACAAAACATCGGTATTTGTAATATTGTTTCTCTTTAATGACACGAAAATGAGCCAAAATGGTTTCTTTCAAAATATTTTGTGCATTTGATTTTCAATCTGATAACAAGTCAAACACAAAATGAGCCACATATGGTACACAGAAAAGTTACAATAATTTCCTCCTTATTGTGTAGTGAGTTGGAGACCGAGTTTTCTAGTTGAGCGAAGTTAATCTTCGTTAGTTATGGGTAGGCGCTGGATGGAGGTCCGATTAGAGCCAACTTTGCGGCAGCTGTTCCATGTTGTAGTGATCGTTTGGATCACGGATTATTTTGCGCTACCCCACTATAAGAAAGCTCTGCGGATCAAGTAAAAACGCGTACAGGGTTTTCGCCATATTTAATTTCTGATTTTCAAAATACTTTTGAAGGCAGAATAAAAGATGCAGAAATTGCTTGTCACTGAAAACATGAGACAAAAACAATTAGGTTTTAAAGGCAAGAGAAAGGAACATTGGAAGACATACAAATCAAGGAGAACTAAAGAAGGTGCGGTGAAGGCCGGGGATTGAACCTGCAATACACGGCTTCTGCATCCTTCTTTCTGCCATCAAAAACCTTTTGAAAGGCAGAAATTAAATATAGAGAAAGCTCTGTGGTAGGTGGTACTTCTCGCAGAACTTGTATTTACTATTTCTTTGTAAATGCTATGGATAGTGACCCTTTAAATTGTGAGCGGGTAAGAGATATAGTATAATAATCCCTTGAAATTTTATTCTAGAGATACTGAATTTGATGGGGTGACGTTTCGAGTGTGTTTTATTTGCTGTGCCCTTGTAGCTTAATGGTAGAGTACCTGACCGGTAATAGGGGAAAGTTGAGTTCGATTCCCGGCAGGATAATTCATTTTGAAGGTCTTTTTCCGAACAGGCCCGGCAGCGCATTGCGCGTTGGGAGCTATCGCGAGGCCTAAAGTTAGGGTAAGGTTAGGTTAAGTTAGGTTAGGACAGCAACTTTGCAAAAATGGACATATTATGAAACTTTCATTACCATTTTGGGGTTACCGTTGACGCTGTAATAGGCGTGAATGCAATTCCAGAGTTGGATTGCGAAAAGACGTTTGGTTACGAAAAATCAAAGTTATCTTTTGAGACACTCGTTTATTTCATTCACGCATGGTACAAAGCGTTAACAACTACTTGCTGTTTGTGTGTGTGTGTTAAAGAGCTTAAGATGTTAACAAATGCCAGAACTGATTGGAAAAAACTTTCTGCAAAAGGTTTGCGCCAGTTTTTTGGTACAAAACCTAACTTAACCTAACCTGCAGGCTGTACTAACACTACGAGCTTCGAACGCTATAGCCTAACCATAGCTAAACCTTAACTTCGCTATAGCCTGCCGGACCTGTTCCGAAAAAGACTTATTCGCATGGATTGCTTTCATGATGCCGTACTTTGCCCCCCTTGAATTTTGTCTTCCAATATCCTTCTCTCGTGTCTTTAAAAACTCCTGTTTCTTATTGGCCATTGTGAAAATCAGCAGAACCCCAATTTTAGGTGGCAAATATAAGCTACCCAGAGGGTGTCTATTTGTAGGAGATAAAAAAATTGGAATTATTGAATATATCATAGATTTAAATCAACAACTATAAAATAACCAAACAATAAAGTAGCACTATCAAAAGACCAATAACCTGATAAAACATTAGTTGAATTGATAGTGAGCAACAATTGTCCCGCAGAAAATACGAAACGTTTTCACCTTATATTTTTATATCTCCTGAAATCCCTTTTACATCCTTGCATGCTCTTGATATGCAGTTTATGTTTAGCCCCCAAAACATTGTTTGGTTGAGTAATTTAGAGGGTGGACCGAAAGTCTTGACACCCCCGGTAAATATTGTTTTAATTTTCTATTTCAAATATCATTTTAATGAACGAAAGTCTTGTCACCCCCTATTAATATTTGAGAATGTGAACCCAACAAACACATGTTAAAAACTAATTACTAAGTTCATAGAAATCAAAGATGTAAGTTTCTAGAACCTCTAGACAGGTAAACAAATTTCAACCCCTCAGCGTGTAAAGATAAACGACCATCAGATGTCCAAAGTCCATTCGTTTTCTAAAATAAATCATTAGGCCATTTAGTTTGTTGTTTTTCTATGATATAATTCATTAAAAAAATATAATAAAAACCTACTGAAAGAGCGAAAAGAAAATAGATCATTTTAGTGTGACACAAGCCGAAGGGCTTTGTCCTTCAGTAGAGAAACTGTAATTGTGCACGTTCTGATTCTATGAACATTTCAAAATAGTTGTTCCCAGTCTTTAACTATCCAAAGAGTTTCATCTTTTCATGCTTAGGACTATGTCTCTTTTACATATTTTTACATACCGGTTTTAGCTAACAAAAAATAACTGGTCAATATTACTAAAGAGAAAGTTTCTCTTGTAATCTTTATAATCTTCGTTATCTTTCAGTTCAATTTGTTCCTCTTATTTTATTTTTACCCAAATATTTCTAGAGAGCGACTAAGCAATAAAAAAAAAATGAGATAGGGAAATTATATGTTCTGTTTTCCCTATACAGAAGATATGACAGGATGTCCCTAAAGTCTGGACACATAGGCAAAGTGCATATTTTTTTTCTAAAAAAATGAACTATATCTAATTTAATTTAAATATTAATAAATAAAATCTTCAATGTAATCTCCACCATTTGTGATGCAAAGTTAAATTCGCTTTGCGAGATTCACTTGATGTATTAATTCCAAATTTCCGTCAATTTGAGTACATCCATTTATGATGTGCTGTTCCTTCAGGTATCTCGGATCCTTATTTCCTCTCCCAGGAAAACAAGTTAAGGGCGTAATATGTGGTGAAAACAAGACACTCAGAGAAAAACTGTAACACTATGGCCCCAAAAGAGGGGGCAGGGTAATGCTGTAAAAAATAGGGGACAAAATAATCACAACAGTAGCCATAGAGAGGAAAGCAGCAAGATGGGAACGGTTCGTGGAGTCCATTGATGTAGAATTGAACCTAACCAAGTTTGGGCAAAATATTAACCTAGCAACAGGAAAATTAAGATAAAAAATTAAATTAAGCATCAAACACAATGGAAAAGAGACCAAGGAACCTCACATAATAGAGAACGTGTTTAGAGATCATTGGAGCAAGTTTTTCGATATTTCACCCAATGAAAAAGAAAGTTTTGACCGAGAACACGAAGAAAGGGTGGTGCAAGAGTTAGAAGCTAATAGACATGAAATAACACCTGATTATACAGCCTTAATAGTAGCCATGGAAGAAAAAGGTGTCGAACCTGTATCACTACAAAAAGTAAAGGCGACAATCAGAGCCACACAACAGAAGGTGCCTGGGAAATCGGGCCTAACAAAAGAAAATTTGCTAAAAGCGCCAGACAAATTGCTCAAGAAATTCGTAGACCTACGGAATGCAGCAATTAGTGCCGGGTATTTTCCCGATGCCTTAAAGAGTGGAAAAATCATATTTCTGCCCAAACTTGGCAATCACTAACTGAACCAGGTAATTTCAGACTTAGAACGCTCTTCGGAACCGGTAGCCAAAATATTAGAAAGATTAATAAACAGAAGACTGGTCCATCATCTGGAGGAAAACGACCTAAACCCAAAGTGCCAATACGGATTTAGAAACGGTAGAGGCACGGAGACGGCGTTAGCCCTCCTCATCGAAACTCTGGCTAAAGCCAAATATGACAAAAAATATTCAGACCTTTTACTAAGTGATTTGAAAAAGGCCTTCCACAAGTTGTGACGTAGTCTGTGCGACTACGCCACAGACCGGACGGCCTATATAGAGATCGAAGATTACCAAGGACCGAAGTTTGAACTTAGACAAGGTCTCCCAAAAGGAGGCTGCTTGAGTATCTACCATTTATTCAATTTATACGAGGGCCCTACCAGATCTGGTTATGCATCATCGACATATATAGTTCGCAGACAACATAACCATAATAACTAATAGCCAATATAAACACCCACCGACAATGGCTAAAATGACTGCGGCGGAAATTAAAAATATAAACGATTACAAGAAGAAATGGAAGATACCTACAAACACCGACAAATTTAAAGCTGTACCGATAGGAAGAAGGACAACACCAAGGATAGTAGTTGACGACGAAGTATATAGGTAGCGGGCGTAGGGCAAAGTTCTTGGCATGAAAGTAACAAGGAATGGCTACAAAAATCATGCGACCGAGAGAGTAGGTTTGACAAAGGCAAGCTTGAGCAAGATATATCAACTTAGAGACCTCAACAGGAGTAGTAAAATTAAATTATACAATTCACTGTGCCGATTAATCCTCCTGTACCCAACGATACCACTAAATAGGCTGCATAAATCGAATATTATTAAACTGCAGAGATTCAGAATACGGAGTATTACTTATTACAAATACTAGAAGAAGAGAACATCTAAGGCAGTGATTTACACCAAGAAATGGATATGGATCCAATCAATGTAGTTCTACATGAAAGGGCAAGAAAGGTGTGGGACAGATTGGAGCGTATAAAGGACGAGAAGGAAAAAAGAGCAATAGACATACCCATAGAATACAGAAGGGAAAATATCCGAATAGGGGAAATTTCCGAAGTGGGAAACCACTATTGGAACCCGAACCAATATTCAAATAAAACAGAAATTGTTGTACATGAAATAAAAAGAAGAAAAATGTGACATACAACTGCGAATGAACCGAATAGCAAATAAATAAAAAAACAAAGAACAATAGAGGCGTGAGAGCCTTCACTAACACATAACAACTAAAGAAGAGCTGAAGTACGTAAAGAAAATATTCAAGAGATGGCTGGTCACCCAGCAACTACAAATACGAGTAAACACTCAACATTCTCCATTTCACCACTTTAACTAACAACTTCTATCCACTCTACTCTTACTTTATACTTTTTCTAACTTTATCAAGACGTAAAACGTAAGAGAACATCGAGTTCAACTTCTCCTTTAGGGATACCCTAGGAAAAAATAGTCCACGAGAGTAAGGTCTGGTAAAGGAGGAGGCCATCAACTCCACCTTCTCCTTTAGAATACCCCAAGGAAAAAAGTCCATGAGAGTAAGGTCTGGTAAAGTAGGAGACCATCAACTCTATCTTCTCCTTTAGGATACCACAGGACAAAAAGTCCACGAGAGTAAGGTCTGGTAAAGGAGAAGACCATCAACTCCATCTTCTCCTTCAGGATACCCCAGGAAAAAAGGTCCATGAGAGTTAGGTCTGGTAAAAGAGGAGACCATCAACTCCATCTTCTCCTTTAGGATACCCCAGGAAAAAAAGTCCATGAGAGTAATGTCTGGTAAAGGAGAAGACCATCAACTCCATCTTCTCCTTCAGGATACCCCAGGAAAAAAGGTCCATGAGAGTTAGGTCTGGTAAAAGAGGAGACCATCAACTCCATCTTCTCCTTTAGGATACCCCAGGAAAAAAGTCCATGAGAGTAATGTCTGGTAAAGGAGGAGACCATCAACTACATCTTTTCCTTTAGGATACCCAAGGAAAAGAAGACGAGGGGGTAATGCCTGGTGAACGAGGAGATCATTGTGATATATCCTATGGCTCCAGACTTTAGAGACAGCCTGGTCCATTTATTCAAAATAATCGCTGAGATGTATGTACTTCAAGGAAAGAAGGTGGATACTAGAAGCTCCTATTCCTTTCCTTACTAGTCACAGCGAGGGACCAGCCCTTATATTTGGTCATCCGAAAGGTTCGTGTCGCTTTGGAAGATTTAAAATAAAATATTTTTAAGTCAACTTAATTAATTATTTAGTTATCAAATTGTTCAAATTTTTTCAATTTTATCGGTTTGATAAAACGAAACAAAATCCTTCGATAAATTAAGAATTAAGGGAAAATAATTTTGAGGTAACAACTTAACTTTCCCATATGAGTTATAAATGAAAAGTAAGCTAGCCAGCTATTAATTAGGACAAAACTAGCCTATTACCGGAAATAAATAGGTGAATTTTGAGAGTAACGACAAGGTTATAACTTGTTAAATAGATTAGTGTTAGCCTAACTTAGGGGAGTCGAGTCCCCATATGTCGCTTATCAGGGAGAAGTGCGTTGTTGTTAAAATTTAATTGCATAACAATTTGTATTTTTTTCCCCCCCAAAAAATTGTTTAGTTTTTCAAACCGATACAACGATGAAAAGGTTGAAAGAACAAATTGGTACCTAAATAATTAATTAAATTTACTTATAAATATTTAATTAAATTTTTTTCCAGAGCAGTAAGTTCTCTCTCTTCAAATGAATTTCTTTTTTTATCTGAATTATGATAAAGACAATTTTAATTTTATTTTAGTTTTAATTAAGAAAAATATTGTCAATCAGTTTATAGGGTTTTTTGGTTAGCCATTTAAGGAGATTGGAAAAGATAGGTGAAATTCCTCCCTGGATTTGAGTTTTCAAATCTGATATTACAAATTATCACAAAATCTCCGATTATGAGATTACAAATCTGTGGATTTACAATTTGGTACTTTCCTATTATCGAGAGCCATTTTTCCCTATTATTATTGACAGCCAATTCTTTTTAACTAAACTATTTTGTAACTAGATTTGTTTTGATTAAGTTAGGTTAGGTTGGATTATTGAATTATCGGTGTTGTGAAATAAATTTTTTATTTGGTAGTTTTTGTTTTAATAGCATAACTTAATCACACCCTTTACTAAAAATTGTAGATTAAAACATACAGTAAAAAAAATATAGATAATAACTATTTAAAAAAATTGGCTGTCGATAATAGGAAAATAAAGAAATTGGCTGTCAATAATAGGAAATACCGAAAAATGTTTTAAATGGTGTTTTGTTATTTGGGGGTGTTTTTTTTCCTACAAAAATGTATGAAGTTATACCCCGCCCCCATTTGTCTCCATCTATTCGAAACTAAGATTGGATACGAATGGATCCCATTTTCAAAAGTGCCCCTCTCAAAGATAAATCCAAGTTTGGTTGGTTTATTGGTAATTTGGAAATGTAATCGAAATTGTAGATTGGCCATTCACTGGAACCGGTAACATTTGTTTCGGTTTTATACTTTGGTTGTATTTTCTTTCTTATTCCAGTATTTTTTTGGTTCTTTTTCTATGCTTTCTCTCCGTTTCCTGGCGCAAAGATATGCGCCGGCAAACGCCAATTTGCATTTCCCTGTAATATTTCAGGGTTTTTAAATAAGAATTAACGTAAAAAGAAAAAAAAAGTAAACGTTTTGCCTACCTTTTCTTGATGCCAGGTAAATCCCACGTCAACAAGTCGTTCCTGCGTCGAACCAAAACTACTTCCTTCAACAACACAGATCAGGAAAGTACCTTCAACCAATAATTTATATAATAAATCAATCAACTTTATAAAATTAAGCTAATGTATTTTTAATACAAGCAGAAATTTAGTCAGGAAAATATCGTTTGTACACAACTGTCCTTTTGATGCAGTTTATCAACAGCAGTTATTGATTCGTCCAATAAAAAAAGCCTTACAGTTAATCGTTCTCCGATCCGATATATCCATCTTAATAATGCAAATAGTCTAATTTAAATAGTTTAATAGTTCTGTATCATCTCTATCAACCACTTCAGAGAGTTTAGGTATACTTCAAAAGCAATTTGCCAAACGAGAGACCAAATGTCGGAGTTGCAGACCAACGATAACACTCTACACAGTCTTTAAAGATGAACTGTTACACAATTGCCTCTTATTCTGGTAAACACTGATTATTAGCTCCGCCCACTACTCCCCCTTATGGGAGAACTTCTAACCTGGGCTCTGAGAAACAGTACGTGATTGGTCAAAATTTCTGTAACTATTTAATTTAGAGAGAAAAAGAAGGCGGGTCTAACTGAGAGGAGGAGTCAATGACAGAAACTGACCAATCACCGTCGAAATTATCTGTAAAAATTGTTTGATGTATGAATTAGTTGACAAATAGGCCATCTAATGACTGTTTATTGGCCTTTAGGCCCATTAAATGAATACTTAAGAACAAAATACTTCCAGCAGTCTATAAATTTTTTTTCTTATACATTGAATTAAGATATTAGGCTTATTTTATTTAGACTTCTTCGAAAAACAAAAGTGATGATATTAAATTGTGAAATTAAGATATCATTGAAATCAAACAGAAAGGAGGGTAATGAATTGTTTTCGTTGCAGTTGAAAATGTAGAAATTGAATATATATATATATATATATATATATATATATATATATATATATATATATATATATATATATATATATATATATATATATATATATATATATATATATATATATATATATATATATATATATATATATATATATATATATATATATATATATATATATATATATATATATATATATATATATATATATATATATATATATATATATATATATATATATATATATATATATACATATATATATATATATATATACATATATATATATATATATATATATATATATATATATATATATATATATATATATATATATATATATGAGAAAAGTGGGAGAACTAAAGGGATTTTTTTTTTACCAAAAATATTAATTTCTAAGTATGTGCGTAACACCATCTAATATCTAACTTGGGCGTTTAGATTATACCGCATTGCTTTTGTTTCCGTACTTGGTCAAATTCACTCATAACTGAGTATAAAAACATAAAGCACAGCTTGCAGTACAGTCGATAAAAATCTCAGCGTACAATTACTTCATGAATAAAAATCAGGAATTAACTGAAAGAAGGGAAAAGAATCGAATGAAATAATAGACAGAGGAACAAGTAGGTGAATAATTAATCGGTGAGTAAATAGATGAATAAAGGAAGCGAGCAAATTAATAGATAGGCGAATAAATAGGCGAAGAAAAGCCTAAAAACTAATCGATAGACAAAAATAAATAAGTGAATAAAGAAATCAAAGGTATTAATAGACAATCGAATAAATGGTTGAATACAGAAGCCAAGGTAGTGGCAGAGAGGCGAATAAATAAATCAATAAAAAACCTAGGCTAATAATAGACTAACGAAGAAGTAGGTGAATAAAGAAACCAAAATTAATACTAGACAGAAGAATAAATGAGTTTAGAAAAAGCCTAAGATAATAATAAACAAACGAATAAAGAGTTCAAGAAATCGAAGGTAATATTAGACATGAATAAGTAGGTGAATAAAACCCTAAACTAATAACAGACAGACGAATAAATGGGTAAATAAAGAAGTCAAAAGTAATAATATACAGACGAATAAATAGGTGAATAAAGAAGCCTAAGGAAATAAGTGAGTGACGAGTAAATATATGAATAAAAATCCAGAATAAATAATAGACACGATTAAATAGGCAAATAAAGAATCAGCAGAAGTATATAATAGACTGATAAATAAATAGACGAATAAATAGGTGAATATAAGAGTGGGAAAAGCTCCTAAAATTGATTGAATCAGTACAAAGTTCCTTCACTTCTAAATAATTTAGAGGATTGGCAGCTACATGCGAGAGCCCTACATGCGATTATCTTAGAACCCTAAGCTTTCCAAGGATAAGCCAAGACCGAAACAAAGGGTATAAGATGGTGCTACGTATCGTCTGAAGAATTAAAATTAATTGTCATATAAAACGACTTCAAAGTAATCCCCTGTGTAGGCCTTTAGTGGCAGGGGTGGTATCTGGAGAGCTGGGTGCCCTTGTGGTTCCTATCAACTCAGGTAGAATTCATCTATATACACCTTCCACGCAATTTCACTCCAATTAATTCACCACTTTACTTATACACTTCTTTCCATAGTATGTTGGACGAGGCCAGAGTGGGGATTTTACTTGTTTAGAATTAACCTACCCTAATATAACCTTAAGTAAAATCAAAATTGGAAAGGGGATCATTTGCCACGGCAGAGGGATCTCGCTGTTAGATGAATTAATACCCCCCCCCTCCCTACCCCTCTTTTACTTCGGAACGAAGTGAGAATTCATACAAAGAATTCTATTAATACTTCAAATGTTAAGAGGCTCAATGGCTAATACGGCTCAACCACGGAAGGAAAAGGCCTCTTTTAAGTAATAAATCCAACGAACGACGACTCAAGGTGCGTGGCAAAAACTAGTATATTAGAAAATGTCACGAAATCAAAGACATATCAGGGATTATCTATCTATCTATATAATATATATGATATATATTTGTGTGTGTGTGTGTGGTTTCTGTTTGGGTCAATAAGTATGTACATAAGCACCATTTTTTTAACATTATATTAAGATAACCACAAGTGTATCTTCCCCTTTTTTCTTTATCACCCGCATATTTTTCCTACTTTGAATTTTAACAACAAAAACAACTTCAAACCCCAACATTTACATACGTATCTCATTTAATAAATTTGGTTTCTTTTACACTAATGATATAGTTTTTTACTTTACTTTATTGAATCCTTGGCAAAGTACTCTTTGAATAACCTTTATTTTTAAGGAACATCCTCTACGAGAGGACCTAGGGACCTAGAGGAAAATAAAATAACCCTCTCGTCATGAACTAGAAATAAATAAATTAATTAAAACAGATCGAAGAAGATCGAGAATCATTGGAGGATAATTAACTAAATCTTGGTTTGTTTTCCAAAACCTCTTTCACCTACCACCTGCCTCAAGGCAATGAACCAGAATTCACTAGAAAGTATAACAATCATGGCAGTTTATTCAGATATTATACCTAAACACTAATTCAATATCTATCTTTTTTCAGTTACTTTCGACAGATTACCATCGAATCTCATTATAAACCATGGAAATTTATTGTCAAGTGAAGGGGTAGAAAAAGGTTCGGAAATGTTTCTTTATTTTATTTTGTAGGTCTGTTGTAATTTTGTTTTTGAGGGTTTTACAAAGTCCATCGAGATCAATGATGATGGATGTCCTCTTGAGGGCATCCTTCTGCCATAAGTTTAAATGGGTGCAGTCTTCGGACCCGTATCTTGACCGAGGGGAGAAGGATCCTGGTGACAAGAGAGGCTCGACACAACCAGGCTTCATCCTCGGCTGCAGGGAGCAGCAGTAATTAATTAACTATCACTAATTAAAATTGTGCTATTTGTAGAGGTAAGTTTCATTTGTGGACAACTTTCATTGTCCGAGAAAACCGTCCATTCTGTTTGAACGCCGAATAAACCTTAATTTCTCAATTTAAGCCTCGCTTTTAAACAAGCGTTGGTCATCGCCCAGGAAGCAAGGCTGTGTTTCTTCAGCTCTACCCACCCGTATGGAAAGAGAAAAAGAGCTGTAAATTCATCATTCATTTATTTCCAAGTGGATATGGCACTACCATGCCACTTGAGTGCAATCCTGGATAGAGCCGCTCCACTTGGATGTATTCCACATAAAATTGCAATAGAACTTCCATTTCCTGGCTGTTGCATGAACCGCTAACATAGTGGGGTGATATAAAATTCTCACAGCATGCAACGCCTCCCTCCTCTAACCTGGTCCATCAGGACAGTCTAACAGAAGGCGCGACCCAACTCCACTGTGGTAATATTGGCGGGGGTCTACAACACAGGCTGTCGAATCAAAGCTTTCTCCCTTGATCCCCCAAGCGGATAAGGGAGCAGAAATTCCATCTGCTCCCAGCGAGCGATAAACAACAACAACCATAACAACAACAAAAGCGTTAATCGAAACGGATGAAGAGGAACAGAAAATTGTGAACGAAGCAATGGGAAAAATAAGAGATAAACAAAAGGAAATTAAGAGGACCACTAGGAAATAAGAAATAAAACGATACAATGTGAGTGGCCGGCATTAAGGAAGAAAACTAAAGGAAGACTTCTGTCAATCTTGTCTTCCTTCCGCCTTTAAAATATCCCTGGAAGATGGATGAGGATACTGCCCTTCTTTCATCCATTTTACGCGCCTAAGATACGATCTTCTCGAAATAAAGACCTAACTTCCTACTCTTATTTTGTCTTCCTTTCTATGGCAAAAATATAGGCTACCTCCCACCCCTAAAAAAAGGGCCCACTTTTAAATAAGCCTCATTTCTTAATTGTTTGTCGAATTAAGAAATGAAGCCAATTGAAAGGGGCCATTTTTTAGTGGGGGGGGGGCACCCCTGTATTTAAAACTTCCCAATTAAGGACTCTTCCGCAAGTAGTGTCTATATTTTGGCCAATGGGCGCTATTTACAATTTCTTCTCAGTGATATATCAGGCTATACGGGAAACCCGAACCACAACCAGTATTTGGAGACCTCAATCCGTCGCTATGGTCGCACGGTTCTTAGGGAGGAAAGAAAAAGAAATAAGAAAAGAACTGTTGAAGGAATATTAAAAATAATACACTTAGGGCTGCATAAAACTCTGCTACATTAATATAGGAAAAAAATACTAAGGACCCCCTCTCGATCCCCACTCATTTATAATGTTTTATATTCCCCAGTGGGGACCTACACTTCAACGTGGGATACAGGGTGTGGCAGGCACCGAGAAAAGCCTCCTAATTGAAACTCCATCCAGCAAGTCATATATATATATATATATATATATATATATATATATTCTTTATTTAGGAGGGAATTTAAAACCCATCATAAGCTCGAATCAATCAATGGGGCAGATCCGCTAAATTTGTGGGGTCAAAATCGAAGAGGGGGAAACGAAGGGGAAGACAACCGGTCTAAATTCCAAGGCAAAAATAAATAAATCTACTTATCTTTTTATGTCTCTCTTTTTTATCCATTTATCCATCTATATAGACCCCACAAAAATGCCACGTGTAGACTGTTACCTCTGGTACCTGGAGTATTGGCTTATCCTCCTGGCCCCAGTGGGCTCGACAGTCTCAAATTAGATTGAGTCTACCTGGACGTAATCCCTTCTAGATATTTCTAATTTACCCAATTTCGTCTTTTTCTTTACAAGCTTCTGCTCAAATATTTTTTTCGCCAGCGGCTAAAATTGTAGGCTAGTCGCCAACCAGTTTTCATTCGTTTATCAGTGGGAGGAAGAGGGTGGACTGGTTCACCCCTTTCCCCTTAGTGGGGTTAAACATGTCTGATGACCGCACACACATCTTTCCCCTCCGTATCCTTTTATGTATACAGCCGCAAGCGGCTGAGAGGTGATATCTGGGGCGTCGTGTTCCTTTCCGGCCCCAGTGCTTGCAGAAAGATCTGCATTTATAAATCTTCCACATATTTTCGCTCTCTTCATCTTCACTGCTTTCTTCACAGTTCTGTCATAAGGCTTCGTGGTTATTGCGCTTAAATTCGAGGAATATATATATATATATCCTATCCTTCACCAGAAGTATAAAGCACCCTATGAAACTATTCATATAATGCAATTATACATTTTTGGTAAACAAATATTCATTCCTTGTTAAATATTTATTTAGTTTTATTTATTTTATTACTTAGTTGGACCTCCTTTGGCCCAATTACAGCCATAATTCTTCGTGTCGTGGATTTCACAAAATGTTCACAAAATTCCGACGCTATCTTTCCCCACTGAACTTGGAATGGTTCATCCAGTTCTCTTTTATTTCTGCTCGTGGTCCATTTTATCGCTTTCCATCCACTCCCCATAAAAAGGTTCTATTTGATTTAATTCTGGGTTCTTTTGTGGCCACTCCAGTGTGGTGATCCTTATTTGTTCAAACCAATTTTGGTGGGGTTAAATGTATGGGAGTGGGCACTGTCCAGATGAAATATAATTTCATGTCTCGGTGTTGTGGGATGCAATGTCTGAATAGATGGCTCTAAATCTTGTGTGAAAACTTGGTGTTATATGTTGTGAGTTTCGTGGTTTCCTGGTATAAATACATCTCCCCTGCCCCTGATGAAGATATGTAGCCCAACTCGGGGAGAGAATCACTTTCATGCTTCCCAGATGGTACCACACAAGCAGCCTGAAATGCCCATTCTACCTTTGCTCTCCCAAAGGTACACCACAGAACTGCAGAAACTCTGCAAAATTGTTAAAAAAAGTAAAATCTTTAGATCATTTTTTTTCCGAGACATATTTAAATGGAATTACTTAAATTACATGAAAAATAACAATACAATAGTCTTTTTTACATACCTTATAATATTACATCGCTTATGAATAATCTAATAAATTCGTAAAAAAGATTGGAAAGGGGTATATATATATATATATATATATATATATAATTATGAGGTAATTAAAAAAATTAGAAGGACGAAGATCCGCGGGGGCATTCCCATTCCGTTTTCTGTTAAAGTAAATGCTATCTTATACAAAAAACTTCTGGAAATTTTTCCTTTTAGAGAAATCTATTGTTGCCTAGTAGTGCATGTGACTCTCCTGAAGAGGGTTGATGATTAATAAACTCCAGGAGACTTTTCTAGCGGATTAAGTAATTCTTACTATTACCCTTGTTCAATTATATATATATATATATATATATATATATATATATATATATATATATATATATATATATATATATATATGGATAAAACCCTAGACAGTAATAGGACTTATTTTATATGCGAAATCAGGTTTCCACGGAAACATCCGTCATTGTCAGTCGCTGGTGGACAAGTGAAATACAGAAGTTGCTTAACCTACAAAAACACAAATCAGTGGCACTAAAGTAGATGATGCGGGAATGTAGCGGCATTTTGGGGAAACAGAAGTATGAATTTCTTGTTTATTAAGGTATTAGTATTGAATTGGCTGTCGGAAGTATTAAAGTTGGGAATTTCTTTTATAAGTGCCGATTCAATTAAGCGTCGATGTATATAATTGTGAGAGTTATAAACTATTTTAGCAATATCAATATCAATTTGATGATTTATCCCTATAGTCACATGTACGCTACTGTACTTATATATATATATATATATATATATATATATATATATATATATATATATATATATATTTATATATATATATATATATATATATATATATATATATATATATATATATATATATATATATATATATATATATATATATATATATATATATATATATATATATCAGAGGCAACTTCAGGTCATCAGCGTCACTCGGGCTCATCACAAATTTCGCATAAGACACATGTAGAAAAGAAGGTAAGAGACATAATGCACACCGCAGATGTGCACTGATAATTTAACAATAAGACAGAAATATAGTTTTAATATAAAAAATAATCACTTCATTTATACATAAACTCCAGTCGTCTTGGTCTAATGGCGTTTCACGAGACCGATCTTACTGTCGCCTGTGCACTACTGACCGAGTTGCTGGCTACTTTTTCGTTTCTTTAAGAATATTGTATAACGGAAACCTTTTATGGATTGGAATTTAAATCCTAATCTCTATAGAAATATATTTTTTAAAGAAAACATTGAACTTTAATTACTTTTATTTTTTACGATAATAAATAACAGCTCGGGCTGTAACTTCTGAGCCCGAGTCTAGCGCGTATGAACGATGTCGAGAAAACGTCTGCTACGAATATTTTTTGACACAGGGCACCTCTAAGACGACCGCCAGACGCTGAACGAAAATATATGAACTGCGACCAGGCATAATAAAAGGAGCCCGAGTTATTGGCTGCAATTACTTACTTGAAGTCAGTGTTGGCAGAAATTAAATCAGCTTGCAAATGGTTAAGGCTTAGCCGAGTGGAAAAAACGTTTCCGATTTTCGCTAAGTTAAGCCACATCTGATGTGGTTAGTCGCATGATGGAGTTTCTATTCGGATCGCCTTCTCGGTGGTTGCCATACACTGTGGATACCAGTGATCCCCCTAAGTCTTCAATATATATATATAGTCATATGAGTTGCTGCTGACTAGTCTGATCTTCAATTTCACGGCGAAGGTAAGAACACACAGGAGGCTGAAGTACATGTGATTTATTTAGTATTAAGGAACAACGTTTCGGGCGTATTACCCATCTTCAGGTTCTACAATCATAAAACAATAAAGTAAGGTTAGGTATGATTAAATTGTTATTGTCAAAAAACTCATTACGAAGTCAGAAATTCTGCTAAAACTAGAAGTTGAAATATTTTCATAGGGAAGGGAGGTTAAAAAAATAAATTTAAATGCTAAAGTAATGGAATTTCATTAAACGAGAAAAATTAAGACGAGTAAAAATATAAAACTCCCAAATTATGAACAAAACTAACATTATAAAAAGAAAATTAAAATCTTATTAAGAATATAATATGCTAAAGTAAAAGATCCATATGGCAAAAAATGACGAGATAAAATACAAAAATTAAGAAAACTAAAATGGACGAGAACAAATTTAAACTTGCAATATTCAAAATAATCAAGTTAAGACCATGCAGATAAATCAAAAGTTAAAAAATAACTCAGAGATTTAAAAGGCAAGAGTATCAAAGTATCAATCTAATGTAACCACTAATGAAACGAAAAAAAACAAACCCAAAGCAACAAAAAGTAAATAATTAAAGTATAATATTGCTTACCGATGAAGTTCAGGAGAAATCATAAAGTGAAGAAATTTTAATGGAAGTGGCTTAAAGAAGGATAGGATTTTGATTGGTTGATTGTTGAATAAGAGAAAGTTGGTTTGTTGTTGAGTGAGGTAATTATAATATATATATATATATATTTATATATATATATATATATATATATATATATATATATATATATATATATATATATATATAATCGATGGGGTTGCTGCTAGTCAGACGAATCTTTAATTTCCCCAGGAATGCGGAGAAATTCATCTTCATTTATTGGGGATAAACAACGTTTCGAGCTGTCCGATCATCTTCGGGTTCTATGATATAAAGGAATACATAATTTACAAATATCTACAAAAAGAGACTTTTTTCCTATATATATATATATATATATATATATATATATATATATATATATATATATTCTCGTCAAGAAATCAATGTCATATTTTGATATGCATAAGCAAATATTTAAACTAGTTTTCCCCATTATTGAGAATGTTTTGCCATTGTCTGTACCAAACATTGGATTGTTCATTTCTCGAAGAATTATGCGGTTTTGATGAGATGTGTGATTCGATATCTTTTCCCTCATTCCTATCAGAGCAATCTTTGCCATTTTGTTGATGTTGTAATGACTTATATAAATGGCCATCATACGGTGAAAATCCCCTTTTGGTTGATGAGTGAAAGACCCTTTTGTCCAAGAGCTTCATTTCAACATTACAACTGTTAATCTTAGAGACGTCGCAGTATGTGTTTGCTTATTATTAAATAACTCATAATGAATAACTCGTTTTACATCCTAACAAATGCAAAGCGTGGATTTAATTCTGCTGTTGGGAGCCACTTGTAAGATTAGGAATGGGGTTTTGTTTCCAGCCATTATTTATTTGCTCTTAATATTGCATTAAAAAAAACAACAACTACTTTTCATCTCCCAAGACAGTTCTGTCTAGAAATGGCTCATTGGTATTTCGAGCCATCGCCGTCTGTCCAACAAAAATATTCGTACGTTGTAAACGCTTTCAGGAGAGTTGTGGAGCCTTTCTCTCTGGTCTCCTTTCCTTACGTATTTTCATGTTTTTGCTCTTCGAGAATAGAATATTTCTCACACATTTTCTTGTCGCGAAACATCATCTGGATTTTACGAAATTCTTTTTCAAAATCTTTGTTTATTTGCTTTTTATAAATAACAATTGGCACGAAGCGCTTATGGATCGGTTGATCAGCGCTGGATTTTCTATTCCTCTGGAGGAATTGAGGTGGAGCTTCTAGGAACGTCTCGATGTAGCTCCTCAACGTCACTACAAAACAGGTTTGTCTCCCCGACAGAGGGTGACATCAATGTTCCCTCCCACTTTCGTATTTTCCAGTCACCCTGTAGCTGATTACGGGCGCAGGAGTGTGTGTAAAAAAGAGAGCGTACCTACCAGTTCTACACCCGTGGATGTCTGTTGTTTGTGTAGTTCGTGTACCCTCGGTAGATATTTGAATGTGCACATGTTAAGAGGCAATAGGTGTTTGCGGGAGATGGTTTGGTTACGCGTGAGTGCTTGGAGCCTAATCGCTGAATGAGTAGTTGGTATAGTAGCGAAATTCTTGCCAGAAAAGACCTGATAATCCGCAATAGAAAAGATCAAACATTGGGAAGTGGAAATATAAGAAGGGGGTGGGGGACAAAATCAAAACAATAAAGATTAAATTAGTTACAAACTAATTAAAGAGTTAAGGGAGAATGACGGCATTGAAAGGGGGAGATACCATCTTTAGGAAAAGTATAAAATGACAAAAAAGTTTAAGACAAGTATAAAAGAAAGCAAAACAACACCCCTCTGAATTAGCCACGAAATTTGCTGTAGAACTAAAAATAAGTGCTAAGATCGGAGTCATAATACAAATCTAAACTACTTTCTACCCCAAAATGGCGTGTTTTTAATTCGCGTGACAATTGGTCGCCAATTTTCCGTCTGCGAGGAAATTAATGTTGGTTCTTTGCTTCTGGATTTGCCGGTAACTCTTTGGTCATGAAGGTCCTCTAATGTAAGCACAGAAACACGCAAGGAGCAAAAGAGCCCCAAATAATTTAGTAACGAAATGTAAGTATCCGTCTTTGTGTCATTAATTCTAATCATATTTTTTTATTCCCTTAGACACTCGTATAGACCAATAATCTACAACAAAAAAATTTGAAACTTTCAAAACGAAGATACTCTCGGTCAATCTGAGTTGGTAGAATGTCCCAGGGACATTAGCTGGAATTTGGAGGAATGCCCATTGTCTGTTATCAACAGAAAAATATTCATATTTAAAGAAAGAAGTTAAAAAAATTAGTTAAATTATAAGGTTAACCTGGAAAAGGAAACCCAAGAGTAGAAAAATAAATAACAGCAGTACAGTATCTTCATTATTTTGTTGAGGTAATGGTGGCGAGAAGGAAGCCGCCTATAATCAATGACAAACACCAAGAAATAAAATAAGTGACCAACACGATAAACAATAGATCTAGGAGCAGTTCGACACTGTACATTTTTTTCTGACGAGTCAAGTTTTGCTTCTTTTTTTCAGTCAAAGGGAGTGTATAGGTGGTCAGGAAAGTAACCAACCCAGGAGTTTATAGAAATTTTGCAACCAAAACACACTCGTAGCCATGTAGTTGTTACTTAGTTAGTTAATTTCGCCCAACGGTTTTTTTTCAATTGTGACGTCATCCCCTACCAGATACTGAGTATTTATTTATTTATCCATTCATTCAATTTTATTAATTAATTAATTTATTCATTCATTCCTATATTTATTTATTTATTTATTCATCCATTTTAAGTTCATTTATTTGTTTATTTATTTTATTTAGTTACCCATTCATTTATTTTTATTAATTAATTACTTAATGTATTCAGTCATTCCTATATTTATTTATTTATTCATCCATTCATTTATTTTAATTCATTCCTTTATTTGTTTTTTAGATTTATTCATCCATTTATTTGTTTATTTATTTTATTTATTTATCCATTCATTTAATTAATTAATTATTTAATTTATTCATTCATTTCCCTACCAGATAATGAGTATTTATTTATTTATTTTTACTTTAGCAGCCAGCGAATCAGCTCTCTACACCGCGTGTACAATATATGTAAACATTTAACGTATCCTAAATAAAGCAAATTCCAACCAACCAAGCTACTAATTAAATAGCGTTATTGTACTTTCTGATTAGCGGAGACGCAGGACACGCAGTCCATCGATTTTAGCGGGGTAATTTTTAAATTACCCCATTTGAAAAATATAGACCCTAGTTTTGCTCATTTGAATAATAGCTGTCCATGGCCCGGGTCACCTGGGAAGCGCTATTCCTACAAAGCTACATAAATCTATTGTTTAAATATTTATGGAGAGTTGCGTGCACTCAGGGTCACAAACGTCCTATGTTATTTCATTTTTACTCAGGCTTCCTAACTGCCACATATTTTAATTTCTACTGACCTCTTGGGGTCAATTCCATCTTTGGTGTCGCTTTGTGTTTCAAGTAATTAACTAATAAATCTTCTTGATTTATTCAAAATAATGATTTATGACATAATTTTCTGGATTTTTTAGAAGATATGAAATTTTAAGCCTAAAGAATTTGCAGCGCTTACCACTTGGGGTTGCAGCCCTCTTGACAAGTTCTCCAGTTGAAGGATCTAAAGTCTATTTATCTTTCACAAAATTAATTTGGTTCAAGGACCCACCCTACACCCCACCAACTTTTGTTCTTACACTTTACCATTGAAACATATTTTATATTGACTTAATTACCACTAAAACCTTATCTCACAATACTCACAAAGTAAAAACGATAACATTTATAATTTTCTTAGTATAAATAAGAATAACTCGTTCCAAAAACATATGATAGATAATAATTTATTTATTTTAGTTGATTAAATGATCGATTGGGCGACCGTTCTGTTGATAAATTAATCGAAGGCTCTTCTTAAACACTGAGATACTTCGTTGCACTTCAATTATATCAATTCTTGCCATGATTGCAGTATTTTTTTATTTTTTTTAATTCAGGTTCAATAAACTGTTCATGTTACTTACATAAAACCTTCCCTTTCAGCGACTCATAAAATGGAATAATCCATCGAGCTTTACAGGCTGAGCTTTGAGTTGGTCAATTATTCTTCGTAGTCCATTTGGAAGCATTATAATTCGGTAACGCCTGTCTGACCTTGCTTGTATGTGACGGTGCTCCATCTTGTTGAAAAGAGAAAAAAAATATGGATAGACGACGAGAATCTGGCAACAACCTTGTTCTTAAAAGTTCCATATATTTCTTAAAAATCTGGATGTCTCCCAATTATATCACATTTTACCACGTCGTAGCCAAGTTTATTTAAATATTTTGTTGAATTTCTAGTATAAACTTTTCCCATATGTAAATATTATCTTCTTAACATCATTAACTGAAAAAAAATCAAGCAAGCGTATGATCCTTGTCTCTCTTTTATCTTTCATAGTATCGGCTTATTGCTGTGGTAATCCTTTTGAATATTGGTAGGAGTCTTGCCTAGTGTGTGGTAACACGTTACGCAAAACTCTTATCTAAACGCGTCTATGTATATGCAGATTACCCAACTCAGATGTTATCTAACTTAGGGTGAAAAATATATCGGTTATAGTATCGGAAACTGTTTGGACGATTAAATGGTCTAACTTAGTTGGATAGTTGTCAATATAAATTTCTATGAACCTTTTTCAAAATATATCCAATTGTCAAATCAATTTTAGTCACGCCTGCCAATGGAAAAAACCGAATGAGCAGAATGGCTTTCAACGTTATTTTGTCATTCCTGAAATGACAAATATAGATAGTACAAGATCATCAACACAATTAGAATTGTTTAACCTTTAACGCTAAATACCATCAAAAAGCTTTGATTACAATTTCAAAACTCATTAAAACAATGTCTAACTGAGTTGCATATCATTTAGCTGCTAAGGAAAAATCTATTTCCAGCTCCTAGAGCTGCTACAGAAGGATGGGAAGGGATTGTATCCCTTCTTTAGGTAATCTTCAGTAATTGTGGGTCTCTGAAGAAGCTTTCTTAGCAGGTTGGAATAAAGTTTCTGCTCGTAAGCATTGGTTTCTCTCCTTCATCCGTATATCTCTGTACACATAAAATTTATAGTAATCTGTATTTCTAAGAGTAAGTGAAGAGTGGTCATAATTGAAATCATGATCATCTTAGTTTTCATAACTCTCCCGTAAATTTCTCTTTCTGCTGAGTGTCTCGAAAAAAACTTCTAAAAACCTATACTTGAGAAAGAACAATAATAATTGGTTCTCTTCCAGCCCACGATTTATCACAGCAGAACTTGGTTGTTGACCACACGATCCATTACTGCGGGGAAAAAACTTGCCTGTGTGTGCATCTTTATGTGTCTAGAAATGTGCATGTACAAAATATCCGCCTCTCTTTTGTTTAATTTGGAAAGACGAAAAAGGAAACACATCTGGAGTGCAAATTTCTTTATCTCATTCTCCCGTCTCGATCGCTCTGGTAGCAGAGAGCGCTGCATATCTGAGACCCTCCCTCACCCTCCTAATAGAGTAGGGAGAGTCAATGTTGGGGGAGAATAAAAAGTGAGAGCTATAAAAACAAAATCGAGGGCATCGAAAGTTAAGGGAAAAAATTAAAACAATGACTAAAGTGAGAAGTGTCGTTTACGTTTACTTAGGGATGTAGCCATTCTTCAGCTCCCTGTTTCCACCATTTTCCTTTCTCGTCTCACTAAGTAACGTCTCCTTTTTTGTCTTTTGTTTTTTTTACACCAGTCACGGATACAGTCTTTGGATCAATCTTGTGGATATCTTTTGGTGGAGCGATCTTGAGGTTGACCTTGTAAGAACATTAGAAACGATGTTGAATTAAGAAATATTAAAGAAAACAGCTTCAAAAGGCACATCCTTGGAGAGCTTAACTAAACCTGAACTTTGAGGCAAAAACAATATTTATATGACTAAGTTCGTCGCAGAAAAATCTGTTTCACCATCTTAAATAACCCAGATGATATTGTCTTTTTTTAGATATTTGAAATAATATTTTGCATTAGATGGGGACGCAAACAAACATCAGAATATATATATATATATATATATATATATATATATATATATATATATATATATATATATATATATATATATATATATACCTATATATTTATACATACATATATATACTATGAAATCATTAGTGCGACATCTATGAAAAGCAGAATAACTGATCTCGAAACACCACCCAGTGGCACACCAGTTTACAGAAACGGTTCTAAACTGGTAATATTCTGATGTTTGTTTGCGTCCCCATCTAATGCAAAATATTATTTCAAATATCCAAAAAAAGACAATATTATCTGGGTTATTTAAGATGGTGAAACAGATTTTTCTGCGACGAACTTAGTCATATATTATAGTGTGTGTGCAAAGGGAATCGCTCAAGTTTCTTTTTTGCAATAATTAAGTGTAATCTAAGATTTAGTGATAAAATAAACAGCAAAGGTAAGAAAATGTACATTTATTTAATTTAAGAAACCAGGGAATTATTTTTAACTAGTCATAGAGAAATAGCTAAGGCTAAATATTTATTCTGAAAAACATTTGCCTTAATATAAGTTCTTATTCTCGATAGCATTAAGGAAACTGATTTCTTTTAAAGTTTCTTCAGGAATTCGACGCCAAGAAGCTTATATTTGTTCCCAACACATTTCTTGTAAGGTCACTTATAGTTTATCAATCAGTTAATTGTCTGACCTTGGTTAATTTATAAAACTATATTTACTTTCCAAATTTTTGATTTAAAACTTTTTACGGGACCTACAATAACAAAGAGAAAGGAAATAACTATTGTTCAAAGAAGCAAAATAAGGGCGTTAATAGATGCTTGGTGGACATATAAAAAATTATATGCTTGACAGAGAAAAAGAACATGAACATTTTCAATCAAAGAAGAGGAAAAAGACGCCCAATAAAACTCTCAGATAAAGATATTAAGTATTATTTATTAAATAGCCTTCGAAATAGACGGAAAACAGCTCGTTAATTAATATCTGAAGCTAACAGAATACTTCTTGAAAGTGAAAAAGTCTCAAGATCCACTATTTCGGGAAGACTATGTAAAAATTTCTTGTATGGAAGATTCGCTGTCAGGAAACCTTTGTTATGTAAGCCAAACACAATTAAGAGCTTTCAATTTGAGAAAAATACCAAGATTCGACAGTCGAGCAGCGGAAGAAGTTCATTAGACATACGAGTGCCAATTTTAATTTAAGGGCTCAAAAAGAAGGGATTAGACGAATACCAAATAAAAGATACAATTAAGATTGCATTGTTCCAACTATGGAGGTGGCAATATTCTTGTTTGGAGATGCTTTAGGGCTTAAGGAATTGGTGATCTGGAAATAATTAAAGGGGAGATGGAACAGAAAATAGACCATCAAATTATTATTCGACATGGTGTAACAAATGGGCTTCGTCTTATAGGTCAAGATTTTACTATCAACAAAACAATGATCCTAAATTCACAGCAAAGCTTTGTAAAAGGTATCAAAGAAAAAATGGTATCAGATGGAAACTTAACATCTTTCATTGACTCCCACAAAACCTAGGCCATAATCCTATTGAATACCAGTGGGATCTTATACATCAGGAACTTGATATGTCAAAAATTACCTCACAAAAAATGCTTTGGGAACAAATTACAAGCTGCTTGTCGTTAAAGTTCCAGAAGAATCTTTAAATAACTTGGTCTTATCAATGGCAGATAGAATAAGAGCTGTGATCAAAGCAAAATAAGTGCATGCCAAATATTGATTTTCTTGCTTAAATGACATTAATAAACAGTTCTTACACTTGCCATTTATTTATCAAACATAATTTTAGATATCACTTAAGATATTGCTAAAAATGAGCTTGTTCATATACTTATTCACACTACTGTATAATATATATATATATATATATATATATATATATATATATATATATATATATATATATATATATATATATGCAGATACACCCACAAAGGAAAAGTGAAAAACGATTCCGAGCGCTTTCGTCTTTATTCTTAAAGACCTTTTCAAGGAATGAACAGGAGTCAGGACATACATACATTACCTTAAATAGTGGAAGGGGGGGGGATTAGACTACCCACCTCTGAACCTTAATTAGGGGGTATAAAATCCTGAAACAATTTTATTTGAGGTTTTATGTATGTAGTGATAATTGGGTCTAGCGTGAACAAACCAGGGCTAAGGTTGAAATTTAGGAATGCTTTAATGGAGATACATTCTAATATATTTGTCGATATATAATTACTGCCAAACCAGTCATAAAATGTAGTAATTATATTTCGAAAAAAAATATTAGAATGTATCTCCATTAACGCGTACCCAAATTTCAACCTTAGCCCTGGTTTGTTCACGCTAGACCCAATTATCACTGCATACATAAAATCTCAAATAAATTTGTTTCAGGATTTTGTACCCCCTAATTAGGGTTTAGAGGTGTGTAGTCTAATCCCTCCCCTTCCACTATTTAAGGTAATGTATGTATGTCCTGACTCCTGTTCATTCCTTGAAAAGGTCTGTAGGAAAAAGACGAAAGCGCTCGGAATCGTTTTTCACTTTTCCTTTGTGGGTGTATCTGCATAACTTTGACTCACGAGCACTTTGTGAGCTTTTTTCATATATATATATATATATATATATATAATTCATTGTATTATAGTACTGATTTTATTAGCCATTTACTCTATTTTCAAGAGCATTACTTTCTTCAGCAAAGAGAGAGCCAAAGAGCGCTAGTGACTCTATTTCGCTTACCCGAAAAGAGTATATATATGTATACAGGGGAACCTTAAAAATGTGCATTTGTATTTATTGTTTGAACCCAATTTTAGTTTTTTCTATTTTATCCCACTCAAGATGGGATTGAGAGAATCCGATAAAAACATTATACAAGCACTACATGACGAAAACGAATATTCATTAAGCCAAATCTTTTACGAAAGCACATTTTTATAAAAAGATCGAAAGTGACAGCATTAATATAGTTCCTGAAGGGGTTGATCCAACAGTAATAGAACGACAAAAAACATTAAAAAGGAAAAGAAATGGATTTAAGTCAAAAGGGACCACCAGAAGCAAATAAAAGTGAAGGTAAAGCTGCGGACGAAACCGTAATTTCATGTTCATCAGTATAGTGGATAATTAATAAGAAAAGATGTTGTCTTGAAAACATTTAAAGGAGTGAAGATTTCTGCTATATTAAAACCCGTGTAAAAAATCTATCGCGAAATTTTCTGCCAAATAGTCTGTAAAAATTTGGTTTTCTGGCGAGTAACGATTTATGGTTGAAACACCACGAGATACCCAAAGTGATTGTGTGGGTGCAGCAGTGGATACAAGAACTTTGTGTTGGCCCAAAACGACTTTTGCGTGATAAACAAACAAATAACAGCTCAGATTCGATAATGGTTTCCATTTGCAGCCTCATCTGAGGCCAAAGCAGCCATCATTTTTATTCAATTGACTACTGTAATGATATTTCATCTCAAATGCTATTAGAGATCCATAAGAGGAGTAGTGATCTTGTATTCACTTTAGATGTATTTCATACATCCTAGGAAACAATAGCCTTTCTCAATAATAATCGTCCTGTCATTTTCAAACTATATAATTAGCAACCAGGTAACCCAAATATAAGCCCCAGTAACTATTTTGCATAGTCTGCTTTAGAGTTAGAATTCTACCGTGGTTAAGAATTTCTTGTATGAACCATCTTAGTGAACCAAATAGGTCTTCATGGGAAAATCTCTCACAAGCGACGATTTCAAAGACAATTTCAAATGTAAAGGCCAGATTACAGGCTGTGATTGACCATAATGGAGGATAGATTCAACCACCTATTGAAAATTAAGTTTAACTCAAAACCAAATTACTTCATTTAAAGACTGTAAATTAGGAGATAATTAAATAGCAACTAAAATTACCTATAACCAAAGAATGGCTTTGAGACTCACTGCTTATGATATACTGAAGAACTGAGTTCAACGAGAGTGGTGGAAATGTTAATTAATCAATACTGATGAATGAATAAATAAATGTCAACGAATCTCTCAGTTTTGTCAGCGACATATAATTAAATATGTAAAACTATAATGGGGCGTTAAAAATCGTTTTACAAAACCAACCAATAATATTTAACAGAAAAATGGTTACTATAGGAACAGATAATCAACTGAGTATTTTATGAAAGGGGGAAGATAATTCGTTATTAAGAGCGCTTCTGTTTTCTCCTAAACAATTTATTAGTTAATGGCTGATATAGCCCATGATTTATTTCGTATAGAATTATACGAATCAGCGCCCCACTAACCATCTGGGAACCTTTGCTAATTTTGAACAAGCTGCGCTAATTCCTTATATTTATACAAAAAGAAATTCGTCTGCATAATCGCTTTGCATTAATGAGGTGGGATGTTTTTAGACATAGAGATGAAGACAAAATGTTTGTCTGTCATTAATGGAGGTTTGGAAGGGAGATTTTCTGATTAGCAGTCTAGTGTCATAATAAAATAATCATCGAAAACAGATTCATTCTGCCACATACTTAGCCTTTGAGAATGGTTATCGATGCAGCTTACATCATACATAATTTTAATGGATACATTCACTTGATTTTTCCTTACGTAAACACTGCAACTAGATTGGTTGATACAGTGACAACAATAAAATAGAAAAATACAAAAATAACGAATTGAGATTTCAGTGATTTCTCGACTATTCCTGACGAAGGAAAATATTAAATTGAGAAAAAGAGATTGCAAGTTCCATCTTACGCACCTCTTTGAATGCGTCTGGAAGAATATTGCGTCATTGATCGTGTGTGTGAGGGCTTTTATAAACTTACGAACATGAGCTTAAAATAGTGTATGAGGGGGTTTCGTTTGGCGGTTTACTTTCTTCTTTTGTCATGAGGAACGTTTCAGAACCCAATATCTCACTAAACCTTGGGAAAGATCGAAAATAACAGAGGTGTAAGAGGAGAGCAGAATTATTTTGTAGAGATTAAGCAATCTTTAATAATCCTCTTGCAAATTAATCAATTCCCCATCCGTGGATTGTGTATTAGTAAGGACTTTGCAGGACCACGTTGCAAAGGATGGGATAGCTGGTAAAATTGCCTAGACTGGAAGCTTATTTCTTGAGTTTGTGCAATGTGGGATGATTGAAAATGGACGGAGGGAAACTTTCTCGTCTTCTGTCGTAATTGAAGCTCTCGAGAGGACCTGGCTCTGAATTTCTATATTCAAGGGCACATGTTTTTCTTGTCCAGTGATTTGCAGCGTGGAAAAGAATGCACCCACTATTGCAAGACTATCGGTATGTACATAGAACTCCGTTTCTATCAGCAAATGTTTAAAATTTTTGATTGCTAAAAATATGCTTAAAAGCTCTTTGATGAAAGATGAACAATTGGATTCTTCTCCCTTGCATGCATAACTATAATAACCTATTAATTCCCAATCACCATTGCATAGTTGCTCTAAGTTTGCTCCTACTGAAATATTCGAAGCATCAGTTGTGAGTGGGAGGAGAACAATTTTTGAGATGTGTGCCTCAAAATGAGCCTTTGATAATTCTCCTTTGATTTGGTGAAAGACATTTTTGCAGAGGAGTCTCATTTTAAAAGGGAATCAGGTTACCTTTGTTCATGCCTTTCAAGAGTTGATAAATCCTAAAAATTGTTGTAATTCCTTAGTTTTATGGCTTTCTGTTGATTTATCTTTATAATTAACCTAGAGTCCAAGAAAGTTAAATTAATGTGCAATCCTTATAATTGTAATCGCCGAAACGAAGTTCTAATTGCTGTTTATGTTCTTTTTGCATATGCAGAAATAAATTCTAACTCTGGTAAGGCATTGTCCAGGAATCTATGGAATGTTTGTGCGACATTGCATAACTCATCAGGTATAGCACTACTGGCTCCAAAATGGCAGTTTATTCTATGGAACTTAGTTCGATATCGATTTAAAAAATGCATCCTTCAAATCTCTTTTTGAAAAGATCCTCCAACCGTGCAATGTTGCTATGTAATCAGTGAGGAAAAAGAGAGGATATATATGTATATATTTAATCTTAATTGAGTCTCGTAATCTATAACTGCCTGTTACTTTGTATAATTGATCTTTATTCTGAAATAGGTTAAGAGGAGATGGAAAGCTGACGATGAAGTTTGTATTTGTCCTTCGTGCCATAATAATGCTATTATGCTTTTTTTTACATCAAGTAAATTCGTTGAGAGACTTCTGGCTATACACGTAACTTGGGGTCCTTCTGTGAAGATTTGATGGCAAAAGTGTGGATAGATGGTTAAATTTCATGTTCCTTTAACTTCACCACTATTAGTACGTTGCTTATATAGACAATTATAGCGATGTAATAAATCACTGAGGGGCGAAGCCTTCGAAATTGATTAGGATATTAACGGGGATCCTTTGTTATGTAACACTGCACAAATAACTATTTGAGTTTCCTCGCCTATTAATTTAATATTTTTTAAATTAAATATAAGATTATAGTTGGCGAGGAAATCGGCACCGATAATAGCAGATTAAAAGGCACACACTAAAAATTTTAAAGTAAAATTCCAACGGAAATACATAGTCAATATTCTTCCTGCAAACTTTTTATAGTGGCACCGGTTGTAGTTTGGAGGGATACACACTATTATTTTCAATCTATCTCTGCAGTCGTTGCTGGTATGATGCAAATAACCGATTTCGTGTCAATTAGGTTGCTTACTTGTGATGAGATCGAAAATGTGCAAGCAGGCATTTGTGAGGACAGTATAAAATTACATTATCTATTACTACCCCTTTCCGGCGGTTTCCTGTTGTACGTTGGTTCTTTTGCAACCAGGACAGCACTGGCGAGCTTGATCCTCAAATTCTCTGTGGTACCAACAAACCTTAACGGAGAGATAGTTGGCACTCCTGCGTAGTGTTTGAGACATTCTTCGCGAAGGGGAGCCTGAGAGTCTCGAGCGACGCCAATATTTTCTTGAGGGCAACGACTTCTTCTGTCAAGGAGTCCACTTCAGCTTGTAATTCGCTGCCGTTTCTGTGTAATGGGCTTTCCTCGACGGGGTATACTTGCCTGTGATTGTCTCTCTCGCTGCCATTGACCCCTGTATTTGCTAGTTGGTCGAGGGCGTTTCAGTGGACATGATATCCAGAGCTTGTTGGATTTGTATAGGGATCTGTCACACAAACGAATCCCTAAATAAATCTCGATTGATACTTTTCCAAAAGTATCCTTGAGTTAATTTAGGAGATCTATGAGATGCATGTTGGAAAGTTGTGTGGTTCTGGACTCTATCTCTATCTCTATCTTCTAGGCAACTGCGGGATGTGTAACTATAGGGGATGTCCGGGTCGCTCAGTGCTCGGACCAGTGATTCAAAATTTCTCTGCCACTGGTTATCCCATCTAAATTAAAGAGTAATTTTGCTTTAATGAACCAGGATGCGGTGGGAATTGGTTTGAAACTGGTAGTTCAACTGTAGTTACATGGACCTTGGTAGGTTGTTGTTGTGCCAGCGTTTTTCTTTGTTTTTTTTTCTAATTGTTGGAGAAGTGCAGGGCCTTTTTTGCAAGAGGGTGGCGTCCATTAGTTGTGACGCTTCGCAAAATGCGATTTTAATAATATCATCTTGCATAATGTCACTTCTTCTAAGGCTCACTAATGGTTGTCCCTCTTGCACAAGGAGGATAATTTAGATTTGTAGATATTAATATTTTATCATAAAATTAAAGTCATTAATTATCAACTAAAATCACTCGCAAGAGAACAATGGCTTTGAGAGTCAACGATTATATTTTGATAAAGAAATGAATAATTGCGAGTGAGGGACAAGTTAATTGAAGATTAAATGCAAATTAATAAGTGAATAAGAAATGCAGATAATGTAAGCATAGTAGATAAAGTAAATCAAATAATAAATCATTTTTCAATGAAATCAGATTTAATGGGAAAAATAAAATGTACGTTAACAATAGTTTTACAAAACCAACCAATCAAAATTAAACTGAGAAAGGTTACACTGAGATCACAAGATGAATCGGATACTTTATAAAGAGGCAGCCCCCCCCCCCATATTTTCCAAGCAATTCATAGAGGTTGTAGTGTTAATTTTTACAATGGATACAAATGTAAATGTATCTGCATATCCATACTGCGATAAAGAGCTGTAATGTCTAAGGAGCTTATTTGGGGAGACAAAATATTTCCCCGCAATAAGGGGACGTCTGGAAGGAATATTTTTGGATTAAAAAAAAGCATTATAATCAATCATAAGAATGGAAAGTAGATTCTTACGGTCATATAATATTATATATATATATATATATATATATATATATATATATATATATATATATATATATATATATATATATCTCTTTCTTGAGCGTGAAAGAATGATGAAAATGAATCTAACAAACCGCAAGAAACAGAAAACGGGAAAACTTTCTTCGGAAATATTATTTCCTAATTCGCAAAAATTCCGTACAAGGGTGGGAGCATCCGCTTTGATCTCAATTAAATCATCTCTTAGGGCTGTTTTCTGTTTCTTGCAGTTTGTTGGATTCATATATATATACATATATTATTCGATCTAAATTAGACGATTTGACGTATCAGTGACAGTCAACTGCGCTAGAAAGGATACAGTGTAAAGATTTAGTTGAGGTAATTTAGCTGACATGGAGGACTGGAAACCATCTGAATATAGGAAAAGTCACCTATATCAAGCTAAAAAAACATTCTATAACCGCAAGTTAAGGAAAACAGAACTTTTACACAGCATATTACTTTTACCTTACCATGATAATTTCTTGTATGCACTACCAATGTTAAAACAACTTAATATATGTGTATTTTTTAAATACAATTATACATTAAAAAATATGTTAATAAAACACAGCCCAAGGAACGATAATAATGAAATATATATACCTTCTTTGGATTTTAATTTGTTCTATGTAGGTCAAACTTCTAAAAATATCTCTGTAAGAATTAAGCAACATCAAAATGCAGTATCTAAAGGTTATCCCAATAGTGCTTTGGCCGTCCACAGGCTTAAGATGGGTCACCAGATTAACTGGTCAAAAACAGATACTATAATGCATTTAAATGATTTTATTAGCAGAAAATATCTTTGAATCGTTCCTAATCCCCAGCAAAAAGGAGAGAAATGTAAATATTAGCCCAGGTTTGTTGCCTTTAGATCCAGTCCTATCTTTCTTTATCAAATCAGACTTATCAGAGCCCATAAGAAAAATCTGACCTCATAGGGAAAACATTGCTTCGTATAAATACGGTGTCTCTCTATTTTATCAACCATTGTGAGTTTGAAAATGTTAAGACAACGAAAGTACTAACTCCAATCAATCTTTCTTTTTCCTTACGTGGTATACACAAATATATATATATATATATATATATATATATATATATATATATATATATATATATATATATATATATATATATATATATGAGAGAGAGAGATATGCAAAGGTAAATTTTGGGAGGTATACTTACAGCTCATTACTTTTACCAATATTATTTTCCATGACGAGAGGTGATGCAAATATACACTTTTTAATATATTTTTTAAAACCGTCAAAACCAATGACAACTGATTTACCGTGAATAAATATTTTCTACGAAAGTGATGAACTTAGAGAAGCTAAAATAATTTATAAGATACCTAGCTATGAAACCCAAAAGATGATACTACTTGGACGAATATGAACTATGATGGTGCGCAACTCTTCTGAACCTTCCCTCCATTTCACACATTATCCTTCTCGCTTGGAATAAATAGAATTCACCCATAATTCATTCCACATTATATGAGCCAAGGTAGACTTCACATTTCCCCAAACTTTTAGAAGTTCTTTGAATTTAAAAATTGGTGTTCACAACTTCCACAAATTCTATATTTTTCTAATTAAATATGAGTCAAATTAAGTTAAATTTTTGTTTCTATTTACTTCATTTTTATTTAACGTTTTTGTTAAATTTTTTAAATTTTTTAGTTAAATTTATTTCCTTTTAGAGTTAAATTTTATTTAGCATTTTTTGTTAAATTTTAGTCAATCTAAGTTAAATTTAGATGATTTTTTACTTCTTTTTATTCAACATTTTTTTGCTAAATTGTAGTAATTTTTAGTTAAACTTATTTTCTTTTATAGTTAAATTTTATTTAACATTTTTTAAAAGTTTATTTTATTTTTTACTTAACTTTTTTGTTAAATTTAGTTAGTTAATCTTATTTTCTTCTCTAGATAATTTTTTTAACCTTTTTAAAATTCCTAGTGTATTTTTTTCTCGAAATTTTATTTAACAGTTTGGTTAATTTTTGATTATTTTATAGTTAATTTTATTTCTTTTTACACTTAAATTTTATTTAAAATCTTTTGTGCAATTTTAATTACAATTTATAGTTAAATATGTCTGAATGAGTGTTGGTTCTCAACACAATAAAAAATCAATAAGGAAAGAGTGCCTATGTAGACATCTTGGGAGCAGAGGCAAGTTATAAGCAGCTTCTCTCAGTGTTGCTGAGAGGCAAGGCGCTCTATCCACTTGGCCATCCTCATCTTACTTGATACATAAAATATGAAGCAGAAAGCAACGAGGGGATCTCCAACAGAGAGTTTGTTGGGAGAGATCAGTAAAGAAAGTAGTGAGGATAGAGGAAACAAAAGTGTGTGGAAGATATATATAGCTGCAGATACAGCGTGAAGGCGTTGGGGTATGGAGAGCACCTAAGCCTTCAGATGTCAGCTGTATGATCGTTACCCTTCAGACACCTAATTACCCTTTCGGAGTCTTTCATTTCCATAAGGACAATATTCAAACGAAGCTTTAAGGAACCTCGCATTTTTTTTTACCACCACCAATCGCTACAACCATTTTCATTTAAATATATGTAAATTATATATAGGAAAGAGAAAATAAGATTCCGAGCGCTTTTGCCCTTCATGGAGTTCCTTGAATCTTTGTCCGGGACGTAGATTAGTTGAGTTTCGGTTCGTCTAGCTTCCACCAAGTTCTGACATCATGTTCTGACGTTAGACTCTGATATCAAGTTCTGACATCAGGTTCTGACATCAGATTCTGACTTTAGGTTCTGATATCAGGTCCTGACATCCAGTTCTGATAACAGGTTCTGATATCATCAAGTTCTAATTTTCTCATTCACTGAATTATAAAGGTGAAAAGAAGACTTGGAAAAAAAATCAGCAAAACTTCTATAAATTTCCAGAAGCATTGAAATAAGTATTAACAGAAACCATTTTTAAATTAAAATCCATAATAAAATAGACATAAATTTGTTTGATAAAGTTTTGTGATCAATAAACTTAAAACCAAGCAAGTCTCTATTTTAATTAAATTTATTTTAAAACTCATTTAAAATTTGATTAACAAAATTTGTAGGCCTCATTTAAAGATTGCTGATAGAGAGTGGGGTTCTTGATTTCTGATGCCCCTTTTTTTAGCTCTCTCCCTATGTAATCTCCTCTTTTAGTTACTCGGTTTAATTACAATCTACACACCTTTCCTTACACCTATTTCACCAGAGGGGTTTTAACGAAAATTATCTTGTTTTTTAATACACCCCCAAAAATCTAACATTAAAATATGAACATTGAGAAAAAAAAACCCGCAAGAATAAAATTCCTGCATGTTAACGCGATAACATTGAGGGATATAATATAATTGTCTCTTTTTGTGGAGTGTCTACATATTCTATCATAATATAGATAAGTGGGATAAATTTTCATATGTACCCTAATAAAAATCGATGTGGATTTTAAGAAGTATAAACTGAGAATATGGTCGGTGATGGCCTTGGTTAAGACTATTATGGTCTTCGTTTCCGAGAAATGTCTACAAATTTAGAGCTGAAATTCTCTTCCATGTTTCCAATTTGATAGCCCTATTTTAAGTGTTAATTGTCATTAAATTAGAACGAAACACATGTGAATATTGTATTAGGGAGTTATTTTCAACAAATTGTACCTTAATATTTACATATGTTGATCGAGATAAACAGCTTAAACGCACTAATAGCCGTACCGGTGGCAACGGGTGTTTTGTAACCTTAAAAAACTGAACGAAATTAATTCTTGTCCACGATGTTTTGAATCAGACGGATGACTCGACTAAAATACGCCTCTAACCAACCACTTTTGCTATAAAATCGGATCACACGACCATATCTCAACTTCAATTGTGCTTAGGGTTTTCGATCCGTTCTGCTCTCCCTGACATGTTCTTGTTCCCCGAGATAAGTCAACAATGGGTCTGCCAGGTGGTAAAGGGCAAATTTAGGACAGGTGCAGGCGCGGATCCAGGGAGTGAGCTGAAGGTACTGAAGCCCCACAATTTATCCTTTAATTAACCCAAATTAAAAAGCAAAGCATCTTATTTAAGCGTCCCCCAGAATGACACGATTCAGTCATTCCCTTTTTCCTGCCATATATTGCCATCTTCCTCGAGGATGAGAGCAACTCGATGGTGGGACTCCTACTGATCGCAATTCGAGAAATGCGCTTTTTGATTGGACTCGTCGTCGCTGAGTCGGTTCTACCTTACACCATGAAGCCGAGCCGAGCCGAGCCCTGTAGTCTCCTACGGTCGATCCTGTCTCAACATAAGATGAAGTGGAGACGTATCTCAACAAGACCTGGACAGGTGCACTGACCAGCTTCCGCAACGTCTTCAAGAAGGCAGAGGAGTTCCTTCAGGAGATCGGCTCGTAACATGACACTATTACTGTGCCTCCTGTTTGTAGGTGGCAAACGCAGTGAGCTAGAGTAGACTATCAGACAGCGGAGGAATATTACCGCTGATCTTTCCCTGTCCCGTTCACTGACTGGGTGTTGACTGAGCTGCAGGGCCGGTTTGAGGACGACACTAGTCTCGTCGTCTTCAACATCAAACATATGTTCAGTGGCGTCCACGGAGATGATGGTGCTTTACTGAAGTGGCCTAAGTCTACAAGGCTGACATCGAGGCCTTGAGGCTCGTCAAAGGATGAAGCAGAGCGCTGGTTTTCGTCAACAATCAAGTTTGACTCTGTTGGAGATGATCGTGTCCACGCGCAGACCCAATGTATTCGAACTTGGACAGGCTCCTCCAAGTTCTGATCATTCTCCCACTTTCGAACGCGGAAGCAGAGCGTTCATTTTGGTACCTGAAACGTCTAAAAACATAGTTAAGGAGTAGCGTGAGTCAAGAACGTCTCACCGGTCTTGCACTAATCGATTTTTACAACGAAATTGATGTTTGAATAAACAGGATAATCAAATGTATTTGCCCAAAGGAACAGGAAGTTGATGTTAATGTGAAATAACGAGACTAATGCTGTTAGATGCTGTTTTAATCCTTTCAGACCCAATCATGTTATTATTTCTTTTTTAAGCAATACTTGTATTCTCCTATTTAGAAAAGATTATCATCATCATCATCGCTAACTCTATAATTTAAGAACGGGATTTTTTGGAGTATTTGAATAATAATTTCCTCTTAGTTTGGTTATGACTAAAGCCAGGCAATGGCTTCGCCACTCCCCCCTACGGGAAAGCTTGCGCTTCGTTACTAAGATTAAAATTTAAAATCTAAAAAAAAGCAGCCATGGTTAAATTTTTTGAAATTTTCTGAACTTCGCCAATTATAATAATTTTTAAAAGTATCTCAAAACTAAATTTCCCCCCTTTCAAAATATCACGTTGCTAAAATATAGTATAGAAGATATATAAAAATAAATTTTCTGAACTTCACCATTTGTAATTCTTTGAATTTTAAAAAATTCACAAAATTTCGATACTTATATTTATTTCTGAACTTCACTATTTTGTTTTTGATATTATAAAAGAATTATTAGAAATAACTTTGATAAAAAACATAAGTCATAACTAAACTAAGATGTAATTAATATTCAAATACTCAAAAAAAATCCCCTTCTTAAATTATAGAGTTAGTGATGATATATTTTAAATTTTTATCAAGGTAATTTCTAAGAATTTCTTTAGAGTTTGAAAAAACAAAATAGTTTAGTTCAGAAAAAATAAACAGGATTATCCAATGCTTTATAATGTTTTAAAAGAAACTGAATTACAATTGGTGGAGTTCAGAAAATGTATTAAAATTTAACCATGGTTGCTTTTTTTAGATTTTAGATTTTAATCTTAGTAGCGAAGCGCAAGCTCCCCCCGTAAGCGGGAGTGGCGAAGCCATTGCCTGGTGTAATAATATAAAATGTATAAAAAAAAAACGTTTTAAAACCGTTGTGATCGAATGTACTCCATATGATGATACATGTCTAAAATGTAGAGAAATCTCAGAAAAAATTTGTAAATTCAGATACCTTAGCTAAAGTTCCAAAACTACAATAAACCACAATTCATAATTTTATGAGATATGACAAAAAGTCGGATCTGAGAGTGTTAGTGCTCACCTCCGTGTGATATTCTGTTATTTATTATCAAAGTTGTAAAGATAAACATTATTAATGATCAATGCCATTTTCTCAGACTGCTTAGAGGGAGGAATTCAGGTTTGCCCCCCTCCCCAAAATGTTTAGCCTAAATCCTCCAATAGGGGGCTGCACACCCTGCCCTATCTTTGCGTGGAAATTTATTCTAACTCTTTAAGTTTCGCAAATTTCATTTACCATAACTTAACCACTTTTTTTAAACTTCCTTCTTAAACTTTCTTAGGCTGATGCCCTGATCGTTCAACATCCTTACACACACGCTATGAACTTTTTTTTCAACCCTGCTATCCACGATATATATATATATATATATATATATATATATATATATATATATATATATATATATATATATATATATATATATTGTGGTTAAAAAGGCAATGTTGTTGCTAACTAAGCTCTTCATCAAGCCCTCGGAAGGAGCTCTTCTCACGGTCACGAGAGAATATCACATAAGAAAGCCTAAGCCGATATCCTCTCGTGAGTGTGAGAAGCGCTCCTTCTGATGTCTTGATGAAGATAATAAAAATAATTGCGATATTGCAAATAATTTCCTCTCTCTCTCTCTCTCTCTATATATATATATATATATATATATATATGAAAAAATAACAAATACAAGTTCTGCGGGTGGTAACAAACACCACAGGGCTTTCGCCATATTTAATTTCTGCCTTTCAAATCCCTTTTGTTGAAGACAGAAAGAAAGATGCAGAAACCTTGAATTGCCGACCATATAACAAAACAGTACAAGAAAAAGAGAAATTTGACGAATAATTATTCAAAACTTTTCTTCCCCCTGGCGTTATTTCTGTCTTCTCTGTATGGATTGCCTTCATTCTACCGTCCTTTGATCCCTTTGACCCTTGTGTTCTTCCAATCTCCATTTCTCTTGCCTTTAAAAATAACTCCTGTTCCTTGTCTGATTGTTCATTTTCGTCAAATTTCTCTTTTTCTCTCTCTCATATATATATATATATATATATATATATATATATATATATATATATATATATATATATATATATATATATGTGTGTGTGTGTGTGTCTGTGTTTCAATGGTACTTAAATAATATTTGGCCGTTGCCGTTCCAGATTGCAGTCCTACTAAAATAATAGCAGACCTTGCAATACTCACAAGTTGTCAGCCAATAAATAATGAAATCTCATTAAAAGTTAAAATGATTTGCAACCCAACTTGGTCAATGGAGAAATTACTCTTTTTTATAGATAGTATTGGAAAAATTTTAAAAGTCGAACCAGAACAGACATATGACCTCGGCCTTAAACCTCAATTGTCTTGCCTCTCAAAACTTCCTCGAGCAGTACGTTCAAAAGAGTGCAAAGGCAACGTTCCATACACCCCGTGGCATTGGCCATCGCCACTCGATGGATCAATACCGCGTATCGTTTACTTCAGGCAGTTTATTGTTTGTTTCTTCCCGGTTGGCCTCACTCGGGCCGAAGACGGAGTATAAAAAGCGGGGAACGCACTAAATGGGATCCACACATACACACCATGGAGAAAGAGGGATGAATGCGTGTGTATTTATTGTGAGAGGCTACGCACACTAATTACAAGCCCCTGGATAAGAGTGAGCGAGGGACGGAAATATTCGCAGTCCACAATGGCTCTCGAGTCCATAAAATTGTCGGCGGCTTATCTTCGAACACTCTTCTGTCATTAGGAGTAGGCCTACGCCGTTTCTTCCGCGCTGCTCTACGCACCTCGACCCATCATTAGGGGCATCGGCCGAAGCAAAGCTCTTGCTTTTTGTCGTCGGCATCGATGGTGTCAAGTCGGAAGAGTCTGCATATGTGAGTACAAATGTTTATTGCGACGTTTGTCTAATTTGGTATCTAGGTGCTGGTGCAATCCGAGCGCTCGAGCTGTGACTAACGGTGAAATAAGGTCATTTACAGGAGATTTTACCCCTAAATAGTTTAAATTATTACTAATAAATACCTGAGGGTTGGATACAAATTAGCTTAAATTGAAAAACTTTGGGACGAAATTAGTAAATACACTTTTAGTTGGTAACATTCAAATTCAAAGATTTGTGCCTTTCTAGCAAAGATGATTTTTTTTTAAGTCTGGAAACAGTTCCGGATAACGTAAATGTGGATTAATTTATTTAATTTGCCTAGGAGGAATTTGATTGTGTACATATAAAAAAAAGGTCGGTAAAAGAATTTTATAATAGTAGATGAAAGGGAAATCAAGATATAATCATATTTTGATACGATCGTTGGATAATTCTCTATAAAGATATGTGTGGAGGTGTGAAACCCCGCATACAACTCTTAATTATCTACGCCACTGATAATAAACATAAAGATTAAAGAATTTCGATTGGAACGTTTGATTTTCTGGTAACAGATGTCGCTCCTTATATGAGAGGAGTTCCAAGCAACTTTAATCGTTTCCTAGACTGTTTCACGTAGTGTCTGTCGATGACCTGCTACTTAATCGCACTTTGTCCAGCGAAATTGATAATAATAAGCTTCAAGTCAACGCATCAACAATTAAAACAAAAACCAAGAACGTTGATGTTTTTCAAGATGATAAAAATTATGAGCAGTTTAGACTTTATATGAACACGAATTCTAAGATAATTGCAGCATATACAAAAATATTGCAACTAATTCCAAAACTGTTTTCAGATGTGGAATCTGTGACATCTACTAATGAAGAGGCTTTCAAATATACCACTAATGAAAATTTAAGCAATGCTCCAAGGAAATTTTTAGATCCTATAGAAGATTAAATTAAAAGCCTGAAGAAAATGAAATATATCCTGCGCTGTCTTGGCTATGAGAGAAATAACAGCCTCTCTCTGCTTTTTTATATCTATCCTTTTATGTACTAAAGAAAATACTTGCGAAAGATTTTAACATCGGTCGTCGTTTGTAAACAGTTTTTTTTTTAGCCATCAATTAAAAAAAATATTGGGTTATTTTTTAAATGAAATTTTATGTCATTTTTAAGTCAATTTAGTTAAATCAGACGACTGTTAAAAAAGAACACCATATTCAAATGAATGGACAAATTGAGGACAACTTTTATGAAGGACCCATAGAAACGACTGTTTGCCAAAATTACTCAGTTTTGGAGGAATATTATCTTTGCATCTACTACGAGGTTGTCTTTGGGGTTTCTTTATCTCTTTATGGTCAACTTTAGATTTCTTTCGTTCATGCCCTGGAGTTTCTTCTAGCCCTGTGTTCTATCCATTTTCATCTCAGATTTTTTATTCAGCAGAAGCCAAAGTGCTTCGTAGTATTGAATGATAATCAATAATCTGCCATATATATATATATATATATATATATATATATATATATATATATATATATATATATATATATATATATATATATATATATATATATAATGTATCCCACACGGGAGACAACCCAAACCAAACATGTCCTCCCTCCACAGATGGCGGATGTGGGGACAGTATTGGAGATCGCCAATGTCCGATAGTGCTGTCCACTTGGAACCGAGCCTCAAATCACTCACCACTCGAAATGGGCAAACGCGGTGAATTCTCTTGCCTTCAAAGACCGCCATGAAGACATACTCCCGACCATGGCCCTCATTTCCAGGAACCGAACGAGCTCCTGCCCACGGGAGTGGCAGGTAAACTCGTGTCCAATGAAGGCTAAGAATTCTCGGGGTTACGGAACTGTTTCCAACGGATGACGACCCTGCTAAGGTACAGCGTCAGACACTTTCAGGTATCACGAAGCTCCACGAACTGAAAGAAGAGCAAAGGAGCGGGAATGAAGGGAAATAGGGGACAACGAAGCAAAATGGAAGCATACATTTGAGAAATAGACACATAGTTGGCTGTAAAGGTAGAAACAACGAATCTATCGGTGCTTTGGGATTGCTTTCATAACACAACACTTTCATAATAGAAATAGGATGAATATCCGATAGAAATTAACAGTTTGTGATGGAAATGAACGTGGAAGCAGATGAGTGGAAGTAGTCATAGGAGAAAAGTAGTAAATTATAAACGTCTTCGCAAGGAGACGAAACAAAGCGTGAGCATCGATGGGAAAATAGAAAACAAAAAGCAAAATTAATATCATACTCCTCGATAAGAACAAACAGCAAGATTGATTGCATACTCCTCGACAAGAACAAAAGGCGAGATTGATATATACTGTTCAACAGGAACAAAAAACAAGATTAATTGCATACTCTTCAATAGGAAGAAAAAGCAAGATTGATGGTAGACTTTTCAACAGGAACTCAAAGTAAGATTGATTACATACTCTTTAACAGGAACAAAAATCAAGATCGGTTATATACTCCTGAACAGAAACGAAAAGTAAGATTAATTGCATACTCTTCAATAGGAACAAAAAGCAAGATTAATGGTAGACTTTTCAACAGGAACTCAAAGCAAGATTGATTACATACTCTTTAACAGGAACAAAAATCAAGATCGATTATATACTCCTGAACAGAAACAAAAAGTAAGATTAATTGCATACTCTTCAATAGGAACAAAAAGCAAGATTAATGGTAGACTTTTCAACAGGAACTCAAAGCAAGATTGATTACATACTCTTTAACAGGAACAAAAATCAAGATCGATTATATACTCCTGAACAGAAACAAAAAGTAAGATTAATTGCATACTCTTCAATAGGAACAAAAAGCAAGATTGATGGTAGACTTTTCAACAGGAACTCAAAGCAAGATTGATTACATACTCATCAACAAGAAAAAAGAAAGATTGATTACATACTCTTCAATAGGAACAAAATCACTAAGGACATAACAATCATAAGTTCTTTTGAGAAGGATAGAGATTACAGATTACTCAGGGGCTATATTAAAATAGATAAAAAACGAGACATAGGCAAATTAATGATAAATAGAATAAACAGAAAAAGTAGGACTACTGTAATAGTTTTAGATAAAGGCGAAAAACTATACTGGTTGGTAGTGAAAATCAAATATAGTGAACTCTGCAAACTTATTAAAAAAATTACTTAATGGAGAACATATAAAAAAAACTAGTGAAACAGCTGACAGCAAGTGACAATATTAGAAGAAGAACGCGGAAATAAAATATACAGACACCAGGCAATGGCTTCGTCACTTCCCCCCACGGAGGAAGCTTGCGCTTTGCTACTAAGATTAAAATTTAAAATCTAAAAAAAAACAGCCATGGTTAAATTTTTATAAATTTTCTGAATTCCACCAATTGTAATAATTTTTAAAAGGAACTCTAAGCTAAATTTCCTCCCTTTCAAAATATCACGTTGCTAAAATATAAAGTTATAGAAGAAGATATATAAAAATAAATTTTCTGAACTTCACCATTTGTAATTCTTTGGGTTTTAAAAATTTTACAAAATTTATTCACAAAATCATCATCATCACTAACTCTATAATTTAAGAAGGGGATTTTTTGAGTATTTGAATATTAATTTCATCTTAGTTTGGTTATGACTTATGTTTTTTATCAAAGTTATTTCTAATAATTCTTTTATAATATCCAAAAACAAAATGGTGAAGTTCAGAAATAAATATAAGTTCAGAAAATTTATTTTTATAGTTCTTCTATAATTCTATATTTTAGCAACGTGATATTTTGAAAGGGGGGAAATTTAGTTTTGAGTTCAATTTTAAAATCATTATAATTGTCGAAGTTCATAAAATTTCTAAAAATTTAACCATGGCTGCTTTTGTTTGGATTTTAAATTTTAATTTTAGTAGCCAAGCACAAGCTCCCCCCTGTAGGGAAGAAGTGGCGAAGCCATTGCCTGATATATTTATATATTAGAAATAACTTTAATAAAAAACACGTCATAACCAAACTAAGATGAAATAATAATTCAAATACTTAAAAAAATCCACTTCTTAAATTATAAAGTTAGTGAAGTGAAAAAAGATAATCGCAAGAAATGAGGATTATACCAAGAACTCTGTGAGTAAAATAGCGATGAACATCATACTCCAGATCTCTATATGCCAACAACTAAAGAGAAAGTTTCACTAGTAAAAAAGTTTTAAAAATTTAACGTAGTGAGGAATATAAAATATACTAGAGCTCCTAAAACAAATGGCGCAACGATCGACATTATAGAACCTCAAAAAACACATGATAATGGAATTGTTCAACACTTCGGTTTTACTTCGTTTAAAAAAGGTAACACGTAAGAACTATATAACTAATATAGAAATATAGAAAACACCTATAGAGTCCCACTAAAAGACTTACCAAACAATTGAGTGTAATCAGCCCTCAGAATAAAAAGTTACAGAAATAACGACATTACACACTACACTAAATTACATCTGTAAGTTGTTGGGGAATTATGACATGGCACAAATGAATACGAACTATCTCTAGATGTCATTCATAGACAATATAAAATCCTTCCATTCATCTCTGAGAGACATAGAGAAAGACCTACATTGCCATATTTTCCTCTATATATACATTCACAAAATATCTTCATTTAGACCACTTAGTTATTAATAAATTACAAACAAACGAAGGAGTGGAATCAAGAGGATCTGTAAGTACCATAAAAATGAACACTTGTATAGGAATCCAAACACACGTGACAGATATAAAATAAAGAAAACTTTGAAGTAGAAATGGGCTGGATACATCTCCAAAAGAGTTGAGAGAAGATACACGGAAGAAGTCCTAAAGTGGACACCTTTATACATAAAGGGAGCCAAAAGATGATCTCTTAGACGGCGAATAGATGAAATTCGCTCGATGAGAGAAGTAACGACCAAAACGAGCGCTGGCCCCTGATCACAGGAAACTTCTTGTGGGAGCCTTAGTCCACTAGTCGGATGAAAGGGGGATAATGGTAATAATAATGATTTATATTATAATTATATACACCATCCGGATTCGAACCAACAACCTCTCGAACAAGAAAGGCAGGCATTACCAATTAATTCAACGAGGCTCTGAGTTTATGTGGACGTGTTTTGTTTCTCTTTCAAGACGTCGTTCGTTAGAATTACGGTGGACGCGAGAGTTTCCATCTCTCATTAGGCGCTTGTTTATATAAGGTGACTCCATAAAGGCGACATACTCTTTATAACTCCATATAAGCTATAATTTAAAACAAAACAATATATTCATATATGTAGCAATTGTCAATGAAATGAAAATTTGTAAGCGTGAGTTGATTGCGCGTAAATTATTTCACAAAGCATTCTCCGGCAGCGGCTTGAATAGGCTTCTGAATGTGACAAATCTTGGCCTGTTTTATCAAAGGCCTCATGGATGTAGTCGATGGTACAAGGGCCGAAGCACTCGGTCACCTTAAGGGCGGCGCTATCACAACATTCACATGAGTCGATATCAGCGAAACAGTTAATCAACGCATTTGGAAACGTAGTTTTGGAACCACTGAAAGAAATTTTTTACCACCTGGTGTCTGTCATTAATTAAATTTTACATGCAAATAACTCGACAATATTTTGCTCGCTTAAATTACTAATTTACCTTATTTTTGACAACTGCTACAACAATATATTGTTTTTTTTTCATATTTATAAAACATATGAAGTTATACTAATTTGGGGGTGACACTATATATATATATATATATATATATATATATATATATATATATATATATATATATATATATGAATATGTACCTGGGAAGGAAACTGAATAAAAGGCGGATGGAGTACATATTCATATTTATAGTTACCACGCGCTAACTTTCGTGATATTTCCCATATATATATATATATATATATATATATATATATATATACAAATGATTAAGGATCATGAACTAGAGTTCTAAAAATAGAATTTCTCTAGGGTAAAAAATCTAAAAACAAACTATAACCATTAATGGTCATTCTAAAAAAATACATTTAAAACAACAAAATAAAATGGGGAACTTTGGTCATGTAGCATTTACTTTAAGGGGTATAAAAGGTGAACGGGAAAGAGACCATGTAAATTAAAATAAATGAAAATATCCTTGGCTAAACACAGGACAGAAGAGTAACGAGATACGTGAGAGAACGCAGGAAGAAAAGAAGGTTGGTTGGATAGGAAGAATTATGCTTAAATTAGAAGTAATTGATGGGAGGAGTTTAGAGGACTCGTAAATTCGTAAGGAGAGCGGATCCTAAGTAATTTTGATAATTTTAAAGTATTTAATAGAAATATTGGTTTTATAATTTATAGAATGTAAACTAACATGGAAAATCTTCCTTAGAGATTACCTTTCCAGTTCTCAAGTTAAGACCCATTTGGGAGCAGAATTTGGCCTTCAGCTAGCGCACCTTACTCTCAACATACTTCCCCAGATTACATCCAGAACAATTGAATTCATAAACCGAAGAGCATCTCTCTTCAAGAGGGATCTCTTCCTTAAAATTAAAATAATTACCAAACGGTATTTGTAAATACTAAATATTTTAAAATCAGTGTAAAAATAAAACTTTTTTTGAGGACATTTTGAAGATCTTTCCTAAACTTTTGGTTAAAACATCCTGTCAGGGATTATAACATATCGAATTTCTTTAGAAAAAGTGGGGACTCTCATTTTCAGGTAATACATATAAATATTATTCAGAAAGTTTCTTAACTCCTCTTCGATAAAGGCCACAGTTATTATTAAAAAAAATGTACAGAGAAAGTGGATAATTTTTTATGGACATTGGTGTAGGAGCAAATGTTATAGGCATGAAAAATAAGCGTTTATATGAAAAGTCAGAAAAGCTTAAAAGGTTTAAACATTTAACCCTAAAAGGTGGTTTACGCAAAACTTTAGTTTCAAAACCTCTAGGAGAATTAGAAATATTAATGTCCAAAAACGAAATAGAATTATTAAAAAAAATTTCCAACGAAAATTGAATGTTTAAGTGAATACTATTAGGTCGCAAGAAGGTTCAGAATCGAAACGAAGATAAGTGTCATGCACATATCGATGGTATTAAATATGCATGATATATATATATATATATATATATATATATATATATATATATATATATATATATATATATATATATATATATATATATTGGTTGGGAACACGAAGTGTAGACTACATTTTACAAATCATTTTATATAATACGAGTATGTTACTCGTAGCATATCATTAAATAATTTCTTTCTTGCATATTCTTTCTAGATTTTTTTTAATTTCATGAATCAATTTATAAATTCGTAAAAAAACAATACCCGTTTACAAATATGACTGGAAAATTTAAGCAATCAAGTATTTTTATAGAAGAGAGAAGACATCGGGAGATATTTTCAAAAAGATGAACTTCACTGTGAGCAGATCCGGGTTTTTTGAGCTATCAAACGGCTTAAAGAGACAAGCAGTTTTCTTTCAAGAGTGAGGCCAACCCGCCCCAATCAGTAAGGACCACAACCCTCATCAAGAAGACGATGAACAAGATGAGGTGAAATCAAGGAAGGGTGTGCGACAACCTGCTTAGGAGGTCAAAGTGAGCCATGTTACCATGCTAAAATTGCTGGAGGATGATCTGAAACTTCCTACATTTAGCTCAAGAGCATCTTTCCAACCACACCGAAAAGAAGAATCGAAAGAGCAAAGCTGCTCCTCTAACGACTCGATGATTCGCAGCCTCCATTTCTGTGCACGGTGAGAAGATGTTCACTGTTCACACCACCGTCAACACAGAGAATGGTCGTGTTTGGGCACAAAGTAAAAATGAGATTCCGGTTGAACAACGAATATCTTTCAAGAGACACAAGCCCGCTTGGGTGACGGTGTGGGCGGGCGTAACATCGACAACCACCCAAAACACCTCTCATCTTCATTATGAGGTGGGCGGCAAAGATCAATCAATATTTTTATTTGAAGATGTTGAAGAAGAAAGTCATCTCCTAGGTTGAAGCCAGCATAGGAAATGCCGATGTAACCCTTCAACAAAACAAAGCAACCACAGACAGCAAAAATGTTAAAGACTGGTGTCAGGTAAATCTTAAGATGTTTTGGTCAAGAGGACTTTGGTCTTCCAGTTCGCCAGATATGAACCCGACAGACCTTTAAGTGTGGTCGATGTTTGAGTAGAAGTGTTGTACCAAGTCTCATAAAAATGAGGAAGATCTAAAGCGCAAAGTGGAAAAATGCTAGAAGGAAATAGCCGAAACCCCGCGTACCACTTGCGCTCAGGTTATACATACCTAGACTTCATCGTGTTGTCGACGCAAAAAGACGATCCAATTGAATATTAGTTACATTTTCTTGTAGCTTATAATTTTCCCGTTCGATTTAGTCTAAGCATTATCTAAAATTTATATTGCGATCTAAAAATAAGAATAAATATATCCATACTTCGTGTTACCATCATGTATATATATATATATATATATATATATATATATATATATATATATATATATATTATATATCGGCTTTGTGCATAACGAAATGCCCCTCGTAAGTTTATCGTAATTCTCCCCTATAATTTCTGGATGGCGCAGGTCTGTTTCTAGATTTTCTGAAGGAAACTTGGTATCACTGAGCTTAGTGGAAAGGTGTATGTGTGTGTGTGTGTTGTTTCTTGTGGAGTTGAGGGAGGATGACCTTAAGTTGTAAAAAAGAAGTTTAATTTGAAGTACGAACTGTTTGTCCACCTCAGTACTCGAAGCAATACGACGGTCATAGTGAATAAAGACGTCCCACCCGAAATGAGCTGCCTTCGTTGTGGAATGAAGACCGGTTTAGCAGCTCGTATAACCCCGTCCCCTAACCCCCCTTTCTATTCCTCCTTAACACTCCAAGAGGTGTGTTCTTTAGTCTTTTCTGGTTATTCACCTTTTAAGAATTTTTATTCCCCAACTTCACCACTACAGCAACGAACTTCTTTTAAAAGCCTTTTTGTTACCGACCCCCTTGCCTTTCGGCATTTTAAATAAACTATTAAAAAAAACTCTCTAAGGTTACCAAACAACCACAATAACTGAGGTTCCGGAGCCTATTTAGATGACCTGGGAATAAGCATGTGCAAAACCATCAATATAACCTCCTCGCTTCTAAAAAACCTGCCTTTGACGAGGAGCGAATTACGCGCAGGCTCATATAAAACCCAATTTCTGTCTGAGTATGCGGCCTACTCTTCCCCCCTCCCCTCCTCTACTCACCTGCGACCCCCTCCCCTGCGTTTGCTCTTCCACACCTGGCAAGTGTGTGAATGTAGGTTTTACGCCTAGTATAATATATGCTGTTGTGAAGTGTTTCCTGCAAATGGAAAGTTCGTGTCCGCAGTCTAAATAAAGATGGACGACAGCTCATTCCGGTCATCAAACACGATAAGGACCCGACCGGAATCTACCCAGAGACCCACCCCCCTCTCCTTACCCCGATTCAGGGCTTTTATCCCGCCCCTTCGCATTCAGGGCCCATGCGAGAAGGTGCCATCTCTATGCTATACTATACAGGGTGTCCCCAAAGGTAGGTTGAAAATATTAGTGGTACTAGTAGTAATTTCCACGAGAAGAAATTAAGCTGCTAAGGAACTATGAATGTCACTCTACTAGGAGTGGTAAAGCCATTAACAAAGAAACATGTTTCTTTTGCGGATACTATGAGCTATTTATCGCGACTTTTGGGACACCCTGTAAAATAATATATCTCTAATAAAGGAAAAATAGACGGGGAATTATATTCAGTAGCAATAATCGAAAGAAAGCAGTCATTTTATAAAAGAAATTGCTAAAAGCCATCGAAGAACTCCCTAAACAGGTAAAGAGAAAGCCTTAATAGCGATGTGAGACTAGATATATATATATATATATATATATATATATATATATATATATATATATATATATATATATATATATATATATATATATATATATATATATATATATATATATATATATATATATATATATATATATATATATATATATATATATATATATATATATTTTACTGGCAGAATTATTAGGATTTTTCCCTGATTTAAAATTTTTTCTACCAAAAAGCCAGTGAAACCAATTTCATTGAAGGTAAATGGAAATAATTTATGCACCAAAACCGAGCCATTATTTAACTTTTATTTTCAAGAGCCTTGAGTTACTTTGTAAGTATAATTGGTAACAATGAAGGAACAAACCTGCATTGGAACATTTCAATGAAGTCACAACCAGTTGTGTGAATCAGTTGGTATTTTGGCTTGAGAGTGCAAATATGATGTTTTCTGTTATTTATTTACTGTCATTTTTTTATTAATGCGTTTTAGATAGTTTATTAGTTATTTTAATAGTTTGATTTTGTGTTTCAGGTAGTTTTTTAGCGAATAAATGAATTAAAAAAATGGGTCAACAGAGTGATTTGAGTCCTCGAAAAATTAGACAAATAAACGTTTTACTGAAAGAAATTAAATAAAAACAGAAAAAGATAGCAAAACAACTAGGTTTTTCAACTTAAACAGCCAGCGCTATTAAAAAACAAATGTTAACGGTCAAGATTTATACGCAAAAAGGGTTATAAAATGTGGCCCAAAACGGAAAACAAAATTAATACAACAGGCTCTTAAAGGAAGATTTCTATTGAGCTGGCAGCAGAGGGTTTTAGCCTTGCTCGAAGAACAGTGAATGTCAGGCTTTTGGAAGCTGGATTGAAATCATATCGCCAGAGAAAGAAGCCTCGACTCACGAAACAATGATGAAGGCACGCTATTGCTGGGCAAAGAATCACTTTGAGTGGACTTCAGAACAATTGGGAAAGGTAAGAATGACACATCTTGCTAACCAGTAAGTTACCTGTAATTCATAAAAAAAGCATTAATACCTACTAACTTTAATAGTGGAGCACTTTATGTAATGGCTCCAATCTTTTCAGATTGGTAGTTTCCTCTCACGAATCAACAATTGCAATGATAGATGACCGCGTGTAGAATGTAAGAAAACGGCCTGGAGAACAATTTATGGCTGAATGTCTGAGGAAAACAGTAAAATTTCCAACGAAAATCATGGTCTGAGGAGCCATTTCGGGGCATGGAACAAGTCGTTTGCACATTGGTGAGAAACTCTGAGCCAAGCCAGGTATATAGAATTTCTTAAAGGTCGTTTACTCCCTCAAATAAAGGAATGGTATGGCGAAAGACCTTGGATATTCCAACAATAGTGAAGGCATGTTAGAGCACTCATGGATGCTAAGGTTGGCGACGTGTTAGAGCACTCATATATATATATATATATATATATATATATATATATATATATATATATATATATATATATATACGTAGGTGAGTCAAAAAGTTCTCAGACAAATGGCATAAAATTTTTATTTGTAATAATACTGTAATCATTTTTCTACATAAGCTCCATTAACATCTATACACTTTCTTAATCTATGAATCCAACGGTAAAGACCATCTTTGTAGAATTCACGGGGTTGTCTCTGGCACCAAGTAATGACCTGCTTTTTTGCTTCATCTAATGATTGAAACCGGGTTCCTTTTAGGTGTCCCTTTAAATTTGGTTAGGTTAGGTTAGGTTAGGTTAGGTTAGGTTAGGTTAGGTTAGGTTAGGTTAGGTTAGGTTACCTAACCTAACCAAATTTAAAGGGACACCTAAAAGGAACCCGGTTTCAATCATTAGATGAAGCAAAAAAGCAGGTCATTACTTGGTGCCAGAGACAACCCCGTGAATTCTACAAAGATTGTCTTTACCGTTGGATTCATAGATTAAGAAAGTGTATAGATGTTAATGGAGCTTATGTAGAAAAATGATTACAGTATTATTACAAATAAAAATTTTATGCCATTTATCTGAGAACTTTTTGACTCCCCCTCGTATATATATATATATATATATATATAGATGTGGTTGTTTTTTATAAGTTGTTTACCACACGTTTTTGCATGAGGTGTGATAATAGTGGGCCTGGAAGGGAAAATGACCTGGGAGTGCAGATTATTTCACTGTTGTAATATTTACTCATACTTCGCACTACTCTTTGATTGTAGGATCAGTTTCTTAAGTGTTGCCATTATCGGTAAGAGAAATGGGTAGGAGTAAGAATATTGCTCCCTTTGTGGCAATGGATGTAATCTATCAACTAATCATATAAAATCTCAGTTGAATAAAAAGAATTTTTATATATGTATTTTTTTAAATGAGAAAATCAACGTGACATCTTTGTTAGACCTTTTTTTAAAAAGATTCGGTGATCAAGTTAGATGTGAAAATATATAGATTGACTGCAAGAATAACAAACAAAACTACTTGGAGTATTCGGAACTGTGAAGGCAAGTAAATCTTATAATTACTTTATATTGGGCAATAAAGGAGGTCTCTGGGCAGAGCCATAACGCGAAAACATTAGGGTGCCTTCTGATTGGGCTCAAGGCCAGGGTAAGGAAGATTAACAGGGGGTAGAAAACAGAAGGCAACTACAAAATTGTTGAGGGCTCCTTGGAATAATACTACTACTAGTATTGAGGGTTATAATAAGGACTTTTGTATGGCGCTCTATAGGGTCAGAGGCCTTCCCATAGCGCCTTAGTGGAGAAAAACAATTTGCAAAGTTTTAGACAGATTGATGGCGTTGAGAGGTAAAGAAAGTTTGGATGTCGATCTTGAAACCGCCTCGATCTAAATGAGAACAGATATGGCTAAGATTACAGAGGAAGCAATGGTAAAAGATCCAGATATTAGAAATATCGAAGGTGATGCTCAGACTTTTATCAGTGTCGGAAAAGGGATTCTGAGACTCACTAATATTAAAAACAAGAGGGATATTTTTTTCCCCCGCCAGCGACCCCAAAAGTGTTGTTCACTAGTATCACCTCAGTTTTGCTATGATTGAGTTTCAGAAAGATCTCCGAGAGCGATTCACTAATGACGCCATTAACGCAGATATAAAATTTCTAATATTCTCAGTAAGCCAGGCTGAGGAGAAAGATATATATATATATATATGCGTATCAAGGAGAATGCCATTTGGGAGAAGATAGATGCGAAAAAAGATTGGCCATAAACCGACCCTTGCAGAACATCATAATGCACCTCCGCCAGGCTAGACACACTCATGAATTCAGGAACATGATGAGAGACAGTATAACGACTCCCGAGAGATCAAAAAGAGCTATAAAGTAAGGCTGACCATCAACAGCCGATTGACGAAAGCAGTCAATTGCCTTTAGGAGAGTATATTCAGTAGTGCCGCAGAAGAACCAAATAGCGTTGAAAACCTTGACTTGTGAGTTTGATGGGGTTGTGTTTTAATTATTCTCGCTATTTCGACAGAGAGTGAAGATAAGTAAATACCTTCCTGCCTGTCCTACATCTCTGTTTACGCTCTTGACTCCAACTTCTTGACTCCACTTTTGTATGATGTGGTTGTCCGCTGCACGGGAAACGAGCGCCGTCCGATGAGGATGCAAGTACAAAAAGACGAATTTTTTTTCTTGCTAAAAAAAATGGAAAACAATGATGCCGTAACCAAAATGTCTTATGTTTTTATCGACACTCAAACAAGTGGATGAAGAAAGTGAGCCAAGGCGAGGAAAACGACAGCCAAGTGCATAACCAAAATGGTCAAACCAAGAGATGCGCAAAATTATCAAGAATATAAATAAATCGTACCCATATTACCATGGAATGTCATGAAAAAGGACATATTGCAAAATACTCAGAACCGAAGCGTAGCGTCAAAAGATTTGTCGGACAATCCTAAAAATTGCAATTAGAATCCAAAAGTGTTTTAACAATATGCAAACAAACGAAATTAATTGAGAGACACCATTTTTCCATTAAAATATTATAATAGAAACCAAGCAACGATCCAAAAGTTGTGGCCAAATTTTTTAATTGAATTTTGTTTCAATTTTTATCCAGAAAACTTTCAAAGATTCTCCCCTTGTCAAGTTACGGATGACAATTAACCAGAGGTAAATACTAATTAGCATATATGTCAATAAAATTTTTGTTACGAATAGAAATTTAAATCTTTCGAAGCATTTAAAGACCTCGTTAGACCTCTGACAAAATAAGTAAGATATAAATAGAAGTCGTTTTAAAGATATTCAAATATATGTAACTACTATTTTAAAAAAAAGGCATTCGTTCCTGCCCTGCAAACTACTGGCCAATTAGACAAAGATCCCTAATTATTACCATATAACTAAATCAATCGACGGAGAAAATAATCGAACATGTCGAGAGCCACGGTTAATTCGAGATACACAAACGAGTGTCGAAAAAAAACATACCTTACTAACTTGCTTGAGGTTTCTCACGAAATAGCTAAAAAATCTGAAGCAAACCAGCAGTAGACGCGATTTTGGGGGGTGTAACAGAGTCTGACCAAGAGAAAATTCCAACAACAGTCAACAAAGTCTAGGTGTAGTCAATTAAATGGCACATAAAGTACAATACAGGAAGTATAATGTCTTACATATCAGACCGATCAATTAAATAGTGAAGTATACCATGTCAGAAATATCTTTTCATAAGGTAGACATTGAAAAAGATTTAGGAGTATCCAACGACAACGAGTTAAAACTTTCAAAACAATGTGTGGGGGCAGCAAATTAAAGGCAACAAACTTTTAGGTTTTATCGATGGAAGTTTTTTTTACAAGTATAAATAAATCAACCTCTCAATGTACAATGCATCGTAAGGCAGCCCTAGGAATATGCTTTGTGACTATCGTATCTCTCCTTTTTGGATAGTAAAAAATATTTCATGGAAAATTTCTCTTTGGCAGGTGTATGCAAATGAAATATTTTTAAATGCTATTTTATTTTCGAATGTGGTATGTTGCAGACCTATTTCCAGTCTAGACTTAGATGGCTCATGTAACAGATTGAAAATTTATCTTGCAGCTGCTATCCCTCTCTGAATATGACCAATGCATCTTGAAATCACTTTAATCTGTGAAAGGATGTAGAAATACTTGATACGTGCAGCACCATGGAACTACGATGGTTCCTAGATTGCCACAGAGATCCTCTGAGGACAGATTGAAGTTGCTCAATTTGTAGTCACTGGAGATACGTAAATTGAGGGGGGAAATGATATAAGATTTTAATATATTAAACGGTATGTAAAATGTTAAAGCTAATTCATTATTTAGTTCAATAACTCATGCAGAGCATGAAACAATGGATATCAAACTAACAACTTAAAATTATTTACTTTAAGTTATTGGAATCATTTGCCTAAATACATAATGTAGACTGATGCAATTAACAAGTCTAAAAATCGCTTACATAAGTATTTTTGAGTGATATACTTACGTTATTTTCCGGAAAAATACATTTTTTGTTGGTGAAAATACGTTAAAAGTATTTACCTCAAATGAACGATAAAAGGATTTGGACAGGTTTAAAGGCAAAATTAAAGGGTTGATAGAAATTGATGGATAAAGCAGACCCCAAAATGTTCAAGGCGCATAAACCCGACATCAACTTACCACCCTTTATTGAGTGGATCTCGACGACAGACTCAAAACTTCCAGACTCAAACAAGTCTAAACACTGTCCCCCCCCCCCCTCCCCTCATATAGCATCCGTGGGTCCAGTTGGACCCACGGTGAGAAAAACTATGGTATTATCTCGACTTTGAAAAAAAATATCTCTTTCTTTTTGTTCGACGCTCAATCATCAGTTTGAAATCAGCCGCAGAGATCGCGTTCGCAATGATCCTCTCTCCTCCCCTGACTTCACCACGGGTTCTCTCTCAGTCTGGTAGTAAAGAACTTGGGGGGATGGAAGCTGGACTCAGAACTTGTTTTGATTAGAACAGAACTAGTTTGAAGGCTTTCTTTTACAGTTGTATTAGCGACGTTTAATACCGGTATTGTTCAAAGGGACCACGCATCTCATTTTAAGTTTATTTTTCAACTCTAACATATATTGAATAAAGAGAGAACAAAGGAATGTACAATTTGTGTAACTTGAAAGTGCTTTATCCTTAGTTTTCTCACACCTTTTCAAGACAGACACCATTTACCGGGGATCCAAAATTGTCCCCTGAAATATTTCCGACTGATTCTGGGGAGGAAGGTTGAACACTGGAAGTATTTCCGGTGGCGTCCGATCCTTATCACCTGTACGTATGCACACAAACACATTTACAGGCTCATCAAACATACATGAGATGATATTTATGCCCTAAAGTACTCAATCTAGTTCTTACTAATTGATTGTATGTTTTGGAATTAAAATTTTAACCACTTCTCCAAGTTAGACGAGCATAAGACCTTTAAATTTTCAACTTGTTGTCCTTTAGAAGCTTATTATTTGCTTGGCGTTTTTCCTCTTTATCGGAAGGTGTCAATATGTCAACAAAACTCACATTTTGCACTCAAGAGATCCCGAGTTGGAAAACCAAACGAAAACCAATTTCCCCAAGTCCGTTACGTTTTTCATCGTCAATGTGAATTTTGTAAAGCAATTCATTTTTAAAGCCCCCTCCCCCCCTTTTCCCTTTTGAATTAAGAATTTGGAAAGTGTAAAAAAATGCCCTAAATGATATATAGCTCCAACTATAAAAAAGCACTATTAGAATAAAGTCAGGGAAGAGAACTAAGTAGAGGAGCGTATTCAGGCCCCAGTTTACGCTTATACCAGTCGCTTTGTTGCATGACAAAAGGCACGAGTCTCCATTGTGGTGACTCATTTTCACGCTATATTCTAGAAGTTTTGTATTGATTCCTTTGCAAAGTTTTTAAGAATCGTTTATTTTCTCTCTTAAAACATTATATATATACATATATATATATATATATATATATATATATATATATATATATATATATATATATATATATATATATATTAAATTAAATGAAAAACTCACAAAATAGCACGTGAGTTTTGCCTTAACTTATAAGGAACTGAATAAAATTTGAAAAACTTTTCTTTTTTCCTGCGAGACATTTCAAAAAGAAGAAAAGAAATATATATATATATATATATATATATATATATATATATATATATATATATATATATATATATATATATGAAAATTAATGCAATATCGCAAGACAAGATGAGGAATTAAACCACATTCTCCGAAGACAATTTAATTCAGAACAGTTTCGGTGTATCTCACACCCTTTTTCAACTGACACTGGCTATAAATATTAGAAAAGTGCTTACAAACATAACACGGGGTCAGGTCGTGAAAGATCCCCTCTTTTTCCGCCCAATCCCCTACTTGTGGCTAATCAGGGGGATGGGGGTTAGGCCTAAACATATTGAAGGGCTGACATTTTACTATTTTGTTTATTTGCTTTCGTATTACAGGATTAAAAGAAAATTGACCCTCAGATAGATTTAAATTAGGAACTGACGATATCAAGCTCGATTCTACGATTATTCTCTTAACATAGTTAGCCGATTTAAATACAATTTCACTTCCATTGAAATCGATCGAATGATTCAAGTCTCTAACATGGCAAAATATTCCACTGCTTTGGCTGCCCACTCAAATATCTCTTTTGTGTTCGTACAATCTCTTTTCTAGATTTCTCCCCGTTTCTCCTATATAAACTTTATGGCAATCGTTGCATGGTATTGCATATACTCCTATGTTATGATGTTCTTTGGGTTTCCTGGCAATCATCAATTGGTTTAAGGAATTATTATATTTAAAGGCTAGATTAATACCCGCTTTTCCACACATCTCCTTTAAACTATTTAATTTATTATTAAATGGCAATGTTATAACTTGTTGAAGTCATTAGTGCGGGAAGGCTTATTACCATAGAATGTTTTCCTAGCTGCAAAATCGGCAGACGAAATGAACCAATCGGGGTAATACAAATTAGAAAAAATGGTCCTGATAATGACAATTTCTTCATCTAAATAGGAAGGATGCCATATTTTGTATGCTCTAAGGAAAAGTTAGAAATTACCGATTTTTTAACAGTATTATCGTGAAACGAAAAATAATGTATATAGGCATTCGAGTGGGTTGGTTTCCTATACTTGTCAAGTTTTAATTCATGGTGATCTTTATTAATGAGGACATCTAAAAAGGGTAATCTATTATCATATTCCCATTCATATTTAAATTTGATGGAGACATGCAAATTATTCAAATTATTAAAAAAGTTATCAAAATCATGGCCATTTGGCCATACAGAAAATACATCGTCAATGTACCTTAACCATATAAAGTAGGGGGAGAAATTGTGGGAAGGAGTTCAGTCTCAAAATATTCCCTGAAGAGACATGCCAATATCGGAGATTAACTATATATATATATATATATATATATATATATATATATATATATATATATATATATATATATATATATATATATATATATATATATATATATATATATATATATAAATATATATATATTATATATATATATATGTAATTATATATATATATATGTGATTTTTACCTAAAATGAAATAACAACTCACTCAATGACCCGATAATTATAATGTTCTATTAGTTGGTTAACCATATTTCAGTTATTGTAAACAACTATCATGTTTAGCTCAGTTCGAATTTCCCACATATTAAATCATTCGATTCCTGTCCTTCTCTCACGTTGGTAAGTGTTCATTCATTTATTTCATTTTAATTTTTAATTTTTGCTTTGTTTTCTCAGTTTGTTTTATAATTTTTGCAGTGTTTTTCTTTATAAGTTCGCATTGTCCTCACTCGGTAATTTTTGCATTATTTTGTTAAAAGTTTTACTAAGCTCTAAATTTATTCATTATTACATTGTCCCATTATTTTCTCCCAAATTCAACAAACTTTAAACTTATTGTTTTACTCCAGTATAGGCTGAAGATGAACATAGCTAATGTTAGAAACGTTCCAAAATATATATGTTCCGAATACTGGTTTTGGCTTTAACCTACATACTAAAATCGAGGTTTCCGAAGGATGTTCCAATTTCTACATATTTATATATATATATATATATATATATATATATATATATATATATATATATATATATATGGCATTTAAGCCATTTGTCTTTAAAAAAACAATTAATGTCCTTGGATATGATATGCGCATTTGCTGTTGTGGTAATAATTACTATGTTAATTACTTTAGTGTTGCGCTTAGTGTCATTTTTGTATATCTTGTAATGAGTGTAATTCGTGTTTTTTGTTCTTTCGTGGATGTCTTCCCCGGTGAATTTGTAGAAATATTTGAGGTTTTACAGTTAACTAAGCTTTTGCTTTGTCGGATTTTTTATTGGTTTAGGGTAAAAACACATCTATTCTCATATGTAGAACGGCACTTCTGCTCCGCCAGCTAAAACCCTGGAGGAGCTTGGAAATCTGCGCGACTTATTCCTCTTCTGTTCTGGTCAATCATTTGGACGATATCATCGTCCAATTCCATGTCCTTTCTTCTATGGCAATATTAATAGGACTTAACCCCGCCTCCCAGTGCAGCTCTTCGTGACGTCTTCTTTCTCGCCTGAGTGTACCTGTAATTAGGTACGTACATTTATTCTGCACCACTTGTAGTTTCCTCTTTTTTGTCTTCGAGACACACGAGAGGGCAGAATCGGGGTATAGTAGCGTCAATCTTACAAATGCATTGTAGATCTTTTTCTTATTGCTCTGGCGAAGATTTTTGAACCTGTATAGAGTTTTGACTGCAACAGTGGCCTTGGTGATTCGTTCTTGGACGTGTTTCTTGTACCCGGATGAGGTAATCTTCATTCCCAGTACATTGCACTCCGTGGTGTAGGAATAACGTCTATCCCCCACCCTGACGTCGTAAAGTAGTCTCCTGCCTATAGGGACTACTTGAACTTTCCCTGGTTTGTGCGGATCTTCCACCGGGCCTCGTAGGCGTTAAGATTTTCAATTTCTGCTGCACTCATACAAGCTTGCTATCCCCTTCAACCTAGGAAATACCGATATAGAATACTCTCCGCACGCGTCAGTTCTCGGCTACATACACTCTAGTACCGGAATAAACAGACACGTCAGCTCCAGAACCGGATTTGCAAGAGCTGAACTCGACAAACTCCACCGATTTAGATACCTCACAGTTGCAAATAAGAAAAAGTTATACATCAGTTTGGTTAGATCGAAACTGGTGTACTCCAGTATATCTCTCAATGCATCATCGAACAAGAACATATCGAAACTTCAAAGAATGCAGAACTAAGGCTTCCGTTTCATCACTGGCTCTAGGTGGTACGAGTTCCGGACCTTGAGGAGCCTCCAAGAAAAATAGATCTAGATCCGTTAAACATGTATCTCTACAAAAGAGGAAGAGTCATTTGGGAGAAGTTGGAAAACATTCTCCCTTATGATACACTAGGCACCCTCGATCCAGAGGAGGGAGAGTACAAAAGATACCACCCAAATACCAAAAGTGCCGAGCCAATCCCAAGATTCAATTGAATGAACTAGTACTAAAAAAAAATATATATATATATATATATATATATGAGATAACATGAGAAGAGAAACCAATGGAGATGGCCCGTACATCGGGCACCTAAACTACTAATCTAATACGTCCTTCCCTCCCCCTATATTTTTAGCTAATCACCTCTTCTTTTTACTCACTTTCTCTAGAAAAAAAATAAAGGAAGTCTGATTATTTTTTGCTCCGATCTAATCTAGTTCTCTGGCAAAGGAGGCAAAGGAAAATGAAGTTTGAAAACATGCTTCTTTAACGGCGCTCAACTCGGAGACGCCGAGAGGTCGGGAGTATGGTTTCCGGCTGAAGTTGCACGTTAATTGCCGTTTTCTTCATGTGAATAATGACGGCTTCGGCCATCCGCAATCTTCTGCGGTTTTGGAGTCTCAGGATGATGGAGGTGTCCTGATTAAGTTTTTCACGGGTTAAGGTAGTGTCATGAGAGTGGGCGTGTTTTTTAATCGCGCCATCTTGAAGGTGAGCTGTCAGTCGCCTTGTCAGGGTTGTGGAGGTTACGCCGATGTACTTTGAATTGTGGTGTTTGCAGTCACCGACTTTGTACGAATATTCGTATACGACGGTGGCCTCCTGGACAACTCAAATAATGGACCCAAGGGTCTGTCTGGATTGCTTTTTTTAAAAATTCCACCATCCTTAAAGTAAAGCGTTGATCAAAATTCATCTTTAATATTGTTTCAATCCTTTGAGTTTGAAGCATAGGGGATACGGGACTAGCTGAGTGACAACATTGCTATTTAATCAAACAAAGTTAAACTACGTCGGGCGTGTTCAGCAGCCGAATTTGCCTCAACATTGCGGCGGGAGTCATATACTGTATATATCCTTAGTTCGCATTCTACGTTAGGGGTAGTTCACTACGACGAAATTTCTTTAAAACAAATCGGAAGTGGTTGTATATCCCTTACCATTTCCACTAGTCCTTGGAATATATTCATAGAAGCTTTAATATTTTCCACGGTGGTCACATTTTTTTTTAACATCTACCAACAGCTTCAGGAAAATCTATATTTCATACTTTTCAAAACTGATATTTAAGTAGGGCGAGAGCGGTAGCTTGGGCAAATCTTAATATTCTTCTAGATTCAGTTAAATAAAGAATCACCTGCTAAGGTTGGAGGTATGGGGATGTCATAGAATAGGATCAAGTTAACCCTTTCTGCGTTTCTCAGCCGAGGTCGATGACAGTTATGTGTGGGAGAAATTTAGAATACAAGCAGAGTGCGAATTAACTAAATGTAGGTTGGCCAAACAGTCGACTATCTTCATGGTTCCGGAACAATAGAAAAACGGGTACAAAAATAACTTTACTAATATGCAAATTAATATTCTTTTACAAGGTTAAAAGGGTTTTTAAAAAGCTATATAAACATTAGACGTGCACGAGTCTCAGCGGCTAAAAGGGGGGAAGGGAGACTTTGTGGGGACGGTCACCGTAAAAACAAACGAACAATATTGACCGAGGGTCGCTAGAATGACCTTGAGCGTATACAAAGCCGACGATGGAGGCTTACACTAGGAGGGAGGAAGAGTAGAGAGAGCACTTGTACAGAAGAGTTGAGCGTTGCTGTTACCTCAGATATTTGGTCCAAGGTAGCGGGCAGAAGATACTGACGGGGCGGGCAGACGGCGGATACTGCCTTCCAACTCTGGCGCCGGAGGATTTATAGTGGGTACGAATGAGGGTTTTCCCCCTCGGCTCGAAGGGGAGTGTTCAGGGTCCGACGCATCGACAGGCGAGAGTAGTCTCGCCCTTTTAGCACGATCGTGAGAAGGTTCCTAATTCTGCAAGGCGAAACTTTGTCCGACTCCAGATGGGAGCTTTTGGGCTCTCAAACTTGTCGCGGCTTTCTGCGATGGCGGCTTTTCAGGTCACCACGGCGTCTCATGATTTCGCACTTCCATTAGCGCATACAAAAAGGGTCCACCAGGTGTCTGTTGTCTCTCTCTGCATTGAAGGCGCGGCAGAGGGCATCTTCCTCTATCTCTCTCTCTCTCTCTCTCTCGGATCTCTGAAACTTCTTCATCGCCAGATGGAACTTTTGGGGAAGAAGTGACATCGGAAAATGATTAATGGGGGGTGGGTGGGTATAACTTAAAGTCGCATGACAATAGCGGATAAAGTTGAGAGTACCTAGGACAAATTTTCAAAATGGACCCAAAGTACAAAATAGTGGAGCTAGTTGGGGGTGGGGGATAGAGGGGATTGTACCATACATATACACAAGGTTATATAATGCTACAGCATGGTTGCCGAAGGATACTTTTTTTTCTAGGATACCATTAAGTAAGGCTTACTGGCCCGAAGGTGAGTTTATCATACGATTATACAAAACAAAACAAAAATAAGGATATAAAATGAATTCATTGTACACAGATAAACAATATATATATATATAAACGATACGCGTTTTCTTATTATTTGGTTGAATATACAAATTTATTTGATAAGCAAAAATTAATACATGGATAAAAAAGAAAGGAAATGGCTTGGAATTAGTACGGAAAAGGATATAACGGGTTTCTACTTAAACTATAAACTATACAGTTATCGGTGCATATTAAATACAAAATGCGGAATTGTAATTCTTGGAGGAACAAGCTCCAACACATTAACCGGCCGTTATTATTCTTGACACTACGTAAGTATGATAGGGGTTTATGGTCCGTTTCTACTACAAATTCCTTGCCTAATAAAACATTATAAATTTACAGATTCCCCAAATGATAGCGATCTTTTCTCTCAATTACCGCATTATTTTTCTCACGCGTGAGTAATTTTCTGCTTGCGAAAGCGATAGGGAAACTTTTGCCGTTATTCTCATTACTAGAGGAGGACACATCTTATACCGTCATTACTGGCATCGGTGCGAATGCCAAACATTTTGTCCAAGTTAGGTAGGTGGAGGATAGGAGCCGATGCCAACTTCTCCTTGAGTTGGTTAAAGCTGCGAGACGAAAGTGGCGTTCACTCGAGGCGTTCTGGCGCCTTCTTCTTCAATAGCTCGCTGAGGGGGGTGGTGATAGTCGCAAAGTTGGGTATCAAGCGACGATAAAACGATACAGAGCATATAAAGGATTGCAGCTGCTTTTTATTAGTAGGCAAAATAATGTCAACGATGGCCCGGATCTTTTCTTGCTGGGGGACTAACTGATTATTTCCGATATGAAAGCCTAAATAATCGATAGAGCCAAAAGTGAAATGGCACTTGCTGGGGCCAATTGTCAAATTGTGTTCCGGGAGTCGATACAGAAGGGTTTGGAGGGTAGTAAAGTGTTGATTCCAATCATGCGTGGCCACATAAATATTATCGAATTTGAAGGTGAGTTTGGGTAAGCCTTCTAAAATCTTCCTCATCATCCGGTTATAATTGCTGCAAGCCGTCACCAAGCCAAAGGGAAGCCGCCGGAACTGCATAACACCCTTCTTAGTGAGGAAAGCAGTAAATTTCTTCACTTATTCGATCAGAGGGATCTGAAAATAGGCCTTGCATAAATCCAACTCAAAGATGAACTTGGCCTTCTCAAAAAGGTGGAGGTTCTGATCTATGGTGGGGATTAGTTCGGCATCGAATACGTAAACCAAATTTAGCTTTCCGAAATCGATGCACATTCTATAAGAACCATCGGCCTTCTTTACATGACAACCGGAGAACAATAGCTCGACTCCGAAGGTTTATCCACTTCGTTATTGAATGTTTCCCGGAGGTGTATATGCAGGGGGTATGGTTTGGAACGAATGGGTTCCAGGGTGGTTAGTTGTATATTGTGGTCAAAGTGGGTAACACAACCGGGGATCTCAGTGATGACGTCATCAAAATGACTCAAGAACGCTTGCAGTTCATCCTTTTGAAAAGATGATAGCTGGTTGCATATCTTAATTTACGCAGGCGGGGAATTATTAAAGTCTGGCAAGACATGCAACGAGTATTCATTGTCTTGCTCGACGAGACGATTTGGATTACGTAAAAGGGGTCCAGGGGGTAGCCAGATTCTATGGGGGATTCTTCGTCGATTGTAACTATCTGGTTGATGCTCGCGTGCCGGTGATACCGCTTCAGCATATTAATTTGGAAAAGCTTTCTTCCAGAGGGGGTTTCAATAAGGTAGTCGACGGGCCCATGCTTCTCGACTATGTGGTAGGGGCCCTTCCACCGGCTCAACAAATTGTTGAAGGCTTTGGGGAGGAGAGGCAAAACTTCTCCTGTGTTAAATTTCCTTTCTTTGGACTTGCAATCGAAATATGTCTTATACTTGTCAAAATTGATGTCGTCGTTCTGAGACTCAATTTCGGCGCACTTTCCCATCCTCCTTCTTAAATCCAATAGATACGAATAAGAATTCTGGATATGTTGATCCAATTTCTGATTGGAATAAAGTTCATTTAGGATACTCAGGGGGCCTCTGGTGTTTCTACCATATAAAAGTTCAAAGGGGCGAATCCTAATGTACGATGGGGGATTTCATGGTAGACAAAGAGGGCTACCGGAAGGAAGCGGTGCCATTCAGTGGATTGAGAATGAGCTTGAGGCTTCCATTTAGCCTCTCGCATATTTCATTCCCACTCGGGTGAAAAGGAGTTGTAAAAAACAGGGGCTTTATTATGAATAATTTACCAACGTACCCAATTAATTCGGAGGATAATTGACGACCACAATCCGAGGGAGATTTCTTTGGGCAGGCCCACACTGGAAAAAGATCGAAATAAGGGCTTCGGCGCAGGAAATGCTATCGATTTTCTTGAGGGGCAAAGCCTCAGAGAATCAGGTGGCAAAGTAGAGCAGCGTTAAAACGTAACTATGGCCTTCGCTCGACTCGGGGTTGATTGGTCCAATTGGGCCGATAGCTACTCGGAAGAAGAATTAAGAGATTAATGGTTCTTTCTGCAAAGGTGTACTTTGGGTAATGTCGCTCGAACGACAATATCGCAGAATTTCGTCGGTCACGCCAGGCCAATAAAAATATTTGAAGATCCTCTTAGTGGTCTTTGTGAGACAAAATTAACCAGCAAATATGCTATCGTGAGGCGTTTGCAGGATTGGGGAACGTGTGAGCAGGGTACACATAGTGTGCGAGATTCGGTGTTGTTTTCCTCGGAATACACTCGATAGAAGAGGTCGTCCTTGATGAGGAAGGAAATCATCTTATTCCTTCTGACGGTTTCGCGTGTTTTTTTTCTGGGCTTTGGACCACGAGGGGTGAAGAGATGAACATTCCCTCTAGCTTTTGGCAAAGTCATGGGTAATCGCACACTGGAATTCGTGGGCACACGGGGGTTCCAGAGGTGTAAGGACTTTCAGTTCCTTCTTCGCGCGAGAATGAGTAGTAACGGGTTTGAGCCACAGGGGCGGAAGAAACCGGGGGAAACTGACCAATTAGGACAGAGCAAAACTTGATGGAAGCTGCAACGATTTCAACCCAACTAGTAAAATACGTGCACTCAATGTAGCAGTGAACAATTGGTGAATTTATTGGCGCGCCCCAAGTAATCATGTACTACGACTAACTTATCGTGGTCCGGAGCCACAGGGGGGAGTAGTTCATCGGATACAACAATGCACGTGCACCTTGTATCACGGACGAGGGTAGAGTTCCAACACCCATTTACTGCTCTAGTTTTCAATTGGAGGGCCCCAGGGGTACTTTTATCGAACAAAAATTTTAACTGGTGGCCAGCAGTATTCGGCGGGTTTGAAGAAGAGGAGGCTTCATTTTGCCCCCGTGGAGGCGTAGAAGTGGCACTGACCTGGTGAGAAGGTAGGGTGCTTCTAAACCACGAGTTTTGAGGGCAATTGCTACTCACGTAACCAGGAACTCCACAGGAATAGCACACGATGGTCCTCCTGGGGAAGGACGAAGCAGGAGGGTTAAGAGCAAAGGGCTTAACATCACGGTGGTCCGACGAGAAGAGAGGTTTGGGTTTGAAGGGCCCAGTCACATTAACGAACTTATTCCCATTATTAGGAACAAATTTGTCTTGCTGGTTTTGGATTTAGGGGATGGGGGTTCTGATTTCTTCTCTTCCTTTGGATAGCAGTGAACGACGAAGCAGGAGGGTTAAGAGCGAAGGGCTTAACATCACGGTGGTCCGACAAGAAGAGAGGTTTGGGTTTGAAGGGCCCAGTCACCTTAAAGAACTTATTCCCCTTATTAGGAACAAATCTGTTCTTGCTGGTTTTGGATTTAGGGGATGGGGGTTCTGATTTCTTCCCTTCTTTTGGATAGCAGTTGTAGCTAACCGCGTAGACGTTTGCCTCCGTAATGCATCACTTGAGAGTACGACACCTCTGCTACTTCACGAAGGATCTGATTTGCGAAGAGAGTGAGGCAAGAAATTCGTCCTTGAGGACGAAATCAACCAGAGCGTCGTATTCATTGGGCACCATGGACGCGTTAATCCCCAAAGTAAATTACCCTGTAGGGAGTAGCCGAACTGTCGGTAGAAATCCCGGTTCATGTTGTAAGCGGCGAATAACTCGGAGTTTAACGATGAGTAATCAATTGTTGCCTCTGATGGGAGAGAGATAAAAATATCCCTGAGTTGGGAGCTCAACAGGGGAAATAATTGTGGACGCCGTCCGTCTCGATGTCCCAATGGTTCACCTCGAAGATCTTTTCGAAGAGGGTGAGATAAGACCCGAAGTCTTCGCCTTCTTTAAAGACGAGGAGTTTTATGGTCGCAGACTACGGTGCGTCTAGTCTAGGACTTGAGAAGTTTATGGAGAACGTCGCGCCCCTAGCTCTGCTCATTTCCAATTCATGAGAGCGAATTCTCTCTCTTTCTTCTCGTTCCTTTTCTCTTTCTTCTCGTTAATTTTCTTCTCTTCTTTCTTATCGTTCCTTTTCTCTTTCTTCTTTGTCTCTTCTTTAGGCTCTTTCTCTTCTTTTTTCATCGTGGATGTAGGCCATCAGATCTTTGCCAATGAGTCTGAGTTACTCACTTTGCGCCTTGAAAATTTCAAAGGCGACATGCTGTAAGTGTTACGCGACGGGCACAAAACAAAAATTAAATTAACACACGACAATGAATATTACGGAATTATGGATTCCTATACGCACGAGCGGATGTGCGAATGGTTTTGCTAAACAAACTAAAACACGAACAACTAAAAATAGATCAATCACATTTCAATCAATTGATTCACCAAGATTAACCCCACATCTGACATCAGTTTAATATATAATAGATATTACTATATGTCATAGAAGAGGGTCAAGTTAATCCTTTATGCGTTTCTCAGCCAATGCCAATGAGGGCTATGTGCGTGGAAGATTTATAATACAAGCAAAGTGCGAATTAATTTAATGTAAGTTAGCCAAATAGTCTACTATCTTCGAGGTTCCGGGACAATAGAAAAACGGGTACAAAAATATATTTACTAATATGCAAATTAATATTCTTTTACAAGGTTAAGAGGGTTTTTAAAAAAGTTATATACACATTAGACATTCACGAGTCTCAGCGGCTAAAAGGAGGGGGAGAGACTTGGCGGGGAGGGTCGCCGTACAAACAAACGAATCTAGACTGGGCACGTTGCGTTCAAGGAGCGGATAGAACGAGTACGGGGTAGACACGTGAATTAAATGAGAATATCTGGAGCTTGAGGGGTTCTGCAAGAATTGTGCAAAGTCCACCGAGACACGAATAGCGGGTACTGACAGGAGGGGAGCGAGCAGAGAATATTGACGGGGTGGGCAGACGGTGGATACTATCTTCCAACTCTGGCGCCGAAGGAATTATAGTGGGGTCGAATGTGGTTTTCTCCCCTCCGTCTGAAGGGGAGGGTTCAGGGTCCGAGAGTAGTCTCGCCTGTGTAGAACGATCGCGTGAATGTTCCTAAGTCGGCGAGGCGAAACTTTGTCTGACTCCAGATGGGAGCTTTTGGGCTCTCAAACTTATCGCAGCTTACTGCGATGGTGGCTTTTCAGGTCACCACGGCGTCTCATGATTTTGCACTTACATTAGCGGAGAGAAAAAGGGTCGACCAGGTGTATGTTGTCTCTCTCTCCATTGAAGGCGCGGCAGAGCGCATCTTCCTCTCTCTCTTTCTCTCTCTCTCTTTCTCACTGATCTCTGACAGGGAGCAATATCAAATTCAGTGAGAAAATCTTGGTGAAAAAATAACAAGAAGTAAGTGATGTGGTTGCATATACGGGACCAATATTATCTTCAGTGAAAAAATCATGAAAAAAAACAAGAAGGAAATGCTGTGGTTTCATGTATGGGAGCAATATTATCTTCAGTGAGATACTGGTTGGAACCCAGACCATGCTGGCGTCTGTGAGTTGCATTTTTTACCGGATGACTTTCACCACGAAACATTTGGGGAAAGAGAGCACCAGCGTAAATATCTCAAATTGAATGTTGTTCCTTCGGTCTTCACCTCCTATCCAGAGTAAGTAAATTTATGGTATCTTAAAATTACGGTGAACATCCTTTTGGTGTATCCATATTATGTTTATAAATGTACTGTTTCTTAGTATTCCCATCTACATACGAGTTTTATCAGTAATATTTATTTTTTGTTGTTGTTTCTTAATTAGTTTCAATTTTCAATATGTTGGCAATATGTATGGCTGACTTTTTCCCCATTGACTACAACTGCATAACATGCCTAATACAGAAGATTTGAAGGCACATCTGATATAGATCAAATAATATAAATCAATTTATACTCTCTCTCTCCTTCCCCTCCCTCCTTCAGTAGCCGAGACGAAGGAACTAGAGCAAAGAGTTACAGGTGAGGAAAGTAAATATATAAAAAGGAGATGTGAAAAATGTGACAAGTTTGTCAATAATGGAAGTAAATTTCTTAACCAATATTGTTGTCTTTTCAGCTCAGCCAAGCTCTAGAAGACCGTTGAGCGACCCATATCAATGGCACTCTCATCAGCCAGACTTCAAGCTGCAAAGCTGCTAATCCAGGATCAGAGTGAGGCCCTGTTCATCGTCGAAAAGGTGTACGCCATCGATTGCATGTGCAATAAGTTTTGCAAGGTACTTCGTCACTGTTTTTAGCATTCCAATGGAATTTTTTTTTAGTTTCAATGTGTCAGTATCTACTGACGCCCGGTAGTAATTTTCAGGAGAGACTACTGACTGGCTTTATAATCACAAAGGTGGTGCTTCCTGAATGCGCTCAATATGTCATTATCATCAGGATAGGACTGATATTTAGTGTTCATTCATGATCTGAGAATCTATGGAAACCAATAAGAAGCTAAAACCTAAAAAAATGTATATTGTTTTTGTTCATTCAGCAGCAATGTAGCAGAGATTGATAAATTAGATACAGTTAACTTTTTTTATTATTTCACCAATTACCACAAATATATTTCGTCTATATATTATCATGACTCATTATCTATATATGAAAACTGCAAAACCTACAGCAAAAAAGTTATTGACCTTTTGGTTTTCGAGTAACACCAAATAATGCTGAAAATGGTCTCGGGGCCGGTATGCAATTGGCCAATATTCTGAGCTCAGTCCAGTGTTAAAGAGGTCTATGGGTTTATACCTTTTTAGTATTTGATGGTCGTTTCCAATAAGTTTTTTCCCTGTTTTATCTACGCAGTTATGACAGCAAGAAATCATTGCTATTAAAAAACAAATTTTCTGATGTTTATAGACACTTTTGTTTAATTGGAAGCAAAGATATATTTTTTTTTGTTCCTTTTCGATCATTTCGATCATTTTTAAAATAAAATTATCTTGAAAAATAATATACCTCGCCCTTGCTAACACGAGCAAAGTAATAAACAAAGCAAGCACATCAAGCCTTATTCACTTTAAATATATCCGGGGAGGATGCAATGGAGGACATTCTTCTTAATCACCATACTCGTAAGTCCAAATAAAAATGGCCGCTACATCACCTGCCATAATAATTCCTATTCCTCCTGCTTTGAGTTATAACCAAGGTTTTAACCAGAGGCACCTGAGAATAAATTAAATAGCGAGACACAATTGGAACTCATGCAAAAGCCTCACCCCCATTAATAAAATACTCTGTTTGGCAGAGATTTCCCTGAGACAGCTGTATTTCTCATCCGCGCATTTACTCCATGAGTAACATAGCATATCTGTTTTCCTAAATCATCTATCCCTCTCAGGAGCTTACGTCTATTTTGCGTTTAAGCGATGCTTCCCTCCGATATAGTGCTCTGATTTCACTATTTTATTCTTTTCGAGTAGGCTTCGTGCTTTCACTTACCCTTCATGCTTCTTAAAGAGGCCTTTATCCAGAGGTGCTCAAGAGAGATTCCACCTTGCACGTCTAAGAAAAGGGGTTGGTGAATTTCTGTCCGAACCTTGCTTAAAATGGATAATGAAAGTTTCTCTTAGACTTCCCCGTCAGTTATTTTTTTTTTCAATATTCAAGTGCCTTTTGTTTATTTGTTTACTGATCTGATTCTCGCATTTACTGGGTGACTACCTTCCCAAACAGAACCCACAAATCTTTGAATAAAACTGTTAATTTTAAATTTTATTCTTTTTTTTTTCGGGGTATACAAGTCGACTTTGTGCACCAAATATTGGAACACTTTATCTCCCCAACATCTCTTGGTCAACCTAGGAAAAGACATTTTGCCTGGAAGCCTATTTCGCCAACAAATTATACACTGTATGGCAAGCAAATTTTCGAACAAAGTTTCGGTGTCGTCATGCTCCATCAAAAAGTCGAATTTTCGACTGGGTTTAGAAGTTCAGAGATTATGGAAATGTGCAAAACCTTAATTCTAAAGGTCTGAGGGACACTTATTCCGGTCGGAGGGTGAGTGCTAGGACAGAAAGGAACATTGATGCTGTACGGGACTCAGTGGGGTGGAACTCAAAGAAATCACTTCGACGACGCAGTCAAGAGCTGGGAATCTCTCGAGAGTCTTTGAGGTGTGTTCTTAAATCGGATCTTCCTTTGTATCCTTACCAGATCCAAATAAAACAAAAACTTACTGAGACAGACATGGAAAAACGCGTAACCATGTGTGAATGGTTTTGTGACACATTCGAAGACAATCCAGACTTCTTGGATCATGTTTGGTTCTCTGACGAAGCGCACTTTCTGCTGTCAGGACATGCAAACAGCAAAAATAATGTTTATTGGGCCCCAGCCGCACCGGATGATGTGTTACAGAGGCCGTTACACTCAACAAAGTGCACAACATTGGTAGCGATCTCTAAAAATGGCATCATTGGCCCACATCGGTTCGAAGACGAAAATGAGACCTTAAACGGTGAATACAGAGAGCTATGTGGCAGTGCTGAGGAAGTTTGGGGCATCACTGGAACAACGCAGAGGGATAAATCGAGATGAACAGTGATTCCAGAAAGACGGGGTCACCTCCCCCATATCAAATGACTCCCTATCCTGGCTGACCGGTACCTTATCAGTTCCGATATATCTTTTTCACCTGTTTTAAGATTTAAACCATTGGAAAAGCTTAAAGTTAAAATAAGTTTCGTTTCTTTCAAGTTCTTTCCACTCAGTCGATGTTTTTTGTTTATTTTGTTGTTCATCTGTTTTCACCCCTACCAAAGGCCGACAATCATGGCAATTGATTTATCGTGTGCTTAACGTGTTTTCATTAATGACATTTGGGAATGTTTTTTAATTTTCCCAGACCTTGATATCTAAGGATGGTTGTTCTGCAAGCAAGCAACTTGCTTATGATTATATACGAGCTTCTTCATGATAAGCAAGAGCGGGACAGCATTGACTAATTGTTGTTGTAATTTTTTTTAGTGGATGAAAAAAGTCTGTGATGCAGTAAGGGACAGCCCTACACAAGGATCAAAGTATACGGATGTGGCAAAAGTTTTCGGACACGTTAGTGCATCTGTCGGAACAATACGTCGCAACCTGTTTGCAAAAGGCCTGTAGGCATGTATAGGCAGGCAAAAGCTGCTGATCAACCTTCAGCAGAAGCGATCTCGGCTAGCTTGGGCTTGTGCTCACCGTAACTGGTCCATACGTAAGTAGGGACGTGTCTTATATATAGACCGACGAAATCACATTTCAGTTGTTCTCCACTTCAGGCAACGGTAGAGTCCGGAGGAGGCTACAAGAGCAATGGAACCGAGAATGCATAGTGCCAAAAGTAAAGCATGGTGGCCGCTTTGTAATGGTATGACTCTGTATGTCAAGTTCAGGGGTGGTTCGTCTCACCATTTGTGATTAGCACAATTAATTCAAAGAAGTACTAAGTACTGTCCTGAGAGATTAAATGCTGCCTTAAGTCCAAGATCTCTCCACAAATGCCTGGAATTTGATTTTATAGCAGACAATTCCCCATGTCACAAGTCTGCGTCCACTATACAGTGGTTCCGGGAAAACAATATCAGGTCAATGGATTGTTCACCTCAATCTCCGGATATGAATCCAATGAAAAATCTCTAACAGGGCCTAAAAGAAACAACTGAAGACAGTCATTACTGAGAGAGGAAGCCAACATTGAACCCTTCAAGTGTCGCAACCTTGTGAATCTGTTGCTATAGTGTTTATAACCATGTTTAATATGGGCCTCTGCATATCTGCAATTATTACTAAAGGTTTTACTATACGAAAAAGTGGTAAAGACATTTTTTCTGTATAGAAGAGTATATGAAATAAAGACAAAAGGCGGATCTCTAATAAAAATTGAGGTAGAATTTTAGGAGTATTGTCCAAGAGTATGGTAGTTTATAATCGTGGTATAGTCATATTATTGTCCCCATCTCCGAGAAATGTCTTCAATTTAATGCCGGAAAACTCTTTCTTCCGTAAGTAAGTCCTGATCAAGCGTTACCAATTTGATAGCTTCATTTGAAGTGTGCCTTGTCATTAAATTAAAACGAAGCATAGAATATTGTACTAGGAACTTACTGTCAATATATTGTAAACCTAGTATTTAAATGTATCTATCGAGATAGCCTAAATAATACTCATGACCGTATTTATGGCCACGGATGTTTTTTGCAGGTGGATTTCGTTCATTTAAAAATAAGAAGACAAAATTCAGTGTTGTCCACAAATGATTTAAAGCCGAGATTGATGCCCTTATCTAAACACGACCTTCGATTCCTATTAGGGATGTACTACGTGTGATGAATGGTGCTTCCATAAAAACTGGTTATCATCCAAAAGTTTTAGCTCTCTACAATTGGAACATGAAAATCATCAAACCAATAATAATAAACAAAGACATTCTAAATTTCAACGACAAACAAGTTTAATGAACTAAAATATTTTTGAAAATTGTAACAATAATATAACAGAAACTATTTATCAATGTGAAATGTTAACAAATACCAATGAGACAAAGTCAGCTAACATTAAAATAAGGGAGGCTACGAGAAGATATTTAGACAAAATTCGAAAAATGAGAAGAAATAGAAAATTTTGAGAAAGAATCTAATATATAGAAATCTAATGAAATAAAAAACTATTTGAAAAGAAAATTCAATAGAAAAAAAGAAACAACAAATACCAAATGGCAGACATCAAATGAAAATAATAAACAGGGTAACAAAATCAGAAGTAGAAGAAAGCTCATTGGAAGAGTTGAAAAGTTTTATGAGGAACAATATGCTACCAATGAACACCACACACCAGATAACTACTTCTCAATAAATGATCGATCAGGACTTAATACAGTAGTACCTTGAGATACGAGTATAATTCGTTCCTGGATTAAGTTCGTAACTCGAATTGCTCGTATCTCAAATCAATTTTCCCCATAATAAATTTGGGAAAAACAATTAATCTATTCTAGCCCTTCCAAAACACCCAAATCAACCCTAATTAAGTGGAAAGAAAATTTTTTTAATTGCTATAAACACACGCATATTTTAATTGTAGATAAAATAATATAATAAATGATATTAATAAAATAAAACGTGGTTTTATTATGAGTTCTTACCTTATATGCCCGTTCGTTTCTTAAAATTATCAAATCAGCCACGACTAGCTTTGAATTCCTCCACTGACTGCTCCCTCCCTGCTGATGCCTCCCATTTCAAATCGCTGTAAATACTGCCTCGCTAAATCACTCACTCTCACACCTCGCTCATGTTTTTCGATTATTTCATGTTTAATTTTCATTGACATCATACGTTTTTTCTTCTCACTAGTCGCCTTAGCACTCATTTTCTTTGGACCCATGATGTAAAACAAAAATATTTACAAAATCACATATGTAGTGTAAACAAAACATGGGAGATTCGAATCGAAGTGGGTGAACACGTGAACTGAGCACCGCGAGCGCTCTGCCACCTAGCGTTAGCATCTTGAAGCGTGCTTGTATCTCAATTTTCTGCTCGTATCTCAATGCAAAATACTGCTTGAAAGCTGGCTCGTATCTCGGAATACTCGTATGTTGGTTCACTCGTATGTCAAGGTATTACTGTACCAACAAAGAGCAACTGGGCAGGCAGGTTTCAAAAGCAACTATAGAACAATGACCATATGCAAGCTGTTCAACAATTTGGAAGAGAACAAACGAATACCAAATATCTCTCTACACATTAGAGAAACAAGTAAATAACTAAACCTACATTAACATAACCTCATACATTTGCATAAAGTCAGGTATTTTCAGTAATTAGGCTTCACTTAGTCAGTAATAAATAAAGGAGTGATATAGGAGAATCCGCTTGTCCCCAAATTGTTTACAAAAATGCTTTAGAGAATTTGGAGGAATTAAGAGTGCAAACCAAATAAATTCAAGATATTTTCTCCGCTTCGCTTTGCTCATGACAAAATATTATTTGCCTAAAATCCAGAAGAAGTACAGTTAATGATAATAAAGTATCATACGCCATTCTAACAATGGGACTGAAAATGAACCATTTAAAGATTAAAATCAGTTTAATAGTTTTAATGAAGCTAGACCAATTAAAAAATACCATTAAATTTTAGAGTAGATACAAAAATAAGAATAAAAGGATAGTTTGGGACTCCTGATGTCAGCTTGAAAAGGAAGTCATTAAAGGAACTAAATTAGGATGGTGAACGTTAGGAAAGCTTAGCGACATCTTTCGAAATGACGAACTACTTTGTATAAAATCCAAAGTATTTAATCAATTCATTATAAAGGTATTAATTAATAAGATATTAACTTTATCATTAAACACAAATAACATGCAGAAATTAAGGACATCTGAGAGAAACATGGTATGATATGTTAAGAAAAACCCGCAGAGACATCGAAAGAAATATATAAATAAGAGCACACGGAGAAGATCGCGAAGAACGGGAGTAGGGTGAAATTCACTTTATGGCAGGTGAAACGTGGCATGTATATATATATATATATATATATATATATATATATATATATATATATATATATATATATATATATATATATATATATATATATATATATATCCCGTAGTACCTTTGCTGTCTGACGGCTGCACCCTACCTATACTATGGCGGACGGGCACCACTGGTCCTCATTCATACCCTAAAGTCTCACGTGGTCGCTCCAAGCGCCAGATCCCGGTACGCCAGCTCAGCCGGCGTGCTAAACCACTTGAGCGAAGGGCGTTTATACTGCACCATCAAGCTGGGCGGAGGAGCTGCCTCTAGCAGCCAACGGCTAGCTGGGCATGGGAGATCCTCAACTGATCCAAAGGTCAAGTGTAGGGGAGAAACCTTCTAAATCAGGAGTGGAGCCCCGAAGGCGGACCAGTGCGCTGTGCTCACTGACTCCGGCAGCTCTGGCAGACAACCTGGTACCTAATTTACTGCTGTACATTACTTTAAATGACACCGGCAAGGCCGAGAGGGTGATCTTAATGACTAGGCAACCCAGGATCTCCATACACTTACCCTAGGCCTGTGCCCTGGAGAGGTCACTCCAGTGCCGCTGTCTTAGCGACAGAAACAATACGGGAGGCAGCAGTTGCGAGTTATAAGTCTAGAGCGTATGGGTGTGAGCTCGGACGCTACAGGCTGTCTCCGACGATCGGAGGGAGCATTGCGTCCTACTGGTCAGCTATCGCTCGCCTCAAGCAGGGCAGTCCTCAGCTAGTAAGATTCTGACCCGTCACAGTCTTCTTGCTCCAATGGGTGCTTGGAGCTCAGGGAAAATACCGAAAAGCAGACTGCAAACCCTGCACAAGGCAAATAAAGAAGATAGCGCTTAGACTAGCAAACTGGAACGCCTGGCCTCTCCAATGACCTCCAACAGGTCGATGATTTAAGAAAAACGGCATTTATCAGTCCTGAACTCAAGAGGCTCAATATTGATATCGAGGCACCTCAAAAAAACAGTCTTCCATCTAACAGCAGCCTAAAAGAAAAGAACTATACTTTTTTGTGGCAGGAGAAGGTCCCGGAGGAGCACTGACTGCCTGGCGTAAGATTTGCAGTGAGAAACTCTCTACGGTGTTAAATCAAACTGCCTTCAGAAGACACGGCCCGTATCCTTTCCCTTCGCCTTACAACCACGATAGGGCCCCGTGAACATCATAAGCATCTACGTCCCCACGATTTGCTCTTCAGCAGATTCTAAGGACGAGTTTTACGAGGAGCTCGAGACCGCCACCAAGAAGCTACTCACATCACAGCACTTGTACCGACTTGGCATTTTCAACGCTAGGATTGGTTCAGACCATGACTTCTCGCCTCGATGCATCGGCCACTTTGGCGTCGGCAAACTCAATGATAATAGGCAAACACTACTCGAGCTATGCTCCTTTCATGACATCTGCATCACAAACACCTTTTTCCCGACAAAACCCAGTCACAAAGTGTCCTGGCGACACCCCAGATCCCGTCACTGGCACCAATAGGATCTCGTCATCACTCGAAGACCCTCGCTGAAATGTGCCCTCACTAGACGCAGCCACCACAGCGCTGACTGTGACACTGATTAATCCATGGTCTCCAGTAAACTGCGTCTTCAGCCCAAGCGTATTTATCAATCAAAGCAGAAGGAACGGCCTCGAATCAACACAGCCGAGTCATCAGTCCCTGAACTACGTGAACGCTTTTCAGATGCCATTCAAGAGGCTCTTAGTAACTGCCCAACTAGCAGCGCGGATGAGAGATGGGAACACATCTGCGACGCCACATACAAGTCTGCTATTGACACCTTCGGAAAGAGAAAGCAGAAAACCCCATAATTGGGTTGAAGCCGGAATCGAGGACCTTGAAACAGCTATCTCATCCAAAAGGACTGCCTTACTTAATTAAAAGCAAGACCCCTGTGAAAAGACACTTGTGGAGAAATTCCACGTGGAATTTCTTTTCCAGCACGAAAGTGACCTCTATGCGCTGGAGAAGATTCTAAATTGGTTAGGCTTAAATTGGTAAGCCTGCCCCCCAATCCACAAGCGGTACCCTTGAACCGCGTCCACCACGGACCACCTTTACGCGGGTTAGAATCGCCTCAAGGGGAAAGATTCGAGGCCATTCGAGAGTAACGCTGTTTCATCCCCCCCCCCCGCGGGGGGAGCCTCGGATATATATAGGGCTCGTCTTTCATGTGGGAGACAGAGTTAAAGAGTCTCGCCCGGACCCAAGAAGATTTCCCTAGTTCCAAGGCAGGTGCTAACAACAAAGCAAAGTGATGGCTGAACTATTTGGGTGTTGGAATTAGCCCCATCCGGTGAGGTAATTCCATATGACGATCGCTACCGAGCGATTTTTCCGACTCTTGCCTGCAGAAGACATCCTTAAAGCAAACCCTGACGGTTCACCCGAAATACTCCGTAAGCCAACCCCCCTCCCCCTTTAGCAACCCAATTGAGTTAGTCCTCCCCATTTGAATAGTAACCTTTGTAATACATTAATTTTTAACTTCAGAGTCTGACGCATAACTCTGAAATTCCCCCCTCATTTACCAATTTAATTTTGCCTATTTATCCTCTTATTTTATGTAAATAAAATTATATATTTGCGCATGCCTCTTTAAATAACCTTGAGCTTTGCTATTGCCCAAATTTTGCCTGACCTCGTTGCACTCTTTCTCACTGTTCCGCGGGTCGAAACTCGTGGCGATCCGTCCCTTGTCGGTTCGCCTTTAAGTTCTTGGTCCCTCCCCCATAGATATAATATGGTATTGATATAATGTAATGTCATACCACGACAACACTTGCTGCCCTTAGGAGGACCAGAAGCGATGTCAAACGAATTGATAGACAGTGCGCCAACAACTATTGGCAGAACCTATATCAAAGTATCCAGCTGTCTGCCAACTGCGGCAATATTTGAGCTATGTATGAGAATGAATAAGGCCTTTGGCCCATGTGATATTAAGAACGACCCGCTGAAATTTACCACTGGGGAAATCATCATCGACCGTTCTAAAGCATATGGAGAGATGGGCAGAGCACTACCAAGAGCCATACTCAAGGGAGACCATCGTCATAGACACACCAGTGAAAAATACGAACCCCCTGCCAGTTAAGGACGAGCTCGACGATCCGCCCACCTCCGAAGAGCTCAGCAAATCCATTGACTCTCTAGCCTGCGGCAAAGATCTAGGGAACGATGGCACCCCCCTCCCAGAGGTCACCAAAGAAGGCAAACAAACCAGAATCATCGATCATCTTCACAAACTCTTGTTGCAGTGTTGAGAGGAGGGAACTGTGCCTCAGGACATGCGAAATACCAACAACATCACGCTTTACACAAAAAAAGCAATCGTAGCGATTGTAACAATTATCGTGGAATATCTCTCCTGAGCAGGGTTGGGAAAACCTTCGCCCGTGTCACACTGAACAGATTGCAGTCACTCGTAGAGCGTGTCTACCCAGAGGCGCAGTGCGGTTTTAGAGCCATGAGATCAACGATTGACATGATATTCTCTCTGCGGAAGCTGCAGGAGAAGTGCCTTGAATAGAGACGCCCCTTGTTCATCGCCCTCATAGACCTGACCGAGGCGTTCGACCTGATCAGCAGGTCAGGCTTGTTCAAACTCCTGCAGAGAACCTGATGTTCACCCAAGCACCTGAAGATGATCATTTTCTTTCACGAAGACTTGAAAGGCACCGTCCACTATGACGGCTCCTCCTCGGATCCCTTTCTCATCAAGAGCGGAGTCAAACGGGGTTGTGTGCTCTCGCCGACACTTTTCGGCATCCTGTTCTCCCTGTTGGTGCACTACGCCTTCAGTCTATCTGAAGAGGTCGTCTACTTTCACACCAGAAACGATGACAACCTGTTCAACCTCGTACGCCTCCGTGCAAAGACAAAGGTGCGTAAAGTCCTCGTTCGCGAGATGCTGTTTGCTGACGATGCCGCCCTAACATCGCACATTTAGGCTGCCCTCCAAGAGCTCATCAGATGTTTCGCTCCTGCCTGCAAAGAGTTTGGCATCACGATCAGCATAAAAATGAACATTTTTAGTTAAGATGTTAGCTCAGCCACGATATGGGGGAAGATTTCACATACCTTAGCTCCACTATCTCCAGCAGTCTTAATCTGGACACTGAGCTGAATGAAAGAATTGGCAAGGCAGCTGCAGCAATGGCTCACTTGTCAAAGAGAGTGTGGGAAAACTCCATGCTCACCATCAAGATATCAGGTGTATAAAGCCTGCGGGCTAAGTACACTGCTCTACGCAAGTGAGAGCTGAAATTTCTACTTCCGCCAAGAACGCAGGCTCAATACCTTTCACCTACGCTGCCTCGAAAGGATTCTCAGCATTTCATGGCAGGATCATGTCCCTAACAAGGACGTTCTAGCAAGGGCAGGGACCCTGCACTGGCTTGACCATGTTAGTCGCATGCAGGATGTCAGACTATCCAAAGACATTTTGTATGGTGAGCATTCCACTGGCTCCTGACCCGCAAGAAGGTCCATACTCCGCTACAAAGACGTGTGCAAGCGGGATCTCAAGGCGAGTGGCATTGCGCCGGCAAGCTTTGAAGCGGTGGCTGCAGACGGCTGGGGCAGGCGCCTTGCCACAAAGTTAGCTATCAAGAAAACAGAGCAGAAGAGAGAGGAGATGTGGGAAGAAAGAAGAACACGCAGACTACAGAGAGCAGAGTCAGCGCCATCGGACGACACTGTCTTCGCATGCAGAAACTGCAACAGAACTTGCCGTTCAAGGATCGGGCTGTACAGTCACAGCCGGTGTTGGAGTTCTACCACAGACTGACTTCCATGGCCAATCTCCATTGTCTTCCGAGACAGAAGGATGGCAAATATTATATATATATATATATATATATATATATATATATATATATATATATATATATATATATATATATATATATATATATATATATATATATATATATATGAAAATCAACCCACAGAAAAATGAAAAGATGAATCCAAGCACTTTCGAACTATATTTGCAAGTTCATTTTCAAGTTCATTCCTTGAACATGAACTTGTAAATATAGTTCGAAAGTGCTTGAATTCATCTTTTCATTTTCCTGTGGGTTAATTTTCATATTATTGCTTTCCTCACAAGCCACTTTGTAAGGTTTTTCATTAATCATATATATATATATATATATATATATATATATATATATATATATATATATATATATATATATGAAATGAATAGCTCACAATTAGCACTTGAGATTCGCAAAGAATGCAATGTCCCGCAGGAAAAATGAAAAAGGTGAAAATAGGAGAAACTATTTTAACCGCTATATGAAGCTGAATAAAGGAGTTGGATTTGAACCTGTGTCATCAATCCCTCATCTCTTGGATGTATTTATAGATAAAAAAGTCGTTGCTCCCTCCTACTAGAAAATCACTTGTCTTGTCTCTCACTGGATAAAAACCTTGACTTCGTTATTCAAAAGGCTTCTTCACTCAACCTTTTGGGGGGTTGAGGATGGTTATCTGATAGCGATGAGTGCTTGATATATATATATATATATATATATATATATATATATATATATATATATATATATATGAAATGAATAACTCACTCGATGATGTGGTTATATACAGGGTGGGGCAGAGAGGACGGACGTTTCTGAAAAATTCACAAAATCAACTAAAGGTAGTGGACCATTTAACAAATTAAATAACTACCTACTAGTATGTAGTATCTAGTCGAAGACTCATTAGACAAAATTGAAATAGTAAAATCAAATAATGTGCCGCTGGTGTTGTCAGCCCCCCTGGGGCTGAGTAATAGACATTTCAAAAACGTCCGTCCCCCTCTGCCGCACTTTGTATATATATATTGTGGCACCTGGTGGTCGATGACCCTTGAGATATGCTTGGTATCTGCGAAATAGTCGAGTCTGGTTGTCGAGGACCTTTCAGGTATCGACGTAGTCGACCTCAATCTATTAAAAAACTTCATAAGTCTTATGGCGACACTGTGAAGAAACTGATGGAGATCGCTTTTTTCTGTCTTCCACCAACATTAGTTTTGCACTCAAAGGCTGCTCAGATATTCGGGCACAGTTTGAGGGCTCCAGGAACTAAACAATTTTGCCTGGCATACAATTCTATAGCTTTGAAGGTTAGGTAAGCGTCATAAGCAAAAGTTCAAGAGACAGAGACCTTCTTTGAATGTTAATAACAGCTTTGGGCGCGTTGTGGGCGCAAGTGGCTTAAAAATCTGACTCTGCAATAGCTAGTGTAATGGTATCCGCAATCATCTTGCTTCTTCTTGCCATTCGATGATGCTATACCTAAGGGGGCGCGCCAAAGACTTAAGTGTTTAAATGTAATTAACATAACATATAACATAACATAATTTCACGGATGACAAAAGCCACAAGGGCCTATCAAAGGTTATCCGCCTCCGTCAGCAGTAATGCTTGAAGGATCCCAATATATTCGTATGTACATGTATATGCACATGTTTTAAAGGATTTCGGGGCGTCTTTGTCAAAAGCCCAAAATTAGAGGCTAAGCTTAATTTTAAAACTTGTTGGGTTACTTATATGATCTGGACTAAATTTAGGCAAAAAATGAAAAGTTAAGTTTACCCACCCTAGAAAGATTTAGCGGCTTAGAGTTTGACAATTGGTTACACTCATTTTATGTAAAGATTATCTTTTAATAGACGATTATATTATTATATCAGAAACTTGAAAGAATACCGAATGTTTATGGCTAAGGTTATTTATTTTAATTTTATATCAAGGCAAATTTTGGACTATTAGTAAAAGATTCGTGAGCAAGCGAAAAAAAATAACTATAATTATTTGTATTATTACAGTTCTGTTTTTATATTTTCCCACTGAATTTTTGTGTCTATTTTGATTTTGGAATGATTTTATTTTAGATGATAATTATTTTAGGCTGTTTTAACATAGTAAAGTATTTTTACCTTTTATGATTTTGTCATGATCGCATTATACATGGCATTATGATTAGAGCTCCTGTAGATCTTCCCCACTCGGCGTTTTTAGAGTTGACTTATCTAAAAGAAAAAAATGAGTTTCTTAGTCTTATGTAGGTTAGGATGGAGAGTACTACATTAAGTTAAACTAATTTATTTTAACCACCCGATCTCATCCGACATGAAAAAAAACAAGTAAAATGTCGGTAATGAGAATACCCCCTCAACCACGCTAATAGCTTGGGTAGGGAAAGATAGGAATTTTCGGTTCTCTCTTCATTAATTTTGATGAATCTTTTCCCAGATGGTCTGCATAATATGGCCCCACTAATTTATGTTTTCATTATGTTGTATTACATCCTTCAATTTGTATTTCTGTTTTGTCGTTTTGGGGGTAAACCTAGCTAATAGCATCTATCCTCTTGAAGAACAGTGGGACATCGCAGAGGCCTCAACGATGAAGAAAGTCTTTCATCATCAAGGAAAGTGGTGAAGGCGCCTCTGTTCATGTTATTGCGGAGAAGTTAGTTCGCCATTCGGAGACGGTTAGACGATTTCTAAAGGACCCTTTACTAAGGAAGAAGCGATCCGATTCTGGGACCTCCAAGACTGGGAAAGCTAGGGATTTGAAGAATATCGTTTACCAGTTACGTAGGAACCCCCCAAAAACATGCAAGTCATTTTCACTGCCGCTGGTAGTCCACCAGGAACCGTAACCTAAGGGCCATAGCTTCCGTGCGAGCTTCTAGGAACCTGCCTCCTTTAACGCCCATCACAAGACTTTGAGGCTTCAATGGGCTCGGAAGTACATGACGTTGGAAATGAGTTCCTTCTTTTCACTGACGAGACCAGGGTGACCCGTGACGGACCTGACGTTTGGGTCTATTACCATGGTTCACCCAAAGACCAACGAATCTGAATTCAAAAATAAAGAACGTAACACAGCGTAATTAAAACATAACTTTAGTGTTGCCATCTTGTGCAGACCAAATGGGAAATGTTTCATCAAAATTGATTCACAGAGAACCGATAAATCCTAATTTTCCCTACTAAGCCATTAGCCTGGTTTAGGATGTATCTACAAAAGATCTAATTCGAGTGAGTTAGCCTTCTCCTAGACTAAAATAATTAACATATGAAATAGAAACACCCAAAATCACAATAGGCGAAAAGAATTAAATAGCCTAACCTAACCTAAGATAATTAATATATAAAATACAGACACCTCAAAATCAGAAATGGCGGAAAGCCTTAAATAGGCTAACCTTGCCTAAAATAATTAAGGTATAGACACAAACACTGCCAAATCACAATAGGAGATACTTAAATAGCCTAGGTTTGCCTAAAATAATTAGCATATGATAGACACTCCCCCCCCCTTCACAATAGGCAAAAATACTTAAAATATAATCTAGGCTAAAATAATCAAGATATAAAACACAAACACCTGAAAATCACAATAGGAGAGACATAAATAGCCTACCAATGCCTAAAATAACATATAAAACACAAAGAGAAGAATTAAACAACCTAATCCAGACTAAAATAATGAACATAAATACAAACACTCCAAGATCACAATAGGCGAAAAGACAAATTGCCTTACCTGGCCAAAAGTAATGAACATAAATACAAACACTCCAAGATCACAATAGGCGAAAAGACAAATTGCATTACCTGGCCAAAAATAATTAACATAAATACAAACACTCCAAGATCACAATAGGCGAAAAGACAAATTGCCTTACCTGGCCAAAAATAATTAACATAAATACAAACACTCCAAGATCACAATAGGCGAAAAGGCAAATTGCCTTACCTGGCCAAAAGTAATGAACATAAATACAAACACTCCAAGATCACAATAGGCGAAAAGACAAATTGCATTACCTGGCCAAAAATAATGAACATAAATACAAACACTCCAAGATCACAATAGGCGAAAAGACAAATTGCATTACCTGGCCAAAAATAATTAACATAAATACAAACACTCCAAGATCACAATAGGCGAAAAGACAAATTGCCTTACCTGGCCAAAAATAATTAACATAAATACAAACACTCCAAGATCACAATAGGCAAAAAGACAAACTGCATTACCTGGCCAAAAATAATTAACATAAATACAAACACTCCAAGATCACAATAGGCGAAAAGACAAATTGCCTTACCTGGCCAAAAATAATGAACATAAATACAAACACTCCAAGATCACAATAGGCGAAAAGACAAATTGCCTTACCTGGCCAAAAATAATGAACATAAATACAAACACTCCAAGATTACAATAGGCGAAAAGACAAATTGCCTTACCTGGCCAAAAGTAATGAACATAAATACAAACACTCCAAGATCACAATAGGCGAAAAGACAAATTGCCTTACCTGGCCAAAAGTAATGAACATAAATACAAACACTCCAAGATCACAATAGGCGAAAAGACAAATTGCCTTACCTGGCCAAAAGTAATGAACATAAATACAAACACTCCAAGATCACAATAGGCGAAAAGACAAATTGCATTACCTGGCCAAAAATAATTAACATAAATACAAACACTCCAAGATCACAATAGGCAAAAAGACAAATTGCCTTACCTGGCCAAAAATAATTAACATAAATACAAACACTCCAAGATCACAATAGGCGAAAAGACAAATTGCATTACCTGGCCAAAAATAATGAACATAAATACAAACACTCCAAGATCACAATAGGCGAAAAGACAAATTGCATTACCTGGCCAAAAATAATGAACATAAATACAAACACTCCAAGATCACAATAGGCGAAAAGACAAATTGCATTACCTGGCCAAAAATAATGAACATAAATACAAACACTCCAAGATCACAATAGGCGAAAAGACAAATTGCATTACCTGGCCAAAAATAATGAACATAAATACAAACACTCCAAGATCACAATAGGCGAAAAGACAAATTGCATTACCTGGCCAAAAATAATTAACATAAATACAAACACTCCAAGATCACAATAGGCGAAAAGACAAATTGCATTACCTGGCCAAAAATAATGAACATAAATACAAACACTCCAAGATCACAATAGGCGAAAAGACAAATTGCATTACCTGGCCAAAAATAATGAACATAAATACAAACACTCCAAGATCACAATAGGCGAAAAGACAAATTGCATTACCTGGCCAAAAATAATGAACATAAATACAAACACTCCAAGATCACAATAGGCGAAAAGACAAATTGCATTACCTGGCCAAAAATAATGAACATAAATACAAACACTCCAAGATCACAATAGGCGAAAAGACAAATTGCATTACCTGGCCAAAAATAATTAACATAAATACAAACACTCCAAGATCACAATAGGCGAAAAGACAAATTGCCTTACCTGGCCAAAAATAATTAACATAAAATACAAACACCACAAAATCACAATAGCGAGAAGTCTTAATTCGCCGACCCTAGCTCTAAATAATAAACATATTTCATCCAAACTCCTCAATTATCTTTCACTTCAAATTTCTTGAAGAAATGTGAAACAATATTGTTTTCTTTAAAAAGGATGCTAATATTTAACTATTAATTATTATCATTACTGTTATATCATTATTAATCATTACTATTATTTATATCATTATTTTAAACATTTCTTTCAAGGATGTGCTTTTTATTTTAAGGTAGGAATATCTTAAATTCAGTTGATCCATATGCTTAAGTATTACCAAGTCAATAATAATAATTATTATTACTTAACTTATGGCGTCCTTTTTAAGGTATGGGTGCGAAAACGAGGATGCGTGAACTGACCTGATCATTTTCAAATATTGGGGTTTGGAATGATCACTTTATGTTCATTAAAGTTCAAAATCAAAAATAGAATAATGACCTCATTTCAAAGAGCGTAATTGAAAAGTGATTAGTATCTTCCAAATAGCTGAAAAATACTTTAAAAATTAAACAAAATAATAATTAATTTAACTCTCACTCGCCCCTTTAAATAAAAGATATAAACGTAATAAATTAAAACAAAGAAAAATAGAAGTAAATCTGGTCAAACGAGCAAAGAACCAACATAAAACAGAACTAAAAATATTTCAGAAGTTCAGATCATAAAATTAGTTGAGGATCTACAACAAAGAAACAAAGCCGTAAAAACTCAGCTCAAAGAACAAAGAAGTAACCTCAAACTTCATGAACCATTTTATCTGTAACATATCAAAAGCGGATTTGTAAAATATTTAACACATTTTCCATGATCAGACGAAGAAATATCAATATATTTAAGAAGTGTTCGATGTGAACGAGAGGGGTTCACTTAGAGTGTTGCACTCCTCTTAACTTCTGCCTATTTATTTCTCTCTGGTTAATTACGGCACAAGACATAATTTGTGGCGAGGTTAGCACATCCTACAAGAATGCATTGGAGTCGTTAAGACAACAATCTACTCAGAAGCCACCTGGTTGTTGTAGACAGACAGAGCAACTGCGAGACAGTAGGAGGAGAGATAACATTCTTATTGAATAAATCCTTGCACATCATTTTGTATGTCTGTTGGTTATATATCTATTTATCTATCTGAATATCAGTGCCCAGCACTAGGTATCACTTTTTAAGTGGTCAGTCGCTTGAAAACTGGCTTTCCGAAGATGAAAGCATCCCCATCTTAAGAAACGACCGGAATCCCTCAAGGTATCATGCTTGGTCTTATTGTAGTATAATGTCAATGATGTTGAGCCAGGATATAAATCTTGAGGTATTTCAATAATATTTGAACCCAAATGGGTCAAGTACTGTATTTGGGGTATTAAAAATCAGCGGTTGTAATGAGCCAAACATCAGTTAGGTTATCGAAACAGTAGATTTAAGCTAACTCTATAATTTTTCACTCCACATGTTGTTTATTCTGCACAACTGTAATAACCCACTTTTTTAGTTAAAATAATGATTATAAAGCTGCATGTGTGGATAAATCAACTGAGAGTCGGTGCATCAGATGAGGAATCAACCCGGTTTACAACTGACCCTGTTCTCCAATGAGACCATCTAGTTGAGACGACAGCTGGTCGAATGTTCCAAACATTCTGTGGATGCAATAAAGTATATTACAACAGGATGTTTACCTTGAATAAAATATTGACTCGGAACTCGGTTGGAATTTAGACTTACCTTGTATTGGGACAAACATCTGCATTATTCTCAATGCAGATAGTCGAATGGTGGTATCGAGTCTTGGAAGCTATTCTCACCCGATGCATGATCGACTTATATAAAAATAACCCGCTTTTTAATCAAAGTTTTGAACAAAGCCATGAGTGATCACAAGGCAAAGGATGTTTCGACTACATGATGGGTAGTAAGAGACCTAGGATATCCAATTTGCCAGAAAGAGTTATTCAAAGAGAACTTATTTCACTGGGACTACGTACGGAGAGCCACCGAAAAGAGGGCGAGTTTGACTTTAGTCCAAAGTCTAATGGAAAAACGGAGCTGTAACATATGCCTTATGTCAATAGTTGACAGACCATCGCCTGACAGTTATAAAAGGCCGCAAGGGTTCTGAACTAATGACACACTGGTGGTGCAGTAAATTATTTTTTAAATTTATTTAAACGGATAGAGATATAGAGTGTAAATGAATAGCGATCTTACAATACAAGCACGCGGTAGCATAAGTTCAAAAGAGTTACGCACTCTTCTGGTCTCAAACTCAGCAGGAAGTGCCAGGTGCGTGTTTTGAATGATAAAACATGCCACTTAAAAGTCATATCCTTAGGCAAATGGCCGCCTTTAATCAATGGAGAGGCGATCACATCTACAGAAAAAAACGCCATAAAATCACAGAAAAAAAAACACCTAAATCGCGAGAATTTCGAGCTGGAACACTTCTGAGCTTAGATAGTGATCGTAAATTGTCTCGTCAGACTATCTGTGATTTAAGTGAGGATATCACCGCTGAAACACATCACAACAACCAGAAAAGACATTTAGTATTGTATTAATATAATTATCTAAAATATTGAATTTAAAAGTGAGTATGAAGATGGTTTCCGAACTAAAATTATTCTCTTCCTAACTTGGTCAAGAATTTTCTTAATTTCAAAGCTATATGTATATATATATATATATATATATATATATATATATATATATATATATATATATATGAGAAATGAGAAATCCACAAAGTATTCCATTGGAGTATAATAAATGCTAATGTTTCCGACAGGAAAGATGAATAGCGAATTCAATTAGTTCCATACTTAATAAAATTCGAAGTAGTGGAATTCGTTTGTAATCTTTCCCAGGCGATGTATTTTACCCAAGATTTGCAGTTTTTAGACCTTTCTCTATGCTCATATACAGTCATGACTAAAAGTTTGGAGACTGTCGTGGTATGACATTACATTATATCAATACCATATTATATCTATGGAAGAGGACCAATAACTTGAAAGCGAACCTACAAAAGGGATGGAAAACCACGCGTTCAGACGGGCTGAGTAACGAGAGAGTGCAACGAGGTCAGGTAAATTATGGACAATGGCAAAGTTCAAGGTTATTTAAAGAGACATGTATAAAAATAGAATTTTATTCACACAAAAAAAAATAATAAGAAAATTGAAGGGTAAAATTACCTCAGGGAATTAACGGGCAAAAATCACATCAATAAACGAAGAGGGGGGAGATTAACTCAATTGGGTTACTGAAGGGGGGAGGGGGGTTGGCTTACGGATGTCTTTGGTACGTGAGGTGAGACCGCTCGGACTTCAGAGCGGGAGGTTGGAGTGATGACGGTTCTCCAAAATGAAGGGGGAGGGGGGTAACTTCCGGTCAAGGGGAGAGTATTTCGGCTACCCGATATAAGGAGGGCTTCGACAGGAGTTGATGAAAGAAGTCGGGAAAATCACTCGGGGCGATCTTTCAGTGGAATTACCTCCTGGCTGAAGCTAATTCCAAATACACAAAATAGTCCAGCTGTCACTTTGCTTTGTTGCTAGCACTTGACTTGGAACCATGGGGAAATATTCTTGGTTCTGGCCAGACTTCTCAACTTTGTGTGTCTTCCGGGGAGTCGAGCGGTATTTATATCCGAGGCTCTCCCCGGAGTTGGATGTTAGCAAGAAACAGCTCTACTCTCGAAGGGCCTCGAATCTTCTGGCAGAGCTATTTAAGCCAGCATAAAGGTGAATCGTGGGGGACTCGATTCGAGGCTACCGCTTGTGGAAGGAGGGGGGGGGGAGGATTACCACTTTAGTCCTAGCCGGGCCTTTTGCTGCACATGGGAGTTCCTTTCTGCTAAAGATCTTCCACGTGGGGATTCCCTCACACATCTCCCAACCGAAAGATGATGCCTTTACAGGGCAGTTGCGTAGGAAAGGATCATCCCAACCCGTCAAACTAGTATTATCAAAGGTCTAGGGAAATTCTGACCTTCTACGACAGGTGTACATACACAAAAAAAAAAAAAGTAAATCTGAGCTCAGCGGGGAATTTACGGACATAAGCCTTAAACAGGTCGATTAAAGAGAATTTAACTAATATAATTTAAAAAAAAAGAAAAATCACAGAGAACATTGGCGACATTTCAGTGGAACCAAAAAAAAAGGATACAGTTAAATGGAGGCATAAATATGGGACAAAAAAACTCAACAATTTAGTGGACAAAAAAAAGAAATCATAATTAGGAACATTAATGAGATAACACAGGCCTGCGTTTGGAAAAAAATTCTGTTCCTGCGGTTTTCTTTAGTGATTCCTGACTGAATTGTTCTCCTAAAAGGAAATATGACATTTATTTTGCTCAATCAGGTCTGGTTTTTGAGATACAGCGCACTACTGTTTTTAGAAAAGGCCATTTTTGAAAAAATCCTTTATTTCAATATAAAAGTTATTTAATAAATTACAATTACTTGTAATAAAAAAATACCGACTCAATTCGACTTTCTTTCAATTAATTTTAAACTTACAGACTACTTATGAGCTTACCCAGTAGTGCAAAGAAACTATTTTCCAAGAAAAGAAGTCCTTGATGACTTCCGCTTGTGAAGCGATGTTGGTTCGTCGCGTTTAAGACACCAGCAATAGTCAGCTAACATGTTGATGTCCCAGCGTCCTTGATATCTTGTCTCCATCGTCTTTATGTCTTGGTGAAATATTTCTTCTTGTTCCTCGCTATAATCTCCACAGTTTGCCGGAAAAAATTCAAGATGTGACTGGATAAAATGCATTTTTATCGACATGCGAGCTCCCATTTTTTCGAAGCTTTTCATAAGCTCATTTACATGTGAGATATATTCTGAGCTTCTTTTATTTCCCAGAAAACCGTCGATTACTTAACTAAACGCTCGCCATGCTTCTTGTTCACTGGCTTCCATATTGGGGTAAAAATGCTTGTCCTTTAACAGAGTTCTAATTTGGGGACCATCAAATATGCCTGCATGGAGCTTGGCATCACTGATCTGTGGGAAGTTTTGCAGTAGATACTTAAAAGCTTGGCCTTCTTTATTCAGTGCTTTGACAAAGGTCTTCATCACGCCAAGCTTTATATGAAGAGGAGGCAGTAAAACATTTTTGGGAGGGACTAGAGGTTGAGCTACCACATTGTGGCAGCCAATTTGGAATGCCTCTCGAGATGGCCAGTCTTTTTGCTTATAGTGAAGACTATCCGCCCGGCTATCCCATAAGCACATGAAGCATGGATATTTTGTGTAGCCTCCTTGCATCCAAAGAAGAAGGCACACAACCTGAAAGAAAACATATTGATGCATATTGATGTACATGGTTTCTAAGAACTTCTATTTTTTGCATAGGCAATTTTCACTAAGTTAATTAGGGGTAGGGAGAAACTAATATGTGTATAATATCCTTCTGTCATTGGTATTTAGAAACAAACATTCCTTGAAATATTTAACAAGTTCAATAAAGTAAAATATATCTTACCTTGAGATCACCACATATTAACCAGTTCTGGTTAGAGTACTTGATTGTATTAATTAATACTTTCATATTTTCGTAGCTTTCTGTTAACTGAACTGAATGGCCAATAGGTAAAGATGCCATTTTATTGCCAATATTTAAGAGTACTGACTTCAAACTTCTGCTAGAAGAATCAATAAAGAGCCTCCATTCACTTGGTTGGTAAGGAACGCCAAGGGCCTCAATTAAACCTTTTACATCATTGCAATACACCAAAGAGCTGCAAGAATCAACTGCAAAGAACTTTCGAAACTCTTCGTCTCTATTTCTGAACCAAAAGTATGTAGTTTCTTGAGAGAGGAGGTTGCTCTCACTAAGACGGGATGCAAGAAGTTGTGCGTTCTCTTTCGAAAGACCGAGATCTCTAGTCAAGTCATTTAACTGACCTTGAGTGAGTGGTCTTGGCAAAGTCATTGTAGACGTAGGCTGATATGTCACTGAAGTGTCAGTGTCATCCACTTCTATATCTTCTATATTGTCTTGTAGCTCAGTATTTTTAGATGGAGAAGGAACTGGAACTCCTGGATCATGTGGTTGTGGTTTAATGGCAGAAGGAACATCAGGATAGACTATAGTGTGTTTGTTCTTCTTATTGACACCTGAAAAAAAGTTTTGCATACTTAATTTACATACTTTTAATTCACTCGAACCTCGTTTCCACATTTTTATACACATTTTTCATACCAGGTAAATTTAAAATTTTTAAATACAATCAATTTTTATATACAATTTAACCACAATTTTTCTACCAGCATAATACACTATTTTTATGCACAATTAAAAATTTAATAGGCTACCAAAAGATTTGTATAAACATTTCTAGATTTGTCAAGGACTATATTGTTAAAGTAATTATCTCACCTTTAAGATTTGTCATGCAAAAATAGCCGTCTGTAATGTGGTCCTTGCCTTCTCTCCACACCATAGGTACACCAAATGACAAACAGTTCGTTTTGCCCTCACTCCAGCGTCTTAAGGCTATGACACAGGCTTTGCAGCACATATGTGGAGCAAAGTTTTTGTCTTGATTACCTAGCTTTATTCCAAAATATGCATTGTAAAGTAACTTTACTAACGGCGTTATAGTGCATTGCTGGTCACTAAAAGTTACCTTTCCACAAACAAAACAAAATCTATCAGGACTGTTTTTACACTTTCTATTCATTTTTATGAAATATAAGGAGTTTTGCAAATGTATTTGCCTGCAAAAAAATTCACACAGATAAATAAAGTTTTAGAAATACACTTTAAACACTGCTCATAGATGAGAAAAGTCATGGATTAAAAAACCAACACTTAGTTGGAGAGTGAGCAAGCAACACACAACCACTCGCGCTCGCGGTCAGCTAGAGACTGAGCTCTCTAACGCCATCTAATGAGCTTGGTCTGTATCTTAAAAACTAAACCTGATTGAGCAATATGAATGCATGATTTGGATTTAGGAGAAAAATTTCATTAAGAAACACCTATGAAACCCTCAGGAACATTTTTGACGCAGACCAGTGTAATATATATATACAATTCACGTGGTAAACCTTCGCTCCCGCCGAAGTATGGATGAGGTAATCCACGGGTCCTCTAGTCTCGAGGACGGAGTAAGGTCCCTTTCACTGGCTAAGGATTTTGTTGCTTCCCGTGGGAAGTAGCACCAGCACCTTCGCGCTAGGCTTGAATTTTCGTTCCCGTGACTTAAGGTCCAATTAGGTCTCAAACCTCTCAATAAGTCCTTCTTCACGGGATACGAGACTCGTTTGTTGCCTCGGGTGGACTCATGCTCGAAGGCTTTAGTTTTCTCCCAAAGAAAGGGGAGAGTTGCGCACTCCTTCTGGGCGCGGGAAAACCTATCGCTCCGGACGGCTTGGAACTCCGGTTCGATAGGGGTTTTCAGGGGAACAGGTGCACGGGATTCCAGGGCTGCCTGTGTACGGGTAATCACGGGCTGGGCCACGGGATGGTCGTGAATTACGGGGCTCTGGCCTAATAAAACGGAGCAGAACTGGATTGGGGCCGCTACCACTTAGGCCCAACCGGAAATATAGTCACACTCGATGTGACAACGAATTACTGGGAAACGACTCACCCAGCCAAGGTAGTCGTGGACCCCCGCAAATTTCTTGGGGCCGGGCCCAACAAGGGGGGAGTAGGTCCTCAGAAACTATAATACAGGTGCACCCGTTGTCACGGACGAAGGTGAATACTCGGTGACCGTTCACAGTTCGGTTCTCGAACTTCAATCCACCAGGGTTGTTCTCATTAAAGAGAAAATTTACCTGATGGACCGGGTCTTTGGCGGGCGAGCGAGGTTCGGGAGTCTTCTGAGGCGACGGAGGAGGACCAGGGGTGGCCCAGATTTGGTGTACTTGGTGGGACTGAGAGTTTGCGTATCGGGAGTTTGGAGGACAGTTCGTGCGGTAATGGCCTGGAACTCCCCAGGCGTAGCAGAAGATCGGGTTCTTTTGGTACGGCACAACCGAGGGAGAGGAAACTAGGGGCTTAACGTCTCGGTGTTTCGATGGATGGAAGTTTCTTGGCTTCAAGGAACTAGGAACTTTGGTAAATCTTCGAACCAAATTAGGGGGTGTTTTAGGGCCATAAAATTTAGTTTCGGGGGTGATTGGGGAGCCTTTTTAACATCCTTAGGGTATAAATCGTGACTACCCGCGTAGACATCGGCCTCTTCCAAGCACTCCTTGAAAGTGGCGCAACGTTTATCCTTAATGAAGGCGCGAATTTCGGAAGCCACGGCAGCTAAAAGCTGATCCCTAAGGAAGAAGTCCAGAAGGGACTCGTAGACCTGGGGAATTTTGCACGCATCCAGCCAACACTGAAGGTTTCTTTGGAGGATGTACCCGTGTTGACGAAATGTTTGGCCAGGGCGGATCCTTTCCTGGCGGAATCGGGAGCGGTAGAATTTGCTATTCATATGAACAGTGGCTAACAATTCGGAATTTAACGTGGAATAGTCCAAAGTTGCTTCCGGGGGAAGGGATATAAAGATATCCCTTAACTTGGCATTTAGGAGGGGAAGTAAACGAGTGACGCCATCATTTTCAAGATCCCATCTATTGATCTGAAAGATTCTCTCAAAATGGGCCAAAAATGGCCCAAAGTCCTCTCCATCATTGAAAGCGGGAAGATGGACTGAAGGAGTTTGGGGAATTTCAGCTAGGGAACCGATGGACTGAGAATCCATTTGATTTCGGTTCATTTCCTAGCTCATGCTGCCTAATTTGTTCACGTTCTTCCATCTCCATTTTCAGTTTGTTCTCCTCCATCTCCATCTTCAGTTTGTTCTCCTCCATCTTCATCTTCAGTTTGTTCTCCTCCATCTTCAGTTTGTTCTCTTCCATCTCCATCTTCAGTTTGTTCTCCTCCATCTCCATCTCCATCTTCAGTTTGTTCTTCTCCATCTCGAATTCCCTTCGCTCTGCCCGTTCGTTCCTTTCTTCTTCCTGTACGTAATTTAGCATGTCTTTGCCCGAAAGACCTAACATTTCACCCTGACTCTTAAATTTTTCGAAGGATAACATTTTTACGCAGTTAACTGAGGGAACACTGATACGCGAACGAGCTAGGACACTACCCACGCGAAACGAATACTTGAATATTCGTGAAGACCTTGTTCACAAAAAAAAATTAAGATACAGCTACCTACCTCTGCTGTCTCTAAGCGGGGAAAAAAATTAAAATGGTCCTACCGGAATTAGGACACTAAAGACCTTAACTATTTTGGATTAATAACCAAGAGAGTCTCCAAAATTCGAACACAATAAAAAAAATTAATTACCTGGGGTCCAACACAAAATCTAAATAGATTACGTTCCACTGCTTTTTAAATAACTTGAACTTACTTTCTGCCAGTACAATACAAAAATTAAATAAAAGGGATGTACGTGAATAACAAGTGAACTTCTAATGTCGAAATTAAAATGACATGGGTTCGTAAAAACCCCAACACACTTGACACAGGAATTATATAATATGTATATTAATATATATATATATATATATATATATATATATATATATATATATATATATATATATATGCCGTGGTATGACATTACATTATATAAATACCATATTATATCTATGGAAGAGGACCAATAACTTGAAAGCGAACCGACAAAAGGGACGGAAAACCACGCGTTCAGACGGGCTGAGTAACGAGAGAGTGCAACGAGGTCAGGTAAATTATGGACAATGGCAAAGTTCAAGGTTATTTAAAGAGACATGTATAAAAATAGAATTTTATTTACACAAAAAAAATTAATAAGAAAATTGAAGGGTAAAATTACCTCAGGGAATTAACGGGCAAAAATCACGTCAATAAACGAAGAGGGGGGAGATTAACTCAATTGGGTTACTGAAGGGGGGAGGGGGGTTGGCTTACGGATGTCTTCGGTACGTGAGGTGAGACCGCTTGGACTTCAGAGCGGGAGGTTGGAGTGATGACGGTTCTCCAAAAGTCCAAAAGGTAGGGGGAGGGGGGTAACTTCCGGTCCAGGGGAGAGTATTTCGGCTACCCGATATAAGGAGGGCTTCGACAGGAGTTGATGAAAGAAGTCGGGAAAATCACTCGGGGCGATCTTTCAGTGGAATTACCTCCTGGCTGAAGCTAATTCCAAATACACAAAATCGTCCAGCTGTCACTTTGCTTTGTTGCTAGCACTTGACTTGGAACCATGGGGAAATATTCTTGGTTCTGGCCAGACTTCTCAACTTTGTGTGTCTTCCGGGGAGTCGAGCGATATTTATATCCGAGGCTCTCCCCGGAGTTGGATGTTAGCGGGAAACAGCTCTACTCTCGAAGGGCCTCGAATCTTCTGGCAGAGCTATTTAAGCCAGCATAAAGGTGAATCGTGGGGGACTCGATTCGAGGCTACCGCTTGTGGAAGGAGGGGGGGGGGGAGGATTACCACTTTAGTCCTAGCCGGGCCTTTTGCTGCACATGGGAGTTCCTTTCTGCTAAAGATCTTCCACGTGGGGAAAATTACTAGAACTAATCAAACGTTGCATCTTGTTCTAGTATGTTTGTATTATAATTTGAAGATGAAATATATATAAATTGAGAGCCCAAACCTATTTTATTAATAAATTCATTCAATTGATGGATGCAGTCAATATTTACAATGATATTATTTATTCTTCAAGACTGATTTAATTCGTTTGGGCAAAGTGGAGACCAAATTTCTGGTGATATATTAACTGATGTTGTTCCATTTTTGTTTAATAAGGACCCGCAACTGTTGACAATTAGAGGGCTTATGTTTATCCCCCGCCAGTTTCATTATCGCCAACAAATTCATTTTTGAGTTTTCTGGCAAATTATCGAGGCAAAACCATAAACCCTTAATGTTATTTTCAGCCAAGAACTTTGTTATTGCTTTTGCTTTGGACAAAAGCACGCCATCATGCAGAAAAATTCAACTATCATCCGCAAATTGACCCTAAACTGTTGAGAAAAGTTGCTGATGAACTACGTTTTGTTATCATTTTGAGTTAATGATAGTACTCTTGGCAAAATTGCTCGTGCTTAAATTCCCTTAGATGAGAAGCAGATCCAGACATTGTTAATGTCCTGATGCTTCACCTAGATGCGATACGGGACTTGTGAAAGCGCTTCCCTTTTCTCCTCTTAACGAGAGGTCATCCAAAACCTCTAAACATGCGGAAGGGCACTTCACCAGAGAATATCAATTTTCCCTCGTCATCGGCAGTCTATTCTCTATATTTCCTACAAAAGTAGAACGTATCCATAAGATGAGGCTTCTTCTCAGCTCTTCTTGACTTGAGGCTGCGAAAAGTCTTCGCCTCTCTGCGCGCGCTTAAGTGTTCACACCTGCCTCTTTTCAATCGTGAGAAAGTTTGGCATTGGAGACAACCCGATCATTGAGCTGTGACCTTAGCAGGAGACGATCTTGAGATCTTGACATTCATTTGAAGTCTTTGGGTGTCCAAAAGAAATCTTTAGAGGAGTGTAACGAGACTTCTTAAAGTCATTAATGATCCTAAAGATGGTGTTCCTTGATGTCTTAAGCCACTTTGGTACAGAATAACAATAGTTCCACGTTTTTCTTTGGAAAGAAACATTTCTGAAATTGAAAAAAGATTCAAGCATACATTTATACCCCCAAAATATTATGAAATAGATTATAACTGCACAATATCATTCATTTAACCCATATTTGTCATTATTTTACCCTTCTGATTAAATAGCAAAGCTCCCCAGACTGCAACTCACCTCCCACACGAACAAGACCACAGCGCAATTTTGGATTTAGCGAAAGATATAGTTTTTTCTTATTATTTTTTAAAATTTTGAGTTTTTAATAAACCCGCAATAATTTAAATATAAGAATAATTATTCTTATCATATAAGTTTTTAAAACGAATGAAGAAAATAAATATATATATTAGTCTCAAAACCTTTGGATATGAATGTATTTATAGTCCAACCACGAACTACAGCGTCACATCATATGGCCGTCGCCACAGTTTCGACTCAAATCTAAGACCCATTCGGTGATTAACCATAGTCAATGCAGCTTAACTTTACCTAAATTCAAGGTGCTATTTATATACGAAAAGGATGTACTAACTACAGTACCGTCCAAAAAGATACACCCATATTTCTATCACAAATCTTCCATAATTTTTGTCAGAGAAAATGCGAAGGCTTACAAAATTAGCATACCATAACCTAGAGGTAAAAACTACGTATGGCTAAAGGTTATCCAAAAGTTATGAAAGATGTTCTGTTAGAAATCAGGCGTTCTAATCTTTATGGGCAAGTACACTATGAGGGGTCTTCAAAAAATTGTAGAAAAATGGACTAAAATTAAAACAAAAAGAAGTACAATGTGTAGGGTTGAAGGTCGATGCTAGCCGAGGATTGCCTCTGTGGGGACGCGGGAAGGGAGCAGGCCAGAAATTAGGATATAGATCCCCGTGCGATGGTTAAATAATCAAAATCGAGTGCGATTGGCCTAAATAATCAATTCTTAGATGTTCTGGGTTTATAGAAACGATTGTAGAAAAATAACTTTACTATATACAAAGAAAATATTATTAGCAAAAGTAAATAAATGACAATAAATGAGATGAAACCCGGGGTACCAAACGGGGGGTGGGATACAAATGACTTGATGGGAACGAGAGTCCGCGAGAGGATGTACGGTGATTGCTTCCAGGGAAAGGGGGATAGTAAAAATGACGGGGAGACTCACGTAAAGCCTAATTGACTCAGGGCTTTGGATGCGACGAGTAAGCGGGGCGCTGCAAAGTTTGACTCGCAAAATTCCTTCTTCTTTAACCTCGCTGAGAAATTAAAGAAGAAGTACTCTAGACGAAAACTCAAGTCGATACCCGAGTGATAGATGTTGTCCGTGTCTATCGTCTGTCAGGTGGGAACTCTGGCATTAGGTACGAGCGAAGCCGCCGAGAGGTGTGGCAGGGCGTGCGAGACTGTATGTGGCTGCTAACCAAGAATGGGCTGTATGGTACTAATTTCTCAAAGCTTTTCCCGAAGTATTTATATTCATCGGTGGAAGCGGGTCGCCAGAGGCCCCCCAAAGTGGGTCGGGGATCTCATTAGACTTGGCACGCCAGGAAAGAGAGGATATTCTCGGCAAGCACATCACAGGCTCGCACGAAAGTCCTCTACGCCGTAGGTCTGGCCCGATCAGACGATGCGACGGGGGAGAAAGGTGGAACCCAACACGGATCACAAGACCGTGCGAAATTCTCTTCTCGCTGCTCCCTTCGGGCTGTCTGAGCGTGCAGGTGCATCTTTCTCAGGCGCCACGGGTAGACGTTAGGTTTTACGGGGGAGGGGGGTATTTTTTAACCTAAGCTTGATTGAGGTTAAAACATTTGCAAACGATGATACTATCAGTTTAAATCATTTCTAGAAATCTAGATTTAATTTAATTTAAAACAGTAACTTTTAACATCATCATCAGATGAAAGATGAGTTCCCTCCATTCTTATTTTAAGATTTAGAAATAAAATTAACGGAAGGGACTAGTTTATCCGAATTTTCTTTTGTTTTTTCTTCTGTTGATGATGTTGAAACTTATTGTTTTAACTTGGATTAATTCTCAGACCTCAGTTTTATTGAAATGGTTTCAATGGATGGTATCATCGCTTGTAAAAGTATTTTGACCTCAATCGAGCTTAGACTGAAAAATAAGATTTGTACTTCTTTTTATTTGAATTTTAGTCCATTTTACTACGAACTTTTTGAAGAACGCTCCTACACACTAGCCATGTGGGAATCCTATAACAACGCGACATAAACCTTCCATACCAGAGACTATAAGGATATACCAGAGTAATTAAACTAGTGATTAAAATATCAAATAGATATTCACTGCAGGTAATCCAAGCTTGCATAGCCTCGCTCTCTAACTCAGACGAATGAGTTGAGAATTTTTATGTACCACTTATGAATAACCAACCACACAGGAAAACTTCAGTTAAGATGGTTATGGGGAACTTCAATACAAACTTATATAACAATGGTGATCATCTTTAGGTGGATATAGGCACATCCAATCGTTAATCCTTTAATCCGTTTGAAGATTTTTGTTTTCTCATATATTGTTCTTAAAGAATTTTGGCAATTTTTACATTTTAGAGTTTTGATCCGGATTTAAAGCAAAAAAAAAAAACGTGTCTTTTTTATAATAATAAAATAATAATTACCTTAACCTTTAAGCGTTTACTTCTGTTAGATTTTCAAGGAATTAAGGGATTAGCAATTAACTTTTCCTTCTTCTATTTATAGGTAGGAAATTTCATAGAAAAAGAGAAATGAACTCACTAAGCTGAGTAGTAAAATTGTGGGAAGTATCAAATCTTTGTATCAGGATTTAAAAAAAAAGAAACAGAGGAAAATATATAGAAATTGGACTCAATGAGAAAAAAAAATGACATCGGTTGTAGATTCTTATTAAAAACATATTACATAACATATAATTTTAAACACAAGAAACGGTCACAGATTATTTTGGAGTTAGATTAAAATCGATCTGAAACAAGAGAAATCTAAACTCTGGAGAAACAGGACGAACAAATAGAAATTTGGAACTAAAAATAAAAGAAATAACTGCTAAACTATAATATCAAACATGTGTAACAAATTGAAGTATCAATTGAAAGAAATCCCATTAAAAACTGCAACAAAACGATAACAGAAACTATTAAAAAAAATAAAATAAAGTGAAATAAAAAAGAGAATAACTGAGATTACTAATAAAATCTTTCTAGTTAAGAAAGTATCTAATTATACTGACCTAAAACTAATTTAAAAATAACCTACAGGAATATAATAAAACATAAAAGATACATCTATTAAACACCCCCACCCCAACGTTTAAACACTAAATTAGTAAAGCAGATTAAGCAACAACTAAAAATTGACAAGAGATGAAAATAACGTTCAAGTTCGTATCGGTAGCATTTATTATTTAGAATACGTTAGAATATTTTAAGCTACAACACAGTAATAAATCGATAAAGGAAATTTATTTCAAAATCATTAATAAAAAGAAATCTCCATGTTTTCACTAACGCCATTACCATAAATTGAAAGCAGTCATAAAAATTAATTTTAAAAAATTTACAAGACTCTAAATATCATTTTTAGCGAATGATTGTCTCAAAAATTGCATATATTTGCCGATATATACATAAGGGATGCCCGCACCGAGGTTAGGAACTACTGTTATAAACATTCCTTTCATAAGATGTGAGCCTTCAGTTTAAAAAGAAGGACGTTTCTCTTCTTATCTCGAGCCTGTCACCACTCTTGCACTCCAATAAATTTGCCTTAAAAAACAGCACCATAAAATGCACCCCAACGAGACGTTTAACCTTCTTATCTGGGAATCACAATAAAAAGAATAACTCGATGCCTTTAGCATTTAGATATACGGATGTTGTACATGTAAATAAAAACAAACCAACTTGTGGCATTTTAAGCAAAGACATCGAACTTAGAATTCATCAGTTTGACTCACCATCTCGTGATTAAAGCGATGGGGGGGAAGGGCTCTCTCTTACCTTTTCGACCAGAGCTTCTCCGACAGAGAGCTTTGGAAGAGGATTCTGTGGCATGCTAACAGCTATCAGATTTGAAAAAAAGATTGACTTGTTTAAAAGAAAAGACAATGACTAGTGCCATGTTTATTTTGTCACATTGGAAATGGGGCAAAAGAGTGAGTGGCAAACAAAAAATAAAGTCAATGAATAGGAAAGCACTTAGTCACGTGTAGGATAATAAAAAGCAACACCAAATTACCAATTCAAATAGTGTACAATCTTAATTAGGAACTTACAACTGGAAACGACCCCGAAAGCACAAACCCCCCGAGTCATTAGCTTAATTAAATAATACTAATAATAAACATGTGAATTTGTAGCGCGATCACAGCCGGTCGAATATGCTTAAGGCCAAGCAAATAAATCGCCATACAAAAGAATGCCAAAGGTTGAGAGCGACGTCGAGGTTTACGCTTTCATTGCACTGTAGGGCACAATTTTCACATAGTTATTAGATCTGACACTGTTTTTGACTAACTTTTGGCCTCTGAATCCAAAAGTGACCACATTTTCTGTATCACATCAATTTTTTGAGCTACAGGAAATCCAAGTTTTGTATAACAACAAAAATAAGTATCTAACAAATTTATGTTTATTTTATAGAATGTTTTAACAATTTACATACACGGGAAAATAAAACATTGCTTGGCTGTAATGTTTGTTCAAATTTATTTTTTTCATATAAAGGATATTGTTACCTTAAGGCAAATTGTGTGCAAGTAGTTAAGGAATACACTTAAGCTTATATCTTTTCCTGTACTATTCAATATATGGACACCTGTGCCTTTATACTCCAACAATAGTCAGCCAACATATTTACATCTCCGCTACACTGATACTTCCTCCATGACCTTAAAATCTTGGTGGAATTGTTCACCTTGCTCATCGCTGACTTCACCAAGGTTTTCGGGGAAGTTAGCAAGATGGCTATGCAGAAAAATGCAACTTGATGCTCAGGTTACAAGCGAAAGTTTTGTAGGTTTCCAATAGTTCTGGACAATTTCGGTGTAATTCTTTGCTCGTGTATTTTCCTGAAAGTTCTGGACAAGGTCTTTAAATGATAACCAAGCATTCCTTTTATTTCTGACATTGTCCCCATGAAATGTTCATCTTTGATGAGCTGCCCGACTTGAATTTTTTCAATTGACAGGACAAAAATGACAAAAGGAGGTACTTGAAACACTTGATTCAGTTGCCAATGCTCTATTTAATTGCTTCATGAGACCCAGTTTGATGTGGCAGTGTAAATAAAATTTTCATTCTGTCAACAAATGTCTCATGTAGAGTGTTGGGATCACCAGGCTTGAGTTTAGATCTCGGAGGCGAATTCCTCTCGACCCAATGCTTATCTCGAGCTCTGTTGTACCACATTCACAGAAAGCAGAGATACTTCGTGTACCCACGTTGCTGAACAAGATGGGAACATATCATTTTAAGGTCAACGCAGATGATAGAATTGTGTTTATTCATATTGCGACAACTCAATGGCTCTCTTTATGTCTCTATGTTCTTCCCAAATGCTACCTGAATGGCCAACTGGGACTGCACCATATAAATTGCCATTTTGGTTGAGAACAAACTTTAAGATCCGCTTTGAGCTATCGATGATCACTCACCATTCAGTTCAGTTGTATATCTGAATTCCCAATTCCGCTAGTAAACCCTGTATGGTATAGCAATCCACAAACCTACCGTAACTTCGAAAGTACTACAGATATTTACTTTCTTTTGATCAGTAGTAGGATAACTTTGCTCACTTTTCAAGCAAGTTTTTCTCATTTAATTAAGACACTAGGAGTTGTAAAGCCTTTTTGGTACCCCAAATCTCCTTCCAAATCATTTTATCCGGATCGAATCCCTTATGAGCTGACTCATCTTGATTTTTAAAATCTGCATCATTACTCTCACTAAGTTCTTCAACATGAGCAAGATCTTCATGGCACTGGGACTTCAGCTGAACAAGACACTGGACGTATAGCTGATGGTCAACTAGGATACTCGATTTTCCATTTGTTTTTTTTTCTTATATCATGAAGTCTTCACTAAACAAAAGTAAAATTTTGTTAAATGAACTTTTGGATTTCTCCAAATCATTGGTATGCTAAATTTCAACTTTCACGTGTTCTTCTGGCCCACATCCGAAAACTCTCGACGCACTGCTTGGACACTATAAACTATAAAATATGATAAATAGGCTTGCCTGACGAATGCGCTGAGGTGTGCTCGTTGACTGTAAAGTGAAACTGCTACAAATATAACAAAACAAGTCGGAGATGTTTAGGCACTTAAGACGAGAAGTATCAGACGAAGAGATGATCTGAAAGAGAGGAAATAAGCATGTGAGTAAAAAATAGGTCGAATAGTAGTCCCAAGCTTATAAAAAATCTTAAATAATGTATGCTAATCCATAGTATACAGACTTTTAGGTAATATTTGCAGAATACGATAGTAATTAACTATATAGAGCGAAACACAACATCTCACCACTCCGTCTCACGTGTAACTAAATAGACTAGTTACAAGTTGACAAGTTTACTAATAGTGCTTCTTCTACGAGTTGCGGTCAAAATGTTAATGAAATATCTAATTTAGCTTTCTTTCTTTCCAAAATTTATGTTTAGCAATAAATAGATAATGGAATAATAAGGTCAACCAGCTGACCATCATAGTACTTATGGACAAACAACAAAATTGTGTTTATTCAGAGAGTAGGCTGTACAGAGATTACTTGACGTCATAAAAGAAAGCTGGCTGTAGCTTTGAAATTTTAGTTTAAATTGCATGTCAATTTAAGTTAAAATTAAATCAAGCAAGTGCTTCGGCAGCGCTCTTTGCAAGAGAAGATGCATCCACTCACGGAGAAGACTAGAGGGCGAAGCGAAATTTCCATTTCGCCCAAGTGAACAATACCACTTAAACTCTCTTTTAGTCTGTGCATTTCTGCCTCCGCTTCGGTTTTTTTTTCTCTCTCTCTCCATTTCTGCTTCCTCTTTCTCTCGCTCCATTTCTGCTTCCCCTCTCTCTTTTTCGTTTCTCTCCCCACCCTCTCTGCTAATCTCTCCCTTCTCTACTTTCTCCCTTCTCTCTCCTATCTTTCCCCTCACCCCCTTCTCTTCCATCCTTCCCCCAATCTTCCCCTCTCTTCCCTTTTATATCTTCTCCCCCTTCTCTCCCTCTCTCCATCCCATCTCTCTCCTCCTCCCCCCATCACTCTCCTCCTCTCTCTAGCTCTCTCAACCTACATCACTCTCCCCTCTCTCTCCGTCTCTCTTCTTTCCCCTTATTCTGCTATATTTTCCTGTCTCCCATATATATGCCTCTCCCTCCCTCTCTTCAGCTCTTGCCTCTCTAACCTCTCATCCTCACCCTCTATACCATTTATCCACCCTCTCCCCACTTCATCTCCCTTCTATCTCTCCCTTCATCTCCTCTCTATCCTCCCTCTCCTTCATCTTCTATCTATCTCCCTCTCCCCTTCTTCCATCTCCCCTTATTTTCCCATTCTATCTTTTCCTCCATTATCGACTTGGAAGCTGCTCTTCAACCTTCTTTCTTCTCATAATAACTATGAGAGTCTGAAATCAGGCTGAGCATCATTGTATTGCTGCAAAATAAGAAATTTACCGATTTTACGCGACCCTTCTGTGACGCCAATATAAGTAAAAATTGATAGAAAAAGAACCCCAAACTACCACACTACCAATGCCATGTTTCATATTAGGCACAATATACTGAGAAGCCATTTTCTTACCGCTTCTCTTCCCTACAAATATTGTAGGTTTAAAAAGCAGAAATTTCATACTTGGACTTATCGTTCAAAATAACATTTTTCCCCTCATCGTTTCCATAATTTTAATTTTCCAAGCCCAAGTTAACCTCCTTTCTTCATTACTCTCTCTCAACAGATGTTTCTTTGCTACCATTCAACCGAAAAGCCCAGCTTCTCAACGTCTCCTCTTTGCCGTTGTGGCGGAAACGTTTGCTCTGTCGGGGCTGCTTAAATGATGAACTATTTCTGGAGCAGCAAAGCGATGGTTTAGAAGAAATGCCACTTAAGAATTGATCTTGTGACCTAAAATATTTCTGGTCCGTCCTACCTCTTGTCTATCCTGTAATATACGTGTCTCTTCAAATCTTTTGATAGCGTTCCTTACTCTCCTGACCAGTATTTCAGTTTTTCGGACATTTTTTATACGACTTTCCTTCCTCGCGAAAAGCTGTGAATTTGGTCAAACACTTTATTATACCATCAAATGTTTAGGATATTAACGATAAAATTATAAATTTAAATTTTAGCAATTATTTTTTAAAAAATTGAATAACAGATTAGGTTGTAAGAAAAATTATATTTTAAGCAATGCAATAACTGAAGATAAATTAAAATCTTTCGCCTTCGATGTTAAATTCATTTTTTTTTTTTAAATTATGTATAATGAATCGATTGTCAGAATTTTTTTTAGAATAGTTTTGTCGTAATTCGAGTTTTATGAAAAATATGGGTGACAGCATTTATGACTAGTATATATATGAAGAAATATTTTTGAAGAAAGAAATACTACATAAAAAGAGTTGGGATAAGTCATTAAATGTGTGGTTGTCGGATGTGAGCCCTCAGAAAAACAGACATCGATTTATTTCTAAAGGAAGGCGCTCTCAAGCCGTCTTGGCCCATAAAAAATGGAAGGTGTCTGGTTCACGAGAGAGTGGGAGGAAGAAAGAGAGGTGGGGGAGGTCAGGATGAAGTTAAACACAAGTAAAACAGAATTCATTTATTGTCACTTTTCATCGTATACGCGTCCATTGTTGGGTACCCTAAAAAACAAAAGATTAACTTAAAAAGTGTTGTATTATTTATTGTTTAAAGGTGAAGTAGGTGTCTAAAACTGAAACCATAAGCCCCTCTCCCCCCCTCAATTCTGAATAGTTATAGTTAAGGCACATAAAAGGTGGAATCACATGACATCAAAAAAACTAGCCTGGTGGAACGAGGAGTAAAAGACGGAAAAGTGAAGTAGCAAGTTAGCAATGGAGTTAGATTGATTTGGGGAATGGAGTAAATGCTGGTGGGTTAACATTATGAGATAAACAGTCGGAGAGAAGGATTATACTCATTGATATAAAGAGATTCTAAGAACCTAAGTTATACATCTGTTTTACATATAATAAAATGTTGGTGAATTGTTGATTTTAATTTTAGAAAAGAACATTTCCCGTTCATAGGCTGATGCCGAGATACAAATAGACTCTGGCCTTTATGGAGCGGCTTGTGCTACCTATGCAAGTCTCGTATTCGCACCAAGGATAAAGAAATTATATACAGCCATGCTGCTTCTCTCAGGCAGTAGCCATCTTTACAATTAAAGCCCATGCCAAGTTTGAAGTTATTACCAATGAAATCCTTTTCTGGAATAGATGTGAAAATAAAATTTCTTTACCAATTTGGAGAATTATGAAGAAACCAGATGCAACTTTTGGCTCGTTTCTCTTAATTATCCCATCTTCCCCTGAGATGCTTCTGAAGAAGTCGATGGAGACCCTTGACGACAATGTCAGTCTTGGATCCCTGAGAGAGACATTTGTCTAGCACGTTCCCTCTGCCTTTCTTCATGAGACATTCGAAATTTGATCTCCCGACACTCGCCCTTGAACAGTTAGCAACCGCTACCGCTTGGGCTCTGATTCTGAGCTCGCAATCGAGAGTGACCTCCGTTACAAAAGACCTTCTCCCACAATGCATATGGGAGAAACGTTATCCCAGCCCCATTCCCCGTCAAGGAGAAGCTAGCTATCTTATCACAGCAGATCTCAAATTTGGAGGATTCTAGAGGCCACTCTAGTTGACACTTTCATTCGGTTCGCGCAGCTCTCCCGCTGAGTCGTGCAATTTTCCCCCTCTCGAGGATAAAATTTGCTAGTACTACTTAGCTTTCAAGAAAGAGGGTACTTAACAAACTCCAAAGGGAAACAGCAGTGAAATCCTTCTTCTCCCGAAACTTCATGTTGAACGTCATAGACTTTCATCATGGAAAGAACATTTTTGTTGAATACCTGATCCCTTATATTCACCATCCCCGCTACTTGTAATGACCTGCAACGAAAAGAAACTCATGTTCCACTTCAAATGCTTACAAACATTCGGTAAGCACGAACTATGTAAATCTTTCCCTCCAGGAGGCTTTCAGTGGAAATTTATAGTGTGTAACATTAAATGTGCAAATTTAGGCGCTAACTTTCTAACTCATTTCAATATTCCAGTGGATTTAAAGTTTGTGTGTTTGGTGGACGGCGCCACTAATTTATCAATGAGGCCAATTCATAAAAGTCCTCTTTCACCCTCACTCTCCATTTTAATTTCAAGTGATTCACCTGTGCATCAGTTGATTAATAAACATAGTGAATCATAAAAGGGTAACAAGGAGTAACAAGGAAAGTAAGTACCCTAGGAGAACTTACGGTCCATTCAAAGAGGGTACCTTTGGACTAGCAATCGAACAGGCACATGGCTGCTCAATTGTTTTGCGTCCCTGAACGGCCGCTTTTTAAGACTTTGTCTAGTCTTGACTTAAACTGGTCAACAGATTCACTGTTGACAACTTCCACTGGAAGTGCGTTCCACTTACCGCAGATACTGTAAGTGAAAAAATTTCCACACAGATTGCGGTTGTAACGCTTCAGTTCAGGTTTGAAGCCGTGATTGCGCGTTATGTTCTCACTCAGTGTGAAAATATCCCGGTAGTCAACATTTTCGAACCCTCGAAGTATTTTGAAAACTTCGATGAGCTGACCACGCAGTCTACGAATTTCCAGCGAGAACAGATTTAATTCCCTTAGTCTATCCTCATAACTTTTATGTCGGATAGAGGGAATCAGCTTGGTTGCCCTGGCTTGTACGCGTTCCAACCTTGCGATATCCTTTTGAAAAGAAGGACTCCAAAATTGCACAGCATACTCCAGGTGCCGCCGAACCAAAGAGTTGTACAGACAAAGTACTATCTCCTTGTTACGGTATCCAAACTGGTGCTTTATGTAGCCTAACATCCTTTGGGCTTTCTTCTTTGCCTCAATGCACTGTTTTGAGAACTTGAGGTCACTAGTGATAGTTACACCCAAGTCCTTCTCAGTGTCACTCGATTCAAGAGCAGTGCCCTTAAGGATATAATGAGATTGGGGGTTTCTGTGGCCGATATGCATCACTTTGCATTTTCCCACGTTAAAAGGCATTTGCCACGTGTCCGACCACTCCCCAATCTTCCCAAGATCTTCCTGCAGGCGGGCAGTATTTCCATCCTTTGCAACGTTCAGACCAAGCTTGGTATCGTCGGAAAATGTAGAAATCTTGGCAACCATGTCATCGTCCATGTCGTTGACGTAGATGATGAATAGTAGTGGTCCCAGGACAGAACCTTGAGGCACCCCGCTAGTAACGGGCACCCACTTAGAAGCCTGTCCATTCACTACCACCCGTTGCCGTCTGCCACTTAGCCAGTTCTCGATCCAGCCGGCTACTTTTCCATCTATGCCCATCACTAGCACTTTCCGAAGAAGGCGGTGGTGTGGTTCCTTATCAAAGGCTTTCTAAAAGTCTAAGTAGACCACATCCACCGCCTTGTCACGATCGTGCTCACTGAAGACGAAGTGGAAGAATTCCACAAGGTTCGTCAGGCATGACCGTTGCCTTCGAAAGCCGTGCTGGGAACTCCTCAGTAGCAGGTTTGACTCTAAATACGACGTCATTTTGTCCACCATGATGCTTTCCATGAGTTTACCGACTATCGAAGTCAGACTGATAGGTCGGTAGTTCGACGGTTGGCTTCGGTCTCCTTTCTTGAAGATAGGAGTCACCTCCGCCTCACGCCAGTCTCGAGGAACGCATTCGGTCCGGATTGACATGTTAAAGATTGCGCTCAGTTGTCGTGACACTTGATCGCGCACTTCTTTCAACACTTTAGGTAGAAACCCATCCTGGCCAGGTGACTTATTCGTCATTATGTCACTGATCTTCTTTTTTATTTCCCCTTCTGTGAAGTCCATATCCTCCAGTTTTTCCCCCAGTAGGAATTCATTGGCTGGGGGATGGGACCACACTCTTCAGTAAACACTGAAGAGAAGTAGTCGTTGAGGAGGTTAGCATTTTCTGGATCTAAGTGCTTTAATGCCCACTCCTCATTTCTCTAAGGGCCAATCGTTCGACGGATTGGTTTACGGCTGTTCACATATCCAAAAAACTCCTTGGGATTCTCTTTACAGAGTCTCGCCACTCGGATTTCCTCAGAATGCTTAGCCACCCTTATGCTGGACTTCACTCTTCTGGCTAGACTTCGGTATTCGTCAAAGTCACCCCAGATCTTCAAAAGGCGGGACACAGTTCTCTTCTTCCTAAGCAGTTAGCTGATTTCTCGATTAAACCACTTTAGTTGAAGAGAAGACCGACGGTGACATTTCAGAGGGATGAAACGCGATTGAAGACTCATGAATGTGGTTTTGAAACTGTTCCACGAGTCTTCAACAACATCGCACACTTCTAGCCTGGCGTCACTCAGTCCAGCACGAAGACTTGCAAAGTCTGCTCTTTTAAAATCGAGTTTCTTCAATTTACTAGTTGCAGGCCCTGCCTTCGGAACTTTGACTACAAATCTAATTAGTCGGTGGTCACTGCCACCGAGCTCTTCGCCAACAGAGAGGTCTTCAACGATGTCATCCTCAGAGGTGAAAACCAAGTCGAGGATATTGTTTCCTCTCGTTAGCTCTCTCACCCATTGAGTGAGAAACTCGTTGTTCGCGAACTCCAGGAGTAGCGCGTTCTCGCCACTTGGTTCTTTGGTTTCCCAGTCAACTTGTGTGTTAAAATTACCTATGACGATACACACTCTGTCTTCGACAAGTTCTCCTAGTTGCTGGTACAGATCTCTGTCCTTTTCAACGAGTTGGGCAGGAGGTCTATAAAGCACCAGGGTCCTGTATTTGGCAGGACCTATCTCTAGGTCAACACCTAGTAGTTCATGGTCGGATACGATGCTGCAATCCGTCGAGTTGAGAGTATCCTTGACATACAACATCACACCGCCACCCTCTCTGTCTGGCCTATCTTTCAGGAAGAGCTGGTGACCGGAAATCGTGAATTCACCTTCAAAATCTCGGCTTGAGGTTTTTATCCATGACTCCGTTATGGCCACCATCTCAGGTTCCTCTGTTACTACGAGGCCACGGAGCTCAGGAAATTATTCCTGATTGACCTCGCATTGAACAGAAGAACTTTGAGGGAGTCCCCTAGTGTAGGACTCCCTACGCTCCTCCGTTTCCCGGCTTCTCTTTTTTCGTGGTCACACCCTTTTTGACGACCTCCAAGAAGGTCGTTCCAGGAGTGACACGGGCATGCTAGCGCACGTTCCCTTTCGCTCTGTTTTGAACGCTCCTTTGGGTGCGTTCCATGACATCTTGAATCAAGGTTGGCGAGAAAGGCCTTCCCTTCAAAGGAGAGATGTACTTCGTCCCTTTGGTAGAGGTCGTCTCTACTGATAAAGGTACGATAGGGGTCCACGAAGAAGACTCCTTCTGCCGTGCAGAGATCCGCCAACCTTCTGTTCACTGCGACGTTTCTTTCGTGAGCGGTTCGGGATGGACCTCTTCTCGGAAGCATCCCAACCACCACGGGTTTGCGGGTTTTAAGCCCTATGTCATCCACGGCTCCCATCACCGCTTGGATGGTCTTACCACTAAGGCCAACCTTACCCCCTCTGAGGTAGAGGTCGATAGTCGGTAAACTCATGGAAAGCATCATGGTGGACAAAGTGACGTCGTATTTAGAGTCAAACCTGCTACTGAGGAGTTCCCAGCACGGCTTCCGAAGGCAACGGTCATGCCTGACGAACCTTGTGGAATTCTTCCACTTCGTTTTCAGTGAGCACGATCGGGACAAGGCGGTGGATGTGGTCTACCTAGACTTTCAGAAAGCCTTTGATAAGGTACCACACCGCCGACTTCTCCGGAAAGTGCGAGCGCTTGGCATAGTCGGAAAGGTAGCCGGCTGGATCGAGAACTGGCTAAGTAGCAGACGGCAACGGGTGGTGGTGAATGGACAGTCTTCTGAGTGGGTGCCCGTTACTAGCGGGGTGCCTCAAGGTTCTGTCCTGGGACCACTGCTATTCATCATCTACGTCAACGACATGGACGGTGACATGGTTGCCAAGATTTCTACATTTTCCGACGATACCAAGCTTGGTCTGAACGTTGCAAAGGATGGAAATACTGCCCGCCTGCAGGAAGATCTTGGGAAGATTGGGGAGTGGTCGGACACGTGGCAAATGCCTTTTAACGTGGGAAAATGCAAAGTAATGCATATCGGCCACAGAAACCCCCAATCTCAGTATATCCTTAAGGGCACTGCTATTGAATCCACCGACACTGAGAAGGACTTGGGTGTAACAATCACTAGTGACCTCAAGTTCTCAAAACAGTGCATTGAGGCAAAGAAGAAAGCCCAAAGGATGTTAGGCTACATAAAGCACCAGTTTGGATACCGTAACAAGGAGATAGTACTTTGTCTGTACAACTCTTTGGTTCGGCGGCACCTGGAGTATGCTGTGCAATTTTGGAGTCCTTCTTTTCAAAAGGATATCGCAAGGTTGGAACGCGTACAAGCCAGGGCAACCAAGCTGATTCCCTCTATCCGACATAAAAGTTATGAGGATAGACTAAGGGAATTAAATCTGTTCTCGCTGGAAATTCGTAGACTGCGTGGTCAGCTCATCGAAGTTTTCAAAATACTTCGAGGGTTCGAAAATGTTGACTACCGGGATATTTTCACACTGAGTGAGAACATAACGCGCAATCATGGCTTCAAACCTGAACTGAAGCGTTACAACCGCAATCTGTGTGGAAATTTTTTCACTTACAGTATCTGCGGTATGTGGAACGCACTTCCAGTGGAAGTTGTCAACAGTGAATCTGTTGACCAGTTTAACTCAAGACTAGACAAGGTCTTGAAAAGTGGCCGTTTAGGGACGCAAAACAATTGAGCAGCCATGTGCCCGCTCGATTGCTAGTCCAAAGGTACCCTCTTTGAATGGACCGTAAGGTCTCCTAGGGTACCTTCTTTCCTTTTTGTTACTCCTTGTTGTTACCATCAGAGCAACAACTGAATTCTCAGAAATCTGAGCTTTCTCTGCCTCTACTCTGATGTTGTGGTTACCCCGTCCTGACAGGCAGCTTACCTTCACGCTAGTGCGAAGGCGGGCCGCTAGCAGCGGCTGCAGATCCCGTGTTTGCGAGTCACCAATGAGAGTGACCTTTGGACACTTGGTCTCTGAAGACGGGGTCTTCCCTTGTGGAAGAGGCCTCCCCTTTTCCTCTTTACTCTCCACATTCTTATCTTTCTTTTTCTTCTTCCTTATCTGTTTTTCTTCTATTTTTAGGTTCTACTTTTGTTTCAACTTTATTCTTTTTCTTTTTTTTCTTCGTTTCTTCTTTCTTCTTTTTCTCTTTTTCTCTCGCCTCAGCTAGCTTAGCCTCAGATGATGCCGGAATGTCCGCTTGCTTACCAGGGGATTCCGACACGTCAGTGGGCGGCGCCTCTTCTAGGCATCCAACCTGAGCTGCGTTAAGGGCTTTGAGCTTTTCCAACTTTCCCTCGAGGACCTTAGCTCTCTCCTCTGAGGCTCTATAGAGGTCTTTTAATTTCTCCACCTCTCGCGTCAATATGCAAGTATTGCAGATACTTTCAGGGCTGCATTTTGAGTAGCAGCCCTCCGGAAAGTCAACGCACCACTTTTCTAACTGGCATATTGCACAGTTGTGTTTGAGACGAACGGGTCCTTTTTTGCCTGTCATTTTGAGCGCTTTCTCTCTCTCTCTGAAAACCCGTGACCAATCAATGATAAAAAATGGGGGTTGGTGAGTTCTCCCCGCGTGAGTCGCTCCCGCCTATCGATCGTAGAGGTTTCGGATCTTTCAGAAGGCACGCTCCATGTGCTGCTGTTCGTCCGACCGAGTCGTCAAACCTCGGTGTGCCGTGGCTCCCAACCAAGCAGCACTGACGGCCCCCGAATGGGCCCTCGATTTGTCACCAGGTGAACAACAACGAAACATGCCCCTTACTAAACTCTTGCTAGTTCCCTTCACAACGGCCAGGATCTCGGAGTAGCATTCAATGGATATCCCGTCACACCAAGGAACTCGACCCAAGGCTTTTTATTGGCCTGGAAACCAACATGGGAACAAAGGGCCGTCACCTCGGACCAATGCTACCACAAGCACCCGTCAACGGGCCCTGGGAACGGTCAATAATTACGCGCCAAGACGGGGGTTAACGGGGCACTACCCTCATCCCATTCATCGTGCCCCAACGCCTAGGACACCTCTAGTCCTAGTCTCTCGCAACCAGTGAGCGTCGATTGGCGTTGTTTATAGAGGTTCCAAAGCCTCTCTTCTGACGCATGAGGTAGCTGCCAGGTCCTTATAGGTAGATAGAGGAAGAAAGGGAAAGAGTGACACGATAGGAGTAGGCTTTTTTCTTCTTTTTTTTTGTATGAGTGGGAGATAGGATAAAAGTAAAAAAGGAGAGGGATAGAGTAGAAAAAGGAAGGAATGACGCACTTAGTCTGGAACCTTGTTTCCGACCAAATTGACAAGGAAAGCCCTACCAGGGGTACCCAGAAGAGGTACCCCCACCGACATAACTCAAAAAGTCCAAGGTCCACACAAGCTCTCTTCCCGCGACAAGGGGGCGTCACCTCTCCCTCTATTTTCGTTACTATCACCATATTATTGTCATTGCCCTTCTCCTAGTCACAGATAGACCTAGATGATTGTCTCCTAAATTAATGTGTTTTTTTAGGATAAAATACAAACTTTACTAAAAGAGTGCAAAATATGACCAAGCCCAGTCAAATTCGTTCAGAAGTCAGACAACCTCCTATCGCTTCACCTGAGAATTCCCACGACTAAACGCAGTCTCTATCCGTGATTGGTTTCTATTTTCCTTATTTTACTGAATTCAGTGCAAAATTGCAAGGTTGAATGAAATTCTCAAACGTAAAGATGCCTTATTTCAAGTTCCAATGGATCAATTATAGAATGAAGAATCAGGGTCCATTAGTCCAATAGGGCTGTTTGAAGGGAGGGCCCCCCCCCCAAAAAAAAAGTATATAACTTTTCTCCAACGTTTCAGCGTTTTATTAACTATATTTATTTTGGGTAATCTAAGCTTTGTTTTCGCCTACATTGATTACTTACTTATTGCAAGCGAAAACGAAGCTCAGCTAGTGCAACTTTTGTATCAGGTTTTGAAAAATTGGAACTGCACAGCTCGCAATTCACTATTGCAACATTTATCTTTTTTTTAGTATAACCGATCAACTTTGGGGTCTATAAAGTTAGGTCCCAAGAAATATCCCAAAAGGAGGATAAAGTAGCTGCGATTGAGGATTATCTTAAATCTACCGCACTAAAAGAATTACAGAAGTTCCTTGGTTTAATCAATTTCCTTAGAAGATTAATAAAGCACGCCGCCATTACTCTTATTCTTATCCCAATGTTGTTAAAAAACTTGAATAAGCGCTGGGATTTAAATCACAATTACTCTGAAAATTGATCATCGCAGTCATTTATTCTACTCCATTTTTCTTTAAATTTTCATGGTTTGATTGATGAGACGTTTCGGTTGCAATATTCACATATCTTGGATAAATAAAATTTATTATTATTTCATTTAGTTATTTGATTGTCTTATCATTCGTGTCCTCTACACTTCATTTATTTAAATCATGTTATATCATTTCACTGTGTAATTATTTTCATCTTGCTGTTTAACTACTTATTTTGTTTAGCCACTTATCTTTTGATTATCTATGCTAGCATTGTACAAAATTTGTACCTCATATTTTTATTGTTATTATCTTGTGACGACTTTAAGCTCAATTTTTCATTGTAAAATATGTATTTTTTTATGTCCTCAATGACCTTTGTTTATTATTTTATTTAGTAATTTGTTCCATGTCATGAATTTTACAATTTGGCATTTCCGTCTTCAAACCGGTTTGTTACTTGTGTCTATTGTCCTTGTTCATGTAAATTGGGTGATTATGTACATAGCATTTCCCTTTGTTTCATATGTAGAAAGGTGAACATGCCTTCCGGATAGGATTCTTTTGTTGTTTTTGTATTTATGGCCAAATCGTTTGTAGGATCTCCTATCTGAGATATATTTGTTCGCTGCTATCCATTCCAAAGAAGCAGATAGGAAAGTTGTCTTATGCTTATCCTAGTCACCGTCTACATAGCAAGACTCTATAAAAGCACAGAGTTCAGATAGAGGATGTGGGAACTTCTCGACTTCGCTCAGCACGCACGGACTCTTCGAAGCTCTGATACTCTGCCAGCTCGCACTCTCCAACGTTGGAAAAATTCATTTTTCGAGAACTTTTACACTGAGGGAATCTTCTCGCTCAAGACTCCCATTCTCAGGGAAACCTCACTCGAATTCCACGTCGACCCAGCCAACGAATTCATCCTCATTTCTTTTCTGCCTTCTCTCACCTCTTATTCATCGACTTCACTCACCCACCCACGCCCCCTAAAAAAGATAAAAATACACTTCATCCAGCCATCATATCTTAATATGTCCGGCTAATTTTAACACTATCCCCTGCCTCGAAGGAACCTCGTCCAGATGGGGAATCCGTCTATCATCACCGCCTAGTTCAAACTATGCCCTGCACTGGGCTAAGGCATAATTTGAGGCTCCGACGAAAGCAGGTTTGAGTCCTATCCCACTGTGGAACTCGGAGTCATAGGCACCTAGTTAATGGGACTACGCTGCAAGTCCCAGGGTGTTCCAAAAGAACCTCCGGGGGAGCCCGGCCAAAACCATAGAGGGAGATGAAAACGTCTCTATGTAAGTTGGACGCAGCGTAGAATATCCAAAACCCCGAGGGGGCGGCACCCCGGGCGGTGGGAGTTGCTTCGAACACCGTCCACCAAAATGTTCACCATGCTTCACCCCTCGGAGGATCCCACCCAAGTTCATTCAACCAATCATTATCCCATTAACTCATCTAAGGCAGCAACCCTAACCCGGGCACATAAAATCCCCAATGGAGGCAGGGGAAACTCCTCACTCAAAAAATAAATCAAAATACCATCATTTTTGCCGAGAAGAAATATAAATACAGGTACGAAATTAAATAAAAACATCCATCAAAAGAACATCCAGTACTGGGGGACAGCCCCCCCCCCCTTCGGCCTAATGGATAATTCCGATGGAGCAAAGAGGTTCCCACTTTGGGTTCTCGAAGGGCACACAAAGCCAGACCGGAAAAAAAACCTTTCCAACCATCTTCGCCGAAATAGGAGTGGTTGTTCTACGACTGAAAGACCAGTACAATAGCTATGTAGCCCTGTGTGATACGAAAAAGGACCTAGACAACCTAATTAGCGAAAACGCTGCAAAGAAGCTAAAGAAAATAGAGCTAAATGCCAGAGTACCACCTGCTGTCGCAATCAAAAGGTCAGTAATTTGTAGAAGACTTGACCCGTGGGTGGGTCAGCATTCCACAAAAGAAATCAAGACGGAAATAGAAAAAAAATCAAGAATGGGCCAAAATAGAAGAAATCATAAAATTTCAAAAACAAAACGGAGAAAAACACATTCACGTATTTAAGGCGACAAACAATGACACTGAAATGTCGTCAAAAGCGCCGAAAAAGGACTTCTCACGTTTTACATCAAGATAGCGCCTGACAAGATAGAAAGAGAAACAGTCGTCTCTCTCTTGGTCTGCTTTAGGCGCTACGCCCTCGATGACCACACGACCCGAGACTGTACCTCCCAGGGCATTAAATGCTCGGAATGCTCAAGTACAGAGCATAGGTGGGAACAATGCAAAAGCCAAGGAAAAAAGTGCGCCAATTGCGGAAATCCACACCGCCTCCTCTCAATGGCATGTCCTTTGAAGAAAGAAAAAATAAGAAACAAAAAGGCTGCAATGATAGAAGAGAAGAAGAGGAAAGGGACAACAACTTACGCAGAGGCAACAGCAAGGCCGGCACAGGAACAAAAGACAGTCGTGAATATTGAGAAAAATATGAGGCCAGATCTCATACTGTGCATTCTCCAGGCACATTTAGTGAACATGGCAAAACCGGGATCATACTCGGAAGAGATAAATAAAATGCTCAGAAATATGCCTAAAACCTATGTGGTTCCTAGAAACCGGCCTTCCAGCGACCTATACAGAATCTCAATGTCAACTGAACAGGAAACAAGAGACAACAGAAGAGGAAAAAATAGACACCGAAACTGAAATCAACAAAGAAGACTTAGAGGTCATAAACAAATTAAACTGGTGAGACAAAAAACTAGAAAAAGAAAAATCAAAATCAAAGAAAAATAATTCCAAAAAATATAACATTAAAGTTTATAGAACATTCCTCACTACTCCCGTTAGTTAATAAACAAAAATAAATTATTGAAGGACTGGTCAAAGGGAAGTTTGAAAGAGATTACGATTCCGACTATGATGAAACCGAGATTAATAATGCCCTTAAACAAGGACTCATACAAATCTCGGCGAATTCATGCTTTAATCTCCCTACTGACTAGTTCAAGAAAAAACGTCCAGGACAAATTAGATCACCTACGAACTCTGAGAAGGCCAAAAAGGAAAAATCCACCAAACAATAAAATGCATCCGAACGCACAATGTCGACGGATGGAGGGACAAAAAACTCATATATTGCAACATAATTAGGCAAATTAATCCAGATATAGTCATCATAAACGAACATGGTATGAACCTACAAACGAAGCATGTAAAAATCCCAAATTTCACAGTTTTAGCCGCAAGCCATAGCCACACATGTTTTGATGAATCAGCCATGAAAATAAAAAAGGGAATATCGTAGCCGGGGCATACCCCCTACCCCACCCCAGGCCCCGGGTGCTCGTACCTCCCGATCCCCAACTCCATCTGGATCTTCCGCCGACCATCTTAGCGATCCTCCTAGGGGACCTCAATGCAAGATGCAGCTCTGCTGGATACACGAACGCCTTTAATGAAAATGGAAATGGTCTTCAGCGACTCCAGACAGAGTATTGACAAACCTCCAACTTTGCTTTACACATCCACACCACTCCCAACCCCGCAATAACTTCTGATTATCGGAATCATTACAAAGATTTCAACCTCGCCTATCCAAATTGAAATTCCCCAAAGGAAGTGAAGAAGAATTGCAACATAAAGCCTCCCGAAGGGCCAGGCGGACATATACGAGGGGCGGTCAATAGGTTTTGCGAATCAGGAGGGTAAAACAGAGGAAGGGGGATGGCTGTTCGTGGGGGTGTTACGACAAGTTATGACAAGTCAGGACCTGCAGCCACACGCTCCTGCCTCGTCTATTTAAGAAGTAGTAGCTGATTGCAGATCGTCAGGTCAGTCACAATTTTTTCAATAATGGAGAAGGTTGATCACCGCGCAGTGATCAAAGAATGCAAAAGAGATCCATGAACGCATGGTTGCAGTGTATACCGACACCGCCCCTCCCTATGCAACCATTACTCACTGGAATAGGGAGTTCCACCATGGTCGTGAGTCCCTTAAAGATGACCTCCTTCCAGGACGCCCATCAGACGTGACCAACGAGGACAATGTGGCTCGTGTGGAGAGAATAATCTTCGAAAATCGACGGGTGAAGGTCGAAGAAATCGAGCCAGAACTTGGAATATCACATGGAAGTGTTATAAACTTTATCCACGACAATTTGCAATGACCAAGGTCTCTGCCTGTTGGGTCCCTAGAAACCTCACGCCCTATGATCGAATTCAACGTTATCAAAGTCCACAAGGCCAGAGTTGCACAAGCTGCCCTGCGCGAGCGAGTACGGATTCGAGGAGCTCAACCCCCCCCCCCTACATTCTAGATCTGGCCCCTAGCGACTACTTTTTATTTCGCCAGCTCAAGGCTGCACTGCGTGGACACTGGTTTGGGGACGATAAAGATGTCCAGCTCGCCGTCCAGGAGTGGATTGAACAGCAGTCGGGAGATTTCTGGTTGTCGGGAATTTGAAGCCTCAGGGACAAGTGGCGCAAGTGCATTGAAGTCGAGGGTAGTTATATTGAAAAATAATAAAACACTTTTCCTCATATCTCTTTTCTTTATATGCAAATTGCCAAACTTATTGACTGCCCCTCGTACATTAAAGTCTCACCCCCCCCTTTTTGGAGAAAGCTGGAGAATTGAGCCTCCATGAGGAGACTGGTGGGAACGGTAGATGGCGAACAACGGTCTAACTGCCTACCCTGTTTGATCTCCCCGCCGCATAGGTAGTTGGAGCGACCATCTGTGTTAAGGTAACCACCAAAAGCCCTTAAACGACGCTCAAAAGATCCAATTACCTACGAGATTCGTAGGCCCGTGGTTATATCACCAAAACGTGGTGCCAGTCAAAAGGCACGCCAAGGAGGCTGGCGGTTGGTGGTCTCTCTAATTACCAAGCCGACTTGGGTACCTCAGTGCCAACCTCCTTACTCTTCGCTCTCCCAGATGCGACCTCACCACTCGCTCTCCCCTCTGCGGCCTCGCCCCTTCCCCCTTAGATTAGGTGGTGATCCGCCTATAAATAAGCTCCTGGAGGAAAGAGAATTTATTATTATTCGGTGAGAACTATATAGGATCAGTTCGAGAAGATCGATCCTTCAGCCAGTCTAGATTATTTGGTGAAAACGATATAGGATCAGTTCGAGAAGATCGATCTTTCAGCCAGTCAAGATTATTCGGGGAGAACGATATAGGATCAGTTCGAGACGATTGATCCTTCAGCCAGTCAAGATTATTTGGTGAGAACGACATAGGATCAGTTCGAGAAGATCGATCTTTCAGCCAGTCAAGATTATTCGGTGAGAACGATATAGGATCAGTTCGAGACGATCGATCCTTAAGCCTGTCAAGATTATTCGGTGAGAACGATATAGGATCAGTTCAAGAAGATCGATCCTTCAGCCAGTCAAGATTATTCGGTGAGAACGATATAGGATCACTTCGAGAAGATCGATCCTTCAGCCAGTCAAGATTATTCGAGAAGACCAATCCTCCCCCTTCCCCCTGTGCCAAATTAATATAGAACGTCAAGTTTTGGTATCGGTACCATACCGAAGAATCTTTTACAGACTTAGAACGAGTCTGACTAGAGAGAAAAAAAAACGCTCACACTCGAGTGACTCTCACAGCTCAAGCTCAGTAAAAGTGAGAGGAGAAGAACCAAGCCCTAACAAGTTTCCATTTGTTAAGTACGGTAGAAATCCCCTCGTATACCCCCAAACTAGCGATAAAGAATAGGACACAAATAGGCTTCGAGAGTATCCAGAAGAGGACTCTTGGAGCTAGGAGCACAATAACTTTCTCCGTCGTCTTAACATAACAGGAGGCAAAGTTGCAATAAGAAGTTGACATCGCCCTCATCCCCCTCTTTTCCTCCATCCCATCTCGACAAAATTCTACTATCGGCCACTTCAACTCTCCGATGCACAAGAAAAGCCCTCCAGCGACACCCAGCAACCCCTGATCCCTTCTGGAATGTAAGTTAGAAAGAACATTTATATTCATATTGTGTCAGTATGAGTTTATTACGTTTCACGATTTAACGGAAGTGGAAACGATTGTGCGTGAACCCCGTCATATTTACGAGTAGAAGAGAGTAATTTAATTTAATGTTTAACGCTAATCTAAAAGTGTCGTGATAAAAATACTAATCGGCAATTGGTGTGTTTACGTGTAGCCTATTTGTTTATTTTGGTCATTAAGATATATTGAAATAGGCTCAGTTGCCAACCTGTTTAGCCTCGGTTAGCTCAGTAGGTTGATATAAATTTATTGACTGTTTTTTTTTGTAGTTAATTATTAAATTTAAAATATATGTTTATTTTGGAATAATTCCTGGGCGTTTTACTATATCCTTACGTGTTGAAGCGGCTCTTCCTTAAAAACAGCAACAATAGCATTCTTTGACAAAAGTATACTTAAAAAAAAGAAGTATTTCTCGACAAAAAGGATTCTTCGACAGGAAGGCATTTTCAAAGACCAACTTGGCCGAGTATAAGAAACATTTAGAAAATTACAGTATAACTTCCCTTGAAGAAAGTCCCCTAGAAGAAATCAATACGCATCTAAACAATATTAAAAACCTCATCATAGAATTCGACAGGCTATACGTCCCAAAAACTAACCACAGAACAATTCCTGCTCCCCAATGGACCGATGAAATCAAAACTAAAATGGAGGAAATTTACAACACGTTTGAAGAAATCCGTCTGCATGGTAGCAGTACGATTAAGAGACCTCAGAAATCAAGTGAATGATCTAATCAGAAGGAATATTAACATAGCATGGGACAATATAATTAGAAACATGGATATTGAAAGAGACCCAAGAAGGTTCTGGAACCGGTACAAAAAACTTAAAGGTTCCATACCCGAAGACAAAATGTACCTGAAAGAAGGCGCAATCACAATGTATGAAAACAGGCAAATCGAAGAAAGATTTAGAAAGCATTGGTCTAGGATCTTCTCTATTAACCAGGAGGAGAACCTAAACTACAATGTGGTCCATAAACAGCGCATAATAGAAAAATTACAAGATATGGAGCACGAACACTCAACCTTCCCCCAGGTAGACGAATCCCGCGACCAAAGGAACGAGGGGAGGCCCTTCACCCTAGCAGAATTTAAAGCAGCCCTAGCGACATTTAAGCAGAAAACCACAGGCATTAGCGAAATCACCAAAAACCACATTACAAACGCACCCGCTAATTTCCATCAAACACTCCTCAAAATCTTCAATGCATGCCTGAACACTGGGCTTTTTCCACCAGCCTTGAAGACGGTGAGGATGATATTCCTTCCCAAACTCGGAAAACCCAAGGGCCACATCGAGAGTTATAGACCAATCTTACTGTTAGAATTCATCGGCAAACTAATGGAGAAACTACTCAATGAGAGACTAAAGACCTTCCTGGAAGAAAACGATATGCAGAACGACCAACAACATGGATTCAGGAAAAAACGAGGTACGGAGACAACACTAGCACTCATTATCGAGAAATCGAGAAAATTGCGGTCGATATAGCAAGAGGCAACAGAGTGTGCTTGACACTCCGCGACGTCGCCAAAGCTTTCGACAAGGTATATGTGATAGGGCTTAAAGCAAAAATAACCCAGCCTGGTCTCGAGACAAACCTAACCAGAATCTTGTGTAGCTATCTGGAAGACAAGGAGGCGAAAATCACTATTAACAACTACATTGGTAGTGCTTTCACTCTAAAATCAAGGGTCCCGAAGGGGGATGCCTCAGCCCTACGCTCTACACAGTGTACACCAGGGAACTGCCCCAGACCTTCGAGGAAAGCACGATGTCACGCAGATCATCGACAGTGAAAGACAAAACCCAAGGGATGTCGCATAGCGCACTGCCAGAGAGATCATAAATATAAATGAATTCGAGAGAAAACACAAAACAAAAACAAACAATACAAAATTTCAAACTATACCAATGAACAAAAGGAAGACGTACCGAGTCCCCTCAACATCATCACCTACCCCTACAGCGAAGAGAGTAAGGTACTCGGCCTAAAATTCACCAAAAACAGGTACAATACGCATGTGAACCAAAAAACTACACAAGCAAAAAATACCGTTTCATATGTACAAAGGTTCAAAAACCTCTTTGAAGATAACAAAAGAAAACTATACCTAACCTTAGTTCGCCCCATTTTAACGTACTACGTCATCCCGATTTACACTTTCTTCAGAACGCTAATGTTAAAATTACAAGTAATCCAAAATTCCGCGACCAGATTTATAATTAACAATCAAGACTAGAAGGAATAGGGTGCATAGAGCTACATTGAAGAACAAGATTTGAACCAATTAATCAATTCCTACACGAGCGTGCCAAGAAAATATGGCACCAATTAGAGGAGGAACTCCCAAATGAAACGATAAATAAAGTTATACCCACCGAAAGAGAGTACAGGAGGCTACACTTTAAGCAAAGGTTTAAAAGTAGTCGAAGAAATATACAGGATGAAATCGAACGACTATATAGCTAGACTACCTAAGAATGACCCTAAATGAATAGATTGATTTTAAATTGATTTTAAGAAAATTTCGGGATAATTTATTTTTTTTAAATATATATATATATATATATATATATATATATATATATATATATATATATATATATATATATATATAGGTGTGTGTGTGTGTGTATAATGATAATAAAAATAAATAACTTAGTAAAAAAAGTTATAAATATATGTATTTTTATGTGTAATCATAATGTATATATATATATATATATATATATATATATATATATATATATATATATATATATATATATATATATATATGGATAAAACCACAGTAATAGGACTAATTCTATTTGAGAAAACAGGTTTCGACGGAGACATCCATCATTGTTAATCGCTAGTGAACAAGTGAGATACAGAAGTTGCTTAATATACAAACACACACAGTGTCGCTAAAGTGGATTATGCGAGAATGTGTCGGCATTTTTGAGAAACGGAAGTATGAATTTCTTGCTTATAGAAATGCTGACACATTCTCGCATAATCCACTCTAGCGACACTGATTTGTGTGTTTGTATATTAAGCAACTTCTGTATCTCACTTGTTCACTAGCGATTAACAATGATGGATGTCTCCGTCGAAACCTGGTTTCTCATATAGAATTAGTCCCATTACTGTGGTTTTATCCATATATATATATATATATATATATATATATATATATATATATATATATATATATATATATATATATATATATATATATATATATATATATAATTACTAAATAAATAAATAAAAATATACTTTGGAGACAAATAAAAATCATATAAATATAAGAAGAAAGATAACGACACACGAGAGTGCACCAAAAATTAACCAAAACTAACGAAAAGAAGACAACTTTAAAGAGAAAAAGGAAAACAAAGGCTCGAAGACTTCCCCCGAAAGAGAAAACAATACATAAATAACTATTTATGAAACAAAAGAAAACAAAGGCTCCTATGTTGATAAGAAATAAACGAAGGTAAAATGAAGTAAAATAAAGCAAAGTAAAGCGATTGTCAGGCAACTTGGTACACACACACACACACTCACCCTCACACACATCACTGACATTATCACCCCATCAATTATCTCTCCTTTTACACTATTATTTCTATCTATCCTATCTTATTCTCCCACATACTCACCACTTTTGAAATCTCAATCTCAATCGCAGGATGTGAGGTTGCTTCCGACCTTCTCCCTTTCAAATAATACACCACTCTCGTATCAAGATCAATTTACCCAGACCTCCAAAAGCGTGGACATGTTATTCATTGACGTTTTCCGTGAATCTCAATAATGAACTCCGCCCACAAGACAGGACAAGATTAGAATACAAAGAAAAGTAGAGGGCTTTCTGTAGTCAAGGTACAACAGAGAGCAGTCGGAGAGGAAAGTTTCGGAAAAACTTATGAGGGGATAGGAGGAGGGAGATAGGCTGGTGCCTATACACCGGTGCGACATGTATGTTGTTATGTTATCGATAGGTGTGTTTACTGGAGTGTTTCACTGGCGAAGCTGTTGGGTCGGCAAGGCAGGAAGGGATCTGGTAGATCGGCATGGCTGATGCTACGCTAAAGCACAGGCAGCGTGCGGGCATGTATTAAGGAATCGTGACGTGATGCTGCTACTTAGGTGTAGATAGGTATAAGTAGGGGTAGTTAATAGCTGCTGGGTATTTGCGTGCCCAAGCAGCGTGTTGAATATTGTGTATGCGTATGCGGTTTTATATGGTGTCTCTCTCGAGTTTCCCTTGTTAACGTGTTAAGCGCGCAAATTGATGTGTTTAGTGATGTGAATGTAAGTGAGGCGTGTAGTGTGGACATTCTCGTGTACAGGAGAGGGCGAAAGGCACGTTTCGAAGCAGAGTTATGAATGCGTTGTTCGCTCTCCTGCTATGTGGGGCTTGGTCCAGAGTATGTTTGACGCTGATTGTATGCGAGTCTTATGGGGGCTTGAGGGTGTGCTCGTATATTTGTATTCTGTGCATCTAGTTGTCGTGCGCACCATATAGTGTCACCTATCTCTTTTGGGGATTAGTGGTTATGAGCCCCATATCCTTGTATTCTCTCTTCTAGTTGAGTATGTATTAGGCCCGATACGCGAGAGTTTCAGGGCGGCAACAATTCTCGGAGAATTTCGAGTGAATTTTGAGACGTATGCTATGTAGCACCATGTTGCTGAAACCATGCATCTTCAGTATCATGATTGGTGAGTAACATGTTGAGTTTTGGACGGAGACAATTCTTGATCAGACCTTACTGTCACCATATGCTAGTGTGTGTGTGCAGTTTGTTTGTGTGCGTGGGGTCATTTACGTAAATGATGAAAAATGTAGGTGCTAGCACGCTGCACTGGTGTACGCCAGCGCGTAGCGTGAATGGTTGCGATGTTGTTTTGTTGTATCGTATGTAGCACTTCCTATATGTAAGATGGTGCGAAATGATCTTTATGGTGCAGAGAGGCAGCCTCATGTTGTTAGCGAGTTTCCAACGGAGGCTCACATGCCACACTCTATCAAAGGCCTTATCGACGTCCTTAGTGATTGAAAATATTTTCTGTCCTGCTTTCGGTATGATGCCGTGAGCGATGGTGACCATCGCGCCGATGGAGTGACCCCTCCTGAAGCCATATTGGCAGGGAAAGACCCAGTCCTCCTCCTCCAGGATCTTCCGGAGGCGGTTGTTCACCATACGTTATAGTATTTTGCTTATGTGATGTAAGAGAGCAATATGCCTCTAATTGTTTAGTTTTGGGGTGTTTATGATTTTTGTGCAGTAAAATGTTGCGTGAAGCCTTGAATACGAAAGCGTTAATGTTGGATAGATGAGTTCTGGCAGGTCATGTATGATTGTGGTTGGAAGGCGGGAGGGGCTATGGACTCGTTTTGGTGTGTTTTTTTTATGTAGCTTTTTGTCTCGATAGTTATTGGTGTGGTTAATGAAGTTGTATTATTGAGCACACCAATTTCAACCAGGGTGGCTGGTTCCAGATCGTTAGCATGGAGCCGGCATTATTCCCGGACTTACTGGAAATGCTCTTGTTCGTGTGGCTTGGGTCGACTATGTGTGCGTACATGATCCCAATTAAACCTGAATGTCTCGAGGATGTCATCAAGGTGTTCGTGAGGGTGCGTTGTCTACGTGTAGTTTTATGGGCTTTAGGGCGGGGGGATGGTCCGTATCCATCATACTCTGGAAGCGCCGCTAGAAGAAAGAGGGATCAGCGCAAGGAACATCTTCCGTAATGCGGATGATCTCGCCCCACTGACGGTTCCTGTCTAGCGGCAATGAGACGTCCATAATTCCAAACGGCAATAAAAAGAAAACAGAGCACGTTGCATAAAAAAATATATTCCGAAAACCTACATCATATGCCGTGTTCGTTGAAACTTACATCATATGCCGTGTTCGTCGAAACTTACATCATATGCCGTCTTCGCCGAAACTTACATAATATGCCGTGTTCGTCGAAACTTACATCATATGCCGTGTTCGTCGAAACTGACATCATATGCCATGTTCGTCGAAACTTACACCATATGCGGTGTTCGTCGAAACTTACATCATATGCCGTGTTCGTCGAAATTTACATCATATGCCATGTTCATCGAAACTTACACTATATGCCGTGTTGGTTGAAACTTACATCATATGCCGTATTCGCCGAAACTTACACCATATGCCGTGTGTGTCGAAACTTACATGATATGCCGTGTTCGCCGAAACTTACATAATATGCCATGTTCGTCGAAACTTACATCATATGCCGTGTTCGTCAAAACTTACATCATATGCTGGCCTTTCTTGGTACCATAAATTAAAGCTCCTATAGAAAAAAAAATCACAAGGTTACAAATCCGGTAAACTTGGAGGCCACTCCCTATCACCCCGTAAGGACACAAAATGAGCCGGAAACAATTCTCGGAGGATTTCGAGTGAACTTTGAGTGTATGCTATGTAGCACCATGTTGCTGAAACCATGCATCTTCCAGATCATGATTGGTGGGTAACATGTTGAGTTTTGGACGGAGAAAATTCTTGATCGGACGTTACGGTCACCATAACACAGTCCTTTTTAAGAAAATAAGGATCCCACACAACGAAATCACGTACGGCACACCAGACAATAAGTTTCGGACTGTGGACTGGTTGCTGGTGGAGTTCGCGAGGGCTAGTATCTAAAATTCTGTTTGTTGACCATCCTCGATAAATGGAAATGATCGTCATCGCTGCAGATTAGAATTTCTGTTGGTGGAACGATTTTGAGAATGTTCCCACACACATTTGTAGGGGCTTCATAATCTCCTTCATTTAACTACTGCACGACCATCCATTTGTATGGATGCATGTGGAGTGCTCTGTCCAAAATTCAGCGTAAACTTCGATCAGAGATGCGTGGGACAGCTGCATGTTTCCGTGAAAAACGCCTGGGAGAATGCTATATAGAAGCTTTCATAACTGACATATTTTCCAGCCATGTTGCGGTCCTATGTCGGCCAGGACTTTTCCTTTTAAAGATATCCCTTTTCTTCTAAACGTCGAACCCCAACAACGAATTGTGTTTTCATTCTGAATGGGAAGATAACGCCCAAGCGCAAAGCTTATCCGGAAGGTATGCTTTATCGTTAACAAAAGCGCGCTGCTCTCCACTTCCGCCATGTTGGTAACCCAAACTGCATGATTTTACGGGACTAAAGCAACCACGCCCACTCCTGTACCTCCTCCAAAAGATGAGAACAGTGTCCCTCCCAAATCTGGGAGATCTTATTGCTGCCCCATGTATAACATATATATATATATATATATATATATATATATATATATATATATATATATATATATATATATATATATATATATATATATATATATATATATATATATATATATATATATATATATATATATATATATATATATATATATATATATATATATATATATATATATATATATATATATATATATATATATATATATATATATATATATATATATATATATATATATTTATTTATATATATATATATATATATATATATATATATATATATATATATATATATATATATATATATATATATTTATATATATATATATATATATATATATATATATATATATATATATATATATATATATATATATATATATATATATATATATATATATTTTGGTGCAAGAAATAATAAACCACAATATTTGAATCCGATTTATTTAATAACAGAACTAGTTTCGGCTTTCGCCATTATTAACTGTATAATGAAAGGTAAGACACACATGACGCCCAGGTACATGTGATTTATTTGCTATTAAGAAACAACATTTCGGGCGTATTGCCTATCTTTAGGTTCTAAAATCATAAAACAATAAAAATACGGAAAGATTTGATTAAATTGTCAACAAAATTACCAAGAAATCATAAAATCTTTGAAATCAACGGAAAGTTAAAATATTTTCAAAAGGAAAGGACGTAAAAAAAATTGAAGGGTAAATTAATGCAATTTCCTAAACGAGAAAAATTAACACAGTAAAATAAATTAGGCGAGTAAAAATATAAACACCAAAAATTCTGAATAAACAAACATTATAGAAATGACAGATATTAAAATCTTATTTAAATAAAATATTTAATAAAATATACAAAAGTAAAAGATCCATATGGTAATAATGATGGTCGATAATGCAAAAAGTTAAAAAAAAAAAACTTGAACATATTTAAACAAGCAAAATTAAAAATAATCAAGTTAAAACAACGTAGATAAATGAAAAAAAAATAATAGATTACTCCGGGATGAAAAAAATAAGAGTATCAAACGAAACAAGTGTTTTCAACTATCTATCATATGAAAACACTAATGGAACGAAAAAATAAAAAACAAAAGTAAATTATTAAAGTATTTATAATGTTGATTACCGATGAAGTTCAGGTGAAATCACTACATGAAGAAATTATAAAGGAAAAGGCTTAAAGAAGGATAGAGTTTTGATTGGTTGGTTGGTTGGTGAATAAGAGAGAGTTGGTTGGTTGTTGACTGAGGTAATTATAATTAAGAAAGGAAAAGTCGGACAGCGATATTATTAATGTTGAGTGTAGGAGATTTTTTGTCTTTATCAGTGGAGATTCCAAAATTCTTAGACTATATTCATTATTATTGAGGCCAATTAGTTTAAAATTCTCGATACAACATTCTGTCTTGCATTGCATATATATATATATATTATATATATATATATATATATATATATATATATATATATATATATATATATATATACAAGCCGCTGTTCTCTTCCTTAACAGGAATAGCTTGGTTACACAGGCACCCCTGCGGGGTGTGGCCTACGGCCTTATTTGCTAATCTTAACCAACTTTTTTACTCCCCTTTATAGACTCTTTATCTTAACACCCTGAACACCCTTTTCTTCTTCTTATTCTTATTCTTATTATTATTATTATTATTATGCTTTTTTTCTTTTTTTCTTCTTTTTTCCCTTTTTTTTTTTCCCTTTTTTTCTTAGGTGACAACCGAACTAAAAGAAAAAAATCTTATTCAAACACCTTAAAAAAATCTCGTTCTTAAAATATAGGGTTATGGATATATATATATATATATATATATATATATATATATATATATATATATATATATATATATATATATATATATATATATATATATATATATGTATATATATATATATATATATATATATATATATATATTTATATATATATATATATATATATATATATATATATATATATATATATATATATATATATATATATATATATATATTCTTATTTCTTGTGTGATATGTTGGTGTAGGTTTGCGTGCGTGCGACTAATACATCTAGAAAGCAAAATAAAATTACAAGTTTCCTTATAACTTTATTTTTATATATAAATGGTGATGCTATTGAAATGTAAGATTTCCTATTATCAATATGAGGTAAGTTACAATCAAAATGTTTTAATATTGCCTATCATATTAATTGAGTGGTATGATATTCCATGGCCACACGATCTGTTAGAAGTTTTTTACTGTTACCATTTTTAATTCATTAATTTTTTAAAAAGTTTTAAACAGAGTTACAATTTATTCTTGTTATTAGAGTTTATTATCTTAAGTATTTTTAGTCATGTTTAAAGCAAATTTAACTACTGCTAGGTCAATTACTCTTACAGTTTTTAATTCATTAATTTTTACAAATTTAAGAAAAAAAATTAAATTATTGTCATTATAGTTATTTATCTTAACCACTTTTAGTTAGTTTTCAAGAAAATTTCACAATTGCCAAGTCATATTTTAAATTTTTTAACATAATTATTATACATTTTATTGATACTTTATAATTGTCACCCTTTAAAGCAATTCAGTGTCTTATTTTTTATGTATTTTTCATGTATCAATTTTAGTAACTTTGTATTTTTAGCCTGAAGATGAAAACTTGGAGTTTTCGAAACGTTGTGAAAATTAAAAGATGTTGCATCCGTTTCTGGTGGCTCTAGGATTTATCCTCAATATCAAATGCAGGCTCCACGGCCGGCCAAACTCCGTACAAATGTATATAATATATATATAAATATATATATATATATATATATATATATATATATATATATATATATATATATATATATATATTTATATATATACACATATATATATATATATATATATATATATATATATATATATATATATATATATATATATATATATATATATATGCAGCAAAGCCCACATGGAAAATTAATACGAGGATTCCAAGTACTTTCGAACTTTATTTCGAGTTCTTTATCAAAGAATAACAAAAGTATTGAAAATTGTAATATATATAAGGATGATACAGAGGAGACGGAACGCCCACAAAAAAGCAAGAAACCAATCAACAAAATGAATTAATATGAAATGGAAACATTAGGACGAGCGAAGAGTGACAGAAAAAAAGAAAAAAAGGAAGATAAATACAAACTAAGATCATTAAATCAGGTAAATTAAAAAGACTAAAGGTTGACAAGATACTTTGTGAGTTTTCCACATTATATATATATATATATATATATATATATATATATATATATATATATATATATATATATATATATATATGTACTAAAATAAAGAATACAACTAAAATTCATGTTTTTCATTCTCATTAATTTTAATCTTTATATATGAATCAGAAGAATAAGTACCGATAAAGAAAGAACAATGCTGTAGCGCTAGAAATGATCTTCATATTTCGTCATAGAAAAACAGAATTCCAAAATGGGGAAGAAATTTTACTCTTAAAATGTGAAAACCTACTTTGAAATTTTACCACTTTTCATTTTATTGTACCCGTTCTTTTATCTCTTTCTATTCATTTTTTTATGTTTTCTTTTTAGCTTCAATTGTTGGACATCAGTATATGTATAACTCATTTCTCATTAATATTACCACATTAGTTTTAGTGATATTTTGATTAACCTTTTAAATTTTTCAATACTCTTTGCATCATTTGTCTGATGTAATGATCATTTTTCTTATTTCTACATTTCGACTTTGTAGAAATAGGAAAAAAACGTTGTATTGTCAGAATACACCAAGCTCTAAATCAGAGATATGTTAATAGTACCAAGCTCTAAATCAGAGATATGTTAATAGTACCAAGCTCTAAATCAGAGATATGTTAATAGTACCAAGCTCTAAATCAGAGATATGTTAATAGTACCAAGCTCTAAATCAGAGATATGTTAATAGTACCAAGCTCTAAATCAGAGATATGTTAATAGTACCAAGCTCTAAATCAGAGACATGTTAATAGTACCAAGCTCTAAATCAGAGATATGTTAATAGTACCAAGCTCTAAATCAGAGTTTGTTAATAGTACCAAGCTCTAAATTAATAGTTTCCCCACGCCCCCAATAAAACTTAGTGAAAAACTGATAAGATATCAGTTTTAAACGCTCAAGCAAGATTTTTATCTTAGGAAAACATATTCCTAATTTAGACGTCAATAAATAAGCAAAACACTAGAATTTATGGGCCATCTTGACTCAAAAAAAGAGCAAAATTACGGACGAAAATCTGTGTCAGAGCGAAATCCTATTTCCTTCTAGTGTAAAGATCACAAAATTAGCAAAACTTCCTATATATTTCATCCCCAAAAATGTCAAAGTCAATGGCCAATATTCCTGGAATAACCTACTCAGTAACGATAATACCCCAAATTAACAAACTGGGCAATTAGTCGTATGGCCATTATTTATTTCAACAGGACGTTGCCTCTGCCCCCGATTTAGTCGCTTACCTGAAAGAATTTCTGAGTTGTTGGAATTTGAAATGTGGCCCCTAAACAGCCCTGACGTTATTCCTTTGAACTATAAATAAAGGCAAATTTTCAAAGAAATTATACGAAAATTGAAACTTTGACATTGTTGAAGAACTGAAAGAAGCAATCCATTGGGAATCAAACAACTTTGTCGGTCCGAAATCCATAGTGCTATCGATGAATTCCTTAGAGTTAATTAATGTATTGAAGTAAAAGGAAGCCATAATTGAACAATTCTTCAGAGTAAATCTTTATATGCTTTTGATCTCTGCATACAGTTTTAGTTTTAAGTTCCTTTTATATATATTATGTCTACTTTATATGAATTAAAATATTGTGGATATATTAGTTATAGATTAATTAAAATGTTATACATATATTGTAAGACAATTTAGAAATATAATAAAAAAAAATCTTAAGAGCTTAGTTTAGGAGAAAATAAAATCCGGGTAAAGGATGATGTTATTAGAGACGGATGTAATAATATTAAACTATTACTATAAATAAAAAAGGCAAGAGTCAAGTATTTGCTTACACCTTTTTAAAGTGCTCAGGATACAAAAATATATACACAAACAGTCTCCTGAGATCCAAATGAACTATTTAAATCTTCAAAAGCTGTTAATATTTGGGGCCTAGCCATGTAAACATCTTAAGTTATAACAATTTTCGAATTTGATCCAAATTAGCAGATGCTGCCTTTGTATAAATACGTCGTGAGGATTTGGGACTTTAAAATGGCAAGGTAAATAGAAATCAGAAATAGTACCAACTATATAAATAAAACATATTTTATAGGTATTCTGTTCCATAAGAGCAGAGCCGTAGCAATTTCTAGTGCCCCCCCCCTCCAATCAAGATAAATTGTGCGGTCCCCATAACAATGTATCATACATTTACAAGTAGTGCCAGACGCGACAAATACAATTCTCAGCAGTCCAATGCTACGGAATACTTGTCCTTAAGCGTTCTTATTATTCTTGAATATTGTTAGTTAGCCAATTGGCCATGTTGTAGAGGGAAGTCCTCAAAGCAAGAAAATGGGGCCCAAAGGTAGACTGGGCGCGGCGCCAACCGAGAGGTACCCCTATGGATGGTTTATCCAACTCAACCTATTTAGACAACGAGGTTAAAACACACAATATAAAAAAATATGATTTATTAAAAAAAACTAAACTCAACTTGTATATGGGAAATGCCTACATCGAAAAAGAACAAAATACACAATGAAGAAATTTTGAAAAAAAAAACCCAGAAAAACACAAATATCAACGCAAGAAAATTTTTTGTCAAATTTCGTGAAAATCGGACCAGTATTTTTTGCGTAATATTGTTAACGAACTAAATAACTAACCAACGAATGAACGAACGAACAGACAAACAGACACGAAAGATCATTACAATATATTATTTCAGCTTCGCTGGAAATAGTATAAAAAAGCAATCCAAAAATCAAAATGCCTTTATTGACATTTGCGGATAATTAGCACAATTAGCAGACTTTACGGCTCTGCATAAAAGTGTCTGTTGAAGGTCTAGTCATGGATAAAGAATTATTATATTACACTAAGAATACCATCCATGGACATGATTTTGGATTTTTTCATATGTAAAAGTCTTAATTCATTCATTTTGAAATATAATAAAGAAACCAAAATGTAGTTAGTTTTAATTAGTGTCAATCGTATAATGTAATATTGCCGTAAAAAAACTTTGTTTTATAATGCTTCTATACCATTAGAACCAAAACAAACTTTTCTCTAGATTTGCTCCCCCCAACGTCAATATGCTGTTAAAATTTTCTTCCTCAATAATATCCGTAAAATTTTGATTTTTTTTTACCACTAAGTACTTGAATAGTTCATAATCAAAGATTCAAACAGTGTATGCCTTCTATTTTAAAAAAAATAAATGTAAATTGCTCAAGTTCTCTTAGGATCTTGGCCTACCTTATAGCTTTGGGACAAAACGAAAGCCTAAAGAAGAAAAAAAAATTAGTTACCTTTTAAGTGTTAGTGAAAATTAAAAAAAACATTGCTTTAAATATTATCTGTGATAATTCTATTCTATGTAAATATTATGATTTGGAGGCTTCATAAAACAGTCGTTCACGTTGTTTTGATGGTCATTGTATGGCACTTTTAATTGTATGGCTTTGGTACCTTTAATCATGTAGAGAGACATACAAGCAGATTACCTAGGCTCATCATGTTTTGTTTGTTTTTATCTGCTTAATGTCCACCCAGCAATAGAGTTAATGAGTTAAGGCCCAAATCTTCCAGAAAACCATGCGTTTTACAATAACTACAGCTATTGAAACAATATTTCACTGCAACAAATTACAGTACTGTACTGCCAAATATGCGGTAATAATTATCAAGGTACGCGTAAAAAGAAAGTGCGATAGATATTACCCAAAATAATTTCCGATGTGTATAAATATGCCTTCACACAGTTGTGCACAGAATTTTGTGTCAGGTTTGGCCGGGTTGAAATGGAATCGTTTGGCTCCCGTAAACAACGTAAACAAAACGGGAAACTATGTATACCATAGATCTAAAGTGAAGATAGGATATCTTATTTTGCCTTTAATTATCAGAATATTTCTTAAATAAAATAAATTAATGTTAATAAAAAAATAACGTTCTAATAAGGCCTAGATATGCAGTTGGAAATTTGCAGTTACTCGGCCCTAGTGAGCCGTACTATAATCATAATTAAATAGATACTAGAACAAGATGTACAGGTTGCGGACAGTATACTTTCGCAATTTTCAACCACTAATTTTACCCTTATCTTTTTACCTCCGTTGTCATTCTTTTTCGTTTTAAAAACAATAACCAGTTTTGCTTCTTTTATTTTTAGAATAATTGACTATTGAAAATTTCGAACCCCTAATTTGTGGCGAAGACATGGAGTCCTCCTTGAAATCCGTACGAGAAGGAGAAAAAAGGAGATTTCAGAGTTCCTAAATGTCAGCAGAAGAATGGTGGACGATGTCCTAAAGGAGCTAGAAAATTCAAGATTCAACTAGGACTCGAGAGCAGAGAGGAAAACGTATGGTCGACGATCTAACGCCATCAGAACGCCGGAATTCGTCACTGAAATGCAGGAAATTATCACAATGATCCCAGAAAGTCGATGCGTGCCATTGCATTGAAGAAATGTAAAGGTGAACAGCTTATACGACTGGAGGGGCATGAGGACATTTCCACTTTTCATGGAAGATGAGGAAAGGACAATTTCTGTCCAAATCGATGCAGGAAAAGCGATTAAAGCACATCAAAAACCTGATCAACAAATTCAAACACCCGTTAGAGCCAGATATGTCGTGGTACTTGTCTGATGAGAATAATTTGTGCCAACACAAGAAGACCAACTGTCAGAACAACAGGTGACTCGCTATTGCACCAAATCACGTGCCCAGAGTCATGCAGTGGAAATTTTTATCGACAATCATGATCTTATGTGTCCTAAGCAGTGAAGGTAACGTCATGATAGCACACTACTTTCCCTGAGGGCTACATCCGTGTTCTGAGCGAGGTGGTGAAGTCCTGAATCGACCGGGTAGATGCAGGGAGGTCTTATGTGTGGCTGTAAGACACTGCACCCTGTCACACCATCCAGAATACCCATGCTTGGCTGTCGGAGAATTTCTCCCATCACACAGTACCTGACATTTGGCCTTGCAACTCACCTGAATGCAACCCTCGACTTCTTTGTGTGGGGCGCGGTGGAACGAGAAACCAACAAATCCAAGTGAAACATGAAGGGAGAGCTGAGGACCAGGATTATCAGGGCCTTCAGGGGCCTAAAATGGGGGATAGCGAGGGAGGCTTATCGCCGGTCCCGAGGTCACCTAGATGCTGTTGTAGCGACCAAGGCTGGGTTCATCCAGTGATATCGAAAGAACATCTCACGAAGAGAAATTGACCCAAATTGGTCGAAATTATCTTTAAAAAAATTAAAACACTTATATTTTTAGTCGCCTGTGAGTCTAGTCGCGAGCGACTCTACATCTCGCTATGTCGCTTGGTCGGTCCTCATGTTGCTTTTACTTTTGTTTTTGTAATAACATAATTATTCGGCTGATTCTAACGGAATTTGAAACTCTTATGTTGTTTTACATTTTCTTTCGAATGATATAATTGCCAAAGTCCTCCCAAGGTTAGCCATGGAATTATTTTGTTTTGGCAATAACATCATAACTATTCGGCCGATACTCTGTTAGACTAGACTAGGCTATAATATGCTATACTCTGATAGGCAAGCCTAGAATAGGTTATACTATGCTAGGCTATTATAAACTAGGCTATACTATGCTAAGGTATGCTAAGATATAATGTACTAGGGTAAGATATACTATGCTAATTTAGGCTATAAAATGCTATGCTAGGATGGCATATAGTATGTTAGGCTAGACAATACTAAGCTATGCTTGACTAGGGTATAATAAGATAGTATAAGCTATACTTGTCTAGGATAGTTAATGCTGGGCTAGGTTATACTATGCTAGGTTAGGTTAAGCTATGCTAAGCTATACTAAGCTAGACAGGGCTATACTATACTATGCTAGGGTAGGCTAAAGTATAATAGGCTAGGGAGGGCTAATCTAGGCTATGTTAGGCTATGCTAGGTTATAGTATGTTAAGCTATGATAGGCTAGCTAACCAAGGCTATAATAGGCTAAGCTATGCAAGGTAATTCTAGTCTAGGGTATGGTATGCTACACTAGTCTAGGATATACTAGGCTAGGCTATAATTTGGTACGCTTGGCTATATTATGTTAGGTGTGGTTATGCTAGGATAGGTTATACCAAGCTAATCCCATAGCATGTTAGGCTAAGCTAGGCTATCGTATGAAAGGATATACTGGCTAAGCTATAGGAGCCTGTTCTAGCTTTGCTATACTAGGCTAGACTACTCTCGGGTACACTAGGCTAGGCTCTGGCATGCAATGCTTGACCATACCTGGTTAGGCTAGGATAGGGTATAGAAAGCTAGGCTATACTAGGCAATGCTACGCTAAGCAAGGCTATACTAGGCTATACTATAATATGCTAGGTTAGACTAGGGTCTTCTAAACTAGGCTAGACTATACTAAGATACGATAGGCAAGGCTATACTAAGATACGATAGGCAAGGCTATACTAAGCTAAGGTAGGATAAAGGTAGGCAAAACTATGCTAGGTTATACTAGGCTAGCTAGATTATATTAAGCTAGGCTAGGTTAGGCCCGGCACAGCTAAGCTATTCTATTTTAGGCTAGGTTATCCTATGTTTGGCTAGGCTTGGCTATACTAGGCTAAAACAGGGTAGGTTATACTATGCTATGCTTGGTTATGATATGCTATGCTATACTAGGTAAGTTTAGGCTAGGCTATACTAGGCTATGCTATGCTAGAACATACTACGCTATGCTAGACTAGGCTATTATATACATACTATGCTATGCTAAAATATGTGGCTATACTATTCTATTTTAGGCTAGGCTAGACAATGGTATGCTATAATATATTATGTTATGTTATGTTATGTTATACTATGCTCTGTTATATTCTGCAATGCTGTGCTATGCTATACTATGATATGCAATAATATTCTATAAAATAAGGGCACGCGACCTTTTGGTCAGCAGACCTTGTTTCCTGAGACAGTCATCATGCGAACGAATACCGTCCGCACCCTGCTGTGAATGGGAACTCAACATGCTAACGTTTGATAGGCGGGAGCTGAAAGGGGGGTGTAGCAAAGAATTATTAGTATCGCGCGAGTCTAGTCGTAGGTGACTCTACATCTCACTATGTGGGTCGGTCGATCCTTGTTTTGCTTTTTTTGTTTTGTTTTTTGTAATAACATCGTAACAATTCGGCCGATTCTACCGAAATTTGAAACTCTTATGTTATTTTATATTCTCTTTCAAATGATATAATTGCCAAAGTACTCACAAGTTCAGCCAGGAAATTATGTTGTTTTGGCAATAACATCATAACTATTTGGCTCATTTTAACGAAATTTGAAACTCTTATGTTGTTTTGCATTTTCTTTCGAATGATATAGTTGACAAGGTCCTCTAAGTTTAGCCGGGGAATTATTTTTATTGGGCAATAACGTCATAACTATTCCGCCGATTCTAACGAAATTTGAAACCCTTATGATGTTTTACATTCTCTTTCGAATTTCAATATTGTCATGATCCTCCCAAGGTTAGTCCGGGAATTATATGGTTTTGGCAATAACATCATAACTCTTCGGCCGATTCTAACCAAATTTGAAACCCATATCTTGTTTTACATTTTATTTTGAATTATAGAATTACCAAAGTCCTTCTAACGTTAGTCCCTGAATTATTGAAAGTTTTGAAGTTCGTAAGGTCATAAATCAGAATAAGTGAAAGGACGCGACATTTTTGTCAGCAGACTTTGTTTTTCTATAAGGTTCTCCATAACCTATGTCCAGAATCATTTGGACGACTACTTTAAAGAATTAAATTTAATTGGAATATCTTTGAGTTGATCATCAGGTCATTATTGACCTGATTTCTTTAAAACTTATAAATTTTTAACGAGTAGTAAAGGAATGGTGTTTTTTTCTAAACATACACAAGTAAGTACTCAAGTTTACAATATCGCGTACCCCTGCCACACCTGCTTCACTCCTCCTAGGGGTGCGAGTACTTCTGGTTACGAAACATTTGATTTGCGCCCATACAGTCAAGAACGGTCACATACTCTCTCACATGAATTTATCGCCACTCACATGGGGCGTCGAGTCTGATGAATCCACGCAAACACTCCCGGTCACGTACCCCACCGCACACAACACCCAATCACAACACTGTTGTCTCTTTTATCATCCTTTCCTTCACAACACATCACTCTTCTATCGTGAAACTTGCCGAAGGAGTTTCCATTCCACACTCACCTGGCCTGCAACGGATGACTTTCCTTTGGGTCAAAAAGAGTGCATTGTTCAGTGGTTGGTCGCAATAAAACACGAATGTTCTTTTTTTTTGCTTTTCCCCCCTCCAAAAAAAGAACGGTATCTGGTGCTTTCAATCTTGCCAGTGATTGTCATTTTGCTCTTTATGTGAATTTCCTAAATCCCATCGGTGGACCTTCTCCAAGAGTAAGAAGGTACAAGAGGTACAATTAATAGCAAACAACGAGCTATCTAAGTTCCTCGTTCGATAAAATTAAAAGAATAAAAAAGTTTAATAAATTTTATTGGATCTTAATTTTTTCTTATAAATTTCAACGATCATAAGTGAACCAATGAAATTCTTTCATACATTTGTTGTAGATTTTTATCTTCTTTCAATAGATCCTTTGTTATTGGTCTTAAATAGGGAAGCTTCGAGGATAGGAATCAGCCATGTTAGAAACGATTTGATGGATGCGGCGGGTGTGAGTTACAACAACGCCACTCAATCGCTTTCAAGCCCCAAGATGTCAAGTGAGATCTAGAGGCTTGTTTGCCCGCCTAACCCCAACACTAGTTGTTTGCCTTCCAGGCATTATTGCCTGCAGGAGGATCTGCAGCGATATGTCTTTCACACATTTTCACATTTTTTTTAGCGCTCAGCAATTTATTTACACATCTCTCCCCACAAACTCTGTGACGCCACTTTGTTGCTATTTCCATTGAAATTAAAGGTAAAATTAATTTCTTTACTTATAGTAAGATAAATTAGTTGTGATTTAGGCTACTCTATACATAGTATAGTCAGGAACTTGAAATACTAAAAAAAGACGCTCCATTTAGCATAATTTTAGTAAAAGTAAGAGACTAGTTTCAGATGTATCCGGTTCCATCATCGCTCATATGACTCATAATGGAAGCTGGATACTTCCTTAACATGTTTTGTTCTTTTATTGAAAACTAACCTAAAAGAAGCGACCTTTTCTCGTTAAGGTAATCTATGTTAAAATACCCACTATAGCTTGGTTGTGAAAGCTGTTTGAGAGCGTTATTTTTTAAAGTAACGCTCTCAAATGGCTTCTTGTTCAAGATAAAGCATATTGCATTCAAGGAAATTCTTCGTTATACTCGTATAAAACAATTCATTTCATAAATTTTGGTTAAAAATATACCCCTATAACTTGGTTGTGAAAGCTGTTTGAGAGCGTTATTTTATTTTTAAAGTAACGCTCTCAAACCGCTTCTTATTCAAGATAAAGTATGTTGCGTTGAAAGCAATTCTTCGCTGATAATATTATAAAACAATCTTATGCATAAATCTCTGGTAACGGTAAAGTAACGGTCTCAAACCGCTTCTTATTCAAGTTGAAGCAAATTGCGTTCAAGGCGATTCTTCGCTATACTCTTATAAAACAGTGTCATGGTATAAATCCAAAACAAAAAAAAACACATAATAGACTAGATGAAATAAACGATTAAAGCTTTTTATTCATGTAAATACTAATAGGTAGATAATATACACATGAATGAAAAGTAGGCTTTTAAAGCAATTTCTTAACAAAGACTAATTTTAAATAGTAAATATTTAGGTAATTTTAGGGATAGTTGCTAAGAACAGTACCGAAATAAGGACAAATTATCTCATGAAGTAATAATAATGGAAAATTATTTAATGTAAAAGTGAATAAAATGAATATTTAGAATCATTTTTTCATTTTAAATTATCGTCATAGCGGCAATCAATGAGGGCATTGCCGTACACCAAAAAACAACAACCAAGGATAAGCAAAAGTACTTGATATCGTCTACCGATATAGTCTAAAGCTCTAAACCTTCAGAAAAACAGAAAATAACTACCATGAGAAAGGTAATAAGGAAAAATAAAATAATGACTATACTATATAAACAAATCCCTCGAAACTATCGAGGAAACGAGAAAGATACAACGACATATACATATTTCGTCATATTAATTTTATTTACTTAAGTCAGCTATACACTTGTCAGCCAAGTACAAGAACCTAGTACCTAATTCCAGGACAATTTCCCGAATGAGTCCTTTTCCTTGATAGCGAGAGAGAGCGAAAGGTCAGCACCTAGTTAGATGTCCCCGATGGCTCGTATTTCACGGCACACTCATCGAGACGATCCAGAAGCGGGATTCTGCAATGAAACCAGGGAATCAGTTAACAAAAAACACTAGAAAATTCGTTGGGTGTCTTCAGTAATTAAAAATGCGTCTAGTACTCCTCCTCCTCCTCCTCCTCCTCCTCCTACTACTACTACTACTACTACTACTACTACTACTACTACTACTACTACTACTACTACTACTACTATTAATATATTGCTTTTTAAATTTAACTTCGAAAATTTTTGAGGCTTCAAGAAAACTTTTTATATTATCTTTAATTCTCTATAATTGCTAAGCTTTCGTCATACAATAGTAGAAAATTAAAAATAATATAAAAAAAAGTTTTCTTGCAGCCACAAGAATTTTCGAAGTTAAATTTAAAGCAATATAATATCTAAGCTTATCTACTTTATTAAATAATAATAATGTGTGAAAAAATTCTAAAGAATGTTTACCAAATATAACCAATTTTCGAATCTTTACTTAAACATCTTTCTAAGGAAATGTTTTCATTGGTTTCTTCTTTTATTACATAAATGAATAAAATATACACATTGTTTCATCAGAGAACCGCCAGTGACCTGCTTTTTTGTGACCATGATCATACGTGACATGGTAGAATATATATATATATATATATATATATATATATATATATATATATATATACATACCTTTTTTCCGTATCTTTCATTTATTATTTTCCCAATCTTCCAAACGTTCTCTTTTTACATACCATCAAACCACAGCTTTTTCATATTTTTCATATCTTCCATTCATTCTTTTTTCCTATTTGCATTCATTTTGTTTTATCCGAGGACTCACCCTTTACATATCTTCCAATTATTCTTTTTTCTGGATATTCCACTTATTCTTTTCTATGCCTTCCATTTATCCTTATTTCTGTATCTTCCATTCATTTATTATTCGTTATCTTACATTTGTTTGTTTTTCTTTCTTTCATTTATTTTTTTCAATATCTTTCATTTCTTGTTTTCCGGATATTCCGCACATTCTTTTTGTCGGTATTCGAACCTTAAAAAGGGTCCTGGAGATGAGAGAGACAGAGTGTATGAAATGGAGTCCGAATTGTCTTGTGTTGTTTCTTCTCTTGCGACTTGTGTTATTTCCTCGCATGTCTTGTGATGTTTCCTTTCTTGTATCTTGTGTTATTTCTTCTCCTGTCTTGTTTTGTTTCCTCTTTTGTATCTTGTGTTATTTCATCTCCTGTCTTGTGTTGTTTCCTCTCTTGTGTCTTGTGTTATTTCCTCTCTTGTCTTGTCTTGTTTCTTTTCTTGTGTCTTGTGTTGTTTTATTTCTTGTTTTGCGCACTCTTTTCATCATTGCTTAACGACAGCGTGATTCTACGTCTACTATCCTCACTATGTTTATTCAATTTTCCTTCTTTTTTCTCTTTCTTCTTTTCCTTCTTTTTTATTTCCTTCTTTTATTTTTATAATATTATTACTAGTATTCTAAGTTATAGTTATATATTAATTATTATTAGTTTTAGAAATTATGAGCTTTTTTGCTGCATTTTTAGGCCGAAGCCACAAACAATACAAAACTAAGAACAGCAAAGACCGCCGGATCTCCTCACGGCCAACGCAGGAAGCAAGAAGTTGAGCGCTATGGCAACCAAACAATATCAGAAGACTAATCAAATTAATCATCTTCCTACCTACATAAGCCGAAAGGTGATGTTACCAATAATGCTATTGCGAGAAGGCTGATACACACACATACCATGTGTATAAAGTAAACCCTGCTTTCTTTTTACTATTTTTAGAGCTAGGATAAATAATTATCCACACGTATACCTATGAGTATGGATGGCTCTATTGTAGGTCAATGGCTAATTATATAAAATGGGAGGATAGGAGAGATCATCTTCTCCCAAAGAGCCTCGACTGCTAGTGTTAAAAGGAATATAGTGAGAGGAAAGTCAGAAAAGAATATGGAAACGCATCATTTTATTTGTTTTCTTTGTTTTGCAACCCTTCCTGATCTTTCATTGGACGTTTACATCTATGCTTCCTACTAAGAAATATTACACTTGATAAATACTTGTCAAGTCGATTTTTGAACAATTTAACTGACATGCTTTCCATTACTCAGTTAAGTAAGCCATTCTGCCTTTGGTGCTTTCATACCTAAAGTAATTTTGAGTTATGGTCGTTTTAAAGCGCTTGTTTACAAATTTTAATCCATTTTGACGAGTGTTTGCCCTATCAGCCATCTCGACAGTAATCTATTATTTATATTATTGAATCCATTTAGGATTTTAAATACATCGATCGCCTACTTGTAAGGGATAATAGATTTAAGGAGCAAAGTCTTTCTTCGTACGGTTTATTTCTAAGCTTAGGAATTAGTTTAGTTGTCTTACTTCGCACTCTTTCTAACAGCGCTACTTCTTCATTGAGGTAAGAAGACCAAAATTGCATTGCCTACACGGGGTCAGGTCGGACGAGTTATTTTTATAGAGGTAAAATTATATCTTTCGAGTTAAATTTGTAGTTGCGAGCAATGTATCCCCCTATTCAATCAATGGTTTCTTAATAGCTTCGAGGCATTACTTCGACGCTGTAAAGTCCTCCGAAATTTGCGTTGATTTGGGGAGCAGACATATCTCTCATTGCTTCGACGCTGTAAAGTCCTCCGAAATTTGCGTTGATTTGGGGAGCAGACAGATCTCTAATGATGCAAAGTTCACAAGTAATCCACTCTCTCCCTCAAATTACGATAATCTGTTTGACTTCCTCTCCCATTCCCAGGGAAAAAGGGGTAATTTCGAACTTTAGAGCGCCGTTGTTCTTTGTACGAGTCTAGAATAAGTTTATAATGCTCCGTCCAATTCCAGGTTTCAGGGTTACAAGGTTCGCTATTGATTCCTTTGTCATCCATAAACACTTTCATTATTCTGGAAGCGGATTTAAGTCCCTTTTTAATTTAGGTCTTACCCCTACTAAGTGAAAGTGCTTTCGTTGCTTACAGTTGTTTCCTTCTTTTTTCTTTGTTGAAATAAATGTGCCATTTTATCAGGAAGGTGATGAAAAAATACACCCATTTAATAAAGGTAGGCCTACCTCTAGCAGGCCTTGAGAGAGATTAGGTAGGCAAACGAATGATATAAAAAGAAGGATATGAGTTAAAAAAGGAGTACAAATGGAGTAAATAAATGGGATAGATACCCTATTTCTCTATCTAGTTTGACTACCTCTTTTTCTATAAAATATTAAAAGGCTGCCGAGTTTAGTGCGAATTAGGAACATATCGAGCGACATGTCGACCTTTCATATACAACGTCAAAGAGTTCGATTAAACTCTAAATATATTTCCATCTATACATATACTTTATCATCACGTTACATTATAGTTCGATCAGAATAATAAGTATTATTAGAAGAAAAGTGATTTCTTTTTAATATATGACAATGGGATTTATATATTTTGGATTTTCAAATTTCGAGGGAAAATATAAATAATTGATAAGCGTGGTCATATCTTTAATTCACTCATGTTCGATCCGTCTGGAGCCAAACCAAAAACACCAGAGGAATATTAACTGAGTCAAGGAATCCAAAGCGATGCGAAAGGGCTGTTCACTCCGATATTGGAAAGATATTTCCAAGTTATTTTGCACCGAGCTGCAAATTCTTGAATCGATCCACCTCAAATGGCAGTTAATGGTCACTTTTTGGATTGGATTCAAGAACCATCTAGATCAGAGTTTTCCAACCGGGAGCCACGGCAAACTTGAAGGGGGACACAGAAAAATATTAAGATTTAGGACCCCATGAAAGGGCTCACACGGCTCAATCTATTGAAGCCGAATTTAAAGTTAGGCCAATAGATAATTATTTTATGTAGTTGAATTAATTTTTTTAAGAAATATTAATACAATTTTCCTTTCTATAGATATAATAGAATTTGAATTTCATTCTAAACAAATATTTTGCATCTCACGAGCTTACTGTATAAAATAGTTAATCGGCATATTACCTACTGAAAATAATGCTTATGGGGGTCACAGGGAAAATAAGGTTCTTGAGGGGGGCCATACGCCCAAAACGGTTGGGGACCAGTTATCTAGATGACCTTTTAGGGGGGTAGATGCCTTAAATAGGGCTTAGCCTCAGTTATTTGCTCTTGTCTAATTTTTTATACCCCCCCCCAACAAAAATAAAACGGCCCCCGACTTTCGATAAGTTTCGTTTCTTTGTCAAAATTTGGACCTGGTTTTGGTGGTCACCCTGCATAGCACGCGTAGGCAAACACTGGCACGTGAAAAGATTTTTCCTCTCCTTTAAGCAAGGGCATGATCACATTAAATATATATATATATATATATATATATATATATATATATATATATATATATATATATATATATATATATATATATATTAAAATTACATATTGTCTAATGATAAAATTTAATATATTTCTTTTAACACAATATTTACCTCATCTTTTGGGCATATCGACGTGGTCTGTTGACCAGGTTAGATTATGTACAGTGAGAATTATAGTTGTTTGGCAGTCAAGACCAAAAGGTTTACCGACTCCTGCTGTATCGGGTGTTTGGGCTTAATAAAGAAGACTACAAAAACAAAGCCCTAAGAGGAATTTGCCTTCACCTCCAAACAAGGGATGGTTCAGGAAACTTGCAGCATCTAGAGAGGATATGGAATAAGCCTCGAAGACCTGACACAACCTAGTACCAGGTTCCTAAATGCATCTAGAAACCGTCTCTGGCAGCTCAAAACCTGACCAGGTCCTTTAAGCTCGATCGAAGTAACCACAACCTCTATATTAGTCTTTGGTTCCTAGACGATTGATACAATACCTACTGTTTGGTAACCTGATGCGCCAAGTGGTAGGTCGTCGGAATAGCGTGTGAGGTGATGGTAACTGGCGAGGAAGTTCCAGGAGTGGCGTAACTGATAAGTTGGGGGTGTTGGGTTGCATGAGAAGCGATGTGAGGGTGAGGCGCCATCTGATGAGATGGAATCGAGAGGATGTGCGGGTTGTTGGGGTCGTGTAGGAGTGTCGGGTCCGCTGGGTACTGGTCGAGAGGGACGTGGTCGGCGTAAGTTGGAAGCACTGAAAGAGAAAAGAACCTTAATAAAGACCCGAGAACCATTATCGAGGCTCTGGCGATAAGGACTGTTCCAATTGATGTCACTCCACGGCTCCTGTAACGCAGAACCCCAAATTTCAGTGTCGCCTTCTGAACCCGGGTATTAAATACATAATACGTCATTGAAGTCTTTATTACAAAGATTGGTTTACCCACAGTAAAACTATATGGCAAAAAAACGAAGTACGAGTAAGATCTAAATTATTATTATTATTATATTTATTATTAATAATATTATTATATCATTATTATTATTATTATTATTAAGTTTATTCGTATTATTATAAAGCTGGGGATTGTACCACTTTAACCTCTATCGAGGGCACTTACCCATATAGCGGAATGTAGGCCGGATCAAGAGAGTTGCGTACCTTCGCGGTCCCTAGCTCTCCATGCAGAATTAGGTTATATAATTTTCACCACTTTTCCCTCCCCCAACTTCACTTTATTTAAGTATCTTCAACAACCTTATCAGGGAGATGCCCTCGTTTGTTTACACATTTTTGTTTATAATAATAAACGTTGGTATAGAGTCCTTTGTTCCCTTGATCCTTATTACTATTATAAATTTTCTTACTTTTTCACATTAATTTCGTTGTTTGTTTCTCCCTTCATTCTTTCTTTATTGATGATAATGCCCTCGTTAGTTTGCTTTCCTCTCTTTTTGGCATCAAGTATAACATTATTCCTAGAGGCTTTGGGTACACTCCCCTACCCTTGAATTTATAGCTAAATGCACATCCCTTCTCATCCTCGATCTCCTTTTTCCTCATTCTTCCTGTTTGTCCCTGTGTAATCCAACGGATTACACAGGATCATTTTGGCGGCTCCCCAAATTTGACTGATTCTATTTTCTGTTCTTGAGATCAAACCTTAAGGGGTGACTCCTGTAACATTGACACTATTTATCTACCTATATACCATTATTATCTATTTTATCTACCAATAACAGGGGATCTAAATGGGCGAATGTACCTATCACACAAATCAATTTTGGTCTTAATGATCTGCCATTAGTTATCTATCCACCTATCTACCAGTGGCGTGCAGTCACTGGAAGCAAGGCATTTAAGAAGAAAAGAAAAAAAAAATACACCCCAACAATTAATAGGACAGCAAAATCAATTTTATTCTAACATTTATGCTTGCCAATACTTGTATACGCCATACGGTACCGTTCAGTTTCGATCGAATTGGCGTTAGACCCTGATGAGCCCGACTGCAATTGAAGAAATGCATCCTTTTCGTCGAGATTTTTACTCTTTTTTTCTCTTAATTTCAATAATAGTTCTGCTTTTTGGTGCTTTGGAATAAATAGTTTAAAAGATGTTTTGCTTTTCTTAGCAATAATATACAGTCATTAAAGTTTTATGATTTTTATCTAGATATTTCAACGCCGTGTTAGAATTAAGGAAAAAAAAAACAACCTATTTGTATACGGAAAAGGAAGCAAATTTAGCTTTGAAGTCATCTGCTTGCATCTGGCAACCCTACTGGTTGCCAGATTCTAGGATCACATTGATATTATTATGGTCTGAAGCTTGAACAATTTTTTAGGTTATATTTAAATACTGGTTCTGAGAAAGAATGCAGCTAAATATCAAAAACTCTAGTATGGTTAAGGTCTTATATCTTAAACATTTTTTTAATATTTCCTGGATTCTGGCGGGCCTATTACCATAGTCACCCTTCTTATCTTGAGATCAGTAGCCTTGAGGCGGTGTGACGTATTGTTGCTTCATTTGTTTTAAGTGATAATTCCCTTTTTAAACAAAATGGATGCCAATGAAATTGGGAAAAAATGCGATTGCATTATTGAAAAATTATTACAAAGGAAGTTCAGTGCGATGACTTATAATTAAAGAGAAACTATGATTAAAACAGGTAGGCCTGTTGCACTCGCAAATACAATGTAGGCCAATATGATAGAACAACTTGGCTAGCTGGTTGTGAATACTTACAGAAACTATTTTAAAATTTAAATAAAGTTAAAAGAAAAATAACATTTAAATAAAGTGAGTAACTTACAATTTTATAGTTATTTTTAATTCACAACAAATTTACTTCAATTAACATATTTATTTTTGTAAAACTTAAATTGCTTCCTCATCTTCAAAAGTCACCGCACGCCACTGCTATCTGCCATGCTTATCTACTTTATCTACCCATATTGTGGGATGAGTGTATTAAACCTTAAGACGAGATTCGGTTATGATCCTTCATTATTCATCTACTTCTATCTCCCCTATCATTAATTATTTTCCTCCCTATCTATCTTATCTATTTAGATTTGGGGGGTGGAGGGGTATTTAGTAACCACAAGACATAAATTTGTTCTTGATAATCTACTATTACTTTCCTCCTACCTATTTTTCATGTTTATCTACTTTACCTACCCCTAAGGTTAAATGATCCCAGAAGGGAGTGATTGGTGAAGCATAGACAAGAATGGTGCTGCTAATATATGTAGAACTGTGTTGCATCGAGGCCCCAGCCTTTTGCGAGGTGGAGTTGCTGCTATACATATATCTCCCTGCACATGTTCACTTACTTCATCTCCACCCCTTTCTTTAGAGATCTCTCCTTGCAAGCTTTCTTCCCTCCCTTTGTTGGTCTGGGCTTCGTAGTTTTAAATAAGTAACAACGAAAGTGAGATGATGATACTCACCATAAGAAGGAGATTCGTTCTTGATGTTCGAGGGGACACCAATTCCCCCCGAATTGATGCTGAAACAAAGAAATATCTTTATTAATTCCGGAATAAAGAAAATTGATCAAGGTTCTATTTTAGACCTGGTGGCAAGAGGTCTAAACCCTATTCTTCAATTGTTGGTTGTGAAGGGTACTGTAAATGACTCGTGTTGGAGTCGCTTGTTCTCCTGTTTCCGTGACATACTCAAGGTCAATCCGAGAAAGAGTGAAAGAGATGGAAAGCTGGTTGTAATAGATCTACTAGTATTATAAGGTTAAAAATAGTCTAAGTAGTGGTAAAGTGCCTTCGTCCCAGACGACTCCATTATTGACATAGGTTTAAGTTACAGCTTGTGTCTCTTCTGGATTGCGAGAGGTCTTGAAGATTCCTAATGCAGCCCGTAATCAATGGTCGATGGGTGACACCGTGTGAACCAATCTTCGATACCATGTTGGAATTAAGTACAGTAAATAGTCTTTTGGGAAACTATTACGGGGTGATCTTGCTCCCAGTAAAGGGAAATAGTCAGCGATCAAATAGTCAAACAAGATCGCATCAAGACCTGTCAAGGCGAGTTCTCTAATGATTTTCAACTTTTATTGCTTTTATTTCAAAATTATAAAAGCCTAATGATTCTCTTCTCTATCATATGTTCTTTTGCATTTTTTATACCAATCATATTTGTTTTTTAATTCCCCTTTCTTTACTTATTGAGTCCTTGTTAGGTGTAACCATCGCTAAGGTTTGGTTCTTTTTAACGAGGAGTTAAAAAGATTAGGCGAACACAAACCGTGTTTGACTAAATTTGTTAGATGGTTCTTTATATGGGTGGGAACATAGGCATGTTGAGTCTCATTTTTAAGTTACATTGACTCGAAGAAACATTAAATGTCTTGCGACCCACTCAAGAAGATTGCTTTCAAAATACTCATATATCAATTTCATTTCTATTAGTTCTACTACACTAATATGTGTGCTTTCAGTATCTCTCCTTTACATATTTTTTAAAGGTTTGATGGATTCTTGCACCATTACTTGGTTCTATCCAATCCAAGGAAATAATGAATTAAAAATAAACAAAGAAAAAAAGTAGAGGGAATTAACTAAAAAAAGTAAAACACGCACTTCAAGCTACCTTACTTATTTAAAACTATATTTTTCCCTCGATACCCTTTTATTTTTTTTATCTGATTCTCACAATATTTTTAACTCGCCTATCCTTCCTCTACTAGCCGTTAGATGCACCTATTTCTATTTTTTGCTCTTTAATCTAAGCATTTCTTAAGCCAGTCGGAGGAGATCAATCTTATATCAGTGACGCATCATAAGCAATCAGAGACTAGTGACGTATCCAATATCCAACGCAGTGAACAAGCCCCCCCGCCCCGTTCAGAGGTGAATTTTGAGGAAGAGAAGGAGTTTAAATGAGGCTTCTTACCTGACGGAGACACTCTGGTTATGGTTACTCGAGGAGCTCTTAGGTTTTCTCTTCCTGGTTTGGATGGGACCCTCTTTCCGCATAGCGAGGGGCCGTGAAACCTACGAAAAGAAATCATGTTACAAAGTAGTTGACGAGGTACTCCGATATTTGGACTACCCAATTGTATAGGTAGGAAAGGTAATTGACGTTGGTTTTCAATTGAACTTGAAATGAGACAGGTAATTAACTACCAAGATGTTTTACTTGGGATACAAAAGGATGGACAGCCTTGACAAAAAAGAGGGAAAACGGTTACGGATACCAATGGAATAGCATATATACCACTTAAACGAGTTCAGAGGAAAAGAGAAGACTCAAAACTACGGACATAAACCTTCCCGAGTTAAGAACATTAAAATTTCACAACCTAAGAGAGGCTGATATTATTCTCTCTCTCTGTCGGGCCACAAAGGCTTTCTTGCTCGCAAGGAGATATCAAGAAACAGTAGTATCGCTCTGTCTGCACCTCCCTCTCCATCGATAGCCGCCCCTGGTGCCCAACTGCTTGCAGCGATTGTCCTTCTGACTTTTATGCTAATTTCATTATTCGTTTGAAAATAGATGGGCGGCTCAATTATCAAGACTTACCAATAATTGTTCTTTTTAACACTTGGGTTCAGATGAAGGGACAGGGTAGACCGACGTGACCCTCAAGTATATGAGCAAACGTCATCATGGAAAGAGGGAATGGACAAATGGGAAACCGCCAAGGAGTTACCATCCAACTGTCTCTGACCTCACTAGATGAAGCCCATATCTCCCCAAGGCAATCTCCATTTTTAAACCCCCTTCCCCTATCATAAACTGCCTATTAATTCACTCTGTTCTAATGAAAACCCACCAACCACATCTCCCATAGTCCTACAAATCCGAGGACGAAGTTTCGACGTCGAAGGACAACAAAAGCACCATGACCAAGTTCCACGCCCACTGGGAACTCTAGCGTCCCAGACGACAGAAGATGCCCACGATCCAGCCAACCTGGGGTATCACCCCCCTTCCCCCCCGCCCTGCCATTCGCAAGGAGAAGAGACGCGAGCGACGACGGCCTTCCGCTGCATCGTCGCCAATTGCGAAAATGCGCGAGAGAGAAGCCGATAATGAGGGAGGTTTGCTTGCGTGGCTTCCGCCTCTCGCATTCGCGCATCGGATTCGGTTAACGATTTTCAGATTAACGCTTTTAATGAGGATCTAATACAGGTTTCTTCATTAGAGACGAGCGCCAATACGTGTGGTCTCCCTCTCTTTCTCCGTCTATGTCCATCTATCTGTCTCTCATTCTAACTCTCTCTCTCTCTCTCTCTCTCTCTCTCTCTCTATATATATATATATATATATATATATATATATATATATATATATATATATACACTTAAAGAAGGTAATACCAAAGTCAACCTTTAAAATGAGTACTTGCGGTGTTATTATCTCTATTTGTTTCAATATGTTATTTTATAAAGGAGAAAAAGGAATTATTCCCACGAAAATATGTTAACTCAATAAGGAACAAATGAGGGTGCATAGGCACAGAAGAAAAGAGTTCCTGAAAATAAAAATGAGACAGTGATTAAGGAAAAGTACCAAAAAAGAATTACAATATCAATAAGAATTAAAATGAAGGCTCGCCAATCCATAAGGTTGAGAAGGTCTCCCACCCTCTTCACAGGAGCTGCCAAGTGTAGGCCATGAATGGTCTTTTGCAGTCTCCTTCTTTTCTTATGTTCTTATGTTCTTAAGGCGAAGGTTTTTAGATCGTGTCCCCCTCCTCGAAATATCTTGGATCTTAATTATATTAATATCTTGGATTTAATGAGTTCAGTTGAGTGATTTTTTAAAAGTATTTTTCTTTCTGCAACTTCATGTAATGATTATTTCCCCCATTTTTAATAGCTATTGGATTATCAGTTTCAGAATGTTGATCTTACGGATTCAGTATTTGCAAGCCCTTCGATATCTCTGCGGTGGATCAATTTATTTGCAGGAGACTGCCAATCAACCTATTATTACCCATTATGAGTGTGTGTTGCATATATGCAATATATACAGTAGTATGCAAATTACTTCGGACAGTACCAAATATTTGGACTATTTCATAATGTCTTAATTTTTGGCAACACTAATGAAGTTTCCTTTTGTTTTTCGTGCAGAATAGTGCCCTAGTAACATCTGGCAACCGTTTTGTTGTGCCCTAGCTACACTAAGCCCGACAGCGCTACACAGAACTTGTGGATGATTATTGCTGGGAGCGTGCTCCGTGGTGTACTTGGTTCTGCCAGAATATTCACCTTCCATTCATTATTAGGCTATAAAATTATCATGGATATCACACCTAAGAACCGTGCAAGTATTATAGCGACATTGTGAAAAGAGCTGAAGACACTGGTGAACATTTAACACTACGATAAGGAAACTGTGGAAGAAAACGAAGACACTTCACGATGATAAGGCTCTCATCAAAAAAGGTGTGAAGGATCACAAGAAAACCAATAAAGACCTCCAAGGAGATTTGTCTCTAGCTGGTGCAGATGTTTCTTCTTCAACCCTTCGGCTAAGGCTCATTGAAGTTGGCAGATTTGCTAGAAAACCGGTACGTAAACAGTTATTGACTTCTGCTATGAAGACAAAGCGTCTTCGCTGGGCACGCGAGTACGCTGGATGGAAGGGAGCTTACTGGAAGAAAGTTATGTTTTCAGACGAATCGCATTTTGAAGTACATGGGCATAGATAGGTCAGTGATAGTAAGACGAGGCAAAGATGAATCACTTCAGCCAGGACACATTCAACAGGCGCCAAACAAAATACCCAACTAAGAAGATGTTTTGGGGTTGTTTTAGCGCTAAAGGCCTAGGGCGGCTTGTTACTATTGAGGGAATGATGAACAGCGTTCAATACAAGAAAATCCTGCAGACTCACTTGCTGCTTCCCGCGATGCAAGAAGACTTTCCTGATGGAGGCGGCATTTTCCAGCAGGATCTGGCTCAGTGCCATATTTCCTAAATAATGCGCACATTCTTCGAAAAAAGTGGACTTACCGTTATAGATTGGCCTTGGAATTCTCCTGACTTAAACCCCATCGAGAATCTATGGGCTATAGTTAAACGTAGAATCGAGAAACCCGACTGTTCGACGATGCAAAAGATGATCAGTGCTGTTATCAATGCATGGTACCATAACGATCAAATTTGGTTGAATCTAGGCCAGAGCGAGTGAAGCAGGTTCTAAAAGCAAAGGGCCGTCATATTTCATATTAAATGTACCATTTATCTTATCAGTAACGTATTCTTTTCAAATATAAACAACAATTATCAAATAATTGTATTATTTCACCACTGTCCCAACTAATTTGCACACTACTGTATATAATATATATATATATATATATATATATATATATATATATATATATATATATATATATATATATACATACATGCACTGTTGAAGTCCACAGCAGTGGCAGCGTTATTGATTTTAACTTGTATTCTTTTTATTTTTCTTACAAGTTTTTGTCTAGGACTTGTAGGCGAGAAATAAACATTCGCAAAATACCCAGACAAAAACTTGTAAGAAAAATAAAGAGAATACAAGTTAAAATCAATAACGCTGCCAATGCTGTGGACTTCATCAGTGCATGTATACAACATGGCCTCTTACCTAATTATATATATATATATATATATATATATATATATATATATATATATATATATATATATATATATATATATATATATATATACATATATATATATATATATATATATATATATATATATATATATATATATATATATATATATATATAATCAAACAGGTTGTCGTTTGTGGAGCCCGATCTTTAGTTTCACGAGGAAAGTAAGGGATAAGGAAGATCCGGTTCATTTTGCCTTATTTTACAACGTTTCGAGCTTGCTCACTCATCTTCAAGTATTGATATATTACAAAAGTTTGAAGGGAATCAAATTTAATTAAAGCCAGTTAAAAGATATGGCAGTAAATGAGATGAAGGATCAATAAAGTAACCAAAAATAAACGGAAAAAGTGAGGCATGACCCAACACACACAAAAAATATATATAATTAGACTAATGAAATGTGAGAAGAAATTTTAAGAGACTATTTACAGGCTGGATAAAAGTTCCTTTATATGTATTATTTAGTGTTAAATTAAAATAACTCAAATTTATAAATATATTCTTTTGGTAGTAGAAATGAAAATTAAATGCAGGTTAATTTATCTTATTTGTTGTTTATTCCATATTATAAGAAATATAAAAAACAAATAAATTATAAAATTTAGTTAAGTTGAGCTATGATAGGTCAAATCTTAGGAAATCTTCCATAGCGTCCGCTCCTGACCTATTTCGTTTCCTCTCGTCCTGAGCATTGGATCAAATGTTCCTCTACTAACTTCAAGGAAACTAGGAAACATAGGATTAGTATTAGAACTTTAATTTTTATTTTAAAACCCTACGCCCGCAATTATCCTCTCTAGGATCTTGTTTACTGCAGGTTTTCTTGGCAGTAGGATCTGGTTGGATCCAATTAAATAAAAAAAATAAACCGGTTTTATTTGTGCTCTAACATTTAAATCGTAGCCTAAATTCTCGAGTCATTTTTTTTTTGTAGATCGCTAAAGAAGAGTATATTTTTTAATTATATAATTAAAAAAAAGAAATTAACTCCTACGAAATGTTTTTAGCTTTTGTTTGTTTTACATTTAACGTGCCAAAATGCTAGCTGGAGGTTGCTAGGTATCTCATAAATTCCGGCCTTTGTTTATCGTAAAATAATAAATATATCACCCAGGATTCCGATGTATACTTCTTACCAATTTGCATAAAAGTTCTGAAAATAATGTTTATCTTAAAAAGCGCTTATGTACGTAAAGAATATTGTATTTACTTGAATCTTTTGACATGAAAAGAACATCATTATTTAGGGATATATGATTTGTTTAAAGTAAAATGAACATTTTTGTAGCATATATATACGTTTATATATTCTAATTATATTAGGGGAGCAAGATCTTTACCTCATTTAAAAGCTAGTACATATGCGTTCATAACATTGTATCAAACCACCTAAAAGCCAAATTATGTTATCCTTACAAATAGCGAATTAACTAACAATAAAAAACGCTATATTAAGATAAGCCAAGTTAGTTGTGAACCCGCATTTCCTAAGTAGGCCCCGCCCATGCGCATAATTAGATGCGCGGTGAACGAAATATCTCGAATTTTAGCAGCCGCGGGGAACCGTCTTGTGTCCAAATAAATTCCAGTTGAGAGTAATTGCCAGATATTACTGGGAGTGAGCGCCTCTACACGAAACGAATAAATAAGATGTAATATCATGCGGTGCTAAAAAAAAGTGTGGTTTAATATCCTTGTCCAAATGTCGGTGTTATCTTAGAAACACCCACTCCAGTCGTGATGTCTCTGGGTCCTAATTTCGCCGCTCGGTGTTCGGTTCCACGCGTCAACAGGCGGCACTTTTTTAACCAACGAACAGGTTTTTCTCCCTAATGGGTTAACAATCGACCCGGATCGGAATGGAGAATTATGTCTATTGCTGAGTATTGGGTCGGAACAATTAGTGCAAGTTCGTACTTCCGAGGGGCTGGTACTCGTACGTACGTGCTTATTTCACGAGACTCACGTCCTCGCTCGCTCACCAGAAGATTCAGTTTTATGTATGCATGGTTTGAGTGTAGGTAATGGTTGTGAGTGTGTTTGGGAGAGGAGGAAGTCTATGAGAGGTTTTTAGTAATGGTGGGAATCTCAGATATTATTTGTCCTGTTTCCATTTATTATCCATGTTGTTCACCAAGGAAGGGCTCGTTCCTCCATTGTTTGTTCATTTGAAGGTGTTTATCGTCTTCTTGTTGAACAAGGGGGTAGAACCCATTCGAACTATCCATAAAAAGAAGGCTACTCACAATCGCGAACTCGGATCCTTTCGTGGGTTTCTATAGGGTGCCGACACAAGCTAAATGTGTACATGTGTACTTTATATGAATTTTCCAAGAGGTTTATGGGAATCCTCCCCGTCCCGCACTCTCCCGCTCAGTAACACTTGGATTTCATTTCCGTCTTTCCTTCCAACTTTGATTCCTTACCTGTCAAGGATCCGTCATCGACCTGAATTTTTCCTATTTTCAATTTCTTCTCATTAAAATAAAATAACTTTTTTGAGGTACGATGCCTATTTATCAGTCTTATTGATGGGTAAATACGAGGAGCGGTCAAAAAGTTTTGTGAATCGGTAAGGCAAAATAGAGGAAGGGGGATAGCTGTTTGTGGGGGTGTTAGGACAAGTTATGACAAGTCAGGACAAGCAGCCGCACTCTCTTGCCTTGTCTATTTAAGAAGCAGTAGCTGATCGCAGATCGTCAGTCACAAATTTTTCAACAATGGAGAAGGTTGAGCACCGCGCAGTGATTAAATTTTTGACCAAGGAAGGCAAGAATGCAAAAGAGATCCATGAAGGTATGGTTGCAGTGTACACCGACACCGCCCCTTCCTATGCAACTATTGCTCGCTGGAATAGAGAGTTCCGCCATGGTCGTAAGTCCCTTACAATATGAGCCCCGTCCAGGACCCTCGTCAGACGTGACCAACGAGAACAATGTGGCCCGTGTGGAGAGGATGATCCTCAAAAATCGACGGATGAAAGTCGAAGAAATCGAGGTAGAACTTGGAATATCACATGGAAGTGTTATCAACATCATCCACGACAATTTGGCCATGACCAAGGTCTCTGCCCGTTGGGTCCCTAGAAAGCTCACGCCCCATGATCAAAGTCGTCAAAGTCCACAAGGCCAAAGTTGCACAAGCTGCCCTGCGCGAGTGCAGATTCAAGGAGCTCAACCATCCCCCCTACAGTCCAGATCTGGCACCTAGCAACTACTTTGTATCCCTCCAGCTCAAGGCTGAACTGCGTGGACGCCGGTTTGTGGACGATGAAGATGTCCAGCTCGCCGTCCAGGAGTGGATTAAACAGCAGTTGGGAGATTTCTGGTTGTCGGGAATTCGAAGCCTCAGGGATAAGTGGCGCAAGTGCATTGAAGTCGAGGGTAGTTATATTGAAAAATAATAAAACACTTTTCCTCATTTCTCGTTTTCTTATATTCGAATTGCAAAACCTATTGACTGCCCGTCGTACCTCAGTTTTGTCAACAACTTTTCCCCAAACGCATGTGACTTTTTACCTCCATCTAGGATAGCTAAAAACTAGCATTTGTATGTGAACACACCTATCTAGGAGAGCTAAAAACTAGTGTTTGTATGTGAACACATCTATCTAAGAAAGTTAAAAACTAGTGTTTGTATGTGAACACATCTATCTAAGAGAGCTAAAAACTAGTGTTTGTATGTGAACACATCTATCTAAGAGAGCTAAAAACTAGTGTTTTTATGTGAGTGTGTACGTGGTTTTTTTTCTTTTCTAGCAAACTAATCATCGCCTCTAAGCTCTGTTTTCATATAGAATTGCATATAGATAAAGGTATGGCGCTAGTAGTAGTAGTAGCAACAGTAGTAGTATTAGAGGTAGCAGTAAGAAGATCATCATCAGCAGCAGCGGTAGCAGTATCAGCAACAGTAGTAGTAGTAGTTTGACGAAATAAAGGCCTTTTAGCATTTTACCCTAATTGATTCTTTCAAATTAAAGTACCTTTTCTATTGCGATACAAAGTAGGACGAATCATCTCTTCTTCAGTGTTCACGTGAATCCAAGCAAGTGCTCAATTTTCATGATGGTTACCATTTATCATGTATAACGTGCATGTACACGTGATTCATTGTTTTTTTAAGCGTTTTAAACTACCCTAAAGCAGAGTAGTTACTAAATACATTATTTTTTAATGTGGTTTATATCCTGCCGTACACGTGAGCGGCTTTGGTCCCCAAGTTTAATCTTTCTTTATTTATTTCATTTCTTTTCTGTTTCATTAAATTAAAAATTTAGCAAAACATTTTTTTCATTTAGGGTCTTCATCTGCTGGCATTCAAGAAGGGCACAAACACGGAAAAAACAATAAAAAGTTTCACAAAATATTTCAATAAACTATAAAAAAACAATCAAAAAGAACTATAGACCAGACTGAGACATTCAACTAAAATGTGACATAGAGTCTGGAGAATCAAGCAGTGCTCGGAGAAGGGTTCAGAGGAGATTTCCATCAACCCGTCCTCGCAGAAGGGTTCAGAGGAGAGTTCCATCAAGCAGTGATCGCAGAAGGGTTCAGAGGAGAGTTCCATCAAGCAGTGCTCGCAGAAGGGTTTAGAGGAGAGTTTCATCAAGCAGTCCTCGCAGAAGGGTTCAGAGGAGAGTTCCATCAAGCAGTCGTCTCAGAAGGGTTCGGAGGAGAGTTACATCAAGCAGTCGTCGCAGAAGGGTTCGGAGGAGAGTTACATCAAGAAGTCGTCGCAGAAGGGTTCGGAGGAGAGTTTCATCAAGCAGTCCACGCAGAAGGGTTCGGATGAGAGTTCCATCAAGCAGTCCTCGCAGAAGGGTTCGGAGGAGAGTTCCATCAAGCAGTCCTCGCAGAAGGGTTCGGAGGAGAGTTCTATCAAACAGTCCTCGCAGAAGGGTTCGGAGGAGAGCTCCATCAAGCAGTCGTCGCAGAAAGGTTCGGAGGAGAGTTACACCAAGCAGTCGTCGCAGAAGGGTTCGGAGGAGAGTTCCATCAAGCAGTCCACGCAGAAGGGTTCGGAGGAGAGTTACATCAAGCAGTCCTCGCAGAAGGGTTCGGAGAAGAGTTCCATCAAGCAGTCTTTGCAGAAGGGTTCGGAGGAGGGTTCCATCAAGAGGTCCTCGCAGAAGGGTTCGGAGGAGAGTTACCTTAAGCAGTCCTCGCAGAAGGGTTCGGAGGAGAGTTCCATCAAGCAGTTCTCGCACAAGGGTTCTGAAGAGAGTTCCATCTGTGCTCGATTCGGATACAGCAGAAAATAACTCAATACAGTCAAAACAATGAAGGATAAGTCAAGGAGAAAAGTAAAGTACAATAGCAACCAACTGTCAATTTTCTCGAGCAGCCTGCAATCTTTTTTTTGACGTGATCCCTGCCATGTAGTCAAAATGGATAGGAGCATAACACTAGTCCATCATCAGCTAGCTCGTTTTTAGCTACCTTTACATGTCCAGGAGCCCAGCAGATGGCAATCTCGACGTCCTTCCGACTCGAAACAGCAGTGATGCTACGGATAATTCAAATCAAGAGGTGTTGAGATTTAAATGCATCAAGGACCGTAAGTGTGACGCTATGAATTGCACAAAAGTCTCAAAATCTGGCACGGCGAGCGATGTATTGCAACCAGCTCCTAATCTAACAATGGCGCACTAGCACTTCATATTCATAAAGATGTAATGCGCCCTCGATGAATTGATTCCACGTTCTAGCGGCTCCGTGGTTCAAGCCACAACTAAAAATAGTGACGCTGTTTTTTTCCATCTCACGCTACATTTCTGCATCATATGACGCCAGCCCTGAGGACTCAACGTTTTAACTCCTGATTCAGACCCTTTCTTCAATAAGTATAGCTGAGGTTTGGCCATGGACGGGTCCAACCACTCGAGCCTATCATCTGAGCAATCCAGTGACCTCTTTCTATACCACATCCCAATGTCGAGGACGGCGGCATAGCAGCGGAGGAGGCATTCATCATAGCTTGGCCGACGAGTCTACTCTAATGGAGGATGACTGCGACATCGTTATTATCCATCTGAAAATGCCCTCACTAGAACCGGTCAGAATATTTTTTAACAGACGAGATGTCGAGGAATTTAAATTGACGTTTATCATTAATCTTCTGAGATCGTACTTTACAAAATTCTCCGCCTCAACGATAGGTTAAGAGGCCATTATTTTTAACTCTCTACTGCTGTTCTCTGGCCCTCGCTGACCAACGAATGACCCAAATAGCCTTGAATAGAGTCGCGGTTAAAACATATTTAATGGCTGGGTAGCTTTATTAAAGGACTTGAGAAAGACCAGAAAATTCTCAAGACAGTCTTAACAGCACTAGATAGCCTTACAGCCTAAAACCATGATCAAGGAGATGCTAACATCATAGACAAAGGGCCTTATCTCAGGCTCAATGGCAGGATTGAGGAAGTCGATGTGATAAAAAACGCCTCCCCCCTCGCTTCCTTCTTTCCCATCTCCCCAGCCCTGTTATTTGCTTCCAGAGTCCCATGGAAGTGGAAGTCCCGTCTTCGTCTTCATTGATCTATAAGATCAACATCATCGTCCAGGGCCTCACCGACGATCATTAAGTGCCAGGTGGTGTTGTTTACCTCAGACTTTCTCCTGGCCGTGCGGTTAAGATTCTTGATGATTACGGCCTGACGCCAGACATCACTCATATGGATACACCAGTAATTCCGACGCGGGTCCCTACTCAGGGTGCACCACTGGAACCTCAGATTTAGTTAGGGAAAGACGATAACCAGAAAGAAAAGTGAGGCGGAGAGTGGGACTAAAAATTGATTTCCCTTGGTCGGTGACCGGATGAGGAGACACACTACCTAGCGCAGCCTGCGTGGCTGTACCTAGAGTAGAATATCGTCGATTTATACATATGCCAGAATCCCATATTCGTCCGATAACTTGCGGGAAATGATGATATACACATCTACATAGCAAAGGCCATGCTCGTTAACCCCTGGGAAAGAAAGATAAAAATAGATTGAGAGAAAAGAGAGAGAGAAATAAAAAAGAACGTCAAAGAGATATCATGGAGGGTCTACCAGCAATAGCATTACAGATAGAACATAGCATCCAAAGTGGACTGAAACTTATCAAAGCCGCACTGCACAGAATAAAGGTTACCTCCGTTCGCCCGGAAATATGTTAAACTAAGTGTCGTAGAATGGACTCTCGACAATATACCATATATAACAATTCGTTGAGGGAAATATTCAATTATATTTAGAGTGCGTGGTTATCTGGTTGACCGATATTATTTATTTTCAATATGTTTAAGAAGTGGAACTGAGCTCAAGGATAATAATATGACTATCATTAATAAAATAGAGTTTTATTAATAAAACTATCAACAACACATAAAACGGAAAATGTTGACATAAACAGAGAATGGAAAGGGTCGTGGGAAATCTGGCTAATCCGAGGATTAAGATTTGGGAGAGATTTAAAAAAGGTAAAACAAATAAAAATTAAAGGGATGGGATGGTTCGCTAAACCATTTAAAGCACATGATAGGGTTGACAAAAAGGTTAAATACTCAAAGGTAATGTTCAGCTTACGTAATAGCAAGTTGTTGTGCAGAGGAAGGCGACGCGAAGAAATCTTCGGTCCGCTGGCGAGTTCCAGCCGAAGGGGGGGGGGATTAAATTATCCTGACGTGACGTCTTGGGAATGAGAACCGTTTCTTGACGAACGGGCTTGAAGAACAATATCTGTTCTACGTTGTTCTCTTCTGAACAACAGGGGGGGTGAGAACCGTCTCTTGTCTACGGGCTCAAAGAACAATGGCTATTCTAATGTTGTTCTTTTTCTGAACAACATGAAGGGCCTTGTGGACTTAGCGTCTTGAAGGCTCGAACCTTGGCACTCAAGGTATATTGTCCTCTTCTGGACAATGATGGTGGATCTCGAGGTAGAGGGCCCTGGTGCACAAGGTGAGACCAGATCGGCGGGATGTCTCGCGAAGATAATCTGGATCTCGAATATCCTCTTATTGGTAAAGTTTCCATATAAATAGTGAAGCCATCCCCTTGGCGTAGGGGACAATGGAGTGGGGCTTCGAGGGAATGCCCAGCCACGCAATGAGAACAATACCTTATCTGCCCATAAACCTAACTTAATCTGGCGAGGTCAGGGCATGGGGCGAAACGGGAGGGGGGGGGAACCTCCTTGCTTAAATATTAACTCAGGTGGGACGATAACGCGCCACACTTCAAGGTGAAGATGTACGTGGGTAGCAACGTGTTTCTAAGCAAGCATGTGATAGCGGTTGAAATTAAGCGGCCTCAAACCGTTCTATCACACTAAGATTTACTAATTTCTCAATCAGCTTGCACTCACACTACTTTAGAGAAACTGAGCGTAAACCAGGTATGATGATCTGATCTCCCCAGGTTCAGAAAATTATGTACGATAGTAATTAGCAACGAATCTATGGAGATACCTTACAACCAGATCCTGTTCAACAAAGCTAACAGAAAGGCTAATCATCGCATTTATATCTCTAGTAGTATACGGTACGCAATAGCGTTTGAAAGAAGGGCGGTATCCGCGCAGGAAGCGATAGCAAAATCCAACTCGCTTGACGAAAAAAAACGTCGTTTAAGGGTTCTCCACCTTTGGAGATGATGTCTATTATGGGGCAGTCGGTGACCAAGCGCCGTGCTTGTAATGCTCGTGGAGCAATATTCCAGTTGTAGAATGGGGGTAAAGCAGTCGAGATAGACATCGCCTTGCTCACAGTGTGTGAGATGGTTAGTCCACCTTACTGTAGGGCTGGAGGGGGTCCTGACTGAACTTACCTTGAATATTTTTTACATGTTTCCACACTACTGCTAGAAGGGTCCTGCCATTGACTCACACGCCATGAAGTGATGTGGGTGTGCATTGAAACTAAATGGATACTTTCCCTTGTCCAATGAAATTCATACAGGGTATTTTTCCTCTAATTTAATTGCCTAGAGCAACTAGGCTGTATCATGAAGAAAGTTGGTAAGAAGAGATCTGGAGAGAACGCGGTGAAACTAAAGGAAGTGGGAATATGTGGGTGAGATATATCCGCTGATTCTCCTGCAGGTATTGAAGCTAAGAGGTCAAGCTGCAGTTGTTCAAGCCATGAAGGCACCCAATCTTACAGAAGTCACTTTATATCCATTTGCTGGTTCATATACATATAGCTCTTCTCTTTGAGGATGTCTCACACTCAGCCGAACAGCAAGGAAGTGGACGACGTGCAAAACATCCAGACATTCGGAAATTTGAAGGCCATGTCTGTGGCAATCAGTGTGACAGAAAAACCTCAACGGCTTCATCAAACGACCTAAACTCCTTGAATGAGATTGAGTAGTCACTCATTTATTCGAAGTGCCAATTCAACCCGCACATGGAGATTTAGATAAGAAAATGATCGTTAACATGGAGATCATCGATCCCTCCCCCCTCTCCAAAGTCCAAGTGTACATTAGAAAAGCACAAGGACAATTTGACATGGAAAAACGAAGAGGTCTTTGGACATTAATGTTTAAATTTTTCTTCATTAAGGACACCTATCTCCAACGCTTTGATCAGTTTCGCAAAGATCTGGTCCTTGTGAGTGATCGTGTATTTCTCCCGAGGGTAGTATATACCTTTCAGGACTCCAAAAGAAAGGTTTTTGGAAATCGAATTACGATTTTCCTTTTAACTCGAAGTTAACAGCAATGAAATATAGAGACAGGGAAGAAAATTTCTCAGATCTAGGGGAGCTGGATTGCTCCCGGCTGAATTGAGGTTTAGAGAGCTACAGGAAAAATGTAAACATTAAATCGGGTATAAATTTAGAATCTGCCTTTCATGTCTACATTCCTTGGTGGTCAGGTCGCGAAACATATATCCACTGATGAAGGGGAGGGACGACGTACGTGGTTTCCTGGAGACAGACAGCTAAATGGGAATGTAAGAAGACAAGATTACGCATCTTTGTCCATTTAACCCGGATTCCACGGCAATTCGACTGAAGAAATCATCCCTACGGATCTATCTTGAGGATGCAGGCGAAAGTGGTCTTCAAGCATTCAAAGGTATAACCGGAAGCCGCTCGGAGAGTTTCAAACGCAATTGGGCTCGGAAGGCGCCAGTGGTACTATCGCATTCGAGGACTTAGCGGAGAAGATTAGGCTCGTCGACTGATTCGTCTCTTTATGCTGCCTCAAATTCTTCTTCTGGCGGGGCGCATTTGGGGACATAGTTACCCCTCTCTTTGGGAGCAAGGATGGCGACCACTTATAGCGCCCCGACCAGCTTTGGTCAGGAGAAAGGAAGCCGTGACTCCTTTAGTATTACTACACTTTCGAGGGTGATAGTCTTCGAACTGCTCAGGGTGGTGGCTACTGACACAGTCCTTGGCATTGCCTGCTTCGATTCTAGCGATTCGGTGGAGGAGCATGACCACTTCGTTTTGTTCAAAGCGGTCAAGTGGTGTGAAGAAAGGGCGCTAGTATAGACTGGAGCAGAGTTTGGGTGCTTATTGCTACCAGCCTTACCAGGATGGCACTCAAGGGAATTAGAACAAACAGAACTGTTTCCAATTGGCGCAGAAATTACTGGCATCGTAGGTTTGGATTGGCCCAGGAGAGGATTGGTATTTTTTTAACTTGGGAGGCATAGAAGAAGCTGGATTGCGCAGCCTCTGAATGCGGCGTGTTCCTTGACCCTTTTAAAGAAACTCGTTCCTCAGCCAAAACGGTCAAGTACGCTGCGAGGAAGGATAGTGTGATGGGCCACAATCCACATACTTGGCCTTACAGGAAAGTAAACTTAGTTTGGCTCTAATCAACCCAAAAATAATATTAGTAATATTTTGTAATAGTGAATTTATCTACTCCCTTCCTACTTGTACACTGCAAGCCTCTGCCATACATTATGCTATACAGACACCTCTGAATCACAGAGAAAGCAATGACTATCAGATGCATCAGAATCTCTTAAGGAAAATCATTACCGAGCTCAATATATTTGCGGGTTGATACCGAGCGCCTGGACGCGCAGAGAGTTCGAAGGTCCTTCAAAAGGTTCCCGGAAAATACGAATTACCAAAAACTATATCTCAATTTTCAATTCCTGCTCGATGCAAATAAACTACTACGAGTATGTTATAATTTGTATAAAGCAATGATTTGATGAACAACAGGATGGAAACAGTTGTTAAAATAACTAACAAGTGAACAACAATATTGACTTATGTTAAAATGGAAGCAAAGAAAACATCGAGTTCGTTCTTGGTGTTGTTGAAGTGGATTTTTTTTTAAAGCGCCCATCTGGCACCACCCTACAAGGGCATAAGTTTCCGTAATTATCTTACAGCCTATGTTGTGCCCATCTGGCACCTCCCGACAAGGGCATAAGTTGCTGTAATTATCTTACAGCCTATGTTATATTTAAAATAAACACAACTAAAAAAACAGACAAACAAAACAACAAAAACCAAACAGAAACACATAAGCAAAAAACAACAAGCAGAAAAAGCATGAAGAAGAAGGAAACACGCTCGGGCGCCCAGGAGAGGCCCGCCTCCTCCCTGCGCGGGAGTGTGCGACCAACATTAGAGTCAAATAAAATGGAGGAGGCCAGCCTCCTCCAAGAAGTTGAATAATCCACAAGTCTGTGTGTAGGAATCCGTCCCGACTACAAGTTGTAGTGGAAGAAGAATGAAAACAATGGTGCTTTGGTGCATTACCCTCATAACATTTCCTCCAAACATTCGATGATTCCCCTCTTCCAACCCGAATTCGTTGTCCTTGTTTCCTCTTTTACAGACACCCGCCATTGCTCAAATTTGGACTAGTTTTGAGTTCGTTTTAATTTTCCTGTAACTTTTGAAGACCTTCCTCCCTCTCCCCCTTACCCCTACCCCTCTCTTCCTCTTCCCCCTCCCCCTCCCTTTCCCCCCTCCCTTCGCCATCCCCTCCCTCTCCCCTTCCCCTCCCCTTCCCCTCCCCTTCCCCTCGTCCTCATTTCCCCTTCCCCATCCCTCTCCCTTTTTTTATTTCTTTCCTATCCTCGCTCGAAGACTAATGTAATCCAACGAGGGACTGTTCACTCTCTGATAAATTAAAAGGAAAGTAGAGACGGAAATCAGGAGATTATAGAAGGAAACGATTACACATGAAACTAGGAATATAATCATTAAAATGTATCAATTTCTAATGCTGGGGTCGGTAGGGTGCATTTCAATCCCCGTGAAATGAATTTTACAAATGGTAGAACTAAAAGGAACCGGCAGAACCCCATGGCGGGTTCTCTTACTGGAGAAACCCAGTCATAATCCTTTGCATAAAAGGGTCTGTTTTGCCTTTCCCATTTCCTTTAATTTCTATATTAAATAGGCCTTTTTATCATACTTTCTTTCCATATTTTTTTAAAGTTACTTGTTTTTTTTTATCTTTCCTTTTTCTATGAAAGTGATACAGTGGGCCGTAAATGTTTACAACACAGAAAGGCAAATTTACAAACTTTTATCTAACGCAGGTTAATGAAATTTACAACGCACGTAGAACATTATGTAATAAATACAATGAAATGATCAGAAAAAAGCAAAATGATGAGAAAAAAATATTAAGAGAAGTTACATCTGCAAAATGTCCCATTAAAAAACTAATCCTCATTCGTTCCCGAATATCTTGAATAATCTGAACTAAATGCGATATTTCTTTCGTCATCGTGTAAGGCTACTTCTTCATTTCTTACAAGATAGTCGCACCGTCAACATCTTCATCATGGAAGAAAAGCAAACAAATTAGTCAAGGGCTTCGTAAACGCATTGTAGCCCTTTATAAGAGTGGCCTTGGGTGCAGAAGGATCTCTTTACAGCTCAAAGTACTTCTAACTTGAGTTAGTACCCATAATACACAACTGGAAGTCTCGTAATTCAATTCATCCTTTGGATCGTTCAAGTCACCCTCGGGTGTTAATGGAACGTGCAGCTCGAAAACTTGCTAAGTATGTGATAAACCACAGACTAACTACTTTTAGAGAGCTACAGAATTATCTGGAAACAAGTGGAGTTGATGTTATCAAGGATGCAATAAGTAGAACGCTGCGTCGTTATCATCTCAATTCTCGTAATCCAATAAAGACTCCACTCCTTAAAAAAACTCACTGCAAACCTCGTTTAGCGTTTGCAAATGAATATTTAAATAAACCGGCAAGGTTCTGGGAGCAAATCTTTTGATCAGATGAGAGAAAAATATAACTTTTCGGTTGAAATTCAATCAGCAGGGTTTAGAGAAAAAGTGTGAAGCTTACGCGCCAAATGATACGATCCCTAGTCAAATTCGGTGGTTGATCAATTAAAGTATGGAGTTGTTTTTGCTCATGATGGGTAGAAAGAATGGAGGCAGTCGAAGGAAGCGTGAACGGCGAAATGTACAGGGGAATTTTGGAAAGAAATTTGCTATCAAGGGTTGGCTCTCTGAACTTGAAACCAGGATGAACATTTCAAAGTGAAAATGACTCCAAGCATCCAGAAAATCAAACTAAGAATTAGCCACATACGAGTACATGTATAATTCATATTTTGGAATGGTCAACTCAATCTTCTAACTTGAATCTCATCGAAAATATGGGGATGGAATTGAAACTTATGATCCAGAAACTAGATCCGCTTAAGTTATCTGATTTCCATAAAATATGTTTGGAGGAATGAAACGAAAGCAACCTGAGCACATGTAGAAAGATAATAGTAAAATATTCAAAGTACCAGCAACATATAATTAACAACATGGTTACGCAACCTTGTACTAAACCTTTTTTATATTAATGTGTTGTAACTTTTGCTTTGTCAAATTTCACTATGTTCCTTATAAAGTTTTTCCTGCTCCCCATTTTTCTTTTTTGATCATTACATTGAATTTATTACATAAAGTGTCACGTGCTTTGTAAAATCCATTAACCCCCGTTAACTAAAAGTACGTAAATTTGCATTTTTAACAGTGCGTTGTGAAGTTTTGTGGCCCATTATATATATTCGAGGGCTTTTACGGATTTTCATAAAAAAAGGACGTTTTTCACTCCCTATTCGTTATCAAAGAGGTCTTTTCCCCCTATTTATATCATCAAATTGTAAGTTATATTCAACTCGTTCCCCTTTTTCCAGGAAACAAACCTGTTTTTTCATTTGCGTTTTTTTCTCATTTTGAGGCCTGTTTATGTTTTCAATTATTTTCAGCAAATATGTTGGTTTATTCTCTGTAGACTTCTTATCAAATGGGTCTGTTTATTTTGTTTCTCTTTTCTGTTAACAAATTTAATCTTTAAGTTATTTTAACTAAATAACCTATTTATTCTCACTGGTCTCTCTCTCTCTCTATCTCTCCCTTAGCTCTTTTTACTGTTCAAAAGGGCCTGTTTTAACCTACCGCCTATTGTCTTCAAAAGGACAGTTTTAGGTTCATTTTATTTCTTTTTCTTTATATTTTGTCCTTAACTTTTCTAATATTCACTATGATAATCATCTTTGGTGATGGAAGCCTTACTCTTGTATATTTAACTTAACTACCTTACTTGCCTTAGGGTCTTTGAGGAGTGACACCTGCCTTCATAACTCTTTGGTGAAGTGAGACTTGCCTTTAGCTTCGCATCCTACACTCCTCAAAGGAACATCGTCAAGCCTCGTCTCCTTGTATTTTCCCTCCCCCAAAACCTAAGTTAGAGGCTGAAAAGATAAAAAGACACAAGATCCCCGAGGGAGGAGGAGTTCGAATTCCCACTTTTGAGTCGATACACACGAACATTTCCTTGGTATTTCCTCTTCTCTCATTTTCTCCTTCCTACATTAAGCCCCCCATTTAGGGTGAAAGGGAGTATTAAATCCCTTTAAATTCAGGCTAACTTTAAGGACTGTTTCTCGACGAAACTGGCCTTGGCAACGGTAGTTTCCAGACTTTGTGGGGAATTATCTTAGCATAAACCATCTAAGAAATGACCTGAAGGATACAACCATGTCTCATTGCCCCCCCCCCCCCTTTCAATCTCACGTTAAATTTAGGAACGAGAACAACTACAAATACATCACGAACTACAAAGGCATCCCGAACAAGAACAGCTACTGACATGACGAACTACAAAGATAAGAACAAAAAACAACTACAAAAACATAAAGATAGTGAAGAAGATACAAACTACCATCGAATTTTCCGATTATATTAAATAAGGGCGAAAATCAAGGGGTGGGGGGATTCGACCCAGAGGTTTGCATACAAAATGGTGCAAATATGAGAAAGAGCAATTTTCTCATTCGTGATCAAGGGGGGAAGTCTTTTCTGGGGCCAAGCGTTGGATTTCTGATGTCAAGGCGCGGGTTTAATCCCCGCGAGGGCGGACAGAAAAGTTTCAGCAGAGTCATATGTTGGTTGCCCATTGGACAGATACGCTGATACTCACCCCCGCGGGGGTAAGTAGCTTCACACACCTTATGAGGCCCATAGCCAATCACAACACCGCTATCATTTCCCTTCCGGCCTTCACAACACAACATACTTGTTCCGAAACCCCACCGATGAAGTACTAGTGTTTCCTATGGGAGCAATCAAATCCCTTTAGATCTGATGCGAAACAGGTCCCCCTCCCTGGGTTCAAGACTCGGATGCCTCCACTGCCCCCCTCTCACCAAAGAAGCGATTCATGGCAATTTCTTGCCCTCCACTGATTGTCATTCTGATCTCTATGCACATTTCATCGTCTGCTCGGTGGGATCTTGTTCCCGATGCGGGGTTGCATGGCCCTACATACCTACAGGGGACCACTGAATTCCGATATACGCCCCTAGCCCCCCCCCCTCCCCCGGGTGACAGACAACGCTAGTCAGCATGACTTCATTACAGAACTGATGCAAATTTAGGAGAGTCGACTGCCATTACGATTTGTAGCCACACAGAGTCTCCTCTTTCGATAACTTCCATTAACTTTACGAATCTGTTTAAAAAAAAACCCTTTCTAACGACTTCATCCCCCATTGGTCTTGACCCTTAAACAACTAAACAAGGTCAATAGATCTAAGTCGTGTGCTCTCAATTATTCTGATCTATGACCCTACGACCTTCAAAACTTTCACAAACTCATTGAAAAGTAAAATGGTTACCGCCTGACGGACCGACATAGTAACATAGAGTCGCGTAAGTCATGTGTGAGAGCTTCAATCATCCCTGGTAGACTCAGCTGCATCCTCCGTTCTAAGGTCAGAATAAGTTTTAAATCCTGTTAAGATGGAGCGTCCTTGAGTCTTAATTATAGTATAATCCCGCTATATTTTGCATTGATGCCACTTCTTTTAAATGGGTATTATAATACTCAACTCCATCCTCCATCCAAAAGCACCTCCCCCCCTAAAAAAGGTGAAATATTCTATTTAACAAACAAATCTTGTGGATTCCCAAACTAATATTCATTAAAACAGTCAATGATGCAAATTAAGGTGTTAACTAGCTATTAAAAGATTTCTGAAAGCTAATTAGTTGGCAGTTAATTACGTTGGAGGGCGAAGAGGCGATCAAGTTTCGTCTTAGCTATGCGGTCAGGGCTAGATGCTGCCTTGAGGAGATCAGGGTGGATCCAGATAGGACGAAAGAGATGAGGAAAAGATATAAGAAAGAAAGGAAGAAGTGAGAAGCAAAGAAATGTGAGTTAAAACAGATTATATAAGCGAATAGAGGAGAAGATACACCGGATTAAATTGTACGAATTGTGTAGGTGTGTGAAAGCGTATGGAGAATCGTGCGTGGATTCTGTTTTGTGGTAATTTTAAATTTCTTCTTTATGTTCACGCCATCACAAGTGCGATTGGTGGATAGGATAGGATAGGTATTGGCACCACTATCATCAATGGTTTCAGGTTGTGTCGTCTCTTTATCTTTATCGCAAAGGGATATTATAATAGAGAAAGATGCATATACCCGCAGGAAAAATAAAAGATTCCAAGCGCTTGTGTGATTAATGTTTCTAACTAATTTGGAAAGAGTTGAGCAACCGATTTACCCAGGACAACCACGTTCTAAATTTATTAGATTGCATAGTAATTGGATATGACCGAGACTTAAATACAGTTTAACCACATCTGTTAAGTTTGGAAATTAAGTTTTTAATCAGTGGGTGTGTGAAAACGCCCCCTGAATGCTCAGCCATAAAGCCTCCTTATCCGAGACTTACGAGTACCTTTATGGCCAAAAGCTTTGAGACTACTAATATTTTTCATATAAGAAAATGAATATAACTAACAAATGTTGCATTTTGTTTTAATATTTTTGTATCATAATTTAAGGTGAAATATACAAATATTTAGAACTAAAATTTGTGATAATATACGGACTTTTATTGTTCCATTTTTGTTCATTAATTACCCGCAACTTCTCAGTTTGATTATCACCCAGAAATTCTCTATCGGATTCAAACCTGGCGAATTCCTAGAACATGGTCCCAAAAGTTCGATGTTATTTTCAGCCAAGAACTTTTTGGTTGCTTTTGCTTTGTGACAGGGTGAGCCATCAAGCTGAAAAAATACAGTTATAATCCCCCAAATTGGTCCTAAACTGTTGGGAAAAAGGTGCTGATGAATCAAGCTTTGGTGACATTCTGAGTTAATGAAACTGTTCTTGAGCGAAAGTGTTAGTGCTCCAGTTGCCTCATATTAGAAGCAGCCCCAGATATTGCAAGTGCCCGGATGCTTCACTTGGGCACGACACCGGACCCATGAAAGCGCTCCCCTCTTTTCTACAAATGAGGGTTCTTCTAGAACCTCCAAACAAGCGGAAGGAAGATTCATAAGTGAATATCACTATAGCCCAGTCATAAACAGTCCATTTTTTTATATTTCTTACAAAAGTGGACACTTTCTGTAAACTTCTTCTTGGTGAGAGGAAGCTTCTTCGCAGCCTTTCTCGACTTGAAATCTTTGTAGAAAGGTTTTTCCTGCTCCCCATTTTTCTTTTTTGATCATTACATTGTATTTATTACATAAAGTGTCACGTGCTTGTAAAATCCATTAACCCCCGTTAACTAAAAGTACGTAGATTTGCATTTTTAACAGTGCGTTGTGAAGTTTTGTGGCCCATTATATATATTCGAGGGCTTTTACGGATTTTCATAAAAAAAGGACGTTTTTCACTCCCTATTCGTTATCAAAGAGGTCTTTTCATCCTATTTATATCATCAAATTGTAAGTTATATTCAACTCGTTCCCCTTTTTCCAGGAAACAAACCTGTTTTTCATTTGCGTTTTTTTCTCATTTTGAGGCCTGTTTATGTTTTCAATTATTTTCAGCAAATATGTTGGTTTATTCTCTGTAGACTTCTTATCAAATGGGTCTGTTTATTTTGTTTCTCTTTTCTGTTAACAAATTTAATCTTTAAGTTATTTTAACTAAATAACCTATTTATTCTCACTGGTCTCTCTCTCTCTCTATCTCTCCCTTAGCTCTTTGTACTGTTCAAAAGGGCCTGTTTTAACCTACCGCCTATTGTCTTCAAAAGGACAGTTTTAGGTTCATTTTATTTCTTTTTCTTTATATTTTGTCCTTAACTTTTCTAATATTCACTATGATAATCATCTTTGGTGATGGAAGCCTTACTCTTGTATATTTAACTTAACTACCTTACTTGCCTTAGGGTCTTTGAGGAGTGACACCTGCCTTCATAACTCTTTGGTGAAGTGAGACTTGCCTTTAGCTTCGCATCCTACACTCCTCAAAGGAACATCGTCAAGCCTCGTCTCCTTGTATTTTCCCTCCCCCAAAACCTAAGTTAGAGGCTGAAAAGATAAAAAGACACAAGATCCCCGAGGGAGGAGGAGTTCGAATTCCCACTTTTGAGTCGATACACACGAACATTTCCTTGGTATTTCCTCTTCTCTCATTTTCTCCTTCCTACATTAAGCCCCCCATTTAGGGTGAAAGGGAGTATTAAATCCCTTTAAATTCAGGCTAACTTTAAGGACTGTTTCTCGACGAAACTGGCCTTGGCAACGGTAGTTTCCAGACTTTGTGGGGAATTATCTTAGCATAAACCATCTAAGAAATGACCTGAAGGATACAACCATGTCTCATTGCCCCCCCCCCCCTTTCAATCTCACGTTAAATTTAGGAACGAGAACAACTACAAATACATCACGAACTACAAAGGCATCCCGAACAAGAACAGCTACTGACATGACGAACTACAAAGATAAGAACAAAAAACAACTACAAAAACATAAAGATAGTGAAGAAGATACAAACTACCATCGAATTTTCCGATTATATTAAATAAGGGCGAAAATCAAGGGGTGGGGGGATTCGACCCAGAGGTTTGCATACAAAATGGTGCAAATATGAGAAAGAGCAATTTTCTCATTCGTGATCAAGGGGGGAAGTCTTTTCTGGGGCCAAGCGTTGGATTTCTGATGTCAAGGCGCGGGTTTAATCCCCGCGAGGGCGGACAGAAAAGTTTCAGCAGAGTCATATGTTGGTTGCCCATTGGACAGATACGCTGATACTCACCCCCGCGGGGGTAAGTAGCTTCACACACCTTATGAGGCCCATAGCCAATCACAACACCGCTATCATTTCCCTTCCGGCCTTCACAACACAACATACTTGTTCCGAAACCCCACCGATGAAGTACTAGTGTTTCCTATGGGAGCAATCAAATCCCTTTAGATCTGATGCGAAACAGGTCCCCCTCCCTGGGTTCAAGACTCGGATGCCTCCACTGCCCCCCTCTCACCAAAGAAGCGATTCATGGCAATTTCTTGCCCTCCACTGATTGTCATTCTGATCTCTATGCACATTTCATCGTCTGCTCGGTGGGATCTTGTTCCCGATGCGGGGTTGCATGGCCCTACATACCTACAGGGGACCACTGAATTCCGATATACGCCCCTAGCCCCCCCCCCTCTCCCCCGGGTGACAGACAACGCTAGTCAGCATGACTTCATTACAGAACTGATGCAAATTTAGGAGAGTCGACTGCCATTACGATTTGTAGCCACACAGAGTCTCCTCTTTCGATAACTTCCATTAACTTTACGAATCTGTTTAAAAAAAACCCCTTTCTAACGACTTCATCCCCCATTGGTCTTGACCCTTAAACAACTAAACAAGGTCAATAGATCTAAGTCGTGTGCTCTCAATTATTCTGATCTATGACCCTACGACCTTCAAAACTTTCACAAACTCATTGAAAAGTAAAATGGTTACCGCCTGACGGACCGACATAGTAACATAGAGTCGCGTAAGTCATGTGTGAGAGCTTCAATCATCCCTGGTAGACTCAGCTGCATCCTCCGTTCTAAGGTCAGAATAAGTTTTAAATCCTGTTAAGATGGAGCGTCCTTGAGTCTTAATTATAGTATAATCCCGCTATATTTTGCATTGATGCCACTTCTTTTAAATGGATATTATAATACTCAACTCCATCCTCCATCCAAAAGCACCTCCCCCCCTAAAAAAGGTGAAATATTCTATTTAACAAACAAATCTTGTGGATTCCCAAACTAATATTCATTAAAACAGTCAATGATGCAAATTAAGGTGTTAACTAGCTATTAAAAGATTTCTGAAAGCTAATTAGTTGGCAGTTAATTACGTTGGAGGGCGAAGAGGCGATCAAGTTTCGTCTTAGCTATGCGGTCAGGGCTAGATGCTGCCTTGAGGAGATCAGGGTGGATCCAGATAGGACGAAAGAGATGAGGAAAAGATATAAGAAAGAAAGGAAGAAGTGAGAAGCAAAGAAATGTGAGTTAAAACAGATTATATAAGCGAATAGAGGAGAAGATACACCGGATTAAATTGTACGAATTGTGTAGGTGTGTGAAAGCGTATGGAGAATCGTGCGTGGATTCTGTTTTGTGGTAATTTTAAATTTCTTCTTTATGTTCACGCCATCACAAGTGCGATTGGTGGATAGGATAGGATAGGTATTGGCACCACTATCATCAATGGTTTCAGGTTGTGTCGTCTCTTTATCTTTATCGCAAAGGGATATTATAATAGAGAAAGATGCATATACCCGCAGGAAAAATAAAAGATTCCAAGCGCTTGTGTGATTAATGTTTCTAACTAATTTGGAAAGAGTTGAGCAACCGATTTACCCAGGACAACCACGTTCTAAATTTATTAGATTGCATAGTAATTGGATATGACCGAGACTTAAATACAGTTTAACCACATCTGTTAAGTTTGGAAATTAAGTTTTTAATCAGTGGGTGTGTGAAAACGCCCCCTGAATGCTCAGCCATAAAGCCTCCTTATCCGAGACTTACGAGTACCTTTATGGCCAAAAGCTTTGAGACTACTAATATTTTTCATATAAGAAAATGAATATAACTAACAAATGTTGCATTTTGTTTTAATATTTTTGTATCATAATTTAAGGTGAAATATACAAATATTTAGAACTAAAATTTGTGATAATATACGGACTTTTATTGTTCCATTTTTGTTCATTAATTACCCGCAACTTCTCAGTTTGATTATCACCCAGAAATTCTCTATCGGATTCAAACCTGGCGAATTCCTAGAACATGGTCCCAAAAGTTCGATGTTATTTTCAGCCAAGAACTTTTTGGTTGCTTTTGCTTTGTGACAGGGTGAGCCATCAAGCTGAAAAAATACAGTTATAATCCCCCAAATTGGTCCTAAACTGTTGGGAAAAAGGTGCTGATGAATCAAGCTTTGGTGACATTCTGAGTTAATGAAACTGTTCTTGAGCGAAAGTGTTAGTGCTCCAGTTGCCTCATATTAGAAGCAGCCCCAGATATTGCAAGTGCCCGGATGCTTCACTTGGGCACGACACCGGACCCATGAAAGCGCTCCCCTCTTTTCTACAAATGAGGGTTCTTCTAGAACCTCCAAACAAGCGGAAGGAAGATTCATAAGTGAATATCACTATAGCCCAGTCATAAACAGTCCATTTTTTTATATTTCTTACAAAAGTGGACACTTTCTGTAAACTTCTTCTTGGTGAGAGGAAGCTTCTTCGCAGCCTTTCTCGACTTGAAATCTTTGTAGAAAGGTTTTTCCTGCTCCCCATTTTTCTTTTTTGATCATTACATTGTATTTATTACATAAAGTGTCACGTGCTTGTAAAATCCATTAACCCCCGTTAACTAAAAGTACGTAGATTTGCATTTTTAACAGTGCGTTGTGAAGTTTTGTGGCCCATTATATATATTCGAGGGCTTTTACGGATTTTCATAAAAAAAGGACGTTTTTCACTCCCTATTCGTTATCAAAGAGGTCTTTTCCCCCTATTTATATCATCAAATTGTAAGTTATATTCAACTCGTTCCCCTTTTTCCAGGAAACAAACCTGTTTTTCATTTGCGTTTTTTTCTCATTTTGAGGCCTGTTTATGTTTTCAATTATTTTCAGCAAATATGTTGGTTTATTCTCTGTAGACTTCTTATCAAATGGGTCTGTTTATTTTGTTTCTCTTTTCTGTTACCAGGAGCCGATCTTGAGATCTTTACGTTCATTTGAAGGCTTTGCGTGTCACGAAGCCATCTTCAGAGGAGTATAACCAGATTTCTTAGTCATTAATGATCCTAAAGATGGTGTTCCTTGATGCAACGCCCTCAGTAACTACCTCCTTGCATTTCAAGCCACTTTGGTGCAGAAAAAAGATTCAAGCATACATTTTTACCCCCAAAATATTACGAAATAGATTATAATTACAAAACATCATTCACTTAACCCAAATTTGTCAACATTTTACCCTTTTTGTCGAATGTCAAAACTCACTGGACTGAAAGTCACTTCTTAGACGAACAAAACAAGAGCGCAACTTTGGATTCCGCGAAAAAATGCCGTTTTTTTCCTTATTTTTGAAATGCTGTCTTTTAAATAAACCTACAATAATTTAAATATTAAAATAATTATTCCTATCACGTAAATTTTACAAACGAATGGGAAAAATAAAAATATATATTAGTATCGAAACCTTTGGCTATGACTGTATGTCCAGCTTTGGCACGGTCAGGGAGAAGCCAGGAAAGACCTCTTGAAACTTACAAGGGACTCTTGAATCTACATTTCCAACATCGGGACTAAAATTCCCAGGGTTCGAAGGATGGATACGAAACCCCATTTGAAAAATTAAAAGGCTAAGTTGCTGGGTTGGTTTAAATGAATTTCTGCCTCATTAATTCCTTCGACAAATCTCTTAATAATGGAGGAAATTTAATATTGACGAAGGAATTCTACGAGCAAAGTAACCTTATCTAGGTTCCCAAGCCCAGCTTAAGAACTTCAACCAACTATTTTCACTAATGATTGCCTAAACTAGCAAACTCCCCCGTCTGATTACTACTCATTGCTGGATTTGGAGCACAAAGTAAAATTACTTCTAATTGTGGAATTTAGTAACCGATAAACGATGTGTATTAAAAAATATTGTTATTGTTAATCCAAAAGCCGTCTCTCTCTCTCTGGTAATCGCAATACTACTACTACTACTACTACTACTACAACTACTACTACTAATAATAATAATAATAATAATATGGAAAAGAAATCTCGCACCATTTTTTCTTTCAAAAGAAAATAATCCGGAAGCATAGTTGTTTTAAGAGAATCGTCCGAGTTCCATTCCCAAGGAAACTTTTCCCCAAGTATAGAAAGGCATCTAAATCCCCTAACTTGGGAAACGACAAAAGTGGGCGTTCATTTTATGCCTTTGCAAGAAGTTGTCGTTATATCTCATCTACGCGGCGTTTTCTCTTTCGATCTCACAGAGGGCGTAGTATAATCACCTCGAATTTTTCTCTTACTCTCTCAAATATCCGTACTTCTGCATTGCTCGGGTAATCATTACGAAATCTCCTCCTTTTTGTTTCCTCAGCAGTCTAGTCAAGTTCCTGCGACAAAATCACCGTATTGGGTACTCTAAGCCCGTCTGCAGTATTAAAGAGCAATATTATTCTAACCAGTGAAATAATATTCTATCCAGTGAAATATTAAAAAGCAATATCATTATAATCATTGAAATAGGCTTCATATATGTAAGTTTTCCCCGATCTATTGCTTCAATTAAGAACAGTAAACTCCAATCTACTGCCTTACTTAAGAACAATAAATCTTTAGGTCATGCAACAAAGGCACAGAATATTGAGCGCGTTCTCGAATCAGTGATTCACACACAGTCCAAGGCACTCTATCCAGAAGAGGTAGTCTCCGTTTAATTTATTAGTGCTTAGTGTCTATCGCATATTGCATCTCCTTAATTAGTTTGCAAACAAAAATAGAAACACGAAGAATTAAATGCCTGCGATAAAAATAAACGTGTTGAGTTGTGCCAAAGTTTTTTAGGAGTAGAACAGGCAGCACCAGAGTTTGTAAACAAACTGTTCATAAGTGATGATGCCTATTTTAATTATAGAACAAGTTAACAGCCCTGAGAAATTCAAGACCCCCTCCCCTTTCATTCTTCTAAAGATAACTGTTTGGGGCGCAGTGTCAGAACGCTACAGAGATTTAATTGTTAATCGAAGTTCCGAACTTGAAAGACTCGAAAACTACCATGAACTATTGGTACCAACATTATGGTGCAACCACGCACCGCTAGAAAAGGTATCTAGGTTTTACAAGATATTTTCCCTGAACGTCTCATTTCTCGATTTGTGGGCATAAACTGTCTCTAGCTCTCCCTGGACCATTCCTTCTCCCGATTTCTTTCTGTGGGGCTTCGATTCCAAGATAAATAATCCAAAAAAGTTATGGAAGAATATCCAGTCGTGTGATAGAATGTATGGGTTAAGATGATGACACCTATTACAAACTATTTTTGGCCATCGTTTTTATCATCTATACCCAAAAAAAACTAAGAAGAATTGTGATTTAACATAAATTTAATTTAAATCAAAAAAATAAAATGATCTTAGTGATTCGAAATTTTTCAGTAAATCATGAAAGACCATGGGTACAATCATCATCTTTAGAAATGTAATCAAGAACAATCCAGCATGAAGAATAAATTCACCCGGAAGACTTGAGATTCCATTCGTATATAACTCAGGATTATTTTTGCTCCCCCCCCCCAGAACCGAGGGAATTCCTCTTAAACACCGAAACGCTTTTTACAAAACCAAAAATTGGACAAAAATTTGTGACACGTGAAAAATGAAGATTATCTAGGGGTGGGTTTTTTTCCTTTTCTTGTTTCGAATGCTTTTCTTATCTTAAATTGTAGCCGACAATCTTTCCTACGAATAAATTTAACCCTTTTAGTTTTCTTCCATATATATATATATATATATATATATATATATATATATATATATATATATTTAGCCCCACGCATATCTCCCGCGGACGCGGACGAGGTGGCGCATAGCCAGAGACACTTCCATTCCACCATTCGCACACATTATCCGCTGCTTAACCAAGGTGACCCACCTACTACATCTTCTCATCCAGCCCAGCTATCCAATTTCCCCTGAAAACTTCATTACCTGTGTTTGTGTGTCACTCTACACAGCTCATCCTTCACTAAACATTCATCTTCATTCATTCCAGCACGCCTTTCTGCCCCCTGGATGCTCAGGCTTCGTCCAGCAAGGATCTCTCGTACACTCCATCCACCCACTTCTCGGACGCCCATGATGTCTCCTTCCTATCACTCGATATCTATACACTCTCTTTACCAGCCTTTCATCCTCCATTCTCTCCAGGTGACCATACCATCTCATCACACTTCTATCAGCTTTCTCAACCAAACTCCCTTTACTTCCACATCTCTCTCGCACTCTTTCGTATTTCACCCTGTCAATCAACCTCACACCACAAATACTGCTGAGACATTTCATTTCCAAAACTTCAACCTCCTTTTTTTCGATCGCATTCAACGCCTATGTTGCATATCCATAAAGAGAAGTGGGAACCACCACTCCTTCATACAATCCCATTTGCACCTGCCTGCTCATTCACTTCCCTTTCGTGATACTCCTTATTGCACGATATGCTTGCAGTGCCCTTTCCATTCGCTGCAATATTTCATTTTCGCCCCTTACATCAGCTGCCAGATCCACAACCAGATACTTAAAACACTGCACTTCTTCTAGCATCCTCCTATTTAAACTCACTTGTAGCCCACTCATTCCTTCGCCACATTACCTTACTTTTGCCTTCATTCACACTGAGCTTCCTTCGGCCACACACAATCCCTAATGCATCGACCAGTGTCTGTAGTTTCTCATTTGAGTCAGCCACCAGCACTGAATCATCCGCAAACAACAATTGTTCTAACTCGTACATCTCTCCATATATATATATATATATATATATATATATATATATATATATATATATATATATATATATATATATATATATATATATGTATATATATTGGTTTGTACTATGTAATGGGCGTTCCCTTCGTATCTTTGTAACCTATACAAGGTGTCTCAGAAAAAAAGTTAACCGTACTTTGAATTTGTATAACTCAAAACCTATTAGAGATTTTTGAGTCCTGCAAAACAAAACAAATTCACCAACTATTTATCTGTCGATTCAAAAAATTTCATTAAATTCTCTTTTACCCTGTTGATACACTAATGGGTTTAGTGGAGGCAATCAAAATTATGTTTGCGCAAAGAAGTAAAATAAGGAAACTTCGAAGTTTAAAATCAACAAATATATTTAAATCCAGTTTTAACAAAACACCTCTTCATATGAGTAATACCAACTATTTTTTTAATTTCCTAAGCACCGTTTCCTTCCACATGTCCTCCATTTCTTTCCGAGCACAGTTGCGCCTTTGATGGCATTGATTTAACAACTTTTAGGATTAATTTGTGATTTTCCTTAAGTCTATTGACTCCACGTGTGATACTATCTCTTAACTGGTTGATGCTTTGTGGTGGAGTAGAATACACTTTATTCTTTAGATATCGCCATAAGAAATAATCACACGGTGTTAAGCCAGGGGATCTTGGGGGCCATTTAATTGCATGATTTAGCGCGCCAATGCGGTTTTCAAACGTTTCTCTTAGTTTTGTTCTTACAGCAAGCTGTCTATAAGCTGGTGCGCCGTCTTGAATCCCCCAAAGTCTATTGAATTGATTGCCGTAAATTTGGCGGAGTTCTGGGAAGATCCTTTCGTTGATCATGCTCAGGTAGGCAGCACCATTCAAGTTATTCTCATAAAACAATGGGCTAACAAGATAGCCATTCCCGCATATTCCGATCCACAGAGACACTTTCTGCTGACAAATACGTGCGTCAAAGTTGAATGCTGGGGAAGAGGGGGGGGGGGACAGTGGTGAATATTGCCAAATGTTATGGCTAATTACCTTTTCATTCATGAAAAAGGCTTCCTCATCACCAATCACAATGTTTCCAAGAAACAAGCAGGTTTATGGAGAACCCATTCGACAAATTGTCTACGACGAGGAACATCAGTTTCAAGAAGCTGGTGTATTGCATGCATCTTATAGGTATGCCATTTTAAGTCATGTTTATTAATGCGGTTAGATGATGACTTTAACAATTGTAACCCATTCTTTCTTACTGATACATGTCGATTTTGAAAAAGCGTCATCTGAACATTTTCGATATTTTTTGTTGTTCTTATGGTTCTCACACGACCCGAACGACCTTTATTTAAATTTAAGCATGTTTCTTCATGTTGCTATTTGCGAACATTTTTCCAAATTGTGGGCTTGCTTGGTGGGTTCCGACCTAAAAAACGTTGTTTAAATGAATCTTGTACTTGTTTAATCCTGCCAGTCTTAATAAAGTTTGTGACTACAAATACGCGTTGATCTTTTTGTTAACTGCATGATTAAAAAGGTTTTACGAAAGTAAACTTTTACCCAGAAACGCTTTGATTTGCTTAGTAAGCAATAAGGACGAGACCATAGCACAGCGTGGCTGAAAAACGACTGTAAAATGGCCTAGGCTTTGCTAGAAGAATGGCACAGTGACCTAGTCTACCTAGGCTCCCTACGCTTTTCTTGAAAGTGCACGGTGGCCTAGCATTCCTAGGCTTCGTTTCATTATTTTACCTCCTTGCGCAAACATATTTTTGATAGCCTCCACTAAACTAATTAGTGTATCAACATCAGAATAGGGAATTTAATGAAATTTCCAGAGTCGACAGATAAATAAATAGTTGTTAAATAAAACCCTTTTGTAGGACCCAAAAATCTCCAATAGTGTTTGAGTTATACTAACTCAAAGTACGGTTAACTTTTTTCTGGGACACCCGGTATAAGGTTGTATTCTCCATTTTCATGCTATTACTTGAAAATGAACTTGCAAATATAGTTCGAAAGTGCTTTCCTCACGTGCCACTTTGTGAGTTTTTTCATTATATATATATATATATATATATATATATATATATATATATATATATATATATATATATATATATATATATATATTGATAAATGAACAATAACGTTCTAGTCAATGCGGTTAGGTAAGGGTAATAATAAGTATTCCTTAATCCTCTAGAGAAGTCTCCTGGAGTTCCTCAACCCTCTTCAGGAACGTTATAGAGGGTCTTTAAACAAGGACGCTTAAGCTTTGCCAGGCGATAGTGGCCATGTTGTTAAAGCGACATCTGGCAACCTCACTGTGAACTGTTCAGTTGTACTTGGCAAGTCACGATGGAAGGTTATAGCGGTGAACAGCGTGTGCAAATCATCAAATGTTATTATCCTCGCCACAGAGACGAGACCCATTTTTGGATGAATGGATTTGTGAACAAGCAAAATTGTCGGATTTGGGACGAGAACAATCCACATGAGGTCAACTAGCACCAATTGCATCCTAACAAAGTCACTGTTTGGTGCGAATTTTCGTCTAACGGTATCATCGGTCCGTATTTTTTTGAGAACCAAGATAGGATTGCCATAACCGTGAACGGCGAGGCCTACAGATCGATGATAAGCAACTTCTTGTGGCTTCAACTCGATTATATGCCTGATACGGATACTGACGACATGCGGTTCCAACAGGACTGTGCTACGTGCCACACTGCGCACGCCATGATAGATATTTTGCACCAGCGATTTCAGGGCAGGGTCATCTCGCGCGGCGGCGACGTCAACTGGCGACCGATATCATGCAATTTAACGCCATTAGACTACTTTCTTTGGAGCTACCTTAAATCGCAGGTCTATGCAAATAATCCGCAAACAGTTGATGTTCTCAAATTCAACATAACGAACACCATCCAGCAAATTCAATCAGATTTATGCAACAAAGTCATCAAAAATTGGGCCTCCCGAATATGTTCCACCAAGCGAAGCCGCTTTGGACATTTGAACGACGTCATATTCCACACTTAATGCCATAAAATATTCTTTTAAATTTAATATAAAATGAGCGCATAAATCACACACAACTTGTTTTATTTACATTTAAAAATTGAGCGACCTTATTGAAAGACCCTTTATACGAGTAAATGGTTGCCTAGCGAAAGCTCCAAATACTACTGGACCACAAGGTATGTTGCTACCTGTTTATCTATGTAACTAGTCAGTTTATTCTTGGTAACTCTCATTGTTGTTTGTGTGTTGCGTGTAGCCTTTGCTCTGTATGATTACTGTATTAAATGTGTTCATTGAGTTAAATCATGAATAGGAGTAGCTGTGTAAATCACCAAGACAGCTTTTGTTATTTTTGTAGATAAGTTTCTCCGTTTGATCACCGTAAGAACATTGCAACCAAATTAAAAACTGCCTATAAATATTATTTTAGGTGTAAAGTTGGGACGCAAGGCAAGAGGTGGGCATCTCATATATGTGTGAAATGAAAACGGAAGTTAAAGCCTTTTGCTATACCAGTGGTATGGCGTGATCCAACCGACCATGGCTTTGATTGTTACTTTTTTCATGACAAATAGTTTTGGTTTCTCAAAGAAAAACAAAGCAAAAATTGTAAATGCATATTGTAAGTCGGCTCTAAAACCGGCCCTACAAACATAACTCCACCAAGATTTCTGTATTAATTTCGTCTTGCAAGAAACCAGGATCACAAATGCGATATGCTCTCAGGAACCTTATTTCTCGTGTCACGATGTATCCGTTAAAAGGTCTGTAGTTTCTTCCATGTTCCTGAGAGCATATTGCATTTGCGATCCTTGTTTCTTGCAAGACGAAATTAATACAATCATCCAAACATTCATTGAGCTGCAATGTCTCCTTTGGTTCATAGAAAAGTGTCACTATAAAGCCAGGACCATCTATTATTCCCCTGCTAATTATAAGGAAAACGGATGTGACGAATATTATGTTACCTTTCCATACTCCCCCCAGTTAATCAATAGCAAAAAGTTGGCAGGGACCAACAACATCAATGTTGCCTTTCAGTAAGAGAATACGATCATAAATAGCCTATCCCAAAATAGATAGATCGATAAAGAACAGGGAGTTTATTTTATTCCTTGCAAATCATGTAATGAATTATATATCGCTGAAAGCAGAAGATTTTCCAAGAGAATGAATGAACATAAATGCGATATGCGACGTGGTGCCCTCTCCTCGAGTTTATTTCTACATATGTCCAATGAAAATATCAAATTGATATTGATAATGCTAAAATAGTTTATAAGTCTCACAATTATATACATCGACGCATAATTGAATCGGCACGTATAAAAGAAATTCCCAACTTTAATACTTCCGAAGGCCAATTCAATACTAATACCTTAATATGCAATAAATTCATACTTCCGCTTCTCAAAAATGCCGATACATTCCAGCATCATCCACCTTAGCCCCACTGGTTTGCGTGTTTTTACGTTAAGTAACTTCTATATTTCACTTGTCCACCAGCGACTGACGATGACTGATGTTTCCGTGGAAACCTGGTTTCGCATAATAAATTAGTCATATTAACGTGGTTTTATCACTCTCTCACTCTCTCTCTCTCTCTCTCTCTCTCTCTCTCTCTCTCTCTCTATATATATATATATATATATATATATATATATATATATATATATATGATGAAAATTAATGCAATATAGCAAGAAAAGATGAGGAATTAAACCACATTCTCCGAAGACAATTTAATTTAGAACAGTTTCGGTGTATCCTACACCCTTTTTAAACTGACACTGGATAGAAAATATCCAGTGTCAGTTGAAAAAGGGTGTGAGATACACCGAAACTGTTCTGAATTAAATTGTCTTCGAAGAGTGTGGTTTAATTCCTCATATATATATATATATATATATATATATATATATATATATATATATATATATATATATATATATATATATATATATATAAGCACTTTCGAACTATATTTGCAAGTTCATTTTCAAGGAATAGCATGAAAATGGAGAAGACAACCTTATATAGGGTATAAAGATACGAAGGGAACGCCCATCACATAGTACAAACCAATGGAAAACACGATAACAAGACAGATAAATACCAATAAAAAGATCATTAGACAACTAATAACGGACATATGCATCCCAAAAACTATATACACACAACAACGCCGTGTATATAAATGGAAATGGTGGGTGAAAAACAAAAACATTTTAAAGGATTATCATTAGAACGAAAACATTTAGGGCTAAGAGTTAATCCACGATCCTAGCAGAGACACGTGGTGGGGGGGGGGGGGCAATGCGAATGATATTACACTAATAAAGAGAGACAACAGGCTACATTATGAAGTTATTTCATTTAGTACAAGTTTTTTTAAAACAGGGTCGAGTTTAAATAAGCCAGAGGAAATATTTATATTAGGCAACATGCCAATTAATGAACACTCGACAATATTTCTTTTTGTGAAATCAGCGGAATGATAAAGGAATTTTGCAGAGTTCCACTCAATGGTGTGGTTATTTTCGGATAAATGTAAAAATAAAGCGCTAATATTATACTTATTCTAATATTATACTTACTCGTACGTTGGTAAATTCTAGTAGATAAAGATTTACCAGTTTGCCCGAAGTAAGGTAAATTGCAAATAGAACATTCTATAGAATATACTCCACCTTTTTCCGTGTATTATTGTGGACTAACATTTTATACAAGCATAACCCAAAGAAATAAATCCTCCAAAAGCATAACCAAAATAAATAAATCCTCCCAACGAACAAACAAAAAACAAATCCTCCTAACGCACAAACAAAACAAAACGAATCCTCTCAACACACAAACAAAACCAAAAAATTATTTTAACGCACAAACAAAACAAACAAATCCTCCTGACTCACGAACAAAACAAACAAATCCTCCCAACGAACAAACAAAACAAATCATCCCAACGCACAATCAAAACCAACAAATTATCCAAACGCACAAACAAAACCAACAAATCCTTCCAGCGCACAACCAAAACCAACAAACCCTACTAACGCACAAACAAAATAAACAAATTCTCTCAACGCAAAACAAATCCTCCCAACTCACAAACAAAACAATCAAATCCTCCCAACGCACAACCAAAACCAACAAATCATCCCAACGAACAAAAAAAACAACAAATCCTTTCAACGCACAACCAAAACCAACAAATCATCCCAAAGCACAAACAAAACCAACAAATCGTTCCAACGCACAACCAAAACCAACAAATCATCCCAAAACACAAACAAAACCAACAAATCCTCCCAACGCACAAGCAAAACTAATCATCCCAACGCACTAACGAAACCAACAAATCACCCCAACGCACAACCAAAACAAACAATTTCTCCTAACGCACCATAACACAAACAAATCCTCCAAACGCACAACCAAAACAAACAAATCCTCCCAACGCAGAAACAAACAAACAAATCCTTCCAACGTTCAAACAAAACAACAATAATTCTTTCCAATGCACAACCAAAAAATAAATCCTCCCAACACACAAACAGAACAAAAAAATCCTCTCAACTCACAAAAACAAACAAATACTCCCAAAGCACAAAAAAAAATCAATAAATCCTTCCAACGCACAACCAAAAACAAATCTTCCCAACGCACAAACAAAACAAATAAATCCTCCCAGCGCACAGCCAAAACAAACAAATCATCCCAACGTACAAACAAATCCTTCCAATGCACAACAAAATAAACAAATCCTTCTAACGCACAACTAAAACCAACAAATCCTCCCAACGCACAAGCAAATCCTCCGAACGCACAACCAAAACAAACAAATCCTCCCAACGCAAAAACAAAACCAGCAAATCATTTCAACGCAAAACCAAAACCGACAAATCTTCCCAACGCACAAACAAATCCTCCGAACGCGCAACCAAAACAAACAAATCATCCCAAAGCACAAACAAAACCAACAAATCTTTCCAACCCACAACCAAAACTAATAATTCCTTCCAACGGACAACCAAAACAAACAATTCCTCCGAACGCACAAGCAAAACAAACAAATCCTCCAAACGCAGAAACAAAACAAACAAATCACATCAACGCACAAACAAAACCAACAAATCATTCCACCGCACAACCAAGACAAACAAATCCTCCCAACGCACAAACAAATCATCCAAACGCACAACCAAATCAAACAAATCATCCTAGCGCGCTAACAAAATCATCCCAACGCACAAACAAAACCAAAAAATCCTCCCAACGCACAAACAAAACAAACAAATCCACAGAAAATTAGGGCCCAACAAATCCACCCTCCTTTACCACAGAAAGCGTCCAATAAGCCCTCAAATCACTCAAAATTCTAAAGCCGCTGGTCTAAAACGCTCTTCCAACAGCTCTACAATGACCTTCCTCCTCCACCCTCAGACCCTAACTTAATCAAACACATCCACGCTACCTTCACCCAAGGACACTTGAACGCACTACAACGAAACGTCTTAAACGAGCCCCCTCCCCTCCCCTAATAAACAACTGAGTGAAATGATTACAAAGAACACACAGAGCACACTCAGTTCAGGTTACTCCACTACACTCCAACGATACAAACACAGAATAAACCTTGCCTCCACACCAACATGCACCAGATACAACCAAAACCAAGACAACATCAGAGACTGCCCAAGTTTCACACATCTCTTCTCTTAGGGACCAAGGAAACATAGCGACCTTCCTAGGGGCCGCTCACCTCGCAATCATATATATATATATATATATATATATATATATATATATATATATATATATATATATATATATATATATATATATATATATATATATATATATATATAAAAAATGTGTGTGTGCGTGTGTCCATCTATAGGAAGAAAGGTTAGACAAAATATATAAAAACTAAAAGTGTATTCTTATGTAAAATTTCCCGAGCAAGATAATGGAAGTGGTCCTGAGTCTCCAACTGCTTCCCAAATTGAGCTACGAACCCTTTTCCAAACTCGCCCCTTCTATTCAACCCAGAGAACGTGAGCTGGGTTTAGACCCCTTCGAAACAAATTAATTTGACCCTACATCATTATTCACATGTGGTAAGCAAGATCAATTTGTTTGTCCATGCACCACTAGGAAAGAGGAAGAATATTGTCTACCAAGAAGCGTTATGATGTAGCATTGGTTAAAGAATATTTTTAATAAATATAAGAATTTCAACCTATATCTTGCTTATGATTTTTCTTTACCCTGGCAACGCCGGGTATCTCACTCAGTGGCTCATAAGCGAGCCTTAGAAGCACTAGGCAAGGCAATGCGAGACACCAGGGATTGCGAGGCTCCTATGGGAGGTGTCACTCTTTTGAAGTAAGCTGATTTCAAGCGGACACTCCCAGTGATCAATAAATTAACCAGAACAGAGGAGGTCCGGGCTTGCCTAAAATCCTCTTCTTTGTGTAGGAATATTAGAACACTTTCTCTAAACATAAATATGAGAGCAGAGCTTTTAGGTTGTCAGCTGTCAGCACAATTTCCCCAAAACAATCTGACACTAGAAAATGACAAAGTACCCATTGAAGCTGATGGTGGAATAGAAATATCTCCTGTCTGCATAGTTATTAATACTATTGATAATCTCAAGGCAAAGGGTTTATATTACCGATCTTCGGCAAAACTATAAAAACTACAACTGACTTTGTGAAAGAGCTATATTGGCTCAGAAGAACAACACTGCCTGCAGAATCAATAAACATCTACTGCTTTCCCTCTCACGAAGTCCACAAATTTACAAGTCAGTTGATACAATTTTGGATCATACTCAAACAGTCGATTATTCTTCACAGTTCCTAAACTCTCTACAACCTCCTGATATAACTCCTCATCAACTTGACGTGAAGTAAGTAAATCTAAATAATGTTTTTGCGCAATTTCGATCCAACAAAATTCTAATTTCACTCGTCTGGTGGTAAATAATTGTATGCCTCATGACATAGAGGCAACTATTCTTACTCGAAGTGGAAAAGGAGAGGATGTCTTGATTCAGAGAATATCAATAATCCCTCAGGGTCAGAATTGCCATTTAAATTCAGAAGACTTCATTTCCCAATCTGTGTAAGTTTTGTGAAGTGAATTAAAAAATCTTAAGCTGAGACTCGATTAGTGGCATAGTTACAATTAGAGGAACCCTGTTTTTCTTATGGTCAATTCTATGTTGATTACTCTAGACTCTAGAGTTAGAAGCCAAAGTAATCTGTTTGTATATACTCCACAAGCAAAAATTGAGAATATTGTGTACCAAGAAGTTGGGTAGCGTTGCTGAACGAGATTAAGTTTAGTTCATAAAATAAGAATAATGTTTGTGAAGAATAAAAAAATAATAAGACCAAATCCGTCTGTTTATTTACGAACGCATATTTTACCCGGGCAACGACGGGTATCTCTGCTAATATATATATATATATATATATATATATATATATATATATATATATATATATATATATATATATATATATATATATATATATATATATATATGAGGCCATTTGTAAAGCTTAATGGACCATTACTAGCAGACGTGGTGGAGAAGATAAGAGGAGATAAACTCGAGATGACTGAGCTGAATTGGTTTGTGTTAGCTGAGGAAAGGAAATCAGTAGTGGCATCCTGGGTAAATCTATTCCTAATTGCACTTAGAAGAAAATTCGCCCAGGAAGTTTCCCACAAGGATCGACTTTGGATCTTCAATTCCGCTCACGAAGGCACGACCCGCGCGAGCTGACGTTGATGGCCGCTTCGGTAAGGACAAGAGACGCCACCTCCACAGCAGTGATCGAGGGAGTTCTGGGGTTCAGGAGAAGAGGGAGAACAATGGGGGCAAAGACATAAGAAGAAAGGATTCAGTAGCAAGGACAGTAGAGGAGGAAGAGGACAATGAATGGAGCAACTTTTCACACTTAATTTGCTCACGCATTTAACAATACAATCAAAAAGAGAGATAAAAAATAATAACTCCATTGTTTGAAGGAGAATAATAATAATTGTCATTTTTAGTATTTATAAGCGAGAAACAACTGAGGAATCTCATAAATCTATGAAGTTCGTGAAAATACTTGATGAATGCCGCGAGAGCCAAAAGGAGTGGAAGGTAGACAGCCTGAGTAACTAAAATTACCAACGCAACTCTCCGTACACGTCACAATCCCATAACCATATCACGTTTCCTTATGGCAGATGAACACGAAGAACTGCTTACCCCTGGTTAGTTGTGTTCGTATTTGTTGCTAGATTGGATGAATGAATGGCGAAAGGTCTGATCACTGGTTCGAATTCTAACCAAAGACTTCAGGTGTTTTTTAATGCATACGTGTTATTTACGTGTTATTTAATGAGTCAGAGGATAATTACATCTAAGTGTTTGATCATATTTAGTAAATTCCTCGGTCCTATCGGCATAATGAGCTTGATTTTATAAACGCTTCACCTCCGACCTCGAGATAATACAACATTTGGGCGAACCTCTCTAAAACCCCCATTTTATCGAGGAGGTTCATAATAAAGTCTTCGGTTAGGCTTTGTAAGTAAGCTTTGTAATAACAATGATCCTGTTTTTTTATTCTTGTTGGTGTTTTACTTCAAGCTAATTGAAAATTACATTCCCTTAAAACAGGGCTTCTCAAACTATGGGTCGCAACTTCAAAAAGGCTCGCGAACCAATAGTTTGGATCTGGCTCGTTTTTTAACTCCATTTATAAATGAATATAACTTTATAAAATATGATATCAGAGATAATTGTTAGAAAATAAATGGAATTTAGTCATTAATTGGGTACTTTTGATTAAAATTTTCTAGTTTTCTGTTTCTTGCGGTTTGTTGGTTTCATTTTCCTCATTCTTTCGCGCTCAGGATAGATTTAAACATTGTATATTCGCCGCGTGTTTACATCAATTCTCCTTTGTCCTTTCAATTCCCTATTAATTCTCTCTCTCTTTCATAGTCCCGATCGACCTTGTGAATATATATATATATATATATATATATATATATATATATATATATATATATATATATATATATGAATATAAGAAACTCACAAAGTAGCGCTTGAGTAGAATAATGTATGCAAAAAATCACACGGGAAAATGAAAGGCGTATTCCAAGTACTTTCGAACTTGTTCAGTTCATTATCAAGGAATAATGAGCTTGGGGTTCCCTCCCCCTCCCCCTTCAATTTCAGTGATAATAATGGAGTAACTATTGAAAAGACTTTGAGGAGCTCTTTTTTTTTAAATGATACCTTTTCCTTTAATTTCCAAAGCTCTCTTCAGACTCAAAAGAACTAGGGAGTTAGCCTGGAAGACAAAGCGTTGGACCACCGCCACAAAGTACCAGGTTCAATTCCAGCGAATGCAGACAAAAATTTCGGTGCTCGCAGGGAGCTGCCGTCAATCAGGCGGTGCATTGAGTCTAATGCACCGCTTCTTCGTCTAAATTATCTTTGCACAAGTAATAAAACCCCCATCAAATGATCCTATCTACTTATTTACATAGGGTAATTACTGATATGTAAAATAACTGTGTGGTGGAGAGATTTTCAATGAGAGAATAATTGGTAATTTCTGCAAAGCTCCTAAACATGAATCGTTTCCTTTTAGCATTAGTACAAATTCCCTTTACATTTATTAGTAATTTTATATACAACTTCCAATTAAAGAATCGGATCGTAACTCAATTTAAGTACTTAATTATCCATTTACTCACCCCGTGTAGTTTGAAGTAAAGACCACAGGCATTGCAAACAGGCTCCCCGCTGTTGTTACGTCGCCAGAGAGTTGTATTGGTGGTACGGCAGTTCGAGCACGTCATCCCTGCTCTCCTTTGACCCTGTTGGGTACTACTGCCCGTCGAGTACTACGTCCAAAAGAGACTTAATTAGTCTAAATCAAACTAAATAAAAAGTATGAACATAAAAAATATATATCGGTTTACCAGTTACCTCTAACCATAAATTCGTTTTCGAAAGATCTCAGTAAACTGCTATTACACCCATCTTCCAGATGTTGGTTGATGTAAAACCTCAATTTTACCAAGGTTAAAAAACCCCCTGAAAATCCTAGTATAAACCATCAAAATTTTACTTAGACGCGATGCAATGAGTACCACTACAACTTAAATGGTTTATTAAGTTGTGAATCCAAGTCATTTGCGGTGAGCCTCGTGGAATCGATTTGGAGAAGGGAAAGACCGAGTTCCGTGAGAAGAGAGGGAAAGACCGAGTTCCGTGAGAAGAGAGGAAAAGAGTAAACGGTCCTGATGCTTGTCAGAGAACGTGATTCGTTAGCTCTCGTAGAGAGACTGAAACATCAACAGGGATGGTTTGGATGCCAGAGAATCATGACAATCAATCATTCCTGTCGCAAGTGCTGTTTGCCTTTGTTGATTGTTCCATTGTTTATAATGATATGGGAGGCAGTGGAGCTGAACGTGATGAAGAGGGGGAGGATATAACTTGGTCGTATTTATATTTGAGTCAGAGGTGCCACAACCAGTAATGCAACGAAACAAGGAAACACTGTCCCCCTCAATGGGGAGACCTTTACTCGGCATACTAGGACAGCAACAAGAGTCCCTTTAATTTCTAGAAAAGAGAACCTAAGCTGAGACATACGCCGCCCTCTCCTTTAGAATCTCTGGTTCGTGAATGCCGTCTACCCTTGCAGGATCCCCCCGAAACTGTACGTACGTACGAATGAAAGGGTTCGCAAGAACGTGCGCCTGACCTTACCGGACTAACGGGGCTGGGGACTCTTCTCTGGACCCGGACGTCCCTGACGTGAGGTCGGTTCGATTTGCAATAGAGGGCGCACGTGTTGCACAAGTACTGGCCTCCTGAATCGCGCCTCCAGAGGGAGGTCGTCACCGCGCCGCAATTGAGGCACTCTCGCGCCTCCAGGAAGTCGGGGTCGCCTGCAAACAAGGAAAAATCCGCCGTGTTGCTCACAATTGGCCCAAAACAAGGACGCTGATGCCCAATCAAGGCAGGGGTGGGGAGAGTTGCGCGCCCCCATTCCTTACTCTCCTAATCTTTTCTTCTCGAAGCGAGTTCCTCCCACTCATATTCACTTCCCTTAACTTCATCACTTTACGAACCTTAACCAACAAACTCTCTGGATGCTATCGTTGGTTTTCTCTATTTTAATGAATACAAAATTCCTTCATTTCTTTACGCGGATTCGTTTTTCTGTCTGTCATTTCCCTCTTTCGATACTGAGTAGGATACCCGTTCGAATAGATCGCTTTTCCCTGAGGGAGGATGATCATGTCCCCACCCTACTCCCGCATAACTCCATTAGACATTAGGTCCTATCTCCCTTTTCATCGCCCTTTTATTTCGTGCGGTTTCCCTCAATAAATAATTTCTTCTTCTGTCTGCCCCCCCTCCCGAATTGATGAATGCCATGGTTTCACAGCCATAAGTTCCAAAGCAATTCTAAATATACCCACGGTACCCAAACTCCCCCTGACGCCTAAAGGGTACGAAAAAACACCAGGGACCATACGCCAACGGAATAATTTACCTTCACATAATCGCACACTTTTGTCTACTTTTTTTCATACTTTTCAGCTTAATCTCAAAAATCAAGACATTTTTTTTACTCCTACAAAATACTTATTCCCTTATGAGCGCAGGGGTAACCGGCTTAGATATAAATCAACCAATCAGCGAAGCCCGTTTAAAAATAAAGCAATTTTCCACCAATCGTAGCCGAGGACGCTGTGTTGAGCTGGCGCTAAATCTAGACCCGCTATCTACTTTATTTCGTCTGTTATCGCTTGTTTCGCGGCTTGGGTCTGAGATGCAAATATTTTTCCACGGCTTCTAAAATAAATTCTGTGACTTATATGGTTGTAAATTGATTTATCTCGTAAATATTTAAGAAGTGTAAATTTAAATTTAATTTATGTATCATTAGGTTATAGTATGGTAAATATCAGCTAATAAATTTAAATATAAATAAATTAAGGTATCGGAGTTCAATGAAGCCTATTTACTTAAGTTTAAATTTGGATTCGGAGATGTGGAATTCTGCGAGGTTTTTGCTGTCGGAAGATAAATGGATTCATGAAGTCGAACGCTTTTGCAGCCTGAATTAATTAGCATCACCTATGAGGCATATTGAATTGTTCTTAAGTACTGCAGATGACATTTATAGTTTTTTTTTTTAACCATTCGTTCAATTTATCTACAAAGGAAGATAAATTTGTACTTTTGAGTACCTGTACTATGTACAAATTTAATACTGCATACTAAAAATGTGTACTCGTGGCTCTCTAGCAGATAGGTTGAGGAAGTTTGTTGCAGTAATAATTTTGAGCTTATATTTCTATACTATTTTATTTCTTTTATCTTTTAAAGAATCGCGGTCATAATTGACCCAACGATCACTATTCTTAAAACAAGTAAAAGTGAGGCCCTTATTCCTCATTCGGTCAATTTGAAAATAACCATTAAAATAAAAAAAAACCCATTAAATATTTAAATAAACAAAAATTTATTGAACGAAAAAATGCTGCTAATAATTATTATTATTGCTATCCTAATTGCTTTCTTACTTTTATTTCTAGTAAAATTTAACTGATTCTCTGGCTACCCTCCTTCATTAAAGCAAACCTAACCTAACATAACATAACCTAATCTAACCTAACCTAAAACAACATAACCTAACCTAACCTAATATAACCTAACCTAAACAAACTAACCTAACTTAACGTAACTTAGCCTAGTCAAACCCCAAAATATGTTTACTGTTTTACTTTTACGTTCCTATTTCGTAGTTATGGGCCTCTATTCTTCAAAAACACATTATTTTATAAATGTTCAGTTCTTCCTCTTTCTGTTTCTCTTCGTTCTTCCCTTCGCCTGGATAAAATCGACTCCGGGGGAAAAGTGGCTTCTAAACTCCCTAAAAATTGCTCTATCTCTGTTTTGCGTCGGTCTTATTAATGATGGCTGAATAATATGATGATTATTCTGGTATTTGAGGGTGACATTGAATTTAAGGGCTTCGATATATATCTTAATAACCTCTTGATCGGACACGAGATGTTATTGAAGTAGTTATTGGTGGTTATCAAATCTAATCTAGCCCAATAAACCTCTTCCAAACCGGTTGAAAGTGTCTTATTGGTGCATACACCATTGCTAATTTTTAATCTAAAATAACTAAGTGAAACTTAATATCATTTGAAAATAATGATTTAATTATTAGTCACATTATTTCCAGGCTTTGGTGATTTACGTTAAAAAATATACAACTTTATGAGAAAATGTCTAAAATAGCGTAAACAATTGGAAGAATCATTAGAACTGTGAAAATAACTGTTTTGTATTAAGTGTATTTGAATATAATGATAAAGGATAAGGAATTAGTAAGAATCAGTTGAATTTGATGAGTTTCGTCGCCTATTTGATTTTTTTGTTTTTTATATTGTACATTTTAATAAGTTTAGGGTAGGTTGTGTGGGTTTATTATCTATTTAACCATTGTGACTTAGCCTCTTCTAGTCTAGACTAATTAACATATAAAATACGATCACCCCAAATCACAATAGGCGAGATGACTTAAATAGCCTAACCTAGCTTAAACTAATTACCTATTAAAGGCAATCAGCCCCAAATTACAACAGACGAGAAGACTTAAATAGCTTAACCTAGTCTAAACTAATTAACATGCAAAATACAAATACTCCAAAATCTCAAAAGGTGACGAACCCATCAAAGTCAATTGATCCTCTATTGATTTCCAGGCATCACATTTCCAAGACCTTCTGTAAGGTCACGCATTCAGATTTTTTGGGGTTGTTTTTTTCCATCCTTCCTACACTGACCCTATCATGTGTCACTATACTAAAACTTCTCATTGTTAATTGTAATCGGGAGTTTAGCCAGCAACAAACTGAACGCAATGTTAATTGTAATCGAGAATTCAAACAGCGACGATCTGCACTCTATGGCCTTAAAACTTCAATGAAACTGCACAAAATAATGAATTTTTCTCTATAAATAGGTAAATAAATTGAATTTTGAAGGTAGTTACACGAGGAGGAAGGGCATAAATTTATGTTGAACAGAGTAGAGGACAGGTGTTTTCGATAAAACTGAAGAATTCAAATTGGAGTTCCTCTAGATAAAATGCTCTAGTTCACTCTCCTACTTATACGGGATTAATAATAATAATCATCGTGATAAAGTTACCTTCATTATAAAATCAGAACACTTTACTAGTACATTTTGTAATGTTGAAGCAGTCGTAAAAGAAAGAGCCTCTTAGAGGTGTCGGTATTCGAAGCAACTGACTACACATCATTAAGATAAGTACACATGAGGCTAAATTCCCATTGGGCTCACCTTGAGTCTAAAAAGACTCGGTTCAAACATACTTTAATGTCTAAGACTCCCGCTTCGCAATCGCCAACCTACAGATTCAAAGAATGTTTCTAAACCAGAACTCTCGTCACTCTACCATTCACTTCCTGTTGCACTTTAAGAGGTTGTGGTTTAAACACATTCACACTTTCTCTCACTCACACACAAAATCATCTTCCCAACTTTGTTCATTGCTTCCGGTTTGAGTTATCTTTCAGAACAACATTTTAGTCGTATGTTAAAAGAGTACAAGGACTCCTTTTACACTATTATTAAGAAGCAACAGACTAGGGCTCTCTCACCAACAGTGCTAATCTTCAGAACCTACTCCCACCACCTAAACTAATACACCTCACCTACCCCACGCCTCTATTCTCCCTGTCGGCGTTTATGGCTTGTTGCCTTCCTCTATCTACTCTCTTAACCCTTAAACGTGACCCTTGACCTCTTTACTCTGGCACTGCTTTTGGCACAAAGCAAACCTTGTGATAAACAGTGCCTTCCCATACCCCACCCCCATCGTCGCTCAGGACTCCACTTCTTTATAACTGCCTACAGCGCAACCCTTTTTTTAAAAGGTGAAGGCTGTGAATGATATGGTAGATATTGGTTACTAGAGCTGGATTAGGCAGGCGGCTCGTAAATAAGTCACCCCTTCTGTTTCCCAGTGGCACAGTGCCTCCCCGGGGGGCGGCACAGCTCTCCCGAAGGATGAAATCACCTTCACGTTTGATAGCTCGCCCTTTAGACTCACCAAACAGCATTTCTACTCCACCCATTCAAAGGACCTAAGGGGGAGGAGTGGTGTAAGTTCGTACTTTTGAGAATACCTAACAAACTTGTTCTGTGGGTAGATCGCCCCCTTACAACGTCATTATTTGCCACATAACATTCGTCGCTATTCCACTTTTTTTTATTCATCCCTCTTTCCCCCCTCATCTCGTATCCTCTTTTATTCCTCCTCCATCTTTCGAAAATTCCCTCGTTGGTGACATCCTTTCTTTTATCTTAGAGGGGAAATCCCACCATTCCAATCACTCACCTCGCAAGGGTTTAGAATACACAGGAGAGTTGTGCCCCTCCCAGTCCCGGACACCACAAGTAGTGTCCACGTTAGGCTACTCGGTCTATGCTTCTTCCACACATTTTCACTTTCACCAACTCAGCACTTTATAAAACTCTACCAAAGATTAAAGCCATTAATAATAACAAAATTAGTAACAATAATATGAGCCAAGCATTTGGGGTAGGTAGAATACATATTGCCCTCTAGCACGTGGCGTAAAAGCCAACTAAACCCGGATATGGCCCGAGCGCGATATGCAATGGCGGTAATTGGAAGGAGTGTCGCGAACCACATCCAATCATGGTGATCAATCTGCATCAATATGTGGAAGGGTTTGATATGCAGAATATGAGGGGTATATGGGATGTGAGAAAGAGGAGAGTGGGAGGCAATGTCGCTAAGAAAGGGGGGTGTCAGATGCTTGTTCTCCGTGAGACAATCATGAAAGGAAATGAAGAGTTTGTACGGGATGGAGTAAATGGAGTGCGTTCAAGATCTGGGTGGTAAGATAAAAGGGTGTGTTGCAGCGGTGCTTTTGAGCGAGGAGTGGCATACTGCAATGGTTGGGTGTGAATGTGTGAGCTCGAGAATTAAGTGGGTGAAGTTGAGATGTGCAAGAGTGAAACTGTGCGTGGTTTAAGAGTATGGGTCCTGCAATGATAGAAGTGAAGTTGGGAAAGAGAGGTTCTAGAATCACTTGAGATGAGTGGTGGATGTAATGGTTGTAAGGGACATGAATGGACGAATGGGTCACAGAATGAGAGAGGAGCGAACTGGAACTCTTAGCGCGATCACAGGAAATGAAAATAAAGAGAATGTGGTGAAGTTCTGTGCTGAAACTTGTGTGTGTCAAACACGTTCTATCTGCACAAATTGGACATATAAAGTGGGGAATATAGTAGAAGAGGGTTTTAGTAGGAGAAATAATGGGGGATACGTGTGCGTGTATATAAATATACATATGGCAGCATAAATGATACGTGTGCGTGTATATAAATATACATATGACAGCATAAATGATACGTGTGCGTGTATATAAATATACATATGACAGCATAAATGATACGTGTGCGTGTATATAAATATACATATGACAGCATAAATGATACGTGTGCGTGTATATAAATATACATATGACAGCATAAATGATACGTGTGCGTGTATATAAATATACATATGGCAGCATAAATGATACGTGTGCGTGTATATAAATATACATATGGCAGCATAAATGATACGTGTGCGTGTATATAAATATACATATGGCAGCATAAATGATACGTGTGCGTGTATATAAATATACATATGACAGCATAAATGATACGTGTGCGTGTATATAAATATACATATGGCAGCATAAATGATACGTGTGCGTGTATATAAATATACATAGGGCAAGGGCGAGAAGTTAAGACTATGACTGTTATGTGCCTCGCCTGAAACAATATCAGATCAGATCAGATGAATAAAATGTGGAAATGTGAATTAGATAAATATAAGTAAAATAGAAGTTAAGTATTGCCTTGGTGAAAAGGGCACCTCTTGAGTTCTCCTCTTTTCTTTTCTTTACTCTTTTGTGTACCACCAGTGCTCTCTACTAGTGGCGGGGTTGGCCGCTTTGCCACCATTGCTGCAGTTTTTTTTTATCTTTCTCTCTGTGCTGCGGGGTGAAGGTAAATGAGTTTGGGCATGGATGTGAAGAAGTGGTGGAGGTAGAAATGAAGGAAGAATCAAAAGTGAGTTTGTTTCAACTGGGAGAAAGAGAAGAATATGTGAACATTCTTGGGAGTAAAAGAGTTTAAATAAGTGTGGACATGGGAGGGGGGCGGGGGCGGAGAAAGGTTGAAACATATTTAAGGAAACGAGAGTGGGAAAGGAAGTGCTGTAGTAGTAGTGGTAGTGGTAATGCTAGTAGAAGCAGTAGTAGTAGTAGTAGCAGTAGTAGTAAAAACGGTAGTATTAATAGTAGTAGTAAAAGCGGTAGTATTAGTAGCAGTAGTGGTAGCAGTTGTAAGGGCAGTAGCAGAGTAGTAGTAATAGTTATAGTAGTAGTATCAGTAGTGGTAGCAGTAGTAGCAGCAGTAATAACAGTAGTAGTATCAGTAGTAGTTGTAGTCGCAATAGTAGTCGTAGTCGCAATAGTAGTATCAGTAGTAGCAGTAGTAGTAGTTGTAGTCACAATAGTAGTCGTAGTCGCAATATTAGTATCAGTAGTAATATCAGTAGTAGTAGCAGTACTAAAGTTAAAGTTTGCTGGTTTTAGTCCTCCTATCAAGCCATGTTGCTTCTCCGGCGGCCGTCAGCCGGGGCAAGGCCCCAACTCCCCACCGTGCTGCCCAGTCACAGTGGTAACTTAACGGTGGTAACCTCACGGTAGTAACCTCACGGTGGTAACCTTACGGTGGTAACCTCCCTTAGTAAATAGTATCAGCTTAAAAAAATCCGGACGGAGATTCGAACCGCCGACCCAGCGATTGGTGGGCAATCGCGCTAACCACGATACTAGCTGGGAGGCTACTAGCAGTAGCAGTAGTTGTAGCAGCAGCGGTAGTAGTTGTATAGTAATAGTAGTGGTAGTAGCGTTAGTAGTAATTAAATAGACAGTATGACAATCGCTAGTGAGCCTAGGAGACCAAGGGCTAGTCCTCTTTCGAGAGAGATGCCAAGAAGTATTATTTTTTGAGCCCGAACAACCTACGGGGAGGAACCTCGTCTCCCTAGGGCAGAAGGACCGTGCTTTAGCCGGGTGTGGTAGAACCGGTGGAATGATAACGTCAAATTTGTAGTGGAGGTGGAAAGCAAAAAGGAGGTGTATTTTCAAATGCTTATTGGATCAGATGAATCTGCCAGGGAGTTGCGAATGATTGCATACAAAGAGGGAGAAAGCAAAGTGAAATGAGTGATTAACCAGATTAAAAAAGAAGCAAATGAAACATTTTCATGGACGATGAATGATGATCCGGATGAGAGCAGGAAATTATTCTGGAAAGAAGCAATGAATGTTAGGAACCAAGCAATGGCAGGGAACGTGCCAGGAATCAGTCACAAGTAGGAAGAGGGAGAGAGTACTTTGACGGGTTGTATAATATAGATCGAGAGGATGACGTGAATGTGAATATGATTGGTTTCCTGGATGTAAACTGAGTGTTCAATCTGAGTGTGGAAGAGATGAACATAAAAACGATTATTAGTGCTGCGAGAAGTCGGGGGTAGAAGATATGGTCGCTGTGATACTAAAAAGTGGTGGTGATTTTGATAGAGAATAGTTCTGCTGGATGTGTTTAAGGCACTTGAAAGTGGAGGAGTACCTAATGACTGAAATAATAGGAACAGTGTCGTTGTATAATGGTAAAAGAGAGAAAGGAAGTGCAAGTTCTACGCATGGAAAGTTTGTTGTGCTGTAAGCTATATGGGAAAATTCTGCCTGGGTGTGAAAGAAGGATAAGTGATGGATTGACTGATAGGAGATGAGCAAGATGCGTTTGGAGTCTAAGTTAGCTGTAAAAACCAGGGAGAAGAGATGTAGAGTGTATGGTGGGTTATTAGATCTGGAGAAAGCTTATGGTAAAAAAGATAGGTGAGCAATATAGCCGGTGCTAAAAATATATGGAGTGACGGGTAAAGTATTGAATGGTGTAAATGTAATTTTGTTGGAAGTGAGGGCCGCTTTGTGCTTGCTAGGGCATAAATGAAGTAGTAAAGTGCGGATGGCTTTAATGGCATTGTTGCACGTTGGCCTCACTTTGTGTGAAAGTGGTTTAAGTTGAAAACTTGAATAATAATAATAATATTAATAATAATAATTTATAATTTTCCAGCGCTTGTTGTAAAAAGGCTTCTGGTTTGGTAAATCGCGCCACAAATAGCTTTGGTTGGCGCCTATCAAAGCCATAACTAGTGTGGTGGATTGGCGCCAACCTTGGTGAAAGCGGTGAATGATGATGATGGCAAAGGCGGTGGATGATGTTGACGAAAGTTTTTTAAATATAATTGTATTAAAAACACGACAATGTCTTCATTATAGCCGGACGCCTCAAAATCAAATCGGAAATCGGATCGACAAAATCCTTAGATATAACGCGAAATTCCTTGATTCATTATAAGAATAATAAACATTTAGGAAGTGAAATAAGAAGTGTGTTAAGGAATTGTTTAAAGTTTTCTCTATTAGCTTTTTTTCATTTTATACGTCAAAAGTAAAAATTTACAACTAACGTTAAACTTGATCTCCTCTCGTTTTTGTTGTTTGTTTTTTTAGCTACCTGGAATCTGCAGACATACGAGGGGGAGTCAAAAGGTTCTCAGATAAATGGCATAAAATTTTTATTTGTAATAATACTGTAATCATTTTTCTACATAAGCTCCATTAACATCTATACACTTTCTTAATCTATGAATCCAACGGTAAAGACCATCTTTGTAGAATTCACGGGGTTGTCTCTGGCACCAAGTAATGACCTGCTTTTTTGCTTCATCTAATGATTGAAACCGGGTTCCTTTTAGGTGTCCCTTTAAATTTGGAAACAGAAAAAAGTCAGAGGGTGCTAAATCAGGGCTATAAGGGGGATGAGCAAGAGTTTCCCATCGAAATTCCCGTAGCTGAGATCTCACAGCTTTGGACGAATGTGCAGGGGCATTGTCATGGTGGAACAAGATTTGCTTGTGGAGCTTTCCTCGTCGTTTTTTGGCTATTGAAGTTTTCAGCTTCCTTAAAACTCCTTCGTAATAGCTGGATGTAACAGTTTTTTGTCCTTCTAAGAAGTCTATTAAAATAATTCCCTCCGAATCCCAAAAAACTGTAGCCATTATCTTCTTAACGGACCTCTCTGTCTTGAACTTGATAGGCCCTGCTGCCCCCCTTGGGTGCCACTCTTTTGATTGATTTTTACTTTCAGGATCAAACTGATACACCCAAGTTTCATCTCCCGTTACGAGGCGCTCAAAAAAACTATCCTCGTTTGCTTCAATCTTGGTCAAAATAGCCAAAGAAAGGTTGGCTCTATGATTCAGCTGGTCTTCTCGCAACGCTTTTGGGACCCAACGTGCTGAAAGCTTGCTCAGGCCAAGATTTTCAGTTAGAATTCCAAATGCTGAGCCATGAGAGATTTCACATGCATTGGCAACTTCATCAATAGTAATACGGCGATCTTTATCCACTAGATTCCTCACAAGCTCGACATTTTCTGGGTTAATGGAGGTGGAGGGTCTCCCTTCACGTGGATCATCTTCAACTTCTTCTCTGCCCCCCTTGAAGCGCTTAATCCAGTCGTAAACTACCGCTCTACATGGCGAAGAGTCACCATAAACCTGTTGTAGAGCGTCAATAATCTTAACAGGCTTCCAATCAAGTTTAGTCAGGAATTTAATGTTCGCTCTTATCTCAAAATTTGCCATTTTATTGGTTCAAAAAAGTAACCTTTTTGAAGCACATCTAATACAAAGAGTCTCGACAAATTGAATGACGAATTTTGTAGGAATTGTTCAGAAAACATGAAAGTCGTGTTTGACCATGTATTTACTTGTACAAAATCGAACATTTCAATAATCTGGCATTTGTCTGAGAACTTTTTGACTCACCTACGTACATTTAACATCTTCACCTCCTCTAACTTCGCCAATTTAAGGTAATCAAAGTTAGCTTTTCAACAGTGATTCTTAGTATACTGTTTGATGCATTTTCCTTAAAGATGAGGTAGTGTGTGAATGAATCTAGTAGATATCGGTGAAACTGTAAATTAATACCGTCTAAATCCGGAATTAATGGGATTTTACTGCGAAGCTTTTGTCTGTTGGATGTTATTAATAATTTAAGGATCATGTAAGTATTTTGATAATCCAAGAGACTACAAAGCAACATTAGTTTTCCGTTGATAATGGATCAATTTGCGTTGGTGTGGAAAAATCCAACACAACTAGCAGGTAATAGTTTAATGGTTGGTTACCAAAGTTCTTTAGGTCGGTACTCGTTGACGAATCCTTATGAAATTATGTCAAGAGGTTGTATATGTGAGATAAGAGGGTGTTTTTTTCTTATCACTCATAACAACTTCATGTTGGTTATTTGGTTGTTAGCAGAAAATATTGTACGAAGCTTGATGTATTTTAGGAATTGATTTCCTTACTCTTTTTATCCGAAACTGGAACTGATTCGAAGGATTCCTAATGTATGGAACTGTTTAGCAATTCCAAGTCTTGTCGGTTTGTGATTTCCTGTCGTGCAATTTTGGTTTTAGTGAAATTTCCTGCCGCAGCTCCTTCCTCGATGCTCAAGAATCGGGAGACGAGATAGTGAGTGAGGGACGATGCTTACATAGAGACATCTTGATGATCACCTTGAATCGACGAGTAGAAAAGTCCAGGACTTTCAAGAAGAGGGAAGCAACTGGTTAACAGCCCTAAATATGGATTATTGAAGTGGTAATATTTCCATCTCTCCTATCATTACTACTACTACTAGCCTTAATAATAAATACATAATTTCACAAGAGCAAAGACCCTTAGATCCATTCTGAGGCTCGTCGTTTGAGAATGAGAAAAAGAAAGGAGAGCAAAAAATGCCGTTCACTTATTTATACACGAAGACGTGTAACTAACTCTGCACGTATTAACACGTGCGATATAAAGATCTTGCACCCAATATGGTTCACTTTACTTCAACTTTGAAGTATCGCCTCTACATCGACACTTTTTTATTTCTTAATAATAATACTAGTAATAATAATTTAATAATAATAATAAAAATTTCCGTCTCTCAACTCAATATAATTAACGAAATGAAATAAGATTATACTAAATAGACCTACTAAGATACTAGGAATAATGTCGTTATACTTTTATATACATATATAGGCGACCCAAAAGACATGATACTATAAAAAAAATATATAACAAGCTCCTTTGATAAATAAAAATGTTATTCATTTTTTAAGAAAATTTAATTCAATAAATAAATAAAAGGCTATTCAATTTTTTCTAACAGTCATTTATAGAAAAATTATAAACTCATTCATTTGGTAAAAGGGCCACACGGTGTCAGATTGTTAAGAAATTAAGGTTGTTTTAAGAAGACATCAACAAATACATTTAGAGTTGTCTGAATTGTTCCAATTTTGATGCAAGATATTTAAAGCTAAATATAGTAATGTTTAGGCTTTTTTATAAGTTACCAATGCCTAGACTTTTTAAAGCTAGTAGTGGCTAGGCCTTTTTTTATGTTAGCAATGCCTAGACTTTTTAAAGCTAATAATGGCTAGGCTTTTTTAAGTTAGCAATGCCTAAGCTTTATAAATCTAGTAATCGTTAAGCCTTTTTTTTAAATTGCCATTGCCTAGATTTTTTAAAGCTAGTAATGATTAGGCCTTTTTTAAAGTTAGCAATGCCTAAGCTTTTTAAAGCTAGTAATGGCTAGGATTTTTTAAAGTTAGCAATGCCTAGGCTTTTTAAAGCTAGTAATGGTTAGGCCTTTTTTAAAGTTCGCAATGCCCAAGCTTTAAAAAGCTAGTAATGGCTAGGCCTTTTTTAAGTTAGCAAGGCTTAAGCTCTATAAAGCAAATAATGACTAGGTCTTTTTTTAAGTTAGCAATGCCCAAACTTTTAAAATCTAGTAATGGCTGTGCCTTTTTTTAAGTTAGCAATGCCTAGACTTTTTAAAGCTAGTAATGGCTAGGCCTTTTTAAGTTAGCCATGCCTAAGCTTTTTAAATCTAGTAATGGCTAGGCCTTTTTTTAAGTTAGCAATGCCTATGCTTTATAAATCTAATAATGGCTAGGCATTTTTTTAAGTTAGCAATGTCTAAGCTTTTTAAAAATAGTAATGGTTAGACGTTTTATAATGGGTCGAAATTACCCATGAACCATTTCTGGACAAAATTGTTGCCGGAGATGCGAAAAAACAATTGTTAATCGCAAACAAAAACTGATTCCTACTTCGCAAACAAAAATTGATTCCTACTTCGAGGCGTGGTATCTAATAGTAGAAGCCATGCAGTACATTTGTTGAGATGTGAGAGGAGTTATTCATTATAAGCTCTTCAATAATAAACAAACACTTACTTCAACAATTGTTTATCAATTGCAAAGTTTAAATGAATCCTTTGAACAAATACGTATTTCGCTGGTCAAACAGAAGGTGCCTTCCTCCTTCATTATAATACCCACCAATACATTGCACGTTTGAGCCAAGAAAAACTGATTACGTAAGATTGGGAAGTTGTTTTTCATCCTCCATATTAAACTAGCCTTGCATCATATGAAGACCACTTATTTAATCATTACACCATCACGGAAATTGCAAAGTCTTGGTTGATTTGAGCCACGACTTCTGCTTCCGTCTCCGCTTCGGCCTCGGCTGCAGTCCGAAGTCGTGCACGACAACCATCTTCGGACCGAAGATGGTCCCACCACCTATACAACACCAAACTGTTACAAATTCTTAACGCAGATACATGACACGACACATCTCTTAAACTACCCACAGATACACACAGACCTGGGCCCGGTGGATCTATGGGAGAGACCCCGGGAGGCAGCGGGTATGCTCATGCGATGGTCCGGGGAGCTGGGATGGGGCCTAGAATACGTGTGAGGGTCGCCTACCCACTGTCGGGCCGGGGACGGGGTCGCCACACCACCAATGATAGAGTTCATCATAACTGAATCAATTCTTGAAGAAAGGAATCCACTGCTTAGTTAAGGGATGCAAAATCATTGGCAATAATGATAGAAAATAAGTTGCTGAAGAATTGTATGGTTTTGTATATTAAACATGATTTTACTTTGCTTTCAAAAAAGATCAGTTTCTTGAAACCCTGATATCTCGATTCCCTCTATTTACACTTTACCTAAGGAAAGAAATATTGGAGCTGTAAATAAGAAGAACAAGAATGGAAGTAGAGTATAAAGGTCAGCTAAGAGTTCTTGTCATCCACCAAGGGGGTCGTAAGAAAGAATAGACTGTGAAAAGCTCTATCAAGCAAACTACATCAGTTAACTAATCAAAGTTAGTTTTTACAATGAGAGTGTGGCAAATTACACGTTGTTGACTCTAATGTTTGGTCGATAATTGTTCAGCAATTCTATCTCGTGTTAATGGTGCACATGACCCAAGGGGTTACAAGCACCTTAGAAATAGTTTTTAAATAACTAACTCATATTAAAAGAAGAAGGAAAAGGAAGAGGCCTACATCTTGTCTTGTTTCTGCCCATTATAAAGTGGTAATAGTTAATAATCTTTCAATCCTTTCGGATCTTCCTCAATTTTCAATCAAATTTTCACGCAGAAGTGTAGAATTCTACACTTCTGCGTAAGACTTTTATTGAAATAATTTCTTTTTTGTTCTTCGCCCCATGGCTAAATTTATATTCCCAACTAGTTTTTGACTTTCCTTCCCACCATCCTGTTTCTTTTCATTCACTTCACGTCACACCTTCGATGCGCTGGCATGAGCATTGATTCAAGTTCCAACCTCATATAGACAGGAGTTTTACTTGGAGGCAACCCCAAATAATTGCTTTAAATGTAGGGCAGCTCTTATTTATTTCCTTAGATCCAGTGGCCTTGGCTTTCCTTGAGTCGATAAAATAACGTTAATACTCCTAAAATGACTAATTTCATCAGAGTCAAAGATGACCCGATATAATGACACACAATTTTTGAAATTTTGAATATCTGATAATAAATAGCTGCAAATGTGAGAAGCAGAGGTGCCCGCCCCCCTCTCTCTCTCTTCTCTCTCACTCTATTCTCGATGGCATCCCATGGGAGTTCTTCCCAGCGAGTCCCTCATTTCATTAAGTAGAGCTTAAGAGTGGAGGTCTCCTGGCGCAAAGTAAGTTTCCTTGTACCTTCTTCCTTCCAAAACTTGAACTATTAATTATGTGTTTATTTTCTCTTGAGAAAGGCGAGCGGCGGCTCTCATGCACGATTGTGTCTGTGTGCCTTTAATAGCGAACCGCTCTATATAAATCTTCGCCTTTAAACTGAGACCATCTCGAAACGGCTTTATAAATCGGTTCAATGGGAGCCGATTCCGCGGTGCTTCGATTCAGTGGATCGCCCGCTCACGTTGTTTTTCTTCTTTCTTTTTTTTTTACTCTTCTCACTATGAATTATTTGCCCATTTTATTTTCTTAAACGATAATTTAATTAGTGAGTTCGTACAAGAGTGGGATTGAGAAAAGTGGCCTTTAGTCTTTTGAAGTTTATGACATCTTTTCATTAGATATGAGTCTATCCATGCGTGGGAAAGACCGAAAGGGGAACAGAAGAGAAAAGAGAAGATGAATAGGATTGATTTATACAAGATATGTTTAAGACTTATTAAAACGAATAAATATCCATGGGTTGGAGCATCCACACTTAGTTTACTTCTGAAAAAAAAGCCAAAGATTCATTCTGAATTAATTTTCCATGCACACGTAACCCATACATTTCCTTAATAAAGAAACAACAACCCGCCCTAAGAAAATACAGACACGAGGCAAACACCTCACTGATCAAAGTCTCTGATCAGTCTCTGATCATTTTCCAATCTACCTTAAGTCTTTTGTTTAAATACTCTTTTTTTTCTATTCTGGTGAGAAACTTCTTAATTAAATGTCAGGTGTCCCGTTAATCTCAATAAATCAATTTGATCCCGAGCACTTAAGGAAATCATATAACATTGAATTGCTTGATCGTTCGATGCTCGTTAATTCAACTTGGTGCACAGGAATTTATATGATTAGAAGATTGTAGAACTTAAGAATAAAACTAAGAAAAAACATTATTTAAAACTTTTAAAATAGTCATGGAATCGAATAAAAACTGCATGTCTAATCAAAGTTCAAGAGATTTATATTGATAATATTTAACCTTTTAAATCGGCCAATGAATCTGTTTTGAAATTTAGCGAGCTATTAGAGTCCGCCATTAGGAAAGACCTTTCATAAAGTTTGCAAATTATATGAAAACAATTCCTTGCAAAATGAATTCAAATTTTGGTGTTTATTTAAAATGAGGTTTTCATTTTAACATTGCCAAATCCCTTTCAATATTTTAAAAGCTCGAATTAAATTTCTTATCATTCGTTAGAATTTGGAGTGGAATGAATATAAGTCAATCTCTAGAAAGCGCAACTCTGAGCTCAATTCTAACCTTTATTCTTTTGCAGTTATGAGAACCAGATCTACACTGCCAACTCAAAGAGTGAGAAACAACCACAGATCTTGAAAAAATCTCAATTAAATACTTATAAAAATAAAAATAAAAGTATTGTCAATATCACATTTTGCTAGCTCTCTTTTATGCTTCGATCCACTGCTTAAAAATTAAATACCGTAAGACCAATTTCTTTCTCTCTTACGATACACTTAGTTGCATTGATCTAAACATGATATAAGTGATTTCTAATACAATTGTAGAGAAAATTTAATTTTTCATACAAGTGATCTCTATAGAATCGTATTTATATAAGGTTGTGAAAGAAAATTTCTCCTATTCTTTTTAGTTACTTTTCATTCCTATTTTTAGGAAATACGCGAATTACAATATCCTTGTCAACAAATCAACCTTTGGATCGAAGCATAAAAGAGAGCTAGCAAAATGTGATATTGACAATACACACTGGTAGTAAAGCAATTTCGGCGCGATGCTATTATTACAGATATTACAATTATTTTCGTTCAGTTAACAAAGCTCAAATCTGTAAATTCTTCCTGACACAGTTTCCTAAAGTCCTTCGTGGGGCATTGTACTAAACATTTTCTTACAATAAATTGCATCTTCCACACAATTGTCGTCTTGCAACATTGGGTGAGAATATTTACAAAGATTTCTCAAGCCCGATTTATGTTGTGTCAGCCATCGCCAATGCGACAAATGCTGTTATTGAAATCAAAATATGCGCCATTTTTCTCATTGATAATTTGGCTGGTTGAGTTTGCAATTAGCAAATTGAGTGTGATCGACGTAAAATTGCAGAGAGAATATAATTAATGTAAAAATTATAATCTTATAATAATGTAAAATTATATAAAAAAAATTATCCAAAACAACCAAACATGATCAATCTTGAGTGAATGAAATTCCATATACGTACGGCCTAGCCTAGGAAAATATATAGAGCAAGGTTCTCCCCAAAAATGTACACACACTTTAAATAATTGTAAAGTATGTGTTTATTAAAATACATTTCATTTTCAAAATTTACAATTACAACTATTTAAAGTGTGTATATATTTTGGGAGGACACCCGATGTATATATATATATATATATATATATATATATATATATATATATATATATATATATATATATATATATATATATATATATATATATATATATATATATCTTATGTTTCAGCTTAAATTTAATTTAAAATTTTTAACTATTTTGGATTGAATATCGTACTAACTAAGTAATAGAACTAAAACTAAAGAACTTACAGAAGCAAATAGCGCACAATTCCAACTTCTACATAGGCAAGAGATATCATAAGTAAAAATTGTTAATATATATATATATATATATATATATATATATATATATATATATATATATATATATATATATATATATATAATGTTCAAGATATTCTGTCCAAACTACTATAAAACGATATCAAGAGAACAAGATCTTTTTTTCAACGAACGGAAGTGGCAGAAAACGTCTTACAATACTTAGAGAAGAATTCTATCATTCAGTCTTCACCTCATAATCACAGAAAAAAAAACATCTAAACTTGCCCAGGAGTTCAATGAAGCTTTGAGTTTATAAATATAACCCCCAAAAGCTAGAAAGCGTCTTAAAGATCAAGGGCTAAAAGGGTACAAGACGAGAAAGAAGTCATGGATATGTAAGATGAACATAAAAACACATCTTCAAAGGTCACAAAATTGGACACATGAACAATGGTCTAAAGCTATCCATCCTCAGATAAAAGGAATTGTCAGTTATGTAAGGAAGACTAGTATATTGTTGTTTTACATGTAATTTATGTAATTCCATTTAAGTATACCTTAGAAGAAAATAAGAATTGGAGAGGTCTTTCACCCTGTTTGTTTGACACTAACTGTGAAGTATGAAGGTGGTTATATCATGGTATGTGGCTGCATGTCTTCATCAAGGCCAGGGGAGATGATTTTAAGCGAGGGATGAATGAACTCCACAAATTATACCACCATGAACTCACAAGTTTTATAGCCATCTATCCAGAACACCAACACTAACATCAAGAAACGAGGTCATATTTTAGCAAGACAATGAATGCTCCATGCCATACATCCAACCACACCAAAAATTGGTTTGGATAAACGGGGATCATCCACATGGAGTGGTCACTACAGAGCCCAGGCATAAACCCAAAAGAACACTTGTGGTAAGTGGTTGGAAAAGAAATAAGTACCCCAATTATTTATGAGCTCCTTTCTAACATACGAGTACTAAACCTATATAATTTTTCCTATTCCGATATTGGTCAATTTTTTTTTTAATTTAAGCTCAATAAATACCTATATATACAATATTATTTTGGAAACCTGATAATTCCCCGTAGATGATCTTAAAGCCAATGCTAAAAGTTTTCAGACACTTGGAATTTTTATTATGACCTGGGTATGTATATGAATATGTTGGTGTAGTTTCGTATGCATCTTTCCAATACATGTGGAAAGCAAAATAAAAGTTTAAGCTTCCTCATAACCTTTTTTAAATATCTTAAAAGGTATCAATATATGGTATGTTACATTCAAAATGTCTTCATATAACATATCATATTTGTCGATTAATATGATATTTAATGTTGAGGGATCGGATAATGATATGATAATGGCGAAAACACATAAGTATTCCGTGGAGGAAAGAAGTCTGATACGCAAGCTGCACGAGGAAGGTCTTAGCTGTCAACAAATCGCCCGGAGGGACGGCAGATCACATTTCGGTGTTGCAGAAGTGGTAAAGGGGATCCGAGAGAGTGGAATCATCCACGTCCGACTCTCCTCGTAGAGAGTAGGCCAGCATCAGACCCTTCAGGTGCCGCACCCTCGTTGAGAGAGGCCAGCATCACACCCCTCAGGTGCCGCACCCTCGTGGGGAGTAGGCCATCATCACACCCCTCAGGTGCCGCACCCTCATGGGGAGTAGGCCAGCATCACACCCCTCAGGTGCCAAACCCTCGTGGAGAGTAGGCCAGCATCACATCCCTCAATTGGCGCACCCTCGTGGAGAGAGGCCAGATTCATACACTTCAGGTGCCGCACCCTCGTAGAGAAAAGAACAGCATCACACCCATCAGGTGCCGCACTCTCGTGGGGAGCAGGCCAGCATCACACCCCTCAGGTGCCACACCCTCTTGGAGAGTAGGCCAGCATCACACCCCTCAGGTGGCGCACCCTCGTAGAGAGAGGCTAGATTCATACCCATCAGGTGCCGCACCCTCGTGGAGAGAGGCCAGCATCACACCCCTCAGGTGCCGCACTCTCGTGGGGAGTAGGCCATCATCACACCTCTCAGGTGCCGCACCCTCATGGGGAGTAGGCCTCGAAGAAGAAATGCTCTCATCACTGCCAAAGGACACTCGAGACTCTATTGAGCTTCTTGTGTCTGTTTGAGGTTGTTGTGCTTCATCTGCCTATCTTTTTTTTTATATGTTGCTGATGTTACATGTTTTTTTTTGTATTTTGTTAATTCTTGTTTATTGTTTGGTGAATATCTAACCTATTTCTATTTATTCCTCCTTACTTCACTGTTATATTCATATTGATATACAAATAATGTATTTACCTAATTTCTTAAAATTCAGGGGTGTCCGAAAACTTTTGACCGTATCTGGGCTACGGTCGTCAGTCTTTCAAATTATTTGCCTTTAACACGATGCGTTAATCACAGTTGTATGGATGATATTAACAATTATCAGTTAATATCTGATCGCTAATGCTGAAATCAGAATTAGAAAACAAGTAATCTTTCCAGTTTTAATTATACATATAAAGGCGTTTGAAAAAGTATAACAATAATTAAATAAGTAGATAGAATAGATAATGATTGTTTTTGTGTGTTGAGGTTGTGATTTATTCTCAAATATTGACTCAAAACCAAAATTAAACCATAATCTTTTGTAGGAGCATAACTCGAATGAAAAGAATTGTTTTCGACATGGATCAGTCCATTTTAGTCTTGTAAGATACTCATTATAAATAAAATAGTGAATTTAAAATTTGTAAAGGATAAATACCCACCAGAGACGGCCTATGTTACCAGATTTACATCAATACAATACAACATAAATTAAGCCAATATTAACAAAAATCACATGAAAACAAATATTTTACCTATTATTCAAGAATCATTCATAAGCAGAGGAAAATTGTGATAGAGGCAAATTATTTTTTCGGTATTTTATAAACCTCCTTTGACGGAGCTTCAAATACTCTCTTTACACGAAACGTTGAAAAGTGGCAAATATTTCGCGTAGAATGTCCTAAACGTATACGTCTATTTACCCAAGTCTGCGGTGGAATTACCCAAGATGTTTTGCTTCAATTTCGCTTATTTTAAGGTCAATTTTCGTGAAACTCGTCAGGGTAAGATACAAAGGCCTAATAAAGCTGTATTCCAATGAGCTAGAGTAGTTCAGCAAAGGCTTATCGCATGGAAGGATTCAGAATGATGCACGAGTTTGGCTCTACCTTAATAACCCTTGAGACCATGCCACAGAGGATATAAAGGATAAAGTCCGATAAGTAACTGCTATGAAGGAAGTATGTTCCTCACTATGACCTTTATTACGTCTACATATATATATATATATATATATATATATATATTTATATATATATATATATATGAAAATGTACCACGGAAGGAAACTGAATAAAAGGCAGATTGGAGTTAGTACTTTCGTCTATTCAGTTTTATTCAGTTTCCTTCCGTGCTACATTTTCATATTTATAGTTATCACCCGCTAACTTTCGTAATATTTCCCATATATATATGGGTAAAAATCACGAGAGGCAACACGTAAATAAGTATAAATATTTGGTTGTACCACGTAGGGAAAAGAAAGATTGATTGAGGCTAGTACTTCCGTTATCTTAATAACATTTTCAAGCTCACAATGGTTTATAAAATAGAGACACACCGTATTTAGACAAAGCAATGTTTTTCCCTATAAGGTCAGATTTTTTTATGACCTCTGATAAGTTTGATTTGAGGAAGAAAGATAAGAGTGGATCTATGGAAAACAAACCGGGGCTAATATTTACATTCCTCTCCTTTGTGCTGGAGATTAGGAACGATTCACAGATACTTCGGCTCCTTAAAGTCATTTATATTCATTATGGTATCTGCTTTTGATCAGTTAATTCATTAGCTACTTTTCACATACACTAATTTACCACTTTCCAGCAGATTATCTCTATTTTTTTTACCTAAGTTTGATTGTCAGGTATTAGATCCGTTTATGCGTATCTTAGTGGGTTCGATCCCCGAATAAATACAACATATGACATAAATAAATCTTTCATTGAACGACCTATATCGAGCCAAAGTGCATTTTGCTGATTGTTGGGTAGCAGTTTATCAGTGAGGCTGTTTTACCTTATACAAGGTCAACAAATTTAAGTCGCGCGCTCTCAATGATTCTGACTTATGACCTTATGACCTTAAGACCTTCAAAATTGTCAACAAGAGGGGCAATCTGACCCATAGTTAGTTTTCTTGTAATAATTCCCAGACTAACCTATGAAAGACTTTGACAATTATATCATTCGAAAGAAAATGTAAAACAACATAAGGGTTTCAAATTTCGTTAGAATCGGCCGAATAGTTACGATATTATAGCCAAGAAACTCATTGAAATGTAAAATGGTTACCATCCAACCGACCGACATACGCACCGACATAGTAACTTATAGAATCGTGTGCACGCGACTAATAATGTTTGACCTTTAAAAATACTAATTATAAGCTCAGGGCAAGTCGTTAGCAATTTACTCTAATATTCCATCAAATTAATTACGTTGCAAGAGTAACTCAAAGTTTGAATTCATTTTTCAAAGCTGAAACTTGTCGATGCTCATCTACGAAATCATGCCTCAATCCTTGGAACTTTTCCAGACTCTTTTTACCAACAGGACAATCAAGAAGGGTGCAATTGATTGTCAATAAGAGCCTAAAATTTTTAAAGAATATAATCAATAGTTATCATTTTGTGCTCTTATATAATTGAATGCTACTCTTTAGCAAGTGAATGGAAATAACCGAGTCAATAGTCTCTCTTTCGTATCTGGAAAAGTTCATGTTTCACGTTGTTATCATCATCATCATCATCATCAGTATCATCATCATCACTAACTCTATATTTTAAGAAGGGGATTTTTTTGAGTATTTGAATAATAATTTCATCTAAGTTTGGTTATGACTTATGTTTTTTTATCAAAGTTATTTCTAATAATTCTTTTATAATATCAAGAAACAAAATGGTGAAGTTCAGAAATAAATATAAGTATCGAAATTTTGTGAAATTTTTAAACCCCAAAGAATTACAAATGGTGAAGTTCAGAAGATTTATTTTTATATATCTTCTTATGTAACTATTTTAGCAACGCGATATTTTGAAAGGTGGGAAATTTAGTTTAGAGTTCCTTTTTAAAATTATTATAATTGGCGAAGTTCAGAAAATTTATAAAAATTTAACCATGGCTGCTTTTTTTTAGATTTTATATTTTAATTTTAGTATAATGCGAAAATCAACAAGAACATATCTGCATGTTTTTGTTTTTTTAGAAATTTATGATGAACGTAGTAAAGTTAATGTAGTGTTAAATTTACATGGCCTGAGTAGCTCCCCAAACATACTACCTTAAAAGCTAGAGACGATAGAGGCACGGAACCCTCCTTAATTTGCGATTATTTCGATATGAAAAGAGTTCTCTAACGCGGTGCCATTTTTAGAAAAAGAAAAGGAATTAAACCCACATTTTTAACAAGAGCAAAACCCATCATCAACATCAGGAACGTCAGCATGCCATGAGATGAAAGGATAATAAGCTTTGTTTTGGTGACAAAAAATATTCTGAAGTCAAAGACAAAGATGTAAAGGATTATACAATACTGTCCAAAACTAGAGAACAAAATACCGAAATAAATTTATACTTTTGTGAAAATGCTCGTTTAATTTCCATAAAAATAACACAGAATAGGCCTGAAATTTGTATCTGATGGTGACCAAGTTTCATAGAACAACAGATCAAAGGAATTATGGGGAAATTAATGTGAGTTTGAAGAAAGGATGCGTCCCAAACTAGAGAACGACAACCTTATAAGTTTCAGTTTACACTTAAAAAATCGTACTTTCAGAAAAATGTAGATTTAGGTATTTTGTTCTATTGTTTTGGACGCTACTGCAAAAACCACACCTAACAAATATAATGATAAGAATATAGACAATAGGACTGATGAGGAGAATCTTGAGAATAATGAGATCAGGATCAACCTTTTTGATGCGTACCGACCAGAAACAGAGAAGGAAATAAAAAGAGAGAGAGAAAAAAAAGTAGGTTGTTAATTATGTTATTTGTGCATTTATTTGTTTAATTTATATATTTACTCTATTTAAAGTTATTGTTCTAATTTATGGATTTAATTTACTTATTGAATTAAATCAAGTGTTATTGATTTAATTTATTGGTTCACTTTATCGTTCACTGTGCTGTGCCCATTACGCTGCGAATCATTCATAGAAAACGTACATATCTGATCTGCAAAACAGTCCAGTAGGTGTTTCCTAGTTGTCAGTCTATCTACCTGTATACTCAACACCCTTTATTACGCACATACAACTCTAGCAAGAATAAGCTACGTGTAAAAGGGAAAGAATACCTGTATAAGCCACTAGAGACCTAGTATTCACTATAAAATAATAAAAACAGCCCTATCGCGGATTACAATGACTCAGATAGAAACATCCGAGCCCTTAATCGCCTCTATGTAGAGCGTATTTGAAAGACGGCAAAGAAAAGACAGAAGTTGGGTGGAAACAAAGACCTCTAAAAAGACCTTTTGATGAAGACAAAGACCTCTCCCCCTTTTTTAGGAGAGTATCTATCTTCTGATTCGAAGACCCTTTTCCATCTTCCTTTTTCGCGAAAGATGAAAAGGTTAAGAGAGTTGCGCGCTCTATATCTCATAATCGCCTTCTTTCATGGCTTTTAGGAATACATACTTTTCACTCGTTTTCACTTCGCTTAACTCCACGCCTTTCTAAATTATTTTTTTAAATAAAACTTATTTGAACCATGAAAAAATGCGACCAATTTATATATATATATATATATATATATATATATATATATATATATATATATATATATATATATATATATATATAATATATATATATATATATATATATATATATATATATATATATATATATATATATATATATATATATATATATATATATATATAAGGCTCAAAACGTTAATGGAGGATAAGTGAATGCAAGTTTTTAGTGGGAGATAAAGAAGGACGTGAGCCACTTCACTCGGATATTTTCAGGTGCCAAATGAGTGAGTGCCGGAAATGAACAAAGGACAGGGCTCTTTGTTCTAACCCGAGCACCGGAGACTTTGACTTCGCCCTCGGATGCCTCACTGCCCCCACCCGCACTTCACAGACACGAGCACCGCACCCTCACATAGCTTATAGCTGCCCCTTCAAAGCTCTTTAGAGAGGGAAAGGGTCGCGATGTTTTTCTCCCCTTCTCTTAACGCGATGGTCTTCTTGCCCATTGGCATGGGCGCATTCAGCTAATATTACAGGGCAGATCTTTATAATGGGCATCGTTATCGAGTCTGTTTTATTGAGTTCTCTTGGTTCTCTCATTTAAATCCCGGTCGTGGATTTAGGAAGGGAGACTGGGATTAATTTATCGGATAAAACTATCTTTGTCACCACTTGGCTAGGGCACGAAGGGCTTAATAAAAAGAAAAACAACGGTAAATATAACCTTATCAAAATACCCTCTCAATAAAAAATAAATATTCATAAACTTGAAATGATCAATAATATTTACAGATCATTCGAAATATTCAAGCAATGGTGAGGATATTGTGAAGTTGGAGAAAGTGAAAGTGTGCGGAAGATATAGAGCGAGAGCTCAGCCTGTGTCAATGAATCATGGAAGACACTCTATCTTCCAGATATCACCTGCAATGTGGATGGCCATGCAGACCTGATACCCCTTTGTGCCGCCCTTTTGATAGGAATAAATGATGATGCACACGGGAGACGCAGCTCTATCTCGCCGTATCACTGCGGGGGCGAATTTATCATTTTCTCGTCCATTTTCGCCACTGGGGTGGGTGGGGGGGCACAGCTTTACTAGTGGGAGGTCTACAGGGCACGGCTTTTCAAATGAGGCGGGGGAAGGCGCGGTTTTTTTTATGGTATCTATTGTTTCCGTGGTGTTGCACACGAAGGCATCATTGAGGTTTATAGCTCCATAATAAGGGTATCGGCCATCGCAGATCATTGATGCAATGGAAAAAATCCTTCCCATAGTGTAAACTTTGGTGAGAAGTGAGCGTGAATTAAATACAATCCGTTCCAATCCATAAATTACTATTTAATGACAATCGCTCTCTTTTCAGTTGGAATTGATTGTCTTTTACTTGATTGTCTTAAATTGATAATTTCTGTTAATAAAATAAGCTTTTGCTGTGGAAGAGGATCAGGGTGAGGAGTCATTTTACTAACAGACGCCTTAGGTAGATTCTTCTTTCAATTAATTGGTCCATTTGCCCTCTACATACCCATAATTTATCTAACTTTACACTTATTTTTCGAGACTTCCAAAACTTTCTGTCGGATATGCCTTCGTTAGTGTTTACTCCTTTGTATAAGCAAATAAGCAAATATTCTGGCGTGATTAAATGATTTCACTCCCCACTCAGTGCCTTCTCTAGTTCGTAAGTGCCACCTTTCTTCCACACAGCACAAGGATAGTTGGTACGGAGCCCATAATATTGAAGGAGCAATATCATTTAGGGAACGCACATAATCGGCTATCGATTATATAGGGAGGCCTAAATGGTGGGGTTTGAGTTGGAGTTAATTAATCAAATTAGAGTGGGAAGTAGTATCTCCCTAGATTAAAAACCCCTAGCATCACTAATCACTTAATTGCGAAGCATCACTTAGAACAAAGAAGTCATCGTTCTGATCGTCCATGTTTCATTATCAAATATCGGATGGGGGCGGGGGTTCTAGAGAAACAGCTCTTTAGTTGGTCAATATCTTATTTATATATATATATATATATATATATATATATATATATATATATATATATATATTTTTATATATATATATATATATATATATATATATATATATATATATATATATATATATATATATATATATATGGTGTGGGACAATTATTGACGAACGAACGAAGCGCGTCGATGGACTCATTGCTGTAATTCTTTACCCCCAACTTTCATCCCTGAAAGGATTACTTCGTGATTAAAGAAAGCCGGACATCCCCAAATCTTCCATTACTTAATCTAACTCTAACTTAACCCAACCAAACAACCTTACTGTAACTTATCTTAAACTAGCCTTAACTTATCCTAAACTGTTAAATCTTAGCTTTGTTTGTACTCTCAGAATTAGGACGTTATAAAGATCGCCAGGCCCCTCCCCCCCCCAAAAAAAAATTAGGGCGTTACAAAGATTGTTACCCGAATCCCCTCAAAAAATAAACTGGTAAAAATAAGCTACCCTCGGTTTCTACCATTATTACTCTATGTAGGTAGGTGTCTTTTATACAGCTCATCTTTTTGCGGAATGCAAATGCCTCAATTACTCTACTTTGTGACGGATCATCTCACATATTCTAACTCTCCTAACTTCAAAACTTTTTATGGAAAAATTATATCTAATGAGTCCTCTTTGGTTTCGCTTTTTTTTTAAATAAATAAAATGCAAGGGTGGCGGCATTTATGGTTTGTGGAATCTGGTTTGTGGTATCCGTAGATTTAGTCGAGTTGCGCGAACGAATTCCGCCGATCAGCGCGTGTGATCAGTTATAAAATACATCGCGTCGCAAAAACAAACTAAGCCCCGCTTCGACCTAGCGATTCGAGGATGGGTAGATGAATTCGTCTCCCCAATATCGGTTCTAACTTGGTTTGAAATTAATACCCGATCTTCTCCAATGATCGGATTAAATGATGTTGAAAATAGGACCAACATACAATAACGTCTTTGCGGGTTGCTATTCAAGGATACAAACCTTCACAGAGCGCCTCTATACCAACTAATGGGAGATTTTAATAGAAGTGTTTTTTCAAGGTACGCTTGGACTAACCAACGAAATATCGAGTATTATAGCAGGCAGGTCATTCCACAGTCAAGGAACAAATCTCGAGAAAGACGATCACTAAACGGAACTAGCAGTAAAGTGGGGAGCCGGAGCCTTATGGCTCTTAGGAGGTTGGATAGGGTCAGTGAGGAAGAAAGGTAGTAATTTAAGGAATTGATGGTGGTATTTAAAATCTTAAAGGTAAAAAGGAAGATAATGAAGGAGAGGGGGGGCAATTGTTAGCCAATGTGGTTCACTAAGCGCGAGGGTGGGGCTGCACGATGAAAACATCCCAGGCAGAGAAGATCCCACCAAGCTGGGAAGCTTTAAACAAGTTGAGGCGGTCAAAGATTGAAAGCATGGGATCCATCATTATTAGGATCATTATAACCTACATCATCAACATGAACAAGAGAGACGTAGGATCTCCTCAAGTTTAGCGCTATTTCATTAATGGATTGCATTCGTGCAACATCACTCAATACTCGATAATAATAAAATATTTGTGTACTATTCTATGTTATGCACAGGGCAGGGATATTGTTAATACTCAATGACGCTTGGAAACAGCATAAGAGTATGGGGAACTGTTTAACATATGTGGAGATATCGCATGGTGTTAATGGTAGAGAGTGAGGAGGTAGACCCTCTCAATATAAGAAGCAGAGGACAGACGGATGAAGATTAAGAAGTGGTCTACAGAAACAGCACAGCCCCGTCAATCCCTCGAAGTAGGGGAGGAGTTCTTTCTAGAACTCCGGAATGAGTACGGACAAAGTATCGGGGTTCTGCCATCCGAATAGTTAACTTGGACAGGTAATAGAACCGATCCCAAAAACGTACTACAAAAGCCTGTAACGAGTGCATGTAATCTAAATTTGGAACGGGAGTCTGCAACTGCAACGTAAGCCAGTAACTAGAACCTCTTACCAGAAATTTTTACTAGAACAAGTACCGGAAACCAATACCCAAAATCTGTTACCGCGGCCTGTACTCGAGATCAGTAACATGGTACTCTAACGATAAATTCATGTTATCAGAACCTGTATCGAAGGACTGAAAACAAAACTTGTAATTGGAACTATTTTCTAACCATCACTGGTTATCAGAACAAGTAAAGAAAAAAAGTAACTGAAACCTTTAACCTAAACCTGCAACCGTCTGGGCTCTAACTAGAACCTGTAACCAGAACCTTTAGCCGGGGGAGGATTGACGTACCTTGCTCGATTCTGAAGTAGGTGAAACCGGCGGAATCAGAGACAGTGTCGTAGGGGTGGATATTCTGGCCCCAAGGCAGAGTGGCGGATGCGGTCCCCGGGGTCATATAGGGGTGAGGGGCCAGGGATAATCCTCGGTCAGCGTAGTCCTGCCAAAAAGAGGAAATTACGGATCATCGAGTTACGGATCCAGGCGCTATGGAATGGCTATCTGTCGCTCTGAAAGTCAATGTTCCCATAAATTTGTTCCATAGAGATCCTATTTAGATCCTTATAGATATTTGATGTCGATCATATAGAATTTTTATAGAGATCCTACATATAACTTATGTGGAAATCCTCTATGGATCCTATATAAAAATACTCTAAAAATACAATATAGAAATCCCTAACTATCATATTTATAGATTATATCTGGATCATATAGATATATCGAGGGCCAATGTGCCACATACTGGCACTGACTGCCAGTATGCCATATATTGGCACTACGTGCGAATTTCCTTCTCAGTGTAGTTACCTGAGTATAATCGTGGGGGCCTGGCATTGCCCACAGTGTGGACGGCGGGGGATGAGGGGCATCCACTTTCTGCATATAGGGGTTGTTATGCGGAACCACGGGATGGGCGGGGGTCGATACTGTTACGTAAGAAGGCGCCTGGGCGTAGTCGTAAGGGGGCAGAACCGCCCTCTTCTGGTCATCTTTTGGGTAACTGAAATGGGAAAAAAAAGTTCTGTCACACCCCATCTTTTTCCTCTCATAGAAACACTCATTAAAAGGGTCATATGCAGTAAACATAGACCTAATAGTGATCGAAGGAATTGAGTGGCACTTATTCGAAGACTTTTTATCAAAGAAAGAATACCAAAGAGTGTACGCTAAGATAAAGATTGGAAGAAAGGTTCGTTAAAAAGTGGTGAAGTTAAGAGAAGTGGAAGTGTGAACAGGTACTTAGCTCGAGTATCCGAAGGAGGAGACTACTAAGAAACTGATAGGACCTGCGTAATTCTTGAATCCCTTTCGTGGTTGGTTGAAGGGAATACCAGCGCCTCATGAGGAAAGTAGGGATATAAACAGGAGCAAAGAAAAAAAACAATGGGAAATAAACAGGAACAAAGATGAGAACAACCCTAAATAAATAAGAGAAGGCAAAAACAATGGAATAAAAAGAACAAATGTGAGGACAAAGGTGGAGGGAAAAACAAGAACAAAGACGAGATCAACTAGAAATTAACAAAAACTATGGCAAAACAATTAAGTAAAACCAATAAGAAAGATCAGAACAACAAAAAATAAATAATAACAATAGAAAAAATGAGGAAATGAACAAAGGAGAAAAGTACGGGAAACAAACAAGAACAAAGGCGAAAACATCGAAAAAAAGATAAAAGACACCAACACTGGAAAATAAACATGAAGAAAGGCAAAAACAACGGAAGAAATAAAAAAACGCTAATGACATGAAATTAACAAAAACAACGGTGAAAACATAGAATTAAAAACAATAACAATGGCGAAAACAAGAACAAATGCGAAAACAACGGAATAAGACAAAACATGGGCAAATTCAATGGAATAATACAACAAAGGTGAGAAAACGGAAAAGAGAACTAAAAGAACAAAGGTAAATGCAACGAAATATAAAAAAAACAAAGGCGAAAACAACGGAATAAAACAACAAGGGCGAGATAACGGGATGAGAAATAAACAAGAACAAAGGCAAAAATAACGGATTAAAACACACAAACGAGACCACAGGAGAGGAGGGGGGGGGGCAAGAACAAGGGAGAAAACAACGGAATAAAACAACCAAAGAGAGACAAAGGCACGGGGAAATGAACAAGAACAAAGTCAAGACAACGAGAGGGAGAAACAAACCAGAACAAAGACGAGAAGAATAAAACAAGAACTGGATCGGACGGCAGAAGTGGAAGCCTCCTTGGACTAAATTGGCTCTCGCCAAATCACCTAAATCGGCCCAGAAGCCCAGATTGCATGGCAGGAAAAGGACGTATTTGAAGATGTTCCTGAGAAAATGGCGGTATTGGACCAGAAAGGAAGAAGAGAATCACAACAGGATGAGTGAATGAATGAAAGCGATCCCCACAGGATATTCTTTTCAGCAAAGAGCTCATATTATTCAAAAACATGCACCCCCTAACCCTACGCAAGTCCTGCTAAATCAGTCTCCATGGAGACTGCTAACTAAAATAAAAAACGCTCTGAGGAAACGGGATTAAATTTCTCTCAGACGCTAAAACAGCCTAGGAAAAGCTCCTCTTTGCCATTCCCTCAGCTGCGACTCGCTAATATTCTGCCTAAGGAACCAATTGCATTTGTTATGGGATTTTTATTTATCTATTGGTTTTACTACTCCCATTCGCCTTTTTTAAGATATCGTTGTTTATTCTTTCATTTCACTTTTATCTCCATTATTTTTTCAGTGACTTTCGGGGGAAGGGGGCGTTGCAATGAACAACGCGTCTTTAAGAACGTTGGGTGCAAATATTGACGTTTATAAACTTTAAAATTCGTAAGAACTTTATATTAAAGAATTTCAATGGAAGAAAAGAGGTATCTAATTTTTCTATTTCAGATATACATTTGCTTCCTTTCTTAAGTTATTCTATCTAATTACAGCCCAATTTGACTTCGCCCACTGAATAATTTTAATGTATAGGGTATTTAAATTGGCTTATTATTTTTAATAAAATAAATGATTAGTCAATTTTATACCAGGACTAATCAAGAAGAAAAGAATTTTGTAAAGTATGTGAAAGAGTGTAATTCTTTTTATCTTCTCAAGGAAATTAAAGATATTTTCATAATTAAATTTTAAATTCGAGTCCAATTCTCTACTTTATAAAATTAATACTACAAAATATTTAACGAGATTAAAAAATACTTTCAAAATAATAACGTAAAAAAATCCTAAAAACTTTCTTTAGATTCTAAAAATGTATATCAATACTTTAGAGATTTTCCCCAAATCAAGTTAAAATTTCTTTGGAAATTCTGTACGAGGGTTATATTGAACCTTTAGAAACGCTATAAAAATTTTAGCCACGTTATTATATCATTAAAACGAGGAGCTAGATTAACCAACGATGGAATTTCCCCCAAATAAAAAGAGGTGAAGATAGGGAAAGAGAAATGAAAGTAAAAGTGAAAAAAATAGAATAATGTAAAGGATTCAACATGTGAAGGATGACCCTAAATAATAGACCAGGATTGCATAATATCGAGTTCTGGAGCTTGTTCGAACAAAGAGCACAAACATATTCCACCTTGTGTGTGATATTAATAGAAATAATCCTACTTTCAGTAATCTGCCCATGTTATAAAATAACCCTTATTGATCCCTTCTGTCTAATTCATTTTATTCCCCTGTTATCTCTCCACATCCTTTGTTATGTCCTCAGTTTCGGATCATTAGAGGTAACTCAACAGATAAGGGTAATCATGAAATGTAACTCCCTAATTCTCCACCCTCCCCCCAATCGTAGCAAAAATGCAACCAAACGAAAGCCCATTAAATTGATTACGGTTACCTATGTAATTAAGTAAATTAATTCGCAAATACCCTACGAAGTTTCCTTATATTAAATAAATTCATCCCACCTAAGCCTGAAAAATCTAAATATAATTTGGGTGTGAGAATTTAACCAATTTAGGTTTTTTATTAATTTATCCTGGAGGTCGGTTTTATAACGGAAAAATGGGGATTTTTCTTAAACTTTTAACAGAATCGCACTTTTACTTCAGCCTATGGAAAACAAAATTTAAACCTGAAAAAAAAAGATTCTATTCTTTTTAATTTATCCTGAAGATCGGTTTTATAACCGAAAAATGGGGATTTTTCTTCAAATTTTAACAGAATCGCACTTTTACTTCAACTTATGGAAAACAAAATTTAAACCTGAAAAAAAGATTCTATTCTTTTTAACTTGGCTAAAAAAAATCTTAGAGCCGATTTGCCCCTTGTACCATATCAGTTTTCGAAGGTGATCAAAATTGTCTGGAAGAAACTGAAAGTCGTAGGATGTACATCCTGATGAATGAATACTAGGAAAATATCCACTGGTTGCAAAAAAATTATCATTTTAAATCTCACTTATTTGAAAATATAAAAAAAGTCATTTTTTCGATATTGTGGTTCACGAATAGTAAATAAATATCCAACGTCATGCTTCACTCGGATTACCAGACTGTATAGAGAAGGTAATTAACTGGTAAAGGAAACATAAGTAAAGAAATCGACGCAAATTAGTATCTTTCGCACATTTTCACATAAACAAACGAGCCTACAAATTCTATTCAAAGAACCACTAGAACTTTAACCTTTATTAACTCATGCAAATCATTTTTTTAATAACGTTCCTGAGTCTCTACCCTTTTGGTGTTGAAATCAATGTACGTATCATGAACTTATCATGCACTTATCATGTAACTAAAATGCTGTGATAAGACTCGTGTACATCTTCGTTTCAAACTTGTTTTTTTTTTAAATTATATGAACCAGGTCATTATTTTTTCCAGTTTTGTTTTTTTTAATAACTACCCATCTATTACTCTCTACTATCATCAAATTCCTCATTCTCATCTGGACTCGAACTGGGATAATGGCAAAGACAAAGCATTATCATCTTCGCCACGCCCACACATCTTGTCACCTGTTTAACAACACGTATAGATAAAGGATTCTTTTCGTACATTTCACCCTTATAGCCGTAGCTGTAATAGCTGTCGTCTGGATACTGGATAGAGGCGAGAGTGTTGATGCAGGAGGCTGTTTCGAGAGTAGTATAGGTAGTACTTTCATTAGTGGCAGAGTGGATTCCTGTTGAGTTTGTAGTCACAGGTTCGATCGTATGAACCGATGGGAGTGAATCAGGTACGTGGCCATGAAGTTGCTGAATCGTCTGTCCAGTATCCCCATATACAACGACGCTCTGTAATAGAAATAATGATACGAATAATTAAATATAATCACAAAAACGAAATAATTATTCATATGTACGGTCTTGTACTTATCGACAACCCCCACCCTAACATAGATTCAAGCATGGAGCCACTGGAATCAGAAATATGGTAGATCTATCTTTGGGGTGGAGGGTATTAACTGCGCCAACAAGTGTCCACACTTTAAAGCAATTCTTTCCTAGCATCCAAATGTCCCTTATCCAAGAATAGTCATCTTGCTAACATCCACCCCAAGAATCAATACCTAGCCAAAACGGAACATAAACTTGACCTACAAAGGATATGAACTTGAAAGTATAATTCGCTTGATATCTACAAATTATTTATTGAAAGAGGCTATATTAGGTAAGTTTTCACTAGTTACCTAAGGCTAGTTAGCCTAAAATAGTTTCATGGTTGGTTAAATGGCTAGATTCAACCAACCAACTGACCTAAAATAAGAATAAGCACATAAAATTGAATTTAGGTGTTTATTCTTGTATCGATCTCTCATCTCTTCCAACTACCATCTTTTAAATGATGTTGAAATTCAGGTATAGTTGGGAGCTTTATGATCCTCCCCATTATATGATTAAAGGCTTTACGAGGTCTGTTTTACACTCTGGAGCGTTGAGTGTAAAGTAATAGTGTCAATTTGATGAATAACCCAGTGAGTGCAAACATTCTCGACCATTTCCTTTGAATCTTTTCCTCTCTCTCTCTCTCATACACACACACACGCACACACACACACACACACACACACACACACACACACACACACACACACACACACACAAACCTTACACCCTCAGCCTTGAAGCTCAAAGAGGAGATATCTACTTACGTAGCTGTGCTGATCGTCACTCGTCTGAGGAATGTGAATGGCGACGCTGACCGGAGACACGGCCACAGATTCTCGCACCTTCGGACGAACGAGAAAAACATATCAATCGACGACAACGGCAGGATCCTAAGCCAGGATTTGACTTAAGGCCACATTTCGTCAAAGGAAAATTAAAGGGCCCAAAGGATCCGCTCGGGAACAGGGGAAATTGGAATGAATGCAAAGGAAGTGGGTTATTTATTTAATTAAAACAAAGAATACCAAATGAAATAGTGAAGTTATGGGGCGTAAAAATACATAGAAAACAGTGGAACCGAGACATCAGAGAAAAAAACTAGAGCGTGTGCTGTTGTGACGAGTGTATCTTTTTAGCTAACACCTAAATTTCATTAACCACTAATAACTTCAGTCATAAATTACAAATACTTTTCCCATTAGTTTTATTTCCTTCCAAAATATGAGCATCGAACAAAATGATACATGAACCTCGATTTACAAACAGGAATTAAGGAAAAGGCCAATCCTACCTAAGTTTCGTACTAAAACTTCCTCGAATACCTTCATAGCCTTAAAAACAACTATTTACTTCCATCGGCGAATGTTGACTTATCTTAAAAAAAATTCTCGAAATAGTTGAGGTCCCAATATGAAGCTTGTGGAAAGCCAGATATTAAACAATCGGTTACGGAATGTAAACTGTGGTTGGTTTTCGGGCTCATGTTAACAAACGAAATGTTTTCCGTGATATTTAGTTTTGTCGCACACAAAAGTGGCAATAAATCACTGGGATACGGCAAATTTTGCCTTGCTGCTCCAGGACAGTCTGAACAGCATGCGTCATTTACTAGGAGAGAGCGCTCAGATGTCGTAGATTCATAGGGGAATAGTCTGAATCCTCTCTTTTTAGCAAGATGTAACTAAAAAGGCTGATCAGGCAATAGCTAGGGAAAGCTAGAGCAACGAGGAGTAGAAAGAAAATTGCATAATCAAACACAAAATATCTGGCTGTATGTTTCTATCTCTCTCTCAATATATATATATATATATATATATATATATATATATATATATATATATATATATATATATATATATATATACGTGTGTGTGTATGTGGAAATTTCAAAGTAGAGCGTGAGTGGAGCAATAATTGCAACACAATTGCCACAGGAAAGATGAAAAGCGAATTAAAAGTGCCTACGCACTTTTTTTCAGTTTATTCTTAAGGAACAGAGAATGAACTGAATAAAGTTTGAAAGTACTTAAAATTCGCTTTTCACTTTTCCTGTGGGATTTGATTATATATATATATATATATATATATATATATATATATATATATATATATATATATATATATATTAGGGTGGTCTAAAAAAGGGGGCTAAAATTTCAAGTGCACCGATCCTTTCTCCACACCACTGCTTTTTTACGTTTTGCATTCCTCTCTCTCTTTGTGTGGGAAAATTCATCACAATACAATGATATTTAGAAGTGTCTCGACGGTTAATTTTTTCTTTTTTCTTCTTATTTTCAAGTTAGGGCAATCAGTGGTCTTTCGAACCCCGAGCGTTGGCTTCTCGGGAAGCCTGTTGATTCCCGACGCTGACGAAGGATGAGGACCAGAAGCAATTCATCTTCCGTCTCATTCTCGAAAACCGAATGGCCATCCCGGCACCCTCAAAGACCAACCTGACGAAGAAAAAATGAAAAGTGGGGTGACCCCTAAATGATGAGATAGAGAGAAGAAATTTTAAGTGTAATAATTCCTTTTCGTGAAGTGTAGTGAAATCAGCCGTGTGGAGAGAAAGAAATATCATTTTCAGTTTTTTGGATCACCCTAATATATATATATATATATATATATATATATATATATATATATATATATATATATATCGATTTGTCGTATATTCGCCTTGACGTTCGGATTGAGGCCGTAGATGAGTTCTTCGAAATTCATTAAAACTCGGATTTTGAGGTTAAAGAGTTTCCATTCATGGATATATAAACCAATGTTTACTCTTTTAATTTTTAATTGGTCTCTGAAGATGATACAGGTGTATCGATACGCGTCAGATAAATAAATTGTTTTGCTAAACGGATCGTCTCCTATTTCCCCTTAATAAGTATATATAGGCTTACCATACTTTCACAACGAAAACCGGGACAAGATGTAAATGTATATATACACACCAATTTATACATATTTTTTTAAATCCTTCTTCACGATAGATACTAATAGAATATCGATAGGTATTAATAAAAACAAAATGTATTAAACTTACTGAAAAAAAACTGCTAGTCATGTTTTTGAAAGCATTCTACTACTCGCTGCCGTGAATCTTTGTCAACATTTGGTTTTTTTATTTTTTAAAAAACTTCACCCAACTCAGTTCAATATTAAGTTTGCAATAGAGGGCTTTTACCGTTTATTAAACCATCTGGCCTCTTTCCTGAGACTACACATTGTTGATAATGGAAAATGCCCTATCAAATGGATTCGATGTACGTGGAAGACATAAAATGTACTCTCCAATACGTCTGTGGTTGGAGAGAGAAATCTTCTGGTTCTTCAAATGATTAAATATTTAAACCCATTTTTTCTTCCAAGTGAGGCTTTCACTTTTCCCAAATTCCTTATTTGAAGACCCAAATGCCTTAGCAACTACCACTTCATCAAAATGGTCGTCTAAATTTTTACATCAGCCGATTGTTTCATTAATTTTACCAACAGATGTTTCAACTTCAGGCCAGACAATGTCTGTGCTATTTATTTAAACAGAGGATTCGGTTAAGGCAAAGTCATTCTGCCACACAGTTCAATGTAAGCAAAGCAGCGATCATAAAAATTCCTAAATTATTGCATGACTGTAGCAGTAGTGAACAATTTTTTTAGATCCTTCGAGTAGAAATTTATTATCTCGCCTTTCTTCTAAATTTGTTTTCAATCTTTTTACATCTGCAAGAATAACTTAACCTAACTAAACTTAATTTTACCCTAATATAACTTAACCCAACCTAATCTAGAAATAGGTAAGGGTAGGTTAACTTAGGTTAGGTTATATTTGGGTCTAAAAATCTTGCGATGCTGCATCTTTACAAGATACGATATATTTTCCAACATTCAATATTAAAGACTTAAATGATTCTAATATTAATTTTATTCATTGAAATCGCCGTTGACCTTCGCTTCTACCTACCCCAAACACCATAATGTGCACGGGCAACTTGGTCTTCATGAATCTCGGTACATCTTTTGGGGGACACACCAAGCTAGCAGTAGTTTACTTAGTTTCCCGACTGGTCATGGTAGAAAATCTTATTGTTTGAGAAAGAGCAAAGCGTGCCACGCTTGAGGGGTTGTTGGAGTTTGTTCACAAGCTTCGCAGTACGTTCTTTACGCTTGTCCGTCAATTTCTACGACAGAAGCTGCGCTTTCCCCGTTTGCATGAGTAGTAGAGGATGTTTTCATTGATTAACTGCCGGATGAGGAACTCTGACACTCTCTTGTTCCTTGCTGGGATCGTTGTCAATGATGGCCTGGATCTCCGCGACAAATTAAGGGGTTCTTTTGGTATCAGGACTCTTAGAGTGAGGTTTTCGAGTCACCGTACGCTCATGATCACAGCCAGATTCATCCAACTCTTTCATGATTAATTATCTGCCCCATCCATCGATCGATACCAAAGCACTCGAAGAACTTCGCATTGAAGCTCCCGAGGTGAATACCCAGCAGCACGGCTTGCCTTTTCCAAATTTTGGGACGATTGGATTCAACTATGGTATTGTTTCCGTCGCATACGATGTACAACTGAGTCTACAATGACAGGAACAAGAGAGAACCAACGCCAGACAGCATGAATGAGCGGGATTCAGAGTTCCTAACGGCGACAAATTACTTCTCGCCCTCCCTCCCTCCCTCCGTCCTTATCTCTCTCACTCTCTCTATTAATTTATCTCTTTCTTTCTCTCCCCTCTCATACTCGCTTACTCTCTTGCATTATCTCCTATTCTCTATCTCTCTCACTTTATTATTCTTATTCTCTTATTCTCTATTTCTCTTACTCTCCTATTCTCTATCTTACTCTCTATCTCTCTCATTCTCTCTATCTTATTCTCTCTCTTACTCTATCTTACTTTTTCTCTCCTACCCTCTCTTAGTCTCTCTCTCTCTTACTCGCTCTCTTTCTCTATTTTAATCCCTTTTACTTTCTGTCTTAATCTCTCTTATTTTGTCTGTTACTCTTTTTTTTATCTCTCTTTGTATGTGTGTGTGTGTGTGTCTCTCTCTTACGGTTTCCCTCTCTTACTCTCAATCTCTCCCTTACTTTTTAACTCTCTATCTCTTTATCTCACTCTCTTTCTCTCTCTCTCTCTCTCTCTCTTTCTTTCTCTCTCTCTCTCTCTCTCTCTCTCTCTCTCTCTCTCTCTCTCTCTCTTACAATCTGTCTGCCTCTCGCTCTGTCTTGCTTTCTTACTCTCGTACATTTTCTTACTCTTTCACGTTCTCACACACATACTCTCTCTCTCTCTCACACACACTCACTCTATCACACTCACTTTCTCTCTCACCCTCTATCTCACACTTACACTCCTTTTCTCACTCCCCCCACTTTCCCTCTCCCCCTTATCTGACTCTGTGTGTGTGTGTGTGTGTGTTCAAGCGTTCGAGAGAGGAAAGTTCCTTATCTCCTCTGACGTCAAGACAGGAAACCATGGAAATGTGTATCTTTGCACTCTCACAAGTGAGCGGACGCATCCAGTGAGGAACAATCCACAAATAAAAATCTCAGAATATAAATTTGGTAAAAATGATTTGGATTTTTAACTACTTGCAAATATTCTTGATCGTCTCTAAGCAAATGGCAGGTCAAAATTTAAGGCTTTGGAGAAGATAGGGTAAAGATTCCTTAACATTATGGACGACCATTGATGATTAACACACGAAAAAGGAAGAGGTAATGCACCACGAATATTTTTGAATTACCCCATACAGACACAAGCACAAATGTAAATTCGTGTTAACCACATACGTACACATACGCGCCCAACATGGGCAACCATTGGACAGTAAAGTTGCTACGCTGACCTCCACCCTTGGGCAACATTAAAAAGCACCCTATGTAATCATTCATCTAATGTTATAGACGTTTGTGGTATACGAATCCAGTATGTATATTATAGATTTATTCATTGTTCATTATTTGAAATAATGAATTGACTTCCTTTTGCTTTAACTACAGTTATAATTCGACGTGGTTGGATTTCACCAAATTTTCATAAATTTCCGACCCTATTTCCCCAATCTTCTTGTAATTTTTTTTACAGTCCTGTTTTGATTTCTACTTGTGGTACATCTAATTGTTTTTCCAAGCTCGAGCCATGAGTTTTCTTTTGAATTGGGGTCTAGGTTACGTGATGACCACTACATAGAGGCGTTACCTGTCTGGATAGATGGCTCTAAATCTTGTAAAAACTTGGTGTTCTAATTTGTGGGTATTCTTTCTTCTGTGGCATAAAAACATCTCCCATGGCTTTGTTGAAACATACAGCCACATACCATGATAGAACTACCTCCATGCTTCACAGTTGGTATGGCACTAGAAGCGTCAAATGTTCCTTCAACTCTTCGTCTCACAAAGGTACACCCAAAATTGCTAAATATCTACAAAATTGTTAAATTTGTAAATAATGTTTTTCCGAGATATATTTAAATAGAATTACATAAATTACATGAAAAACAACACTAATACAATAGTCTTTCTTACTATCTGATTATTACTTTCACCTGACCAGATAACTTTAAACCATTGTTCATGTGTCCAATTTTTGTGACTTTCGGCCCACTGAAGGCAGGTTTTTTCTGTTTGCATCCTTCTTTCTCGGTTTGCATCCTCTTAACCCTTGATCTTTATGTCTCCTTCTAAATGTGAGAGGTGATATTTTTTAACTTGAAGCGTCATTGAACTCTTTCGCAAGTTCAGATGTTCTTCTGCGATTCTGTAGTGAAGCTCCAATGATAGATTTGTCTTCCCTGGGTATCCCAAGACGTTTCCTACCACTTATCTTCCATGACACAAAGCGGTTGGTCTCTTGATATCGTTTTATAGGGGTTTGGACACCATATCTTGAACATTTTATCTTTTTTTAGCATTACACAGTAGAACTATGGAGATGTTGGATTTGCACTCTCGATGATCCTGTAAGTTGTCTAGTTTTCGTCATACTATTTATATAGAACGATATTGAATACACAATAATTATAAATTTAAGATGAAACATGAGAAATATTGGTTAAATTCTGATTTAGAAAAACACCTTTTTATTAATGGCACAGTATTTAGTAAAATAATAAGTAATTCAAATATATTAACAGAAATTTCAAACATATTAGCAAAATAAACACTATTTTTCATACATACATATTTAGGAATATGATCAAGTTTAAAAAGTTTGATTTAATATGTTAAATATATAAATCTAGGAGGGGTACTTTATCCTTTTGGCCGAAAGTGTGATAGTCTATCTAATCTGTCAGTTTCCACCACACTGGACATCCTTCGAGCCTAAGTTTAGCGTGGCCCTGAAAAGAAGTCCTAAAGAAAAAGACTGATCAATGTCAATTGATTAATTATTAAACAGGAAAATGTATAAAAGTGTGACTCATAAAAATAGCGAACATAATGCGAGAGAGAAGATAAAATGGTACAGAGATCAAAGAGGTTCCTACATTCAAAGAGCTAACCCACGCCCCTTCCATGGAATATCACGCTCAAGAGTGGGGGAATAGAGAAAACTAAAAGAATGGAGAAGGAAGAAAAGGAGAAAAAAGTTAAATTGTCAAAAGTTGGCCTTCTAAACGAAAACATAGACAGTTACCAGACACCGCCAGATCAAACATCATCAATCCCCAATGCTTGGTCTTGTACGTTATTCAAAGGCATGGCATAGATGTCTACACGATAAAATAACCTCGAATGTACGAACAAATTTCTTTAAGAAATAGGCACTTAAGAGCGACGAGTTTCGAATGTACGAACACCCCTCGTAAAAAAGGTTCCTTATAGGAGATAGCGAAGCGACGTGTTTTGAATGTACGAACACTCTTCGTAACAAAAGGTTCCTTATAGGAGATGGCGAAGAGATGTGTTTCGAATGTACGAACACTCCTCGTAACAAAAGGTTCCTTAAGAAATAACGAAGAGACGGTTTTTGAATGTAAGAATACTCCTCGTAACAAAAGCCTAAAGAAATAGCGAAGAGACGGGTTTCGAATGTACGAGCACACCTCGTACCAAAAGGTTCCTTAAGAGATAGTGAAGCGACGTGTTTCGAATATACAAACGCCAAGGTTCTTATGAGAAAGAACAAAGAGTTGTACTTTGTCTTCTAAGTAGAGTCGCCTCGAGCGCTCTGAGCTTATCAGTAGCAAAAGAAGGCAATTACGAGATCCATTATCTCGAGGAGGTTTCGTTAAAAAAATACCCGAGCCTTTATTCGTGTGAGCCTCTTGGTACAGACGCATTTGTGACTACTATTTGTTATTTATTTGTAAGGAAACGCAAAAGAAAGGAGGTATATTTGTATGGGAAAAATCGCGTAAAGATGATGATAAATTAGAAGTGACTATTTTTTGGAAAATACATAGGTAGAGTAGTCAAGAAACATCTGGAGTGACAGGGACCAGGTGGGTAATGGATACACAACTCTTCAGGTTATATGTCTTGCAAAAGGATCCTAAAATGGTTTGAATAGTGGGAAAAGGGCAATTAGTGTAAGCATTGTGGACATTTTTGATCGTTTGCTGGAGAAAAAATAAGCGGTGGGACAGGGAGACGAAGGGGACGAACAAGAATAAAGTAAAATATGCGTAAAGAGTAAAAGTACTCAAATGTACGAACTAGTCCATTCAAGTGTAGGCGTCAGATCAATCCCGAGCGGCCACTCCGCTAGCCCCAAATCAACCCACTTGTGGCAAATTTATGCTACAAATTGGTTAACTATCCTAGGTTTCCTCAAGACCAACCAACCGTCCCGATTCCTTCTAACGACGGCAAGAAAAGCTGGAATTCGGAAGACGTCCATTCATTTGTGTTCTTTTGCTCCACTCGGTGCTTTATCCGTTAGCGCTTCTATTTTCCTTTGTTCGGTCGTTTGTTTAATTTTATTAAGTCTACTTACCCCGTTTTGGGCCCTTTACATAGCTCATCTCTCCCAATTTAAAACGTTTTTGACTTCAGAGTTGGTTCTGTGTTGTAAATATTAATATAAACTTTGCTGCGTGGTTAAATTTAATAAATCTAGGGTTACGTGAACACAAAGTAAATGGTGGTTTGTAAATATATAAATGATTTTAAGATTCTATTCATCACTGTTTACACTATTTTCCCTAATTAAGTTTGTGTCTGTGGGATATTACCCCACTTTCGCCACACCACCGGCGTCTTCCTCTCCCGTGCTCTTCTTAGGAACTCTTCAATATAGCACGAGTGAAGATCTCCCACCTCTCTACTTGCGCCCACACCCTTCTTTTCCTAACCTCAATCCCTCATTGCGTGCGCTGTTTTACCTCAGAACATTCTACAAGGCGACCTGGCTCAGCTGGGAATGGTCAAGGAGGGTTGTCTGCGGTCTCAGTACCGAGGATTCTAAGTAATCAGTTATTAACCTGTAGCATTAGAAGCGATTATATAAGTCTCTGCCAGACACACTGGAGGCAACGAGGACGAACAATTCAGTAACCTAGAAAATAGAGAATTTGGACCAAATCTAAACCAACGGCGAGATCTCAGTAATTTTAGAGCAGGTGATAGGGCAAGAATAATTGAAGTTCGGTGCCTTTCAAGCACCTACCATTCGGTGCCTTATAAGCGCCTACCAGTCGATACCTTTCAAGCGCCTACCATGCGATGTTTTAAGCGTCTACCATTCGGTGCCTTTCAAGGGCTTACAATTTAGTGCCTTTCAAGCGCCTACCATTCGATGTCTTTCAAGCGGTTACCATTCCGGGCCATTCAAGCGACTACCATTTGGTGGATTAAGCGACGACAATTTAGTGCCTTCCAAGCGCCTAACATTCAGTGCCTTTCAAGTCTCTACCATGCAGTCTTTTAAGCTCATACCATTCAGAGCCTTTCAAGCCCCTAAAGTTCTGTGCCTTTCAAGCGCCTACCATTCAGGCCTTTCAAACGCCTACCATTCAGGCCTTTCAAACGCCTACCATTCCGGGCCATTCAAGCGACTACTATTATGTGGATTAAGCAACGACGATTTAGTGCCTTTCAAGCGCCTAACATTTAGTGCCTTTCAAGTCTCTACCATGCAGTGTCTTTTAAGTTCATACCATTCAGTGCCTTCCAAGCCTCTAAAGTTCTGTGCATTTCAAGTGCCTACCATTTAGCCCTTTCGAAAGCCTACCATTCGGTGCCTTTCAAACGCCTAACATTTGATCTTTCAAGCGCCTAAAAATCACTGCCTTTCAAGTGCCTACCATTCAGTGCCTTTCAAGCGCCAACCATTCTATGTCTTTTAAACTCATACCATTCAGCGCGTTTCAAGCCCCTAAAGCTATGTGCCTTTCAAGCACCTACCATTCAGGCCTTTCAAAAGCCTACCATTCGGTGCCTTTCAAACGCCTACCATTTGATGCCTTTCAAGCACCTAAAAATCACTGCCTTTCAAGTGCCTACCATTCAGTGCCTTTCAAGCGCCAACCATTCGGTGCTTTCCAAGCGCCTACCATTCGGTGCCTTTCAAGCACCTACCTTTCGGTCTCTTTCAAGCGCATACCATTGGGTGCCTTTAAATCCCCTACCTTCCAGTGCCTTTCGAATTCCTACCTACCATTCCCGCTGATATAATTACGCAACTAGACATTCTCTACTCTGTTTTTGACCTTCTTACAACAGGAGCAGTCAATTCAATAGACCTAACCCGTAGATCAGGCAATATGGCAACACTGAAGATCAAATCAAACTAAGCTCCATTTGAGAATTAGTCGGCATTTGAAAGGCTTCTCGATCAATTAGGTCAATGGAACCTTTCTGTACCCAAAGATATGGGCAACTTTACCCTGTATTAAATCTGAATTGCACCAGAATCCTCTTCACACTTTATCTTTCAGGACAAAATAACAAAAAGAGTAGGCTCGGTTTTCAGATAGGTGGAGGAAAGCAGAAACATATCTCATTAACCTTGGCTGATTAACGCGCTGGATTTCAAGGGTACTTGGTTCGATTCCCATCGAGAGCTGACACAAACAAATTTCGGCACTCGTAAGGGGCAACCGCACCTCAGGTGGTGCATCAAATCTGAGGCATATGCGTAAACAACAGCTCCATCAACCTTCCTTATCACTCCCCCACATACCCGACGAGGCCAGCCGCTGGTATTTTGGGGCTTGCCATCGATTGTCATTCTTATATTTATGAGACTTTAATTAGCTGGTTCAGAGGACTGGGTCCATAATCAGAAAGGGTTAGGTGGAACAATTAATTAACTAAGCAAGAACTAGTGTCTAAATGAGTGGGTGGCCGCAACCCCACCAAACTTCAGTCACTTCAACAACTACTGACTCACCGTCTATACTTTCATTGACTGACTTGATAAGCAACGTCAACTTTGAATAAATACAGTAAATAATTCAGCATCTTAACTATATTAGATATCAAGAGAAACATCACCCTGTTACTCCATAAAAAATACACTAAAACTTGATGGCACGAGAACAGTGCCGTTTCCTTGCAATCTTTTGCTCGGTGCCAATAACGACAAAAAAATCATGTATCAGATATGAAGCTTATCGTAATGAAATGGAGATATCATCTACATATTTTTAGCCTCTAAATTCTATTTTCATAAAGTATATTAAAGTGCAAACAAACTAATTAATAAAAAAAGGGGAACATGAATCTCTTAAAAAAAGAGTTTGTGTACATAAATCGCTTAAAAAGAAAAATCTATATTTTCTCTGACTTAATTTCCATTTTGTTGAACTCTCATCTGGACGATGTAGTAATGGTCTCAATTTGCTTACCAGGCGGTCTAAAGCCGTGCGTCACAAACAATTCGATTTAATTGGCTCTTACTGCATTTTGATATTAATAAACTAATGTATTTATTTTTTTACCTTCTAATTAAGCAATTTGAAGGCTTCATTCAAAATTGTATCTCGAATATGATTCCAATTGAAGAGAAGCTCGTGTTGTTAGGGAAAACAAGCTGTCACTCGATAGCTTGGTTGGTGTGTCATGTAGGTATTCATTTATTAATTATTAGGGGCATTTAGAGGTGCGCTTGGTCCTGTTTATTAGCGTCAATTCTTGCATAAGTGTGGACTAACGTATTCCTCCCCAAATAATACATACTCGGGTTTTCATCATTCATCTCACATCATTACGTGTGCGATAATATTAAGGTAGGTTTGGATTGATGTAATTTGGATCCGCGCTTTTAGAATCTTTAGAAAAGATAAATATAAAACTGCGATTTAGTTACTCAATAAATTTAGACATTGTAATGATATACATGAAAGTTCTGCGTGAAATGGGTAATTGGTTAGCGTTAGCAACTCTGAATTCCACGCATGTATGTTGCCTGGCGTCTGTTCTCACTTGTAATTGTCATAGTATACTTAGTTTTGCACCGTAAATGAAGGGAGCAATATTATGACTGAATTTATTCCTCCCTAAACTTGGAAAAGGCAAGCTGTGATGTCTAGGAATCATGCCGGGAGCTCTAATAGGAAGATCTCCGAGGGGGGGTGAGTATTAATCTGAGGATGATGCAGATGATCCGAAACATTTAGATGAATCAGCTATGATCCCTAGGGTACGATGGCTATAAAACCTCCACTTTAAGCATTCTGATCCCAAAAAGAACCTTTGAATTTGTCACAGAGATCCAGGCGTTTATTGACAACAACCCCTGCGAGTCAATGAGGTCCATAACCAGGAGCGAGGGATTATCAGAGTGCCTCATCAGGCAGTTAGTGCACGAGGAAAATCTGCTATTACTCACACAGAATGGGAAAGGGCCATCTTCTGTCGTATAAGATGAAGAGCAGACGGAAGGAACGTGTTGCGAAGCTTGTGAACGAACTGGAGCATCCCCTCAAGCAGGACATGTTTTGGTTCTTCTCAGACGAGAAGATTTTCTGCCGGGACCAGATGGTGGGGAACTCGCAAAACAAAAACTTTCTGTTTCCCACAAAGATTTACCGAGAGTCACTAAGACCAAGTTCCCGATCCACATCATGGTGTTTAAAGTGGTCAGAAGCGAGGACCACGTTATGATCCCGTTTACTTCTCGGGAGGCCTAAAACTCAATACGGAAGGCTACACTAATTGCCTGGATAAGTTGGCGTTGCCCTAGGTTCAGGAGGTGGCCGCTGGAAGACCATACGTGTAACACACAAACAGTAGGATCCATTTTTGGCTGTCAGACAATTTCTTTGACCACAAGACTCCGAACATCTGTCTTCCCAACTCCCCAAACTGCAACCCCCTGTACTATTTCGTGTGGGACGCGGTCTAGAGAGGCCAATAAGTCCCCTTTCACAACTAAAGTGGAGCTTAAGTTCATACTCATCCGAGTTTTCACTCAGGTAAACAGAAGAACCGTCGAGAAGGCCTAAAGCAGGTTCCGACGCCGCCTGGAGACTGTGATTGAAGCCAACGGCGATTTCATTGAATAAAATGAATATTACAGCAATCCTTCAAGTCTTTGACACCCGACTTTGGTATTAATATCTGTACAAATGAACTCTCTGTTATTTTGTTTTATGTATATTGAAGTTGGGCGACAAATTACCCACCGCACAATGTAAATTGATCACAATACTGTATACAAACATGCCTAATGCAATACCCAAATATGCCTACATAATTATGCGGACGCACGAATATAGGAGTTTTTAGGTCCATTATTTATAGCCCACAGCTGTCCAATTGGTGTAGCACCATAGGATGTTTTTCCGGCCAATAACCTGGAAATTAGCACAAAGATTCATTGTTTGTCCATTTCATTCACGAGTGCGTGTTAACTACACACATCATAATTCAGATCAAATAAGTGGTTAGAAATTTAGGGAATTTTGATTTATTTATTTTTTTTTACCCCATTACCACCTTCTTTGCTGTCATTATTTGTTTATCGCCTCAAGCGATCAGTGAAATGAAAAAATCGGGACGGAGGAAATATGTTGATCTCAATGAAAAGTAACCCAATAGTGGTTGTACTAGGTAGGTATTACAAAAGTCCTGTTGCACTAATTATGACGCTCTCAATAAAAGGCAGACTAATAATTTTGATGCAGTTAAACTCGTTTGTTATCGTTTTAACATATACATAAATGTGTATTTTAATTGAAATATTAATCAATGTGCCCCCTGCGGCAAGCACGCGCTCCAGGCTCGACGTGAAGGCCACGTACACGCTACGGACGAAGTTCTTCTTCATGCTGGCAAACATGCTGTTGACGGAGGAGGGCTTCAGCTCGTCGAGGTTGCTGTGGCGGAGTTTGCAGGCCTTACCCTTGACATACGTTATCACCCTGTAGTCGAGGGAATTGAGGTCTGGCGACTCGGGTGGTCAAAAGTCCTTAGACCGGAAGTTCTTGTTCAACCCCAACCACCCGTGCAATGTCTTGGCCGAGTGGGCCGGGGCACCGTCCTTCTGAAAGACGAAGCCGCCTTCTTCCTGGTTCCCCCCCCCCCCCAGGACAAGACTATCTTGGCCAAGGTGTCCCTGTAATCCGCCGCGGTAAGCCTAAAACTGGACGCAAACCACACCGGTGGCATCTCCTCGCCATTCAAAGCCACGACGTTGGGGACACTTAGCGGACCTCGGAGACCTCCTGGCCGAAGCTTACTCCGCAGTCATTCTGCTTGTTGATAACCGGATCGACCGTGAGGGCTTTTTTTTATCAGAAAATAACGAGAATTCGATTGCAATGACACATAAAGTCGTTGAGAAGGTGATGACATCACTCCAGACGTTTTTCTCGTATTATGTCGGTGAGTGGGGGCCTTTCCACGCATCTCAACCTCTTGCCGACCTCCTCCTTGACGGATCTGGCAACCGTGGCCACCGAGATGTTTTTTTCTTCGCAAGCGCAGTCATTTTGAACTTTAGATCACTTTTGAAGGCCAAGTGGTTGGCAATTTGAGGTCTACCTGAACGAGGTCGATCTTTGAGGTCTTCCCCGTTCTTGAGCCTCTCCGAGATGGTCATCCGGCTGACGTTGAGCCGCTTGTCTTGTCAAACTTATTTGGCCCAGAAAGCAGAGATCTCGTTTCTTTTCAATTCTATCTCGACACAAGTGCACACAATCGAAACTACGTTCTAATGACACATGCTGGAAAAGTAGAACTTTAAGTTTGGGGGTGGAACTTTTTCTATCACGCACGTAAACCTCTTGAAAGATAAAAAAAAGAACGTAACAGAACTATTGCAAAACCCGATATCTATGGAGACCTGCTTTCGGGAGAATTGTGCACCCTATACCATCCCAACTTGTTGCCTTTTTGGGCTACTAAAGCCATTATCTAACTTCCCCTAACTTCAATTTCTTTTAACTCTGCTTTCGAAAATAATTTAGTTGGGTTGTCCTCGTTAGTTTTCTAATCTAATTTTTATAATAAAGAAAATATCTAACTAGGGTGTTTCTAAGTTCGTAAACATAAATCCCTTCTTTAGTTCTTGTAAGCAGTGGAACTGGTATTCTAATTCCAATCACTGATTAATTCCTATGATTTTAATTTATTTCTTTAAATTTAAAAAAAAAAATCGACTATTTTTCACTCTCTACACCCATTCTACCTAATGTGGTGTAGTTTTTCACTTTTTCCTTATGTAAATTTGTTTTCTTTTAAATTAAACAAAAAAATAACCAGTTTTCAAGTGCATTAAAGAGTTCTTCTTAAGAATTCGTACTTAATTTGGTTAATCCCTAGTCAGAGTGGGCAGGAGGGCAATTTGGTTAATCCAAGGTCAGAGTATCCATGAGAGGGGTTAATTTGCTTAATTCAAGGTCATAGTAAGCATGAAAGGGGGTTACTTGGTTAATCAAGATCAGAGTAGGCAGGAAATAGGGTAATCCGGAAAATACAATGTCATAATTAGCATACAAAGGGGTAATTTGGTTAATCAAAGGTCAGAGTTATCATGGAAAAGGAGGGGGGGGGTAATTTGGTTAATCCTAAGTCAGACTAGATATGAAAAGAGAATAAGAAATTTGTTTAATCCTAACTCAGACTGGGCATGTGGGTAATTTGTTAATCCAAAGTAAGAATGTTCGTGAAATGGGGTAATTTTGTTCATTGGAGAGCAGATTGGCCATAAGCGGGGGTTTGATTAATCTAAGGTCAGAGTGGGTATGGAAGTGGAGTAATTTGGTAAATCCAAGGTCAGAGTGGGTATGGAAGGGGAGTAAATCCAAGGTCGGGGTGAGCATATAAGTGTTTAATATGGTTAATCAATGGTTGGTCTGAGTGGGCATGAAAGTGGAGTGGGTAATTTGGTTAATCGAAGGTCAGAGTGGGCATGAAAGGGAGCGTGCAATTATTTCAATCAAATGTAAATATGGGCATAAAAGGGCATAATTTGGTTAATTCAAAGCCAGAGTGGTCATGTAATGGGGTAATTTAATTAACTAAATGTCAGAATAGGTATGGTAGGGGTTAATTAGTTTATCCAAGGTCAGATTGGTCATGAAACGGGCAATTTAGTTAAAATCAGAGTCGCCATGAGAGGGGAAAAATTTGGTTAATCCAAGTTCAGAGTTGGCATAAAAGGGGGGTAATTTGGTTAATTCATGATCAGAATGGGCAGTAAAAAGGTTATTTTGTTCATAGAAGGTCAGAGTGGGCATGAGAGGGGAAGGAGTAATTTGTTTAATCCAAAGTCAGAGTTGCCATGCAAATAGGTAATTTGGTTAATCTAAAGTAAGAGTAGACATGAAACATGGTAATTTGGTTAACCCAAGGTCAGAGTGGGCACAAAAGAGGAGTAATTTGGTTCATCCCAGGGCAGATCAGAGTGGGAAATTTGGTTAAAACAGAGTCAAAGTGGGCATATGAGGGGGTAATTTGGTTAATCCAAGGTCAGAATTGCCGTGGGAAAAGTGTCATTTGGTTAATACAAGGTTAGAGTGGGTATGAAAAGGGAGAGGGGGTAATTTGGTTAATCCTAGGTAAGAATAGGCATGAAAGGAAAGGGGTAATTTATTTACTCCAAGGTCAGAGTGACCATGTGGGTCATTTGGTTATTCCAAGGTCAAGTTGGTCGTAAAAGGGGGTAATTTTGATAATCCTAGATCAGAGTGTCCATACAAGGGAGTAATTTAGTTAATCTAAGGTTAGGATGGGTATGAAAGGGAATTATTTTTGTAAATACACAATAAGAGTTGCATGTAAGTGGGTAATTTGGTTAGTCCAAGGTCATAGTGGGTATATAGGTGAGTAATTTGAGAAATCTAAGGTCAGAGTGCGTATGCAAGAGGGTAATTTGAGAAATCTAAGATCATAGTGGGTATGCAAGAGGGTAATTTGATTAATCCAATGTGAGAGTGGGAATCAAAGGGGTAATTTGGTTAATCCAGGTCAGAGTGAGTCGGCATGAAAGGGGAGGTTGAAATTGGTTAATTAAAGATCAGAGTGAGAATGAAAAGTGAAGGGATAATTTGATTAATCCAATGTCCGAGTGGTTATGAAAGGGGGTAATTTGGTTAATCCAAAGTTAGAGTGGTCATAACATAGGGTAAGTTGGTTAATCCAATGCCATATATGGGGGAATTTTATAATTTAAGGACAGGGCGAGTAAGAAAGGGGAGTAATTTTGTAAATTCAAAGTGAAAGTGGGCATGGGCATGTAAGGGGATAATATGGTTAAGTCAAGGTCAGACTGAGCAAGAAAGGGAACAATTTGGTTAATCCAAGGTCAGAGTGAGAATGAAGCGCACGCGTGGGAAGGTGTAATTTGCTAATTATTACACGATTTTAAGTCTTAATATAGTGGGGTGCCCTCCCCCCCCCCCCCCCCGCCCACCTGGTAGTCAGGAAATGTAGCAGTCCCGATTCCATGTAATCCGATCAAGTAACTAAAAAGAATTGGTGGGAAAGGAGGCGTGGCACTTGACCGAAGGATTTCCTTATAAATAACATTAAAATACAAAGCGAAAACCAACGAAAAGAAATTTGGTGAAGTAAGGGAGACGATATTGGAGACCATTTAGGGTGCTAGGGACAGGGAGGCTACGCAAGTTTTCTGAATCCATCCCAGTTCCTCCCCCCGCCAATTGTAATTGGTTAATCCAAAGAGGTGGAGAAAATTAGTTACAACCGAAAAATTATAAAAAATACTACAGGCAATAACAAGTCCTCTTAAGCATTAGTACTGGGGACAAGCTCCACATGGGCAAACTATTCCTACAAAACAAGCAAGCAAAGCAAAGGAGGGGTAGAACAAACAAGAGAAGAAACATGGATAAATAAAGCGAGCAAAAGCAAAGGAGGGGTAGAGAAGACACGAGAAGAAACATGGATAAATAAAGTGAGCAAAAGCAAAGGAGGGGTAGAACAGACAAGAGAAGAAACATGGATAAATAAAAAGAGCAAAAGCAAAGGAGAAGTAAAACAGACAAGAAAAGAAACATGGATAAATAAAGAGAGCAAAAGCAAAGGAGAGGTAGAGAAGACAGCAGAAGAAACATTGGATAAATAAAGAGAGCAAAAGCAAAGAAGGGGTATAACAGACAGGAGAAGAAACACGAATAAATAAAGCGAGGAAATGCATTTGATGGAGGGAAACAATGGCTAAATAGAGGTTAGTGAATGCGCACAGTTGCTGCGCCGAGCCCACATTTAATCGTCGTCAGAACTCTGCCCAGATTTGCGGGTTCTTGAAAGAACCGAGCCGTAATCAAACCCACGAAGCGTCTCCCCGACTCCTTCAACATGCAACAGAGCAAGGCAAAGCGGAGGATCGAGCCTGCCGTGCGAGAAGCGGTGACAAACCTCCTCTTTAGGGGTGGGCGTTATGTGGCCGCCCATGTTTTGGGAGGTGGGTTGAAGGTGTGGGAATGCGGGTTGCTGCGTTGCATGCAGGGTGGAATACCCTTGATTGTCCGGGGGTTGCGCCGAGTTGTAGGCGTTCTTGAGCTCCTGCTCCTCTTGCTCCTCCTCCTGCTTGACGGGCGTGTGGGCGGCTAAGGTGACGTCTCGAATGATGACTCCACCTTCCGTGGGCGGCAGAATGCAGCCAGACGAATGCGGGGGCGTTCTGGAAAGGGGAAAGCGCGTGACGTCACCCAGCGCACTCATGCGGGTTCTCTGCATGACGAGTCACTGTTGGCGCGAATGCTTCCAGTGCCTGGCCACGAAGGCCACTTGCTCTGATCACTGTATTCGTACAGCTTGGAATTTAACGATCATTTTCTTCTACCATTTTTTTTATCCTCGTCTATTCTTCTTCCCTTATTATTATTTATTCCAAATTGTTGGGTCAGTGAGTCAGACTCTCGTTGTTACTGCAAGGTTTTTTTTTCCTTTCAAGGGCTCATATCCTTTACTCTCATTCTCGTTCCTTTTTCTTTTTCCTGCGGGACCGAGTTAATTTTATCCCGCATATTAAACTTAGTACATGTGAGTATCTGAGCTCCATGTACGAACATGTTGCTTAAAGGTTGAATGACATCATTCTACCAGCGGCAGTTAGGGGCTAATGAGTTCAGCTGAAACTATCTCATTAGTCCAAGTTGTTTTACAACTACTCCTTCCTTCAGCACCCTGTAGCTACTTTACTCTTTAGTTCATTTTACCTCATTTTATCTACTCTTTCCTTTTCTTTATGACTACTCGTTTCTTTGCGTCATTTTAGCTATTCCTTTCTTGTCATTTTAACTACTGCTTCCTGTAGCTCCTTTTAGCATAGCCTTCTCCTATTTGTTATATTTAGATACCCTTTTCTGTAGCTCCTTTTAGCATAGCCTTCTCCTATTTGTTATATTTAGATACCCTTTTCTGTAGCTCCTTTTAGCATAACCTTCTCCTATTTGTTATATTCAGATACCCTTTCCTGTAGCTCTTTATAGCAGAGCCTTCTCCTATTTGTTATATTTAGATACCCTTTCCTGTCGCTCCTTTTAGCAGGGCCTTCTCCTATTTGTTATATTTAGATGCCCTTTTCTGTAGCTCCTTTTAGCATAACCTTCTCCTATTTGTTATATTCAGATACCCTTTCCTATCGCTCCTTTTAGCAGGGCCTTCTCCTGTTTTTTTTATATTAAAATACCCTTTCCTGTAGCTTCTTTTAGCATAACCTTCTCATATTTGTTATATTTAGATACCCTTTCCTGTCGCTCATTTTAACAGGGCCTTCTCCTATTTTTTATATTTATATGCCCTTTCCTGTAGCTCCTTTTAGCATAACCTTCTCCTATTTGTTATATTTAGATACCCTTTCCTGTAGCTCATTTTAGCATAGCCTTCTCCTATTTGTTATATTAAGATACCCTTTCCTGTAGCTCCTTTTAGCATAGCCTTCTCCTATTTGTTATATTAAGATACCCTTTCCTGTAGCTCCTTTTAGCATAGCCTTCTCCTATTTGTTATATTTAGATACCCTTTCCTGTAGCTCTTTATAGCAGAGCCTTCTGTAACTCCTTTTAGCTCATCCAACCCTTCATTTTAACTACTCCTTCATATATCTCTCTTTAGGTGCTTCAAACTTTCCTTTTAGGTATTCCTTCATCTAGCTCTTTTAGCTACACCAAACCTTCCTTTTAGCTAGTCTTTCAGCTAGCTCCTTTAATAATTCCTCCCTGGATCTCCTTTTAACTACTCCATCATTTCGTTTGTAGATACTCCTTCCTATACCTCCTCTCTGCCACTTCTTCCTTTTCGTCTCAACTACTCTTTCTTTCAGCTAATTATAGTTGCACCTTTCTTTTTAGCTACCCTTTCTTTGAGCACATTTTAACTACTTTTCTTTCAATTTTAATCACATCCTTCTTAACCGCTTTAACTACTTATTTCTTGTCTAGCTCATTTTAACAATTCCTCCATTTCCGTTTAGGTCACTTTTTTTTAGTTGCTCCTTATAGTCCATCCTTCATATAGCTTCTTCAACTCTTTTAGCTTCCTTTAACTAGTTGTTCATTTTAGGTACTCCTTCCTTTATTTTTAACTCATCCTACCTAATCTTACTTTTCATTTAACTATTCCTTTCTTTAGTTCATTTCAGCTCATTTAGCTCCTTTTAGCTTAACGCTATTCATCATCATCATCATCATCACTACTCTATAATTTAATAAGGAGATTTTTTTAAGTATTTGAATAATAATTTCATTTTAGTTTGGTCATGACTTATGTATTTTTACCAGAGTTATTTCTAATAATTCTTTTATAATATTAAAAACCAAAATGGTGAAGTTCACAAATAAATATAGGTATCAAAATTTTGTTAATTTTTTTAAAACCCAAAGAATTACAAATGGTAAAGTTCAGAAAATTTATTTTTATATATCTTCTTCTATAACTCTATTTTAGCAACGTGATATTTTGAAAGGGGGAAATTTAGTTTAAAGTTCTTTTTTAAAATTATTATAATTGGCGAACTTCAGAAAATTTATAAAAATTTAACCATGGCTGCTTTTTTATAGATTTTATATTTTAACCTTAGTAGCGAAGCCATTGCCTAAGTTTATATATATTTCCCTATTTTACATGTATCTATATCTATAATTTGTATCTATTTTATAACTATTTCTCTTCATTTATCTATTTTTAAACCTTGAATTTGGGATTTTATATCTATTTTCCTTATTTTCTTTTATTACTCTATTCCTAGTTACTGGTTTTTAATATCTATTCTACTGTATCTATTTTGGGCGATCCAAAGCAACTTACTTGCCCCATCGGGGGTCGGAACCCGATGCCGTAATCACTCGGACGACATCTTGGCACACCTCTTCGGATGTGGCACCTTCTGGGTGGTGCCAATTCGATTGGTAGTCAGTGCCAATGTCGTCGCCCTCCACACTCACCACAATGGAGGGTATCGAAGGTGGGGCGGACTTAGATGAAGGAGACCCCCTGTGCAGAGTCATTTTTGACCGAGAAAGATCGGGAGAACCGGAGTTTGTTTTGTGTCCTGGGGACATTAGGACCCCGATTCTCGGTTCTTCCATCTTCGCCAATTCCGTCGAGGGTTTCGAACCCGGGAATGGACTCTCTAGAAGCTGGGATAGTCCAGGATTGTGGCCCGCCAATGCGCGTGCTAAGTGGTGCTGCGTGTCTTGGGGAACCTGACCCCGTTGGTGGTGGTCTCCAGGGCCATTTTGTGAGAGGGAAGAGTCATTGGAAGACTTCCCGCTCTGACCTCCGCTGCTGCACATCTCCTTGTTAGGGGTTTCTGTCTCCCCCCTCTCCCTGCTCATTCTTGGCCTCTTTCAGACTCCCCTGCAAAAGAATTTAAACATTATTACCTTCTCTTTCACACAAACCGACACGAAATTGTTGAAATGAAGAAACTAATAAAGATGATGATATTCGAATCCACACTAAACAACATGAAAACATTGTCCATGGAGGTCGTTTCTGTCGCCCCAATCCCAAAGTGTTAAATATTAAATGGCTTTAAAATTATACAACTAATACTAAATTATGCAAATAATACAAAAATAATAATATAGTAATAATAATAATAAATGACACAACTACTACAAATGTTATTCCATAATTAAATCTCGAAATGTTTTGCAGAAACGTAAACACCATTTGAATAAATAGTCTCAGTGATTTCAGTTAAAGAAGGAGGAACAGGAGAAGCGAAGGGGAAGGGGACGGTAAGGGGAAGGGAACGGTAAGGGGAAGGGAAAGGAAAGGGAAAATGAAATGGAAAATGAGACGGAAAGTTAAAGGGAAATGGAAAAGGCAGGGGGATGGGAAATGTAAGGGAAAGATAAGGGGAAAGGAGGATAGGAAGAGGAAGGGGAAGGAGAATGGAAAGGGGAAGTGAAAGAAGAATGGAAAGGGGAAGGGGAAGGCAAAGTGAAAGTTAAAGTGGAATGGAAAGGGTAAATGAAAGTGAAATGGGAATGGAAAGGGAAAGTTAAAGTGAAACGGGAATGGAAAGGGGAGGGAAAAGGGAAGAGGAAAGGACAAAGGGAAAGAAAAAAGTGAAGGGAAGGGGAAGTGAGAGAGAAAGGGGAATAGAAAAAGGAAGGTAAGGTGACATTCAAAGGGGAAAAAGTAATGAAAAGGGGAAACGGAAGGGAAAGAGAAGGGGAAGAGAAAGGCAAGAGGAAGGGGAAGATAAAGGCAAGGGGAAAGGAAAGGGAATGGGAAAGGGAAGGGAATGGAAAGAGGAAGGAAACGGGGGGGGGGGCAAAGAGAAAGAAAATGGAATTCGAAGTGAAAGGGAAGGGGGAAGGAAAAGGGAAGGGAAAGGGGAAAGTGAAATAAAAGGTAATTAGAAGTGTAATGTGAGGGGAAATGCAAATATAAACAGGTAAGTGGGAAAGTGTAATTAAAGGGGAACTGGGAGGGGTGAGGGGAAAGGCAAATGGAAAACAGGTACAGGCAAATGGAAACAAAAAGGGAATGGAAAGCGAAATGCAAGGGTAAAGGCAAAGAAAAAGAAATAGAAAGGGTAAGGGAAAGGAAAGGACAAATGAAAAGAAAATGGAATTAGAAGGGGAAGGGGGAAGGCAAATGGAAAAAGGGAAAGGGAAAGTGTAGAGAAAGTCAAAGACAAGGAGAAAGAAAAAGGGAATGAAAAGATGAAGGAAAAAAGAAGGGGAAAGGGGAATGGAACGGGGATAGGAAGGCCAAAGGGCAAGAAAAAGGGAAGCGTAAGGGGAAGGCAAAGGGAAGGGGAAATGGAAGGGAAATGAAAAAGAGAATGGGAAAGGGAAGGGGAGGGTGGAGTAGAGGTGGATTTTTATGAGAGGAGGAGAGCGGAATGGAGGTGGGGTGGAGGGGAGAGGGTGAGGGTAAGGGTGAGGCAGAGGATTGGTGAAAGTGTGTGGGGTGAGGGAAAGGGTAAGAAGAAAGAGTGAACATGAGAAAAGGGTGAAAATGTGACAATGAGGAAAGACTAAAAAAGGCGAACGATGGAATGGGAAAAGGGGTAAATAGAGGAAAAGTGGGGAAGTGAAAGAGATATGGAAAGAGCAAGGGGAAGAAATGGGGAGAGAAATAGGGGGAGAGTAACTGAAAGAGTAAGGGAAATAGTAAGAGAAAGAGCAAGGGATAGAATAAGGGAAAGACTTATCGAAAGAGTAAGGAAAAAAGAAATGGAAAGAGATAAGGAAAGAAATAGGGAAAGAGTGAGTGAAAGGGATAGATAAAGACAGATAAAATAGATAGAAAGAGAGAAAAAAGAAAGATCGAGAAAAAGATAAAAAATTAGAAATAAAGAGAGAAAATGAGAAAGAGATAGGAAAAAGAGAAGACAGAGAAAAAATGGAGAGAGTGTAAAGGTAAAAGAAAGAAAAAAGAGAAAGAGTAATAGAAAGAAAGAAAAAGAGAAAGAGAGAGTGAAAACAAATGTAAATAAAATGCAATAAAAGAATAATTGAATTACATGAAGATCTATAGCAATTAAAATAAGGTTTTGATAATCGACCTAAGTTTTAGACGTCCAAAATTGACATTAAAATAAGGAAAGTGAGTCAGAAGAGCACAATCAAAAATAACGAAAGTGACTCATAAGAGCACAATCAACAATAGGGAAAGTGACTCATGAAAGCACTATCAACAACAAGGAAAGTGACTCATAGGGTGACTCATAAGAGCACAATCAACAAAAAGGAGGTGAATCATAAGAGCACAATCAGGAATAAGGGGTGATTCATAAGACCACAATCAACAATAAGGAAAAGGACTCATAAGAGCACAATCAACAATAAGGAAAGTGACGCATAAGAACACAATCAACAATAAGCAAAGTGACTCATAAGAGCACAATCAACAATAACGGAAGTGACTCATAGGGTGACTCATAAGAGCACAATCAACAATAAAGGAAGTGACTCATAGGGTGACTCATAAGAGCACAATCAACAAAAAGTAAGGTAATCATAATAGCACAATCAGGAATAAGGAAAGTGACGCATACGAGCACAATCAGGAATAAGGAAAGTGACGCATAAGAGCACAATGAACAATAAGGAAAGTGACTCATAAGAGCACAATCAATAATAAGGGAAGTCACTCATAAGAGCACAATCAACAATAAGGAAAGTGATTCACAAGAGCACAATAAACAATAAGGAAAGTGACGCATAAGAGCACAATCAACAATAAGGAAAGTGACTCATAAGAGCCCAATCAACAATAAGGAAAATGACGCGTAAGAGCACAATCAACAATAAGGAAGGTGACTCATAAGAGCACAATCAACAATAAGGAAAGTGATTCATAAGTGACTCATAAGAGCACAATCAACAAAAAGGAAGTGACTCATAAGAGCACAATCAGCAATAAGGAAAGTGACTCATAAGAGCACAATCAACAATAAGGAAAGTAACTCATAAGAGCACAATCAACAATAAGGAAAGTGACTCATAAGAGCGCAATCAACAATAAATAAAGTGACTCATAAGAGCACAATCAATAAAAAGGAAGTGACTCATAAGAGCACAATCAGGAATAAGGAAAGTGACTCATAAGAGCACAATCAACAATAAGGAACGTGACTCATAAGAGCACAATTAATAAAAAGGAAGTGACTCATAAGAGCACAATTAATAAAAATGAAGTGACTCATAAGAGCACAATCAGAAATAAGTTAAGTGACTCGTATGAGCACAATCAACAATAAGTAAAGTGACTCATAAGAGCACAATCCACAATAAGGAAAGTGACTCATAAAAGCACAATCAACAATAAAAAAAGCGATTCATAAGAGCACAATCAACATTAAGGAAAGTGACGCATAAGAGCACAAACAACAATATGGAAAGTGACTCATAAGAGCACAATCAACAATACTGAACGTGACTCATAAGAGTACAATCAACATAAGTGACTCATAAGAGAACAATCAACAAAAAAAAGTGACTCATGAGAGCACAACCAGGAATATGGAAAGTGACTCATAAGAGCACAGTCAACAATAAGGAAAGTGACCCACCATAGCACAATTAACAATAAGGAACTGACTCATAATTGACTCATACGAGCACAATCAACAATAAGGAAGGTGACTCATAAGAGCACAATTAACAAAAGGAAGTGACTCATAAAAGCACAATCACCAATAAGGAAGTGACTCATAAGAGCACAAACAACAATAAGGAAATGACTCTTAAGCGACTCATAAGAGCACAATCAACAATGAGGAAAGTGACTCATAATAGCATAATCAACAATGAGGAAAGTGACACATAAGTGACTAATAAGAACACAATCAACAATAAGGAAAGTGACTCATAAGTTACTCATATGAGCACAATCAACAATGATGAAAGTGATTCATAAGATACAATCAACAATAATTAAAGTGACTTATAAGAGCACAATCAACAATAAGTAAAGTGACTCATTAGTTACTCATAAGAGCACAATCAACAATAAGGAAAGGACTCATAGGTTACTCATAAGAGCACAATCAACAATGTATCTCGAATGTCTTGAATACAGCCACTTGTTTAGCAACAATGAGGAAAGTGACCCAAAAGAGCACAATTAACAATAAGCATAGTGACTCATAATTGACTCATTAGAGCACAATCAACAAAAAGGAAGTGACTCATAAGAACACAAACAACAATAAGGAAATGACTCTTAAGCGACTCATAAGAGCACAATCAACAATAAGGAAAGTGATCCATAAGTGAATAATAAGAGCACAATCAACAATAAGGAAAGTGACTCATAAGTGACTAATAAGAGCACAATCAACAATAAGGAAAGTGACTCATAAGTTACTCATATGAGCACAATCAACAATGATAAAAGTGACTCATAAGACACAATCAACAATAAGTAAAGTGACTCATAAGAGCACAATCAACAATAAGTAAAGTGACTCATAAGAGCACAATCAACATTAATGACAGTAACTCATAAGACCACAATTAACAATAAAGAAAGAGACTCATAAGAGCACAATCAACAATAAGGAAAGTGACTCATAAGTTATTCATCAGAGCACAATCAACAATGAGGAAAGTGACTCATAAGTTACTCATAAGAGCACAATCAACAATAAGGAAAGTGACTCATAAGTTACTCATAAGAGCATAATCAACAATAAGGAAAGGACTAATAAGTTACTCATAAGAGCACAATCAACAATGTATCTCGAATGTCTTGAATACAGCCACTTGTTTAGCGTGGTTGATGAGCGTCCACCGGGCGTACCCAATGCAACGGGAAGGTGGCTGGGTACTCATTGCTATAGCTACCGCAGACCATCGCTGTTTAGAGTACACTTTTCCTTACCACACGAACAAGTTCGTACGAAAGGTACATAATCTCAAAAGTGCGAATTGGATTTCCTTTGGGGATAAATGACCCCCTTATCTTCATTGTAAGAGGCCCCTGGGCTGAAGCGGAGAGAAAATGGTTTGAATCCCCGGCGTTTGGACGATGATGGATGTCCACCTGAATCCGAGTATTATGTTCTCGAAAGCTGATTTGCGACTGTCCGCTACCACTTCCCACCCGACTCCTTTCCATATATACCATCAGGTAGGGCAGATCAAAGTCGCTGGTATTTGAATCTAAATATACAAATAAGTATCGATTTTAAGTAATCAAATTTTAATTCCAAAACCTTCTGTCACATTACAATAAAAGCTTCCTAATGTTCCATACAGTAATTCTTTAGAATTGTATAAATAATAAGGTATGGTGGAGAAAGCGCGAGGCAAGAATTACGAAGTACAGCGTAACCAAATAACACCTTAAACGTGATTATACAAGTTGGAGCACAAGTTTAAATATAGTTCAGAGAAGTGTTTTTTTTTTAATTATTTATTCCATAAATATGTTAATAATTTCAGTGATGTAGTAAATGGTACATATTCATTCTATGGGTAATATAAAATAAAATGTTTCTGACTCCGGAAGAAGATATTTCAGTAACATTACAAAATTGAAGTAAAAAATGCTCTTGAACAAGCTGAGGCATCCTGTTGAGCCGAAGATGATTTGTTACTTCTCTGATAAAAAGAAATTCTGCCAGGACCAGTTGCATAACATAGATGATAACGGGTCACTTGCCCACAATCCATGCGACGTTCCACATATCATGAAGATCAATGTCTACGAAGGTGTGCTGGTTTATGGGTCTGTCTGCAGTGAGTTCTCTTGGCAGGATCTTAAGCTCAATCAGAAGGCTCTGTAGAGCTGGTGGAGAGTGTGGTCAAACCTTGGCTAGAGAGGGTTGCGGCTGAAAGGCCATACATCCGGAGAGAGTCCGACGTGGTTGTTGGAGAATTTCTACTTCACCAGCCACATTTTGTGGCCTCATAGATCTTCCGATTGTAATCCCACGGATTTACTATGTGTAGGTCGTGGTTGGGAAAGACATCAACCGCTCTGTCTGCAACACCAAGGCCGATCTGGTGGCCAATATCAAGGAGGTGTTCGAAGATCTACCCAGGGACACAGTGAGGAACGCATGTGCCAAGTTCCGGAGCAGTCTTGAGGCCGTGGTAGGAGCTGTGATCGCTACTTTGAGTAACCTTTTATCTACCTGTCACAATTTAGTTTATACTTTTTAAAGTTTTAAATTACATTCTTTTGGGGTGAGATATTGAGGGAGGGTTTCTTTTATGCAAACTGTCAAATTTAGCCTATATATATATATATATATATATATATATATATATATATATATATATATATATATATATATTATTGAAGTCGACTGCCAATTTTAATCCTGTCTCCATTATAAATTAACCATTTTAAGCAGTCTTAACCGTTACTTCAATGTACCTATTCGTGTTTCAGAATTTCCATTCACTATAAGTACGTTCATATATTTGTTAACATCTAAATAATCATGAATATAAATCTCTGTCTTTAATATCAACCTTCGATAATGATAAAGGTGTGTCTCGAAACAAATCAGGCCAATAAACATCTTGTTTTTCTCAGTGAACTACTTTCCTGACCTCGTCTCTTATTGCATTTCTAATGAATTTTGGTGAAATTATCCATGGCTTAACTCACGACCAAAAGCAGAATATAAGACAAATCGAGGCACTCGAAAAGAACATAATTAATGCTAAATTCACATTTGACTTCAATAAAATATGTTACGAAGAGAATTTTCTGCCAACTCTCTCTCTCTCTCTCTCTCTCTCTCTCTCTCTCTCTCTCTCTCTCTCTCTCTCTCTCTCTCTCTCTCTTTCTCTCTCTCTCTCTCTCTCTCTCTCTCTCTCTCTCTCTCTCTCTCTCTCTCTCTCTCTCTCTCTCTCTTTCTTTCTCTCTCTCTCTCTATCTATCTCTCTCTCTCGCTCGCTCTCAAGTTCTCGAAACAGTGCATTGAGGCGGAGAAAAAGGCCCAAAGGATGCTAGGCTATATTAAGCGCCAGTTTGGTTATCGGAACCAGGAGATTGTACTGTGCCTGTACAACTCACTTGTCCGACCGCACCTGGAGTATGCCGTACAATTTTGGAGTCCTTCATTGCGAAAGGACATCATGAGATTGGAACGCGTACAAGCCAGGGCAACCAAGCTGATTCCCTCTATCCGACATAAAAGTTATGAGGATAGATTAAGGGAATTAGATCTGTTCTCGCTGGAAACCCGTAGACAGCGTGGTCAGCTCATCGAAGTTTTCAAAATACTTCGAGGGTTCGACAATGTTGACTACCGGGATATTTTCACACTGAGTGAGAACAGAACGCGCAATCACGGCTTCAAACTTGAACTGAAGCGTTACAACCGCAATCTGTGTGGAAATTTTTTCACTTACAGTATCTGCGGTATGTGGAACGCACTTCCAGTGGAAGTTGTCAACAGTGAATCTGTTGACCAGTTCAAGTCAAGACTAGACAAAGTCTTGAAAAGTGGCCGTTTAGGGACGCAAAACAATTGAGCAGCCATGTGCCCGCTCGATTGCTAGCCTAAAGGTACCCTCTTTGAATGGACCGTAAGGTCTCCTAGGGTACTAACTTTCCTTGTTACTCCTTGTTACTCTCTCTCTCTCTCTCTCTCTCTCTCTCTCTATATATATATATATATATATATATATATATATATATATATATATATATATATATCATCACTAAGTCTATAATATAAGGAGGGGATTTTTTTGAGTATTTGAATAATAATTTCATCTTAGTTTGGTTATGACTTATGTTTTTTTATCAGTTATTTTTAATAATTATTTAATAATATCAAAAAACAAAATAGCGAAATTCAGAAATAAATATAAGAATGGAAATTTTGTGAATTTTTTAAAACCCGAAGAATTATAAACGGTGAAGTTCAGAAAATTTATTTTTATATATCTTCTTCTATAACTATATTTTAGCGACGTGTATTTTGAAACGGGGGAAATTTAATTTAAAGTTCCTTTTTAAAATTATTATAATTAGCGAAGTTCAGAAAATTTATACAAATTTAACCATGGCTGCTTTTTTATAGATTTTAAATTTTAATCTTCGTAGTGAAGCGCAAGTGGCGAAGCCATTGCCTGGTATATATATATATATATATATATATATATATATATATATATATATATATATATATATATATATATATATATATATATATATATCTTGAACACAAGCGAATAATGGAAATAAATCAATCATACCTCAAAGAAAGCGGAATATTTTTTTTTCTGCGAAAAACTGTATTTTGCTAATTGCTAAGAGACCCGTGCAGTGGTGGAGATCGAACCAAACACACTGAAGCAGCGAGCAACCGCTTAGATCTCCTTAAATAAAAAAACACTTAGACCATTGCTTTGGTGCAGGAAAAAATACCACTCCTGTCCTACTGCGCGTGCCGTGAATGAGGACTAAGTTTGGTTAGTGCATCTTAAATCTTTCTCCTGCGAGCGCACTGGTAGTAATGTGCATGACTGTTGCGGTCCCCAGCCCCCTTGGTGTTCATACGATTCCACCTCACTTTCTGGGAATGTTTAAATTTTAATTATACAAAGAGGAATTTTAAAAACAATAGAAAGGTTAAATTAATTATTAATTTTAATATCCATTCATCCAGCTTCCGGACAGAATCTAGATAACTTTAAAAACCCTCGACGAACACCGGCACGAAGGTCTTTCAGAGAGGCTGGTGGATGGAATCAGTTTCCTAGTCTTTGATCCAATTTCCACCCCCATAAACCCGATTGTAGTCAATACAAGTGGTCAACGCATTTCAAGCCACTTTTTTAACGAATGGGTGAATGGATGCATTGTGGTCCTGAAAGATTACTCTGCCATGTGGAAGGAGCGTTTGCATCATGGGATGCAGCTGGTCAACCGAAATTGACCAAATAGGATTGAGAGTTCCCCTTATCATGCAATGCTACTAATGGACCCGTGAAATTCCATATTATGTCCTCATAAATCATCATGACCAGCTTCCATGTTTAAATGTCGAATGAAACACACAGGATCATAAGCTTCTATAAGTGTCCTCTAGGTGTAAACTTAGACGGAACATGGAAATAATATAAAGTAAGATTAGTCCGAATATATCACTTTCTTTCATTATTCGATTGTCTAATTTCTATGTTCATACGCCAATTTTACGACGTTCCAGGTTGATTTGCGCAAGCAAAGGTTGTGCAATTGCAGGTCTTCCGGAATGAGCAGCTTCATACAGCTCTCGACGATCAGATTTGGTCGAAACATGACTTAAGAGATGCTGTTTAAGAGCTCTGAAGTCACATTTGAAGATATGGTTCCATTGATTCTTCAAACCTGGTTTAGAATTCTGCTGTCTCTATCGATGAGTTGTTGTTTTTTTTCTTTCGTTCACTCTTCCTTTTGTCGGAGAAACGCTTTTACTCGTCATTTGCATTTCTCTTTCTGTCCTCCCATTCCTTCCTTCTTCTCTTCCACAGTTGGCCCTCATTGAATTATACCTTTTTCTCTTCACCTAAATAAACAGTCATGCTCTTAAAAATAATTTCTCTGGCAACACTGTACAAAAATTGATATGGACTTATAGCATAAAATAATATGTAACATATATATATATATATATATATATATATATATATATATATATATATATATATATTGTATATGTGTTTGTGTGTGTGTCATTCAAGTTTGTTTCGTAACCGACTTAAACCTCGCAGTTAATACATGGAGACGCCGTTAAAATTATTTTCAAAATGTCTCCAGAAATCTATGAGGCCTTTGTAAACAGGAAATTTACATTAGCTCAGCCGGACGATTCCTCGTCGCCGCTAGGCCTACTCTGACGCACAAGGGAACCAGTCATCCAAACTGTTTTGAAGGACGCCGACCGGAGTCGTCTTAAAGGCCTATTTTTTACTTGTTAGCCCTCGCTTCGGATGATCGGCGCTATTGAACTGGCCCATGGGTACCGTTTTCCCATCAACCGGGGGGAAAGGTTTTGAGTGCTAGGTCCGTGACCCGGTTCGCGGACATGATACAAAGGCCCCTTACACTCTTCTCGATTAGGCTTGTAAGTAGATAGGTCTTGTAATGATTGTTCTTCCTCACTATTTCAGTCTATACTTTCCGTTCTCTCATTACCTCCATTCCCCCTTTTTTGTTAAGGCAAGTAAAAAATAAAGATAAATAAGAGAAAATAAATTATTAGGTGTAGCTTGATATGACCTAAATGGGTGGGAGGTGTGGGTACTTTTGAATGGCATTGATGAGGGTAGACCTCATTGAAATACACAACTATTAGTGATGATCAGCCCCGCAGGGGGAAGGGGGATACCCTGTTAAAATTGGTACCCGGAAGAGCCGCACTCGTCCCGGCCCGAGTCCAAATTAGGGAGGCCCCGTCACTGGGTAGAAGATTTGAACTCTCTGATGATGGAGCCTGGGAAAGTTGTGGGTGCGCTTCCCCCTCGTCCCCACTCAACAATAATTTAACTTATTATTATTATTATTTATCATTATGTATTATTATTATGAATTATAATTAGCGTGTATTACTATTAATGGATATTATTATTGTGTATTTTTATCATTATGTATTATAATTATTTATTATTATTCAATTATATCATTTATTATTATCATTACCACAATCCCCTCAACCTTTTCTACCCACATTTTGTACCAGGGGGACTATTCCCACCTGGGCAGATTTCTTCAGTCTGGTAGCCATGGTGCCTCGGTGGACTCCATGCCATCCTGGGATCACCTAGCACCAAGGTATGATAAAAATAGATGATCACTCACCCTACTACTTAGTGGATCCGCCCATCTTTACTCCTCTTTATTACATACCCTCCTAACATCTTACTAAACTTGCTCTTCTACCCACAGAGGTTTTGGCTGCCCGGCGCACTTTCGTCCTCTTATGAGCCTTAGTCGAGTGGCTCCAAACTTTAGCTTATTTAATCACTTACGAGAGGTGGTCAATAAGTTTTGCGAATCGGTAGGGCAAAACAGAGGAAGGGGGATGGCTGTTTATGGTGGTGTTAGAACAAGTTATGACAAGTCAGGACTTGCAGCCGCACGCTCCTGCCTGGTCTATTTAAGAAGCAGTAGCTGATCACAGATCGTCAGTCACAAATTTTTCAACAATGGAGAAGGTTGAGCACCGCGCAGTGATCAAATTTTTGACCAAGGAAGGCAAGAATGCAAAAAAGATCCATGAACGCATGGTTGCAGTGTAAACCGACACCGCCCCTTCCTATTCAACCATTGCTCGCTGGAATAGGGAGTTCCGCTATGGTCGTGAGTCCCTTGAAGATGACCCCAATCCAGGACGCCCTTCAGACGTGACCAACGAGGACAATGTGGCCCGTGTGGAAAGGATGATCCTCGAAAATCGACAGGTGAAGGTCGAAGAAATCCAGCGAGAACTTGGAATATCACATAGAAGTGTTATCAACATCGTCCACGACAATTTGGCTATGACCAAGGTCTCTGTCCGTTGGGTCCCTAGAAACCTCACGCCCCATGATCAACTTCAACGTCGTTAAAGTCCACAAGGCCAGAGTTGCACAAGCTGCCCTGCGCGAGTGCGGATTCTAGGAGCTCAACCATCCCCCCCCTACAGTCCAGATCTGGCCTCTAGCGACTACTTTTTATTCCGCTAGCTCAAGGCTTCACTGCGTGGACGCACGTTTGGGGACGATGAAGATGTCCAGATCGCCGTCCAAGAGTGGATTGAACAGCAGTCGGGAGATTTCTGGTTGTCGGGAATTCGAAGCCTCAGGGACAAGTGGCGCAAGTGCATTGAAGTCGAGGGTAGTTATATTGAAAATTAATAAAACACTTTTCCTCATATCTCGTTTCCTTATATCCGAATTGCAAAACTTATTGACCGCCCGTCGTAATAAATAGCTCCATCCCCAATAAATTAATGAGTTAATAAATTACTTTTTCTTAATATATTTAGTAGGTTTTAACAGATTATTACATTCTTAACAAATTAATTGGTTCTTAACAAATTGCCGGTTCTTAATAAATTACTAGGTGCCAAAGAAATTCCTGGGTTCTTAGTAAATTAAATGGTTTTACCAAATTATTGGGTCTTAAGATACTTATCATTGGGTTCATAACAAATTATTGGGGGTTTAACGAATAAATGGGTTTTCTCCCTCTGGGGCCCTAGTGAAAACACCGCTTCCTACGTTGAGCGAAAAGTTTACCAACATTAGGTATGGTTAGGTGGTGGATGGGAATTCGAATTGGCTTGACTTTGCGACCTATTGTTTTTTATTATTGACCTTTGGTTCGAATCCTGCGCAAACAGATGGTCCCCACTGAGAAAGGTGTCAGGCAGTGCAAAAGTGAAAACCTTGTCATCCCAGTTTGGCTTACAAACCAATTCCCGAAAGAGGACTGGCTCCGTGCATTCAAGCTTCCTGTCTCTTCTCCACTAATTTGTTCCTCTAGTAAGCTCTGAGATGTAACCCCCTCTCCCTCCGAATTATTGGTATCTAGATGGCAGCAGCTCTTGCCATCATCAGCCCCATTTCAATGGTATTTAACCAGTCACATGGATTTCTGTTTTTCTGTGTATATTTGGTATTTGGGTCTACTTGGACGCTTGTGTATGCATCCATAGAGTGGTCGAATGTCTCGAGGAAAGACGAAATGAAAGTTATCTTTGCCAGTTAAAAATTTTTAACAAATTTTAAAACACTTTAAAGTAAGTAAAGATTTACAGGCCAATTTTTCTATAATAAAATGCTAATAAAGATTATAACGAGGTAGTCGGAGTTATCCTGTACATACAAGGTGCGGTGGTAATTTGTCAACTAATTTTAATATAACACAGAAGGTTCATTTATACAGATGTATTTATCAAAATTACATATTAAAAGGATCTTACTATTCACTTTATTCAATGAAATCGCTGTGGGCCCTCAACCACGCTAATACGTAATTATGTCCGAAATCTGAAGTATTTAAACACGCTAATGGGTAATTATGTCCAAAATTCGAAGTTCTAAAGGACAGTAGTTAGTAATTATGTAAAGAATCGGAGTTATTAAGGAGAGTGTTTGCTAATTAGGTCCAATATTCGTAGCACTTAAAGGTGGTTGTTAGTTAAATCCGAAATTCGAAGTTCTTAAGCACAGCGGTTGGTAATTAGGTCTAAAATTCGAAGTAACCTTGGAGAAATGGGGTAATTAGGTCCTAAATTATAAATTCTGCCATGAATGCTAAATCCTAGTTTCTTCACATTTAAAAGTACCTTCTTCTTGACACAAGATAATTCCGCGGACGGACAAATCAGGACAAGAAAATCTCGCACCACGACTTTATAAATAATTAAATGAATAATTTATGAATAATTATTCAAGTTCGGGTGAGTTCCGTTTACGAACTTTCTATCCTAACAATAGAAATGCTCACTAAGCAATAACCACTTTCGCCCTTTATCTTACAATAGAAACTCCATGAAACGGCTATCGTTAGTTTACTTGACAACGGCTAACGACTACAACTAAATACGCGCGTGACCTTCTGGTAAAGTAATAGAAAAATAGTCTAAAATTATTATGAAGAGGGGCAAATATTTTATAGAAGCAAATTACTTAGCCTAATTTGGGGCAAAGTTGTAAATAATATTTTCTACTCCATCGAATATTCTTAAAATCTTTACGCGCAATTGTCGGTGAGTCATATTTATGTAATCCCTGAAACCAAAGTTAATAATTCAACATATGTAGTATAGCCATTTTTTAATATGGTTACTATATACTTTAGTCGCGTGGACGCGACTCTATAAGTTACTATGTCGGTCCGTAAGTCATCGGTCGGATGGTAACCACTTTACTTTTCAATGAGTTATTTAGCAACTAGCATCGTAACTATTTAGCCGATTTTAGCGAAATTCAATACACTTGTGTTGTTTTACATGTTCTTTCGAATGATATGATTGCCAAGGTACTCCCAAGGTTAGTCCGGGAATTATTGAAAGTTATGAAGTTGCAAGGTCATAAGTCAGAATAATTGAGAACACGCGACCTAGTTCCGTTGACCTTGTTTCATTACAAGAATTCTGCGAGCTCTGGGAATGCTTGGAAGGTTTTGCTCTCAATTCGCTCCAAAAAGAAACAGAAATAATAGATTTGCTGATAAAAATAATTGGGTGTCGTAAGAAACACTTCGATGATCCGAATTTAACAGTTTCACATTTGTAATATAAAAATTCGTTAAAGTTTAAAAAGGCTTCCGTAGATGTCGTTTTTCGCTCGTCTTTCTCATAAAACAAAGCAAAATAATTAAACTTCATTATTTGATTCCACGTAAAAATGAATTCGTCAAACTGAATGCTAATGTACAATGAATAATTATATATGAATACGTGTAATTGTACAGGGTGCGGCAGAAATACCTCGCACATTGTAAACTTTCACCTATGTGTTGCTAATGAACTTATGCAAGTGCCAATGATGTTTTCATTTAGCTAATGACTTACCATTTTTTTTTAGATACCCTCATCAAACAACATGGTTTGGACTGGTGTGCATCGTGCTTTTGCTGTAGAAACGTTTTTGAAGAATGGTGAATCTGTAATTGCAAGACAGAGAGCTTTTCGGAATGTGGAGGTATTTCTGCCGCACCCTGTATAACATTGCCATAAGAGGCATGACAAATTTCGTTTTTGTAAACTTTTTAAATAATTTTAAATATAAGGAAAAAAAAAAGCATTAAATCAGCGAAGTAGTTTGCATCATTAATGGCTTTGCTCTTTCATCGTTTAGCTAAGAAGTGAAGTATAAGTTTCTTGAACAATTCACTCGTCTTTCATGAAAGATATGATTTAATATCCTTTTCCACCTTCATATCAGGGCAAATTTGTCAGGCAGGTGAAGTTGTAATGACTTAAATAGGTGGCATTTAAATAGTGCAAAGTCTTGTAAATATGGTAGATGGAGAAGAACTTACCAACATACGGTAATAATTTGTTCGAGGGTTAAACGTGCCAAGTTTTCCTTTGGTTCTGTCTCTCTATCACATTTGCAATAAAGCCTAATTCTCTTTGGTCTCATGTGCATTGTGCAATCTATCTTCGATGCTACAAGAACAAAGCACAATATTTGATTACTAGGTAAAATTACAGCAGATTACCAGACCTTTACTTTTCCAAATAGACATAGATTAGGCCAAACGAACACACAAAAAACTATCAATTAATTTCCTACTCTTCAAAAGGACAAAAAAATATCATCAAGGACATTAGTTATCAGCATTTTTCAACGCAGATAAGACGAAGAACTACTTAAGAGCAAGATTAAAAGCGATCTAAAACAAAAGAGAGAGAACCAAACACACTAGAAAGAAAACAACTGCATAAAAATGTGAAAAATAAAACACGAGAGAGAACCAAACAGACGAGAAAGAAAACCACCACATAAAACGATGAAAGAGAAAACAAGATTGCAAACCAAACAAACGAGAAAGAAAACAATCACACAAAAAGGTGAAAAAGAAAACACGAAAGAGAGAGAACCGAATATACGATAAAGAAAACAACCAGAGAAAGGTGAAAAAGAAAACATGAGAGAACCAAACACACAAGAAAGAAAACAAACCAGCAGAAAGTTGAAAAACAAAACACGACAGACAACCAAACACACGAAAAAGAAAATAACCGCACAGAAACGTGAAAAAGAAAACACGAGAAAGAAGAGAACCTCACATAAAGGTAAAAAAGAAAACAAGAGAGAAACAAACATACAAGAAAGAAAACAACCGCCCAAAACGTGAAAAAGAAAACAAGTATTTGATTTCTAAATTACCTGAGCGACACCGAATTTGATGGTCTTCATAAGAAAACAAATAAAAATATGAAAGAAGGTAAGTGATGTTTATGGTGTGAAGAAAGGGTGAGAATGAGGGTGTGGCAATTTTTTGAGGTAGTTTGGAAATATATCTAATTTAGTAGACGTTTTACCACACTTGTGCACTCGTTTTGAGGCCTTTTATATTTATTTGGGGCTATTATATAGGTTAACGTGGGATCCAAACCCTGGGTATCTGCAGCGTATGGCACCTGTCGTGAAGTGGACCCGAATCGAGACTCCATCGTGCGTCTTATGCTAGGGTCACACAATCACGATTTTGTCCCCCGACAGCTCCTGCACGTCGAAATTTCTGGTTTTTGTTCATGCGTGAGTGTAGGGTCCGTTGGTTTCTCAATCCATGTGGATCGTCAACATGGTCTGAGAGTCGTATACCTTGCGCCGACCTTGTACGATTGTCGAATCATAGTCGTTTTCGACTTGCGTAACCAAGTCAAGATTGCCGACCCGATTGTCGGGACCACAGGCCACGCCCCCACAAGACGTAGGTAGCTGAGCCCGTACATCGTAGGACGTAATACGATCGTGTCCGGAAAGTCTTTGCCCCACCGCGTGTGTCGGGGAATAATCTTTGTCAGACCCCGTAGGTCGTGGGGTAAAGCGGGCTACTACAAAAGGGCAGGAACCTTCACACATCATTGCAGTCCTAGTTCTCCTTCAGCAGCAGCAACATCTCCTGGCCATTAACATGATCATGTCCCTAATAACACCTATAAACGTGCGTAACAGGAAGCTAATTCAAGCCAGCATTGACTACATGGACGCCATTGAACGAATGGCAATAGCCAAGGCCCTCATCGAAGAATAGGAACAACAGAAACAGACGAGGAAGCCAAGATCAGTTTGGGTGTGGCCCTATCTGCCACGAAGAATGGAATATGGCCATTACGACAACCTAATGCAAGAGTTGTCCCGAGAATGACAGAACTTTACAAGAATTACACGAGTATAGAACGCCAACTGTTTGATGAGATAGTAAAACATTCTACGCCCCTCATTCAGAAGAAACACACGTTCTGGCCCAAACCCATTCCTCCTAGCCTGCGTGTTGCCATCACCCTATGTTTCCTGGCTACGGGTGCTTCATACAATAGCCTCTAATACTCCTTTCGAGTTGTCCACAACACCATCAGCCACATTATACCAGATACCTGCCGGGCCATCATTGGTGTCTACGGAGACGAGGAACTCAGGATGCCACAATCCCCTGATGAGTGGAAACAGGTCGCCCTTGGCTTCCAGGAACGATGGAACTTCGTCGGGTTCCTCGTTGTCTTTGTTACCATTGTCGTCGTTGTCCTTATCCTCGTCATCATCAGAAGAAGTCTCGTTGTACAGGATGACCTCTACCTCGGCGTGGTCAAGGTGTAGCATCACATCGTCATTGCGTGGTGGGGTGGCAGGGCTGGGGTCAGTAGGCAAGGTGCTGGCAGGCAGGGCGGGAACAGTGGGGGTTACAGGTGGTGCTACCGGTATGGTACAGGTGGAGGAGGTTCCTGGTAGCGGCGTCTGAGATGTGGTTGGGGCGGCTGCCAGCGAGGTTGTAGAGCTGGTGGTGGTAGTAGTAGTAGTAGCAGGTTGGGTAAAACTACCCTTCCGCATCTTTTTTTAGGTCCTTCCTCTTCATGTAGGCGCTGAAGGTGCTGAGAGCTGGTGAAGGGCTCCTGTAGGCGCTGAAGGTGCTGAGAGCTGGTGAAGGGCTCCTGTAGGCGCTGAATGTGCTGCGAGAGGAGGGGGTGGTGTTGAGCTGTAGGATAGTCGGCTTCAGTGAGAGAACTGTCAGGAATGGCCACTCGCTGTTACTTAAATACCCCCCCCCCCCATCCGACTTTGCCGCTATGAAGCAGTGCGACGCAGTTGCCAGATTCTGGCCGTTAGTCGTAAAAATTGATGATTGATGGGTCTGCACCCCGACAGTCGGGCCTACCATAAATACTGCGGTAGATAGTTACGACTGAGCGCCGACGGTCGTGAACACAGCCCCAATCATCGAATTTTTTTGCAACATATGACAGTTGGGCCCGCGCGGGCCGACTGCTTTGTGCAATTCAAAACATTCATGGCTGGCATCCGCGCAGCCTGCACCGCGTGGCTGACCACGACTGACCTACCAACCCTACCGACGTTATACAATTTTCATTTCGATTTACGTACCATGCACTTACGATTGACGTATTCGGTTGTCAACTACCAATAAACGTTCATGCGTAAGCATTCGCGTGCAAAATTGTGATTATGTAACCCCAGCATTACCATAGCTGTTGTGGCTTAACTTCGCTACGATCGGAAACCCTGTTTCCGTAGCCCGTAGTTTGAATATGGTAGAATCATTAATGAGAATAGACCTGGGTGGGAATATACAGTCATGGTCTTGAATTTTAGTGGAGGCATCTATTTCAATACGAGATAATCTTACAAAGATCTACAATATATATATATATATATATATATATATATATATATATATGTATATACCTACTATATGCACAGTATATCGTATGCATTTGTTATTGTTCTTTTTATGGTGTCTGTATATTATGTAGTTGCATAAGTTACGAAAAATTTAAGTTCTCTTCAAATCCTAATTCTGACTTATGTACCCTTGCACATAAATAATCGACAACTGACTATATTTAGCCACAAAATTGCTGCCGTAATCATAAGTGTGGGTGAGTAGACGACACACAACCATTTTCAGAATAACCATTGCCCTGATTACATATGTATATATTTATGTACATATGTATATATTATGTACATATGTATATATTTTTCTAAGGAGTGGAAAGATTATATTTTTTTGTTGCATGAATGGACATAATCCTCTGGATGCATTTTATGTATATTGTAGATTAGATCTGACGAACTCCTGTAAAGGGTGACAATGTTGATGACTTTTCTCTGGTAAGAAATCTTTTGTGTGTTGAATGGAACAGGAGCTGCCAAGTGTAGGCCATGAATGGTCTTTTGCAGTCTCCTTCTTTTCTTATGTTCTTATGTTCTTATCTCTTTTGCCAACAATGCTTACTCTCAAAGAAACTAAAGCGTCACCATTGTTTTGCACCAAAGTGGCCTCTCGTGTGCAGAAATTGCTACCAGTATTAATACGTCTGTAAGAACCGTCTTCCGGACTTTCGAGATGTTGAAAGAAAGAGGGGCAAGTACAGCAAAGAAGGACTCAGGGCACCCAAGGGTGTCGACTCAGCGTCAAGACCGCCTCTTCTTGCGGAGTCAACTTCGGAATCGTATGGCTACTAGTGTGAAGAAACTCAAAAGTGGCAACAGGCGGGTCTGTCTTCATCTTCACGCAAAGTGAGACAAAGAATTCTGGACAATGAGAGCAGCTAACTAGACATTGCTCACAAAAATAAACAACTTCAAAGATAGGATGTTTAATAGAAGGTGCAAGGATTGGAGTGTATAAGAATGGGGTATGGTTATTTTCTCTGACAAGCCTCCTATTCACTCTTTGAGGCATCTGGAAGATCGATTGTCAGGAGAAGAGAAGGAGAAACTACTATAACTCCCGCATCGTCCCAACAGTGAAGCATCCATAGACCATTCATGTATATTGATACTTCTCATCCATGGGAAGTGACCCTCTAATATTTCTTCCCCAAAATACCGCACTGAACAAATAATGTATCGAAATGTCTTCCAAGAACACATCCTAACAACGATTCAAGAACAATTTGGTGAATATCCATGCGTATTTCAACTTAGTGGAGCACCGTGTCATAGAGGCTTTCACAAGAGCTCATTGAGAACCAATGGGTGATTCTTAAAATGCAGGTGGAAAAGCAAAAACATCACCAACTCTGACACTCTCCTTCCATTTTTAAGATAAGAATGAAAGAGACTCGAACATAATATTCTCCACAAGTTGATATCCAGGATACCAGAATGAGTTGCAAGCATGTTCCCCTGCGCGCTTTAGGGCTAAGAATATCATTAAAAAGGTAATATTTTTCCCAATTCCTGAAAAATGTAATAAAGTATAAAGTTTTGTTTTTCATGTAAAAAAAAATATTTACACAATTATTTGTGTAATTTAAGTTTCAGGTTTAGCACGTTAACCAAAAATTGAGGGATAGTTTGAAATAATTTACACGTATTGTGAGAAATCGCATTTAATAGTTTAAAGGTTAAGGGTGGCGTTAATTAATAACATTAGGCGACCAAGTAGTTCACTACGATCTTTTTGTCCATAATTGAGAGCTTCCTTATCGATGCTGTGGATATAGTACTCACTCCGCACCACGCACAGCTCCTTATGCTCTTGTACGCGCCAGCCTAGTGTCTCGCTCAGTCGCCAATGGCTGTCATTTCATCCAAGGCCAATGTCTCGAGAGCTCGACGTTGCTCTCGGGCCAGTGGTACCTCTTGTTTTACCGAGAACGCCACTCTGGAAGGTACCACGTCTAAAGATTTGTCGCCACGCCTCTGCTCCCAAAGTTTCTACAGCGCCAGTAGTATTGCGTTCGAACTTTTTGGAGCCCTTACCTTGTCATGCTTGAGACGTGCCGGTGTACACAGATGGTTTCAAATTGGAAAGGTGAATCGTATTTCATGCCTTCCTCTTGTTTGAAGCCGGTGGGGCTCTACAAGATGCTGTCTCTGTCTTCACGGCCGAGATAGTTGCATTACTCCACCCGGTACGGAAGATTTCCCGTCGTGCCCACTTCGGATACCGGAATGTGATATATAGCAACTGAAAGAGTGCCCTAAGTGCTCTCGTCTCATTTGAATCTCTTCCTTTCCTCCCATAGTTTGCATGAAACAGTCTGTAAGGTTTGGATGACCGGGCCAGCGTTTCTTTCTTCAAAACTGACTGCATGACAGGAATTAGGTCATCCATTCGAGATGCATGGCAAAGACGATATGTCACCTTCTGCGTGAACCTAAAGTTATGTGCCATTACGCCGTAACTTTTTCCGTGAATCTTTCCTCCAGTGCTTCGACGACTCCGAGGCATTGCCTATCGCTCCCCTGAACCTCACTGAGACGAGTGCTTGGTCCTCCAGATTATCTATGTCCATTATTGTCGAACGTCCCAGTGTGGGATATCTTCGCACACGTTACCTGTATATAGACTTGTGTGTGTGTGGTTTTTGTTTGTGTGCTCAAGCCCCTGAACGAGCAAGCCTCCTTCCGGCACTTGATCAAGTTTTTCCTCTTTTTCTCTATGATTGGCGTGGGTGGGGCTGGGTTTCGTTTTCCTTTGCATGAGTTTTGCGATGTGTTTTTTTAAGTTTATAATAGCACGATTTTTGCAAAGATTACTAAGGATCTTTGCCACCACCTCATATTTCCCAACACTAAGGAAAGAAGTGAGGAAAAGAAACCCCCCTCCCATTTGTGGAAAGTTAAGTTCCATTTGGTTGTGGTTAGTCCAGATGAACCATAATTCAGCGACTTTTTGGTTACTGATATACGCTGTAGATACCCGTAAATCGGATCCCACGTCAAACGAGAGATCCACATTGAGGAATAAAAGACATGAGAAATTAATTTAGATCGGTGATTAAAAGCCATAGCAAAAATAATGACCCATTCACCATTGACATTTGATTCCTGTTAAAAAAACTAATGACTTCTCAATTTCAAATGAAGACATATTTTTAGCGGACGTCTTTGAGCGGATCTTAGGGTCTTTGTAGTTTTTTTTTATTTTATCTTGATGGAAAAGTTAAGATAGACAAAATGTGTATTTGGAGAAACAAAATGACGTTGTAAGAACATATTAAATACAGGACAAAAGGTGATTGGTCTGTTTTAGTTTACTGAGAACCAACACTTCCTAAAAGGTGTAGCTTGAAATTTGGACAAACTTTTATATCATCCATCTACAAAACCTGTAAAATGTTCGCATATTGGATGTGCTTTTAATCCACCCCCTCCAAAAGGTGTCATGTGCTGTAGAAGAATTATTTTGTGAATTATATAGACTTCTACGGTTCTCAAAATGAATCCTATTAGATGAAGTATTTAGAATTTTAATGTAGGGAGATTGTAGATGTCATACGCTGTAGGAGAATTATTTTTTTAATTATATAGACGCTATTAGATCAAGTATTTAGAATTTTTATGTAGGGAAGTTGTAGATGTCATATACTTGCAAATACATTTCCAAATCAATGGAATAACATGGTTGGAACTTTTTATAAGCTATAATATCACCCAGGACTACCATTTACTTTCTTCCAAGATTATTTTAATACTGTTTGTTATGTGAATTTATGTTAAGAATAAAGGAAAAAATCGAGGTTATCTGCGCCAGAGAGCTTTTGGAAATTGTTTCTGAAAAAAAAGTTCAGAAGATAGGAAAAGTGAAGATGTATGAAAGATTCTTAACCTTACTGCACTGTTTGGGGAGTTATGTGTGGGTGGGGTACGTAGCTTTCGTATGCCAATTCTCTTTTCGAAACAAGACAGACAAATTTTCATGGTGGAAAATGCGATTTTGTGGCAATTGTTTGAGATTTTAGAACGCTCTGAGAACGCGTTTTGCATGCACTTCCAACAATAATCTCAAGTGTTGAAAAGTGTGTAAGTGCGAATGCTATTTGAACATTTTACGCATTATTAGGTTTACACATAAAATGCTTTTTTTCACATCATGAAAGAAAACGCTAGAATGAATGATTTACTGATGAAATTGCTTTTTTTTTTGCAGATTCAATGTAAATAAGGGTGCATTTGAATGTTTTTTATGACATTTACCTCCTCGGAAGCAATAGAGTCTACCAAATAAATTAGAGTAATTTTCAAGTACGAATTCAAATTAGGACATTCGGCTGTTCAAACTGTTTATAATATCAAGGTATTTGGGGGTGACCATCACTACAGTGGGAACTGTTCGGCGTTGGTTCAATAAGTTTAGGTATGGAAAATCGGGCACCAATATTGAACAGAGGGAGGCCCAAACTATTTTTAATGATGGAGAGATATGCGCTGTAGTTGCCATTAATTCACAAAGAACCGTTTGAGCAACTTCTAAAGACTTTAGAACTTCAACATCTACCCTATCATGTTACCTCAAGGCAATAGAGAAGATTATAAAATGGAAAATGAGTTCCGCATGAATTAAATGAAACTCAGAAATTGCGACCTCTTGAAATTTGTTCATTGCATATTGGGACACAGAGCAGAGATCTAGCTTTTAAGAGAATTGAGACCTGTGATGAAAAATGGATGCCATAAGATAACAGAAAAGGGTCTCGTCAATGGCCTGACAAATGAAACACTAAATCATATGCCATAGGCATTGTTGCGCTAAAAAGAAGATCCGGTTACAGATTGGTGGAAGATTAGGGAGCATCAATTCTTCATTTTTGGAACCAGGGGAGAAACAATAACAGCCCAATCATATTGCCGGCCGATGGCTGAAATGTATTTAACGTGTATCTAGAGATAATATTTAAATATTGAAAATAGACGAAGATCTCTTAAAACAGCATATATAAAACATTCATACAATAAAAAGATATGACAAGTTTAACTAACTTACATGAAGTAGTTGTAAGAAATACAATGAAAAGAAATTAGTTGAAACATAAAAAATAGGAACAATTCAAGAGCTGCTGGACAAAGGAACCCTTCCTGTGAATAACTTTGAACAGTCTGTTGTTTACTGATGAAGTCAAAGTTTTGATGCAATCAGCAGAAACATTATTTGCAGCATCTTGGATGTCTTCCCAAAGGTCATTTTGGTTGTCAAATTTCCTCTCCTCTGCGTAACCATTTCTATTCACGATGCTCCACAAGTTTTTTTATTATATTTAGGACACAACTATTGAGAGGCCAATCCATGATTCAGTCTCCTACAAATCCTTTCGGGTCAAACCAATTCTTAAAAAACTTATAATTATGACTAGGAACATTATCCTACATGGACAAGATACATCCTCTTAAACCAAGGTAGGAGTTTTTTTTCTCTAGGAACTCTTAGGTCGCCTTTGAATAAAGTTTTACGCCATCATTAATTTTGAAAGGTCTTACTAAACTTGTCTCCAACAATTGCATCTCAAATCATCAGACTTCCTCCTACTCTTTGGTGTTGTTTGGTGATTCACCTGACGTCCATTGACCACCCAGTCTTTGGCCCAGAGCCGTAGCAACCGCTCCCTGACCCTCCCGGCCGGAGGGGGCCCCGGCTCTTGAAGGGGCCCTGCTGTGGCCAATTTTTTTTATTTCATTAATGAAAATATATAGTTTTCGAATACCCATTTTCTGTAAGTATTCCGTAGCATTGACACTGCTGAGAATAGTATTTGTCGTGCCTGGCACTACTTGTAAATGTATGATATATTGTTATGGGGGCCCCACAATCTTAATTTGGAGGGGGGGGGCTACTAGACATTGCAATGGCTCTGCTTTTGTCCAACCATCCGACTCATTCAAAGTGACTCTCAGCGGGCAGTGTTCAAGCTTAGAGAATTAGGATATCAAGTTTTGCCGTATCCTCTATAATCATTTGTCATGTCCCCTACTGATTAGTAATCATGCGAATAGATTTTACATTATTGCCGCTTATCAGTAAAAATCATCACTTTCTTTTCTTTTTCCGTGTGCATTTTAGACCTAAATTAAAGCTGAATGAAAAAGGTTAACGGTTTTCCGGACCTAAATATTCCACTCTTTCGCATGGTCTAATTCTCGGAGCTCTCAGCTCCATAGGTCTATAGATATCCTTTCAATCTCTTTGACTTCCATATCATCACTGAAATGTTTAAGAATAGAGATGTTATTATTTGCGGTTTAATTGAATTTGTGACCAAAAGTCTTAAAAGATATTACATGAATGGCATATTATCATTAGAGGCTCGTCCGCAAAAGGTTACTGATGCCAATGGATCATATTTTGATGTCATTAATTTTTTAAATCATTTTCAAATTACTTTTTCCAAAACTAATATTTTATTTTAAGCAAACTAATAACATGCAATATATGATCAATTATTTCATTAATATCCATCAAACTTGTGCATTTATTATACTATTAGAGATTACTTAATTATATTACTAAATTTTTAATCAAGAAAATCATTGATGGACGGATTATATGCACTTTTTTTTCTATTTTTGCTTCTGTACAAATGTTTCATTCATGCGAACGTACACGTTCGAGGTTTTGTGCGTTTGTTCTCTTCCTAAGAACTTGCATCTGGATTTCCTCAAAATAAATCCTATTAGATCAAGTATTTAGAATTTTTTAGGAAGGGATATTGTAGATGTCATGTGCTGTAGGAGAATTATTTTGTGAATTATGAATTATATAGACTTCTGCAGTTCTCAACATGAATCTTATTAGACGAAGTATTTAGAATCTTGATGTAGGGAGATTGTGGATGTCATAAGCTGTAGGAGAATTATTTTTTGAATTACATAGACTTTTAGAGTTCTCAAAATAAACACTATTAGAAAAAGTATTTAGAATTTTTATGTAGGGAGATTGTAGATGTCATACACTGTAGGAGAATTATTTTGTGAATTATAGACTTTCTTCCACGCAATGGTTTTTATAATCTGATTCGTTTTTCAGCTCGCTTTGGAAATATTCCGTCACGAATTTAAATACCGAAAAACTCAATACAGAATTTTATATAAAGTTTTTCGGTTTTGAGACAATACTGAAGAGAGATAATAGATTGCATTATATTAGGAAATACCTTGTAATGATTTAATCAGCAATGTATTTCCATTCTAGGACCTACTCCTACTTTTTATTATCTTTTTATCAGTTCCTGAAACTTTGATCGTTCCCTGATGCTCATTTAGGACCACCCAGAACACCAACTGAGGTCTGACCAGGAGGTGGATCAATTATTCTCAACTCTTTCCAAAGTCCCTGGAATTTCCGACCAAACTATTCTCTCTTTGACCTATTTACTCATCGTCTTGGGCGATTTAAACATCACTGCAAATCACAAGAATAGTTTTTGGGGAAGTAAGGATACGTTTTTCCTCATTTTCTCGAATTTACTTTCCCTTTTACATCAACACACTCTAAAAACTACAAGTTCTAGTCTTAGTAGACCTCAAGTCTTTTCCCACCATCTTAGCCTCTTCTTAATTTAACCTTCCTCTAGTTAAGGCCAAAGGTTTCAGCAGGTACTTATTTTAACATATGTATAAATCTTATGGATCTGTTTCATTACCAGGAGTAATTACATGAGTACTTATTTTTATATATCTTTTGAGGTATAGGAATTGAAAAGAATGTTAAATTTTATCATCTATTTTGTCTTTCGCAAAAATTTAAAAGGGCAAACAAACACCTCTAAGTATCGTATAGCTACCATCTTGAAAGTTACTAGTACACTACGCGCTACCTATCTGAAACTTTAACATCATTGATTTATTATGTTAATAATGAACATTTCCCAAGAAATTCACGTAACGATTATTACTTCTTGTATTTGGGAAATCTTAATTCTCAAAAAGTGCTGGTAGAATTTTAGGTCTTGGAGATCATTAAAAAGTGACAAAAAGGTTCTGGTCGGAAAAATCGGTAGAAAAGTGATAACTTTTTCTTTTGCCGATTTTTGTCTTGGTGGAGAAACCAGGTTTTCCTTTTTGATTTGCGGCATTCCATGAATCTTGGTTAATCCCCGCATTCTAATGGTCCCATCCATGGGACGAGGGACCCCCAAAAGAGGTGTTGATAATGATCTGTTGAATGAGACCAAAAATAAGTCTCGCACTTCAATAGTTTAGCGGCGACGATTTTTGGAATCTTTTTTTAATTCCAGATTTGATAATTGGATTCTTGTTTGAGTTTAACTGCTACACGGGTTCTGGTTTTGAGCTTGAGACTACCACCACCACTAATACTACTACACCCCCACCACCCTCACCATCACTACTACACTACCTCCACCACCACTACCACTACTACTCGCCACCACCACTTCTACTACACCAACACTACTACTACACCACTACTGCTACATCACCACTACTACTACTACCACTACTACTATTTCACTACTTCCACCACCACCACTATTACTACTACACCAGTACCACCACCACTACACCACTCCCACTACCACCAGAACTACTACACCACCACAACTACTGCCCCCACCACCATCACTTCTACAACAACACCACTAACACTACTACAATTACTACTACAGCACGACCACCACCATCACTATTACTACTATTACTACCACACCAACACTACGACTACATCACCACTACTACTACCACCATCATTACTACACCACCACGAGTACTAAACTACCAGCACCACCACCGAAAGAGACATAGAGAGAGAGAGAAAAAAAAAGAAACAGAATAAACACAAAAGAAGAATGCAGGAAAGTAAATGGTTCCATTTTTATGCCGATTTTTCACACGGCGACAACGGCCGATTTGCTGGTCGAAACTTTACGTCTTGGGGATCGTTAAGAAGCGCTAAAAAGGGATTATGGATATTCAGGATGTGTCCTTCCAGCCGCGGAACCGTTTCCTGCTGCAGTGTCATCTTCAGGATCATGTTGTCATTACTGTGGTCCTTACTCATAACTGGCCGACTGACAGGAGTCATTCAGCGCGCTGGGAGAGAAATATACTTTCGAATAATTTCCCTGTGACAAAGAGGCCAAAAAGAAATGGCCAATAAAACGCCCACATAAAGTTGACATTCTGCAGAAAATTGAAAAATTGGACAACAGACATTTAGTTCAAGATTATTTTCCCTCCGAATATAACGCTTTCTTACAGTTTAGGATTTTGGAATGGTTAACGGTTCGGAGGAAAAGAAGAGCTCTACCATGAGTTCTGTACCATGATAGGAGTGAAACAACTAGAGAACATCCATGTATGGAAGCTCCGTGACCTCCAAGGGACTTTAATTTATGCCATTACTTCCAAAGGACGCTAAGATAAAAAAAAGGCATCATAATGACACTCAAATAAAACATACAATAATTCAAGAATAATTTAACAATTTTATCTGTCTTTCCCAGTAAGAAGGAGCACTTTGAAATAAAATACAAATGGTAGGAAAGTGACTCGAATCCCAACCTAATGAATCATTTGATTCATGGCCTGAAGACTCTAGCATCTTCATCAGACAAACAATCAGAAACCACTAATTATAAAAGGTTCCAAGTTTTATCAAAGAAACATTTGGATACCATTACTCAAAATTTAGTCCTTAACCTCATATCCAGATTACAGAAGTCATAAAGAAGGGCCAACCCTATCAATAAGGACTTTCGGATTCAATTTCTATTTTCTATCTAAATTTTTATTTAATCTTTTTGATTCCCCTTTATCCTAATAGAAACTTATGACCACTCGAGTGGGGAAACTTACACAAGAAAATTAAGAATCGCAAAATTTGTATCTCCAGCAATCGTTTGAATCATGACTGTTTTTCAATTAGCAATACTTAACATCATACTTATTTTATACCCACGGCCATAACGTTATTGATACCCACCAACGCAAAAAGCCACATTAAATCATTTACAACGTCTCCTTAAAAACAGGTCATTATAGACGACGTCTTCCTGCTATTAGAGATAAGGAGAGAGACCTGGAAATGGGGGAGAAAGGATACGAGACCTGCCAAGGTTGACGGAGTGGAAAGAAAGACAGAGTTTCAGCTATCGAAATGGTCCAACGGATCCTCGCAATTGTTTTATTCATACTCGTAAGAAGTTGAAAACCATCAAAGGGGTGGTGAGAGCGAAAATCTAGGGCAGGTAGAGTCTTAGTGTTTGGGGCACTTATGACCTGTAAGGTACGCTCTCTTGGCCCCATTCCCCCCACTGCTAGATTGAGACTACCTAGGCTTTATTCCTTAAAAACATTTCGAATTTATCCTTTTTTAGCCACTTTACAAACTCTTCCTCACCAATTTCTTTTACCAGTGTCTGAAATTGCAGGCTAGGCGCCAACGAGCTTTTCATTCATCTTTGGTCGAGGCCGGCAGGGGGCAGAGGGGCTGATTCTCCTCTCCCTCTTGGTCATTTCCTCCCTCTACCTACCCCCCTTCCTCTTTATTTTTCTTATCTATCCTTTTATGCACCCGTAGGGGAATGTGCTTAGGTGCCTGCGTGCCCTACAGGCCCCCCACGCATTATCACTTGCTTTATCTTCACTACTTTCTTACAGATCTCTCCTTGCCAACTTTGAATAATAATACGGCCTCGTTGCTATTGCGCTTCAAAAATAGATGCAAAAATCACTTTGCAGAGACAAAATAAGGAAACATCAGTGATTAATGTAGTTTATATATATATATATATATATATATATATATATATATATATATATATATATATATATATATATATCCGAAAAGTAGAGTAGCGTATATGTAACTATAGGAATAAAACCACAGTAATAGGACTAATTTTATATGCGAAACTAGGTTTCGACGGAAACATCCGTCATCGTCAGTCGCTGGTGGACAAGTGAAATACAGAAGTTGCTTAACGTACAAAAACACAAATGAGCGGCACTAAGGTGGATGATGCGAGAATGTAGCGGCATTTTGGGGAAACGGAAGTATGAATTTCTTGCTTATTAAGGTATTAGTATTGAATTGGCTGTCGGAAGTATTAAAGTTGGAGATTTCTTTTAGAAGTGCCGATTCAATTAAGCGTCGATGTATATAATTGATAATGCTAAAATAGTTTATAAGTCTCACAATTATATACATCGACGCTTAATTCTCGCATCTTCCACCTTAGCGCCCCTGATTTGCGTGTTTGTACGTTAAGCAACTTCTGTATTTCACTTGTCCACCGGCGACTGACGATGACGGATGTTTCCGTCGAAACCTGATTTCGCATATAAAATTAGTCCTATTACTGTGGTTTTTTGTATATATATATATATATATATATATATATATATATATATATATATATATATATGTATATATATAAATAAATAAATATATATATATGCAAAAAAAACACAGGAAAATGAAAGGCGGATTCCAAGTACTTTCAAACTCGAAAGTACTTGGCATCCCTCTTTCATTTTCCTGTGGGATCTTTTTGCATTTATTGCTCTACACACGCGCTACTTTGTGAGTTTCTTATATATATATATATACATATATATATATATATATATATATATATATATATATATATATATATATATATATATATATATATATATATATATATATATCTTAGGAGTAATTTTTATTATTTATTTTTGAGACTAATAATGAATGACATTAAAATGACGAAGCAAATAAGAAATCAAGATGTAATGGTTTCCATAAAAGCTCAGCATAACGATGCAGAGTTGGCTCACTTTCTGAAGGTTGCCTGATCCTTCGTTACCAAAGTTAGAAAATACTTGGAAGCTGCTGGTTGGGATTCAACGCATGGAAACGGTTCTAATGCCATCAGAACCCAAGAATCTGTGTAAAAAGTACAGAAAAAAATTGCAAGAAAACCCCGGGAAGTCGATCAGAGTCCTTGCAAAGGACTTTAAAGATTCAGAATGTACCATCTTAACAGGTTTTCATTACAAGCCGTATCTGATGCTGAGAGGTCAGTTCATATCAGGTGAGACGAAAGAGAATCGTTTGGTCCGTGCAAAGCGCTTGGCCTCCACGTTGAAAAATCAAGAAACACGAATGCTTTGGTTCTTCTCTGATGAGACAAATTTCGACCACGACCAAAAGGTAAAGACAAGGAATATAAGATGGTTATTCAGAGTGCCAAGCCAGGTTCCAACTGTAATCCATAACAGGTTTCCAACAACTGTGATGGTTCTGGGACTCGTTAGTAGAGAGGGAGGTCTCATGGCCCCCTCACATTTTTCACAGGCCTTAAGAGTCAATGCTGCTAGCTACATGGAGGTTTTGGAGAAGGTTGTGAGGCTCTCGATAGACAGAATACGCAACGCAAGACCTTACATCTTCGAACAAGACTCTGAACTATCTCATAAGGATAGAACAACACAAACTTGGATGCGTGCCAATTCCCACGACCATGTTGTCCCATCCCTATGGCCTCCTAGCTCACCCGACGTCAATCCACAAGACTATTACATATGGCTTGTCTTTCTAGGGAGAGGCCAATCATTACCCCCCAATAACCCAATTATCTCTCAAGTCTTCTATAACAAAGCTATGTCCCAAATTGATAAAGATCATCTGCTTCGGGCATGTAAATGCTTCAGACCCCGGAATTAAGCGATCATTGAGGCTAATGGTGGTTCAATGAATGATCATGTTATAAGGATTCACAAGATTATTTTACTGATTTTCATTTAAATACATCTTCCAGCTAATGTGGTATGAGACATTTTCTTTATTCCTAAGAGTGACCTCAAAATACTGACTCACGCTATATATATATATATATATATATATATATATATCAAATACCCAGATTAAGAGGTAAATAAAACCTTGAATTCTTCGATATTTGTTTATGAATGTGTACATAAACTTTCGAACACAGCGGAGAGAAGTAATTCAAAATCACCTTCCGAACCATAGCCTTATATAGCAGGTTCCCGCTTTTACTGGCCTCTCTGAACCGCTGAATCCACGGGAATGACGGATTCTCCGCTTTATACTTGCCAATTCCTGGCCACTCTACATCCTATTTAATAAAAACCTTCATCCTTGCAGTGTAAAGACGTCTCGTGATTGATCGGGGCACTCAATGAGAAGGGAATGGGCAATAGCGAAGAACAATGGGGTACATCTATCGGGTCGTTCTTATAGCTAGGTCGAAAAACAACCCTCGTAAACGATGGTTTCGAAAAACTAGCAGCGAAATGGCAGATGGGCCAAGCGTATTAGGATTTATTCATCTATTTAGTAAAAGTAATCACCAACGAGGACATTTTCGGCGGACAGTTTGTAAAATGATGCAAGTGAAAAAAGTGGTGATTTGAGGGGAAACTAAAAATGTTTGGAGAGTATATAGACTATCCCAAAAGGTACTGGAATCTCTTGAATCCAACCCTTGTCTGTAACAAAGGTCGGTTCCGTTGCTACGGACTTGAGGGGGAGGAAGGAGTTGGGAAAGACCTGGCTGAATCTAGTTCCGTGGACATCGAAGACCCACTAATAGGACATTCCGGCACAAATATATCCCTTTACTCCCGAGAGTCAGAGGGAAACTTTAATTCAACATCGGCAAGACCCTCACAGATCACACAAAGAGCACCACTCCAGGTGTGAGGTGTGAAAGTCACAGCTTTCATTTCGGTGCTGCTTCTCTTTCGCAGGTATTCCTTACCTTCACATAACTCAAGGATCAACAAATGTTTCCTATTCCCAAGAAATAAATGAAGAAGAAACCATTCCTTGCCCGCACCCAGCCTGGAATGACCTTCCAGCAAAACAGCCCCGAAAGCATAAAATCGGCGCAAACGAGAAACGAGGTAACAAACAAAGACTCACCCACGAAAAAGTTAATTCATAAACATAAAATCGAAAATGCGTGACAGGAGAACTTAAAGTTCTAGAGAAAATCCCTATTTTTTTACACCAAATCTATAGGACCATGGTTGGAAGATTAGAATGATTACGAAAAAGGTTTCCTTGCTTAGTTGACACATGTTGTATTCTTTTAAGGTTCACTTTCATTTCTTTATAATTATTATTTTCATATATGTAATAGTTGTGACTTTGCTAATCAAAGGTGTTTATCACTATGCATCTGTTTTTAAGGGATATACTTATATAGCATAACAGGTAATTAAGAGCGCATTTAATATCCTCTGATACGGCTTAAAGTGTCTTTGTAAATACTAGTATCACCGATAGGACAATTATATTATCGATATTGCTAGTTCTAACGATAATAATAGTCTTTTTTTCAGTACCCAAATTGATGTTAATATCTAGAGGTGATGAGAAAATTAGACATTTTTTGTATTCACAAACAAAAGTTTACGTCCTATTAATTAGTAATTTTTCAGAGTATTTTAAAATATTAAATGTTTTTAAAAGTATTTAGTCAACGCTCGGCTTCTGTAGATATAGTATTATTAAAATTTAAAAATATTTTGCAATTAGAATATTTAAATATTAAAACAGTTTTTTTAGAATATTTACGTAGCAAAGTATTTAAACTTTAGAATACTTAACTATTAAAATACTTAAATTTAATACTATTTAAGTATACAAGTATTTAAATTTTTCAATATGAGAATTTTTAAATATAATTATCATTTAAGAAAGTACCAATTTTAATAAATGTCTACCACTTTATTCACTTATGGCATTAATTATCGCCATTGAGCTTCCATTAATTATTTGCATTTGTACATTTATTCGCTATTAATTATTGCCATTTATCCATTTAGCTGTCATTAATTATCGACATCTATTTATTAAGCTGCCATTAATATTATCGGCCTTTATACATTTATTTACTATTAATTAACGGCATTTATTCATTTAGCTGAAATTAATTAATTATCAGCATTTAGCTGTCATTAATTATCGACATCTATTTATTTCTCCACCATTAATTCACGTCTTTTAATTTAGCTGACATTCCTTATCACTATTTTCCACTATTCCTAACCATTCATTCAATTTTTCTGCCATTAATTCTCAGCATTTATCCACGTAACTCGGCATTAATTCTTCCCGGTAATTGAATTATCCTGGCTCATCCATGGCTTTCCTTATGGAGGTTTGCTCGCGCTGATTCGAAGGATTGTCGCTAACGGGGCTTCACTTCGATGATCACTAATGCACAGACTCGTGTTTGCAGGGTTCTTCGAGGCTTGTCTTCTTGGCGCCCCATTAATTATAATGGGGTTCTGTTGTAGCATTGACTGCATCCACTATTTTCTGGGTTGCTAATGTGAGCCCCCCGCCCCCCTATTTAATCTCTATGGGCTTTTTAAACATTCGACCCAATATTGTAGCGCTAGTTTATGGCGCTGTTGTATAATTTGGCTCGGTAAGGTGTTTAAAGGCAAGGTTTAAAACTTCAGTGCTCATTTGTACTCATTTCTTCAAGGCGTAAATAAATTCACATAAAAATCGGGAGGACAAAGATGACAAATTGTTTTGTTCAATTGGACTCATTTATCCAGGTTTCCGAAATTTCCCGTCTCTACGCACGGCGCCTAATGCCCTCGGGATTAACAGTCATTCTAATTTTTATGTTATTTCCACTTAATACCTTCTGGATTAACAGAGATTGTCATTTTAATCTGTATGTTAGTTTCATTAATCTCAAGTAAAAAAGTAACGATAATAAATGAAACAAACTATATTAGGTTTCATTCAAGGTTTTATTTTTTTTTTACTTTCTCCTCATCTCTATCTGACTTCTTTGGCTTTCCTTTGCTCCTCCTTATTCTCTTAAGGGCACGGGGAGGGGAAGATCAAAAATAGTTATATCTTCTGTAGAGGCCTGTAGATCTCGGGGTACGCAACTCTCCGACCCCCTTCCCTCTGCCTCGGACCTTCCTTGGGAGTAATTTCAGGTCGATAAGAAATTCTCATCTGTCATACAAGAGCGATTAAACCACCGTTAAAAACACATTAGATTACGCATCGCCGTGCCCAAGATCGACGTATCCCTCCTATGCGTTGATAGGATAATAAATTACGGCTTATATCTACAGATAAAACGAGATAAACCGTGGCCTTACCTTCTGGAGCTCCTTGGAGATACAGTCTCGATATCAACAGACCTTAAGTAGGAGACGCATCGCTCGAGGTGTAGACAATTGTGGGAAATTTCTTGGGTAGGCGTTGATGGAAAATCGGCCGTTGTGGTGGGTACTGATGGGATAAGACAGTGTATAAGTGAAAGATTGCTGTGAGTTGAAGAGGTTTGGGCCTTGACCGAAGCGTGCGGAACCACTCACAAACACGTCGAAAGGAACTGTTAAAGTAACGATCTTGTGTCTCGAAATTACGGCTAATGAATGACTATTGTTGCGGATCTCAAACTGGAGGGGGTAGGAGGGAAGGGGTTGGAATAGGGTTTCGGGGGGAGAGGCACTCAAAGGTTGACAGGAGTGGGAGAGAGAAGAAGAGAGAGAGCCATCGAGAGAGGGGGTAAGCTAGGAAGACTGTGAGTCGTCGGGAGAGGGCGGGGGGGGGGGGTATTTCGTCATGGGAAAGTGACAGGTATGTTTATGCTGAGTCCCGCCTCTTTTAATGACAATGGGCTTCTTCCCATAAAGCTATCATAGGTAATTCGCTCAAAGGACAGTAATATGATTGGTCAAAATTAAAAAACTGGTGATACTTCAAAATTAATTCATGACATCAAATTTGAAAAGAAATTGATTCTTAGGTAAGGATAAAAGTCTAAAAAAATGCCTAATTTGTCAATAAGTTCTACAAAAGAACGGAGTGAAAATGAAAAATGATCCTTATTGCAAATCGCTCGAGAGAATCTTTTTAACTAAGTACAAATTCATTTAAAATGTAACGACCCTTTAATACGGTCGATTTTTCATGGTAAATGACTAGGATTCGCGTTCTTATAGCCATTGTAGAACCGGGCGACGGGGAGGTGGGGTCTAATTATATATATAGGGAAAGGTAAAACCAAACATTTCGCTTATCTTTGAATGATATGCCTTATCAGACATTCGCCATCGATTCGACGCGTTCATTTATTTACGTATTTTCTCAGTGAATTAAGGATCAGATTTTTCTGTATTTTCGCTAAGTTTATGAAGTGAATTCTGTACTGGTTGAAAGTAGTGGTCAAACACTACAGTCCAATATTATACTCACGTTCACACATACAAACACAGTCACATTAAATTACACTTAAAAGAACGCATGATGAAACATCGAGCCTCTTGCATGAGGAATGCTTGGCTGCCTTAGTTTCAAAATCCCCTTTTGAGGGTAAATATTTCTTTTATATTTACTCTAATGCAAATTGAGAAGTAAACAAGTACGAACCAATACCTATCAGCAACATGGACAGTACAGTACGTTCAGCACGTACATGACCATCTACAGCTCGTCAATATTTATTGCAAGTAATGAATGCAAAGTGTCTCTATTTAGTTAATTGTGAACCATGGAAAAGCTATTGATCTACTCAACAGCGTTTCGGTACTAAGAACGGAACGCCTCAGTAAGGAGTTCAAAAAATTAACCTTGATATTTTCTCAAGCATATTCGAGGGATAGTCAAAAGGTTTTGATTAAAAACAAGTCACTTGATTAAACAAAACTCAATTCGAATATATTATTGCCTTCCAACATGTTCACCTTCCAAGTTAATACACTTCTGATGAGATTGTTTTCGACTTCCGTCCTAAAATAAATATCTCCTCTACGAATTACCTTCCCCTCTTAATCTCAACTTTTGCTTGATCTCTCAACTGAACTCTCGTTATTTATGGGATAAAATTAATTTTGAAGGTGAAATATCAGGACTGTAAGAGGTATAGTGTACAAATGATTTGCCACCGAAATTTCAACAATGTCACCATTGCTACCCTCGAAAAATGTGCTGCCACATTGTCATGGTGGGAGAAAATGCCCCGATACAACGTTTCTTGTCTTTTCTAGGTCAATTTTGTCTTCAATTCTCGCAATACCTTTTTCATAATAAGCCGCTGTGATCGTTCATCGTCCTTCAAGCACTCAAACAAGATTAGTCTATCGAAATTTCCAAAATTGTTATCAACTTTCTTCATCTACCTGCCTTGAATTTGACTGGCTCCAAACAACCTTTTGGAAGCTACTCTTTCAATTGGATTTTTCTCTTTGGATCAAGCGGATGAATCTAATAAGTAACGCATCCGGTAACAATCCATTGAATGAAATTTTTTTTGTCGGTTTCAATTTGGGTCAAAAGTCCTCCAGAAGGAACGATCAACCCGATGAGAAAGCTAATATTAGCCCAAACCTTTTGACGTGGATGTACTTCCTTCTTTTTCGAACTCATTCATATTTTCTACACCTTTCTTGGCACACTTCATGCAATCCATCTCAAACCAGTATTTCTTTATGGTGTAGAATCCCCATGAACTTGCCATAAAGATGAAATTATGTTCAAACATTTCCAATCAAGTTTTGTCAAAAAATTTAATCACCTTTCAGAATTTAAACGCGGATGAATGAATGAGAGAAATTTCCTTCAAGCAACTTTCAGTGTGGAAGAGATCTATCGTACAAGAAAATTTCTACTACCCGTTGTATGTAAATCCTTTCTTTAAGCACCAATCAAATACAAATCAAAAGAAGAGTGAGACAAGGGACCTCATTGCAACCGGACTGTTTTGGTACTACTCAAAAAATGAGAAACTCTCCGTGATGACTGCGCCAAGATACTTTTCCTAGACGTTTTCTGAAGTGATCGCAGGTCATCTCTCGCAGAAGGAACTTCGCTCTTGAGCCTGACGTGTCATGAATATGTTTCTGACTCTCGTTCTCATTAAGTTTACCAGAGCTATATTCTTTTTAGACGTGTCCATTTAGCCATTTTTAAAACTTTCTTTATTAACCTTTTCTCACCTATTTTCTTGACCTTTGATTAATTTTGTGGGATCTTCGATGACCAGATTTTTTCCATTCATCCTTGTTCGGGTCCGGAGGAGAGATGGGTGGTTCCCCCTTCTTTCTTTAGCTCCTGGTAAGTTGAAAGTAACATGCTTGCATCCCCCCCCCTTTCCTTTTTACTCACCCCCCACATTAATGTGGTTGACATCTGGAGGATGCCAGCTACAGCAAGTTTGACCTAATCCACGCAGTTTGCTATTTATCTTCGTCATATTTTCGCTTTCTCGTCACGGACAAAAGTTTTTAGACTATTCTATTTTTCCATATAAGAAAATTAATAGGACTAATCAAATGTTGAATTTGTTAGTATGGTTGTATCATAATTTTAAGGCGAAATATTAAAATAAATAGAGCTCAAACACATTTTATTTGTTCTTCAGGAATGCTTTAATTCGTTTTTGTCATGCTGAAGACTAAATTTGGGGTTTATTATTGTTTTAGTTTTGTGACAAGTTGCGCCATCATGCTGAAAAATACAGTACAGTTATCACTCCAGAATTGGTCATGAGATATTTGAAAAAGGTGCTGATTAAAAAACGTTTCGCTATCATTTTGAGCTCATGGCAGTGTTATTAGACAAAATTGTTAGTGTTCTAGTTCCCCTAGATGAGAAGTATAGCCTCAGACAAGGAGAGTGGCCGGATGTTTCACCGTAGGTACAACACAGGACTCGTGAAAGTGGTCCTCCTTTCTTCTCCTAACGAGAGATCAACTAGAAGCTCAAAAGAAGCGGAAGGGAGCTTCATCAGTGAATATCAATTTTCTCCACTCTTCCTACAAAAGTGTAACCTATCCGTAAGGTTCTTCGTGGTGAGATGATGGTTCTTCGCAACCCTTCTTGACTTGAGACCTTTGTCCAAAAGTCTCCGCCTCACAGCGTGGGCTGAAGCGTTCACACTTGCTTCTTTTCAATCGTGGACAAGCTTGGATTTGGAGGAGATCTTGGCGCTAATATGAAGTTATTAGGCGTCCATCAAAAATCTTCACTGGAGTGCAACCATCTTTCTAAAGTTATTAATGATCCTAGAGCTAATGCTCCTTGATGCATTTCCCTTAGCAACTATACCCTTTATTTCAGACCACTTTGGTGCAGAGCAACAATGGTTGCCCGCTTTTCTTTGGAAAGAATCATACCCAGAATTTAAAAAGATTCAAGCATTTATTTTTACAAAAATATATTACGAAATAGATTATACTTTCAATATTTTTCATTTTTCCTTTTTGATCAAATAGCAAAGCTCCAAGGGCTAAAACCCACCTCTTCCACCAACAGGACCAGAATGCAATTTTGAATTTAGCGAAAGAATGCAGTTTTTTCTTATATTTTTTTTTTAAATGATGACTGTCGAGCCTAACCTTGTTCAATTAGGCCTCTTTGGAAAGAATCATACCCAGAATTTAAAAAGATTCAAGCATTTATTTTTACAAAAATATATTACGAAATAGATTATACTTACAATATTTTTTATTTTTCCTTTTTGATCAAATAGCAAAGCTCCAAGGGCTAAAACCCACCCCTTCCACCAACAGGACCAGAATGCAATTTTGAATTTAGCGAAAGAATGCAGTTTTTTCTTATATTTTTTTTTTAAATGATGACTGTCGAGCCTAACCTTGTTCAATTAGGCCTCAAAAGCAACAGAGTCGCTGGTGCATTCCGTGGGCATTACCACTCGGAGCCCTTTCGGCAAGCGGAATGCGACTATCCCTGGGGGAGGTCTTCTCTTGTAAGAGGTCCTCAACATCTTCTTTCGAAGATGTAAAAAAGTGAGGAAAATAAGGAATGGTCTTTGGACTACCTTTAGAGTAAAAAGCAAGTAGCACATTAATACTATGGGTGTATTCTCACTCCCGAACTTTTCTGGGGACAATGGTTTTGCGAGCCTCCCACTTCAGGATGGAAACCAGGATAGCAGGTACGCAATTTACATATCACATGATATCTTTGTTCCTCATTTGCGCCTCAATCCTACTTTGAGCCTCATCTCTACCTAGATAAGTGTTTTTTGATGTATCCATACATCTTCAACCGTCAGTCGGCTTCGATAAGGGGAAGTTCCTTACATGTCCTATGTCAGTTACCGATGCCTTTTCTCCTTCTCGGAAACTTTAACGGTAAATACTTTCTCTGTGAGCTAATACGCGGTCACTCCCAAAGGCCTGATCTTCTAACACACAAACGGAATTTAGATGGGAGGTAGTCGATGACGTCCATGGAAGCGATCACTTTTCGAATCAAATTAATTTTGCCCGGCCGTCGCCAATCAAAAGATCAAATTGCTGGTACTTATATGGAGTACGGTGGCCCGCATTCATTGAAATGACTGATATCTCAATCTCAGACGAGGAGTTTAGATCAGTAGATGGAGCCGTTGAGTTCTTCTTTGGTATCATAATCACGGTACACATGGCTTTTACTCCTGTAAAGCCTGGACATTTTGCACGCTGAGAGCTTCCTTGCTTGTCGGCCATCTGAATTTTGCAGGGCTAGGGCCAGATTCCGTTTCGATTCGAAGCGCGCTTGCTTTCTTCAAGGCTGATATAGGTGTATTTACTGAATGTGATGACCCCTCTTGCAAAGGTGTGGACCCTTGCCAAAATGCTTTGTGGCAAGTTCACTCAGGATCTCGTTCCTGTTCCTCAGCTAGGTGAGACCAACATCTTGGACTCTCCTTCCCTATTTGCATCCTTCGCAACTTTCTCCAGCCAGGATGCTTCTCCACAATGTCATTGAAGGCCACCGAATAGACGTTACATCTAGAAGCGGAGAACCCATCAATGACCTATTTTCGAAGAATGACCTGAGTTTCATTCTTTGGCTGATACCGACCCTGGTCCAAATGATATGCCGTACACCATGCTTCAACACATGGAAGCAAGGCTTATCTTAATGTTAGTTTCATTCAAAAGGATCTGGTCGGCTGGTATCTTCCCAGATTTCTGACGGTTGGCAACTGAGGTTGTCTTTGTCAAGCCTGGGGGAGATCATTCGACCTCATATAGTTTCCGCCCAATTTCTCTATTTTTTTTTGCGTTTGTCAGTTGATGGAAAATACGGTAAAAGTTAGGTTTATTTATTTCCTGGACAACAAAGGTCAGCTGTTTTCAGCAACAATGAAACCTCAATGAATTCAACGTTGAATGTTTGGCTTCGATTGGAGAGAGCTAATGCAAAACTGTCTTCCGCAAGCAACATTTCACAACTGCATTTTTTCAACTGGGAGAACTATGATAACGAGTGGTAATACCGTATCATGGAGACCTCTATTATAAGAGGCCTAAGAAAATGCAAGACTTCTAACATTGTTGCACCATAAACTACAGGTATAAACTATGTATGAGGAAATGTTATGCAAATTTGGATGAATAAAACGAAAGTTATCGAAAGATAAACAATTTACTCACTGAACTAAAGTACCCAGAATGCTCCGAACGACATATTTCAACTGGAATTTAACTATTAAATTATCAATAGAAAACATTTGTACAAGACATAAGTAATTAGTATTTAGAGTAAATGCCTTTATTCTTGTTGATACTTTGGCAGCTCCTGCCAGAGGAACGAAAGCATTTAAGGACACTCTTGCGCAGTAATCTTGCGCCATTTATCTTGAAGAATTTTCAATTCGTAAAACTGTTTTTGGATTCTTAGCTTTAGATGTCTCTCTGAATGCACAAAATATTTCCAAATTAATTTGAGTTCGAACTCTGTGTAGACCAATGTATAAGAGCAATGTGCTTGTCGTGACGTAAGACCTTCAGCGACGAGATTGTGGGGTACGGGGAGTTATCATACATGGAAATTGCTGATTGTGCCTCGGAGGCTTGCAGAATAGGCAGAGGCAGTAATCTTGCGCCATTTATCTTGAAGAATTTTCAATTCGTGAAACTGTTTTTGGATTCTTAGCTTTAGATGTCTCTCTGAATGCACAAAATATTTCCAAATTAATTTGAGTTCGAACTCTGTGAAGACCAATGTATAAGAGCAATGTGCTTGTCGTGACGTAAGACCTTCAGCGACGAGATTGTGGGGTACGGGGAGTTATCATACATGGAAATTGCTGATTGTGCCTCGGAGGCTTACAGAATAGGCAGAGCACGCTGTTACAGCAACTCCTTGTACACTTGTGCATCCATTGTGCCACGTAAGCGCACAAGTGGCACAATGCCTTCTAAGAAATCGCGCCACAGACCATGATACGTCTTCCGAAAAACTTCTCTTTGTTTTTGGTTGAATTGACATACAATATTTCCTCTGCTCTGCCACCAACGAACATCGTGTCATCGGATTTGAACAAATTAAACTTAGATTCGTCATTGAAATGAACTTGGCTCCATTGGCCATCCTTCCTTGTAACTTGCTAAGAACCAAATACAAGACTAGTCATCTTGTTTTTCCGAAAACTTCACACTCTTTTTGGTAGACTTGACATAAAATATTTCGTCTGCTCTGAAAACAACGACCATTCTCTCATTGGATACAAGCAAATTTAACTTAGATCCGACAGTAAAGTGAACTTGGTTCCATTGGTTATCCTTCCTTGTAACGTGCTCAGAAGTAAAGGCAAGACTAGCCATCTTGTTTTTTTTCGAAAAACTTCACACTCTTTTTGGTGGAATTGACATACAATATTTCGTCTGGTCTGCGACCAAAGAACTTCCTGTCATCAGATCCGAACAAATTTAACCAAGATTCGTCATTGAATTGGACTTGGTTTCATTGCTTATCCTTCCCTGTAACGTGCTCAGGAGGAAATGCAAGATTAGTCATCTTCTTTTTCCGAAAACTTCATACTCCTTTTGATGGAATTGACATACAATATTTTGTCTGCTCTGAAGCCAACGAACATAGTGTCATCGAATCTGAACAAATTTAACTTAGATTCGTCATTGAAGTGAACTTGGTTCTATTGGTCATCTTTCACTTTAACGTGTTCATAAGTAAGTGCAAAACTAACCATCTTGTTTTTTCGAAAGTCTTCACACTCTTTTTGGTGAAATAGACATACAACATTTCGTCTGCTCTGCGGCCAACGAACATCCTTTCATCGGATCCGAACAAATTTAACTTAGATTCGTCATTGAAGTGAACTTGGTTCCATTGGTCATCCTTCTTTTGGAACCTGCTCCGGAGCGAATGTAACCCTAGCCATCTTTTTTTTTTTTCAGACTGATCAATCGTTTGACCGTGTGTGTGCCCGCGTGAAGATTGTCTTCCTCAAGCCAACCAACACAGCCTGACTAAAGACATTGTTGGTCAAAATCTCACCAATCTCACCAGAAGCTGCTGTAGCATTCTTTAAACGGTCTTTGGTCACAATTTGGGTAAAGGTTCAGTCTTCCCCTTTAGAGGTCTTCCTTGTCTTACGGGTTGCTTTATCAACCTCACATAAACCTTTAATATCCTTATTTGACAATATTATAGACAACACTTCTGGAGCGCTTGATAGTCTCTGATATTCCTCCAATTTAAAGATAATTTTGGTTGCTCAGCTTTACTATCAACTCACGGACAGAGAGAGGCGAGACAGATTTCTTAGGCATTTACATGGGCAAAAGCTTAAAAAAGAATATCCTATGCTACACTTGATTGAACTGAACTTACTTGTTGTGCAAACAATGCCGGTTCTCTCCACAAAAAAACACAAGCTTTCGGATCATTTTTGTCCCTTGAATTTTCTAGTAAATTTCCTTTATCATGATAAAGTTTGTTTTATTCATCCAAAATTCCATAACCATTATGCATACATAGTTTATACCTCTATGTTATCGTTCACCACTTTTAGAAACATTGGACTTGGTCCAACCAAAGTTATGGAAGATTTTGTGATAGAAATAGAGGCGTTCTGATCTTTTTACGGTAATATATGTGGTTCTTAAGAGATCATCGATTCTGCGTACGAGTGGAGATGGCCATCCTTGAGACAGTAGGACGAGAGAAAGGTAACCCACAAGGGAGTTAACTTGCGTCACTCTTCTTCATTATCAACCTGAAACCTTAATGCTGCCAGATGTTGTCGCTGCACTCTACGTAGACGACTTTTCGCTATCTTTGGACGCATTTCAGATGTCTACTCTGAAGCGTTGACACAGACAGGTTGTCAACCGCTTCTCTCTTTGCGTCAAAATGCTCGGGTTTCAGAGTTAGGGAAGCCAAACCAAGGTATTGCACTTCTAACGTCACCAAAGACATTATCCCGACCAGGATCTGTTCCTAAGTTGCACTAACCTAGACAGTGTGGATTTGCACCACTTTTTTGGTCTTGTATTTGATAGAGGCTTCACCTATAAAACGTTATTAACAGCCTCTGTTTCTCTTGTTCATGCGTCATGAAGGTTCTCCGCTTTGTAGCAGTCATCACTTAGAATGCTACTTTAGCACTCCTTTTTTTCTCTGAAAACACGAATTCGGTTGCGAGGCTTACCAAAACTCTATTTCGGCTGGTGGATTGGATTCAACCCACTGGTTTCCAGTTGACAATTAGTGCCCTCATCACGTCCTCTATAAAACGCCTTCTTCTCGACACAGGGGAGAAAACAGTCACTTTACGTCGTGTACAGTGCATAATGCTCATGATAGTGGGTTAAGTATCTCCTCCAATCGCCAACGGTTTTAATTTTTTCCGCGGCCAAACTTGACAGTACCCAGGCCGACGAAGGACGTTAATTATGCCATATATCCTATGAGTTTAAGGCTAGTAAACTCATTCGATGGTTTGGTGATGCTCTCGGATCGGTGCCGCTGATAGATATGCCCAATACCCCACCCTGTATGATACCCCATTCGAACGTTTGCCACCGCTCCCCTGCTTCTAAATCTTCTAAAGCACCCAGAACATTGCTTTCGTAGCAACTCAGTGAGCGTGCTTTATTGCCCAGGTGGCATTGGAATCTCCACATCCAGTAGTTCCCACTATCTAAAATGGCATGGCTACTGAGACCCAGAGAATTGTATATATTACTTTATGATGAGTCTTGGACATGCAAATGTTGCTGGAAACGAGTGCGCTAATTGAGGGGACAGGCCGTCTGCTGGACAAGCTTTTATATCTACATGATAGTGTTCAGTTCAGTTCTTTGGGTTATGTGACAAAGAAAATGCGAGTTGGATCCGTAAAATTATAGATGGGTGCCATTGCGCCCTTTCCCCTGCACCAATCACCCAATGTCCTGATAGCATCAAGTGATTTAATGTTGTCTCCGAATTGCACTCAATCGCGGTAAGGATCGCGATTGGAGAACCCCCTTGAATATTTTTGCCATGATTTATTAGTACCCCTGACTGTATTTCAATTACTGGCTGAATGTTATAGTCTGGACGAGTTTTCAGAACTGTGTCTATTATGGATCAGTGACGGGCGGGACTGCTGCCATTTTACCCTGGTGCTAGGAACTGTCTCTTGTTCGCCAGATTATGGTGTGATGGAGTCTTTAGGGGAGGCGAGCTTCGTCCATACTATTTGATTTGCTTATAATTCCTGGTTGCACACTTGGCTATCTGAGGGAAGCGTGCCTTTCTTGGGTTACTCATTCATGTCTTTTAAATGTTTTGTTTTTGTTAATTCTATAGTTTTGTTTATTTCTAGTTTATTAATAAATTATTTTATTATTCATTTAATGTATTTTCAATTTATTGTTCATTCGACCGTTGTGTCCTCGTTGGCGACCGCCAGAAGAGAACAGCAAAATTAAAAAGAAATTCTGATAGCCAATAGCAAAATGGAAGACACCATGAAGAAACAAGGTAGAGTCTATGAAAGAAATAGGCACGAGTAGAACTCTATAGACAGCTATAGTAAAGAGGATGAAATTCATGAAATATAAAGAGGGGAACATATTGCCATAGAATAGAGGGGGAGAGATAGAAGTAAAATCTTAAATTGGATATCTTTATAATTAATAAGGCCCAGAATACAACCCCCTGAGAGAAGATGAAATTAGATTAATGACATAAGTGACTAATTTTTTTCCGAACTTAGAACGCAATAATACGCACGAGGCCTTACATGCTGATGCCCACCCACTCCTAACAAATGTAATTTGCTTTCGTCACTGAAAAACACTTTCCAACTTTTCATCACTCCTCAGAACATGTTGAACATTTGCACAATATGTCCTCTTTCAAGAAATTTAAATTGCAAGGTGAAGTCCTCAGATTAACCGGTCAAGACCTTATTTCATACATCCAGGAAGAAGAGAGGCAAGAAAAATCGTAAAGAAGAACTAAACCAGAAGAAGAGAGGAAAAGAGCAGATAAAAGAGAAATGAAGAGCAAGAAAGAGCGGAGAGGAGAGAAATTCAAGAGAGTGAAGAGAGAGAGAGAGAGAGAGAGAGAGAGAGAGAAAGAGAGAGAGAGAGAGTCCGACAGCATGAACTAGAGCTTAATCGTGCCGGGTCTGAGACCCTCTCCATTAACTTGCGTACGGGAGCCCCCAGCCCGCGTCAGTCAAGCTTCCCACGTTAAAAGAAGGTGAGGTCTTTAAATCTTATCTCACTTACTTTGAGAAAATATTCGAAGTCAATCATTGAGACATCGAGGCAGACGGTATCGCCAAGTTACTCCCCCTTCTCAGTTCCCAGCTCCGAGATATTTTTAATTCCCTTCCCTCGAAGGCCATCATCGACTATTCCACCCTCAAGACTGAGCTGTTGGCGGCTTACAACATGACCTCCGACTTTTACCGTTCAAAATTTCGACATGCCCGAATCCAACCAAGTCCGACCTTTCGTCAATTTGGTTACACCCTCCAGCGAAATTTTAATTTTTGGTTAGATGCTTCTAAAATCGCCCACGATTATGAGTCTTTAGTTGACTTTCTCCTTAAAGATCAATTATTGGCTGTGCTGTCCACAGAAATCCGCGCATTTTGCGAAGGACCGAAGGTACTATACCTCCAAGGAGTGCATTGAAAAGGTGGATGTCTACGCGGCAAACCATAACCACTATACAAAGGACAATAAGAAGACTGCCCCTTCATCTCCCAAGTCCAAGATTAATAATTCACGATTCCCTCCGCGTAACGCCCCTAAGTTCGTTATGGTATTGGGCCCCTCTAAACCCAGAAGTTTTCCCCCATCTGAACCCAGAGATATCAAATCTCTTATTCCCAATTCCTCTGCGTAGTCATTCCCCAGGAAACTGATAGTTTGCTTTACCTGCAGAGTGGAAGGGCACTTGCGTCCAAACTGCCCCCAGAATTTCCAGCTCCGGAATAACTCCGCTCTCCAAGCCCACCAAGTGACTGCCGCTCCTGCTCCCACAGCATCTCGCCCTGAAACCCCAACTCCTCTCTCGCCGTCCAGCCTTCCCGGGCATCAGGTCAATTTTCTCTTTGATAAAAGTTCACCCGGAGGCTTAAAATTTGAAAACGGAGTCGGAAATGGATGCAGAGTATCCACTCTTGTTCGCGATACAGAGTGCAGGTATATCGTAGTGTCAAATGAATTACTTCCCTCAGTGGCCCCTAACCACAAAAAGTTTGCAGTAGTCCCGACTACCTGGGACGCACGAACCGCTCCCCCATTGTTAAGTGCTACCTTGAGTTTCAATACTTCACCGGCTGGGCTGAAGTCGTTTCAGCCCCTATTAAGTTTTGCTCAGTCTTGATCGGACAGTGTCCTCAAGTGTCCCCTAACCCTGTGGCTCAACCCGTTGTTACGCGGGTCTAGGCAGAAAGAGAATCACAGACACAAGCTCCCCTTGAAGCCCCCTGCAACGCTAAGTTTAGCAGCGTCACAAGCGTAGAATTCGTTCGAGCGCAGAAGAAAGGCGAAACCATCCTTCCCCTGTGGGAAAAAGCTTGGAGCCACGAGCAAGTTTCTGTCCGCGGCCACAAAACTGCATCTTGCCCCGTGGAAGAAGGCTTGTTGTACCGCGCTTGCTCGGATGCTAATAACACCGAGGCTCATTCGCTGGGCGTTCCACGTCCTCACGTCTCGCCCGTTCGTGAAACTGCCCAAGAGAGTTTGTTTTCTAAACATTTTGGCCAGAAAACAAAAACCCCTTTTACCACCCCATTCCTCTCCGTCGCAAACAGAATTCGCACATAATTAAATCGGACTTTAAAGCCTATTTCGAAGAAGCTATTAGATGAAGAATCAGCTATGGAGACTGATTACCCCATGAATTCACTAAACGTGATACAGGTCGTGTGCGTGGAGCAGGATAAAGATTATCCTGTCCCAGCCTTACCCGACGCACCCGAATTACCACCCACCGGATTAAGCATTGACAAACAGCTGACTCCCGAAAAAATAGTCAGCTGAAGCACCTTTTAAATAGCTTTGGAGACGTAATCTCTGTATTCCCCGGTTGGGCTACCCAATTTGAGCATGCGATCACTCTTACCACCCAAGAGCCCATTCATTTGAAGCCGAATCCTCTCCCTATTCACTTGAAGCAGGCGTTTAATTCGGAGTTTGAAAACTTGCTGAAGCTTAATATCATCGAGCCCTTCGATTCCAGTTACTGCTCCCCTATCGTGATGGTACGGAAACCTGATCGTACGTACCATATGTGCGTCGATTTTCGCAAGGCTAAACTCCGTGACTGTCTTTGATGATGAACCCATTCCCCTAGTCGACTAAAACCTACATCTCTTTAAAGAAGCAAAATTTATCTCCGAGCTAGACCTTTGCAAGGCCTATTACCAAATTCTCCTTAAGAAAAGGGTTCCGTCGACTTCCCCTTTGGATTAGAAACGGCCTGCAATATATATAATAGGATGATGCGTAGAATCCTAGAGGGGTTGTCAAATGTCACCTTTTATTTCGATAACATATACGTTGCCACCAACAATTGGGACCAGCATTTAGTCTCCTTACAAGCACTGGTGAGTAGTCTACGCGAGCCTGTCCTCACGATTGGCCCCAACAAGTGCCACTTTGCCTATGACACGATTAAGTATCTGGGTTTTAACATCGGAAAGAACCAGAATGGGCCCCAAGAGGATAAGGTCAGGACCATAGTCGAGATGACCCTCCTGTGTACTAAAATACAACTCAGATCCTTCATGGGACCCGCCTCGTTTTACAGGTGATCCGTCCCTAATTTCGCGACCCTTGCCGCCCCTTCATGTGCGCTCCTCCAGGAGAAGTCTCCGGATCGCATCGTGTGGAATTCGAAGGCTACTTTCCAATTCCAGCAGTTGAAGTGCAAATTAGCGTCCGCCCCATCCTGAAAGTGCCGAACCCTAATAGGCCGTTCGGGATAAGGACGGACGCAGGTAACAAGGGCATTGGTTGTGTGCTCCTGCAGTATGGTGAGGACGACGAAAGCTACACTGTGGCTTATGCGAGCCGCCAGTTATTACCGAGCGAAAAGAATTATGCCATTATAGAACGGGAAGCTTTAGCTATAGTATGAAGTGTCCAGAAGTTTAGAATGTATCTGATAGGGAAGGAGTTCATAATCGAGACGGACCCCCGCCCTCTTGCATATCTTCGTAATGTCAAAAGGCCCAAAGAAATGAAACCTGGTAACACAACCCGCAAAAACGCTAAGGAAATTAATTACGTGGGCCATTAAAGCTTAAGAAAGATAATGTGAGATATAGAAACGGACAATAGGGCAAACTATTTTAGCCGTTATATGAAAATGAATAAAGGAGTTGGATTTGAATCTGTGTCATCAAGCGCTCTTCGCCTGAGGAGAGATAGAAAGATTGCTAAAATAGCTTGACGAGAGATAGTTAAGATAGGTTTACAAGAGATAGATAGGTAAAATAGGTTAACGAGATATAAAAATATTCATAAAATAGGTTGAGGAGAGATGGATAAATAAAATAGTTTGACAAGAGATAGAAAGATAGATAGAAAAGTTGAGGAGAGATAGAAATATTGATAAAGTAGGTTGACGAGGGATAGATAAAATAAATTGACGAAAGATCCACAGATAGATAAATAGGTTGACGAGAGATAGTTAGAATAATAGTTTGACGAGAGATAGATAGATAAAATAGGTTTGACGAGAGATAGAAAGATTGATGAAAATAGGTTGACGAGAGATGATAGATAAAATAAGTTGACGATATATAGAAGGATTAATAAAATAGATTAACGACAGATAGATAAATAAAATAGTGTGACGAGAGATAGAAAGATTGCTAAAATAGTTTGCCGAGAGATAGATAAAATACGTGAATGAGAGATAGATTGATAAAGTAGCTTAACGAGAGATGGAAAGATTGATAAAATAGGTTGGTGTTATATTGAGAGATAGATAAATTAGGTTGACGAGAGATATAAAGATGATAAAATAGGTTGACGAGAGGTAGGTGATTAAAATAGGTTGAAGAAAGATAGAAAGATTGATAAAATAGGTTGGCAAGATAAAAATATTGATAAAAATATTGATAAAATGCATTGAAGAGAGATAGACATATTGATAAAATAGGTTGACGAGAGATAGATAGATGAAATAGGTTGACGATAGATAGAAAGATAGATAAAATAGGCTGACGAGAGATAGATATATATATAAAAGGTTGGTGAGAGGTAGGTAGAAAAAATAGGTTGACGAGAGATAAAAAAATGATAAAATAAGTTGACGAGAGATAGATAAAATAGGTTGACGATAAATAGATGAAATAGGTTGACGATAGATACAAAGATATATAAAATAGGTTGACGAGAGGCAGCTAGATAAAATAGGTTGAGGAGAGGTAGGTAGATAAAATAGGTTGACGAGAGGTAGCAAGATTAAAAGAATAGATTGACGAGAGATAGAAAGATTGATAAAATAATTTGATGAGAAATAGGTAGATAAAGTAGGTTGACGAGTGGTAAGTAGATAAATTAGGCTGACGAGACAGAAATATTGATAAAATAGATTGACGAGAGATAGAAAGATTGATAAAATAGATTGAAGCGAGATAGAAAGATTGATAAAATAGGTAGACGACAGGTAGATAGATAAAATAGGTGGCTGAGAGATAGAAAGATAAAATAAGTTGATGAGAGATAGAAGGATTGATGAAATAGATTGACGAGAGAAAGATAAATAAAATAGTGTGACGAGAGATAGATAGATAAATTAGCTTAACGAGAGATGGAAAGATTGATAAAATAGGTTGACAAGAGATAGATAGATAAAATAGTTTGACGTGATATAGATAGATAAAATAGGTTGACAAGAGATAGATAAAATAGGTTAACGAGAGATAGAAAGATTGATAAAATAGTTTGACGAGAGATATATAGATAAAATAGGTTGAAGAGCGATAGATAGATAAAATAGTTTGACGACAGATAGATAGATAAAATAGGTTGACGAGAGATAGGAAAATTGATAAAATAGATTGACTTGAGATACGAGAGGCGGTCAATAAGTTTTGCGAATCGGTAGGGCAAAACAGAGGAAGGGGGATGGCTGTTTGTGGGGGTGTTAGGACAAGTTATGACAAGTCAGGACTTGCAACCGCACGCTCCTGCCTCGTATCTTTAAGAAGCAAGGAAGACAAGAATGCAAAAGAGATCCATGAACGCATGGTTGCAGTGTACACCGACACCACCCATTCATATGCAACCATTGCTTGCTGGAATAGGGAGTTCCACCATGGTCGTGAGTCCCTTGAAGATGACCCCCGTCCAGGACGCCCATCAGACGTGACCAACGAGGACAACGTGGCCCGTGTGGAGAGGATGATCCTCGAAAATCGACGGGTGAAAGTCGAAGAAATTGAGCAAGAACTTGGAATATCACATAGAAGTGTTATCAACATCATCCACGACAATTTGGCCATGACCAAGATCTCTGCCCGTTGGGTCCCTAGAAACCTCACGCCCCATGATCAATTTCAACGTCGTCAAAGTCCACAAGGCCAGAGTTGCACAAGCTGCCCTGCGTGAGTGCGGATTGGAGGAGCTCAACCATCCCCCCCTACAGTCCAGATCTGGCCCCTAGCAACTACGTTTTATTCCGCCAACTCAAGGCTACACTGTATGGACGCCGGTTTGGGGACGATGAAGATGTCTAGCTCGCCGTCCAGGAGTGGATTGAACATCAGTCGGGAGATTTCAGGTTGTCGGGAATTCGAAGCCTCAGGGACAAGTGGCGCAAGTGCATTGAAGTTGAGGGTAGTTATATTGAAAATTAATAAAACACTTTTCCTCATATCTCGTTTCCTTATATTCAAATTGTAAAACTTATTGACCGCCCCTCGTAGATATAATAATGTGACGAGAGATAGAGAGATAGTTAAAATAAGTAGACAAGAGATACATAAAATACATTTACGAGGTATAGATAGATAAACTAGCTTAACGAGAGATAGAAAGATTGATAAAATATCTTTATGAGAGATAGATAAAATAGGTTGACGAGAGATAGAAAGATAAAATAGGTTGATGAGAAATAGAAAGATAAATAAAAAGTAGAGGAGAGATAGAAAGATTGATAGAATGCGTAGAGGAGAGATAGATAGATAAAATAGGTTGACAAGAGATAGAAAGCTAGATAAAAAGTAGAAGAGAGATAGAAATATTGATAAAATATGTAGAGGAGAGATAGATAGATAAAATACGTTTAGGAGAGATAAATAGATAAAATAGGTTGACTTGAGATAGAAAAATTTAGAAAAATAGGTTGACGAGAGATAAAGAGATAAAATAAGTTGACCATATATAGAAGGGTTGATAAAATAGATAGACGAGAGATAGAAAGATTACTAAAATAGTTTGCCGAGAGATAGATAAAATACGTTTACGAGAGATGGATAGATAAATTAGCTTAAGGAGAGATGGAAAGATTGCTAAAATAGGTTGACAAGAGATAGATACCTAAAATAGGTTGACGTTATATAAAGAGGTAAAAAGATAGATAAAATACGTAGACGAGAGATAGAAAGATTGATAAAACAGGTTGAAGAGAGATATAGATGAAATAGGTTGACGATAGAAAGAAAGATTGATAAAATAGATTGAAAAAAGCTAGAAAGATTTATAAAGTAGGTTGATAGATAGATAATATTTGTTTTTAATAGGTAGATAGATGAAATAGGTTGATGATGGATAAAAAGGTCGACGAGAGATAGGTAGATTGAAAGAATAGATTGCCGAGAGATAGAAAGATTGATAAAATAAGTTGAAGAGAGATAGGTAGATGAAATAGGTTGACGAGGGGTAGGTATGTAAAATAGGTTGACGAGACATAGGAAGATTGATAAAAATATGTTGACGAGAGATAGAAAGATTGATAAAATAGATTGACGTGAGATAGAAAGATTGATCAAATAGGTAGACGAGAGATAGATAGATAATATTGGTTGACAAGATAGATTTATAAAAATGGCTGGTGAGAGATAGATAAAATAGGTTTATGAGAGATAGATAAAATAGGTTGAAGAGAGATATAAAGATATATAAAAAGTTGAGGAGAAAAAGAAAGATTAATAAAATAAGTAGACGAGAGATAGATAGTAAAATAGGTTGACGAGAGATAGATTTATAAAATAGGTTAGCGAGAAATAGATAAAATAGGTTCACGAGAGATAGATAAAATAGATTGCTGAGAGATAGATAGATAAAAAGTTTATCAGTGTTAGATAGATAAAATAGTTTGACGAGAGATAGAAAAATTGCTAAAATAGAATGACGTGAGATAGATATAATAATGTGATGAGAGCTAGAGAGATAGATAAAATAAGATACAAGATATAGATAAAATATATTTATGAGGTATAGATAGATAAATTACCTTAACGAGAAATAGAAAGGTTGATAAAATAGGTTGACAAGAGATACATAGATAAAATAGGTTGAGGTGATATAGAAAGATAGATAAATTAGGTTGACGAAAGATAGAAAGATGATAAAATAGGTTAACGAGAGATAGATAGATAAAATAGGTTGACGAGAGATACACCGATTGATAAAATAAATGGACGATATATAGATAGATAGAGGTGCATTAATGGGGGCGCTGGCGAAGTCGTTGGTGAATGTTTCCCCCTCGATCGGGCCAAAGAGAAAAAGTTTATTTGCGAAAGACTGTATTAAAAAATCCAACTTTTCACTATAGTCCTTTATAGGCGCGAAAACGGGACAATGAGAGAGAGAGAAATACATCCAACACTTTCATCTTTTCGCGGTGGAGTTAATTAGGACATGTTAGATTTAAGTTATCTTCGATTAGGTTAATTCATGTTTGTTAGTCTAAGTAGGTTAGGTTAGGTAAGATTAAATTACGCAGGTAATTAAATTCAGTTAAGTTAGGTTAATTTTATTTAAAATAATTTAAGTTAATTTAGGTTTGGTTTAAAAAATAAGCAAAACATTATAAGAAATTATCTAGCACTGCGATTAAACAGAATTTATTTTATGATAAAATAGCCCTGACATGAAATACCTTGCCATTGAATATCGTTCAAAGCATTCAGTCAATAGGTTTAAGAATAAAATTGCTAAATATTACTTTAAAATAAAACTTATCGAAACAAGAGTTGTCAAATTGAATCTATTTGCCTATCCTTTATCACTTGTACCTTTCCATCACTTTTCTCTTCCACTCTTTCCCTTCTCTCTTCAACTAGCCTCTAGTGGATTTTAGGATCTTTGCTGGTTCGTAATTCTATTATAATAGAACAAACAATCCATAACTTTCTAATACAACCCACAAAACCAAACAAACAGGTATAACTTTCGGAACAGAGCAAACAACTCATAACTATCAAATAAAACCAACAAACCCCAAAAGTATAACCTACCTGTCACACGTCAAACCATTAAAAGTCATCAGCTAAACCCAATTAACCTTAGCAGCCTGGCTTAATCTCCCTCACATATTTAAAAAGTAACATTAATGAAATTAAACGAAGTCATCTTAACAATTTAGGCTAAGAAAAAACGACAAATTTCCCTCGAACCCTTTAGTGTATCATCTAAAGATCCTCAATTAAACCGGAGCAAATTAGATCTTGCTCGTATATACAGTAGAGTGGTAAATATAAAACGCTATCATCTTTTAAATTTGATATCTGCTTAACTTTTTCCTCTTGGAACTGGAAACAAACGACAGAATAAAGTTCAGTTCTGACTAAAGGATTTATTTTGAGCTCCGTCCCCATCCAAGATAGATAGCAATTGGGTTCTCTACTTTGAAATATCCCTTGCAATATTAGGTATTGCAAAAGACCTGTTATACTAGTTAGAATGCTTTTAACAGAGGACACAATGATAGTTTTGATAGAGTTAGATATGGTTTTTATTGTTTTGATATAAAAATGTGTGTTTAAATTGTAATATTAATTAATGTAGCCACCTTCGGATGAATGATTTCAGCTCGTCAACGTTACTGTGGCAAACCTTGCATACCTTGCCCTCAACATTCAACATGTGATCTCACGCTCTAGTCGAGGGGATTGAGGTCGGGTGACTAAGGCGTCAAAAAGGCCTTCGTTCTGAAGTTCAAGTTCTCCCTAACCACGCTTGCATGGCCTTTGCCGTGTGTGCCGGGGCACCATCTTCCTGAAGACGTATCCGCCTTCTTCCTGATCCTTCTTACCCAGGGCAAGACTTTCGTTGCCAATATATGCCTGTAATCGGCCGCGGTCGCCGTAAGCTTGTAACCGGCTGCTAACCACATTGGTGGCATCTTCTCGCCATTTGAAGCCACGATGCCAAGCATTATCACGAAGGTCGGGTGTTTGGTCGTGGACACGGAGCTGACCTCTGAGACGTCCTGGCTGAAGCTTACCTGGCAGTCGTTCTGCTTGTTGATGACCAGATCGACCGTGAAGGTTTTTTCATCAGAAAAAAGATGGGAATTCGATAGGCATGACTCTTTAAATCGTTAAGAACACGGCGACAGCGGTATCGACGTTGTTCCTGCATACAGTCGATAAGCAAAGGCCTTTTCACCCACCTCAAGCTCTTGCCGCCCTCCTCCTTAACGGCCCCGGACACAGTGGCCACCAAGATGTTCTTCTTCACGAGCGCAGTCATTTTGATCTTCGGTGCCCTTTCGAAGGCCTTTCTAAAAGCCAAACGATTGACAACTTGATGTCTGCCTAAACGAGGCCGATCTTTGAGGTCTTCCCCGTTTTTGAGCCTCTCCGCAACTCGTTGGGCGGTCATTCGGCTGACGTGGAGCCGCTTAGCGATGTTGGAGTTGTTGAGGCCCGCGCGCAAGAGAGCAAAGATCTTAATTCTTTCCACTTCCACCTCGTTACACCTGCACACAATGGAAATAGGGTTTTAATAACACGTGCTGGAAAAGTATAACTTTAAGTTTGTATGACGGAACTTTTTTTATCACACACGTAAAACTTTCGAAAGATAAAAAAACACTGCAACAAAACTTTTGCAAACCCTGGTATATTTATACAATCCTGAGTTGTTCACTGCCTTCAGCGCACAAATAAGGTGGTTACGCAGGTACTATACTTTACGGTTTAAAGCCACAGGACAAAGTCGCCATTACTGCGGGTCGATGTATCAAGGCCCATCTTTGCTCGAATCCGTAGGCCAATTATGTGTAAATGATCACATTATGGATATTCATGACCTCCCAATACATTTGGAGGTCATATTATTTCCTTTCATACAGCTTTTTCTTGTTTTACCATAATCATGGAGACAATGGACGGGAAATCATCAAAGCAATTACGAGAGAGAGGAGAACCGCTCCCAAGCACCACCTCGTCTCCCTTAGTTGCTGGGGAAGAAGGGGCAGCTCGAGGCAACACTGGCCGTTGGAGGGGCTCCCCTCCAACCTTATGGCTGGATGACCATGGAGCGGTCAAGGTCAAACGTGTGGTAAGAAACAGGAAGTGGCCTCGAGACGCACCTTTACACTCTTTTTCACGTTCGACTGTGACAAGCGACCTGAGTCGGGTGCGTACCGGCTGGTATCGCTACCGAGTGAATTCAGACGAGCCACTGACACGCAATTGCTACTATTGGCATCGCTTCGGCCATACGAATCGCTCCTGTAGACGTGCAAAGTCTGGGTTAAACGAATTATGTATAAGTTGCTCCAAGGCGGCACACTATATATAAGTCCAAATCGTGTATGGCCAAGTGTGTCTATTGCGGAGAGACACCTCCCTACCCACTTCTTCGAAGCAATATGATGCTCGTCTCCTTGAGGAGGAATTAAATCCCGGCCATTCACCCTGGGCGCTCCCCTGGTACAACTAGCGGCACAAAGGGTTCACATACAGGCCCGGCTAAAACCAGGACTCCCCTCTCTTCCCCCAGCATGACCATTTCACTTAAGGGAACCGGCCACGTTAGTCGTGAGGCCGTCTTGCGAGGTTCCTAAAGCTGCTCCTATAAAGGGGGATAGCACCAAAGGAACTTCGGCACCTAAGCCCACACTCAGTGCTAGGGTGGGTGACTCGAAAACTAAGGATTCAGGAGCCCCCCACCCCACCCCACCCCCTACCCCACCCCCCACCCCACCCCCGCCTCCGAAGCAACGAAGCCTTCCTAAGTTTTCTAGAGAGAGAAAGAGAGAGAGAGAGAGAAAAAAAAGACTCATATAGAGCTTAACCTCCCACGAAGATTCCTTGAAGGCGAGAGAGCCTTCAGCGCACTGTCCGGCCAATAGCGCTCGTAGTTCTGCCTGCGGGAAGCGTACGGCCATTCTCATGAGGGTTTTCTCTTCGAACGGGACCCAGCATCTCCTCTAGTTATTCCTGCAATGTATATTCCTTCACTTGAATTGCCGCGGACTCCAGGCCAACTGGGAGGAGCTTCGAAGGCTCGTCAACTGTCATATCCCCTTAGCCATATTTTTTCAGGAGATCATGCTGGGCTCGTGCCCCATGCCCACCCTCCTGGGCAGGAGGATGCGTCATTTACACCCGGCATGATGTCTCTGTTTTTCTCTTTGATTTTAATACCTCTTTTCAAGCAGTAGTTGTGCAGCTGCACCTGGATAGGAGGTATACTGCTATTTCTGCGTACATTCCACGGCCAGCCGACTTCGAAGTGGGGGACTTCCGCCGCGTGGTGGCACGGTTGCCTAGGCCTTTTCTCTTGCTCAGGGATTTGATCGGTAGACATCCCCTCTAGGCAGACTACTCGATTGATCCCAGGGGTTAGGTCCTTGCCGACTTGATCAAAGAGCTGGAGATAGACGTTCTATATGTTGATGAGTTTACGCATCACTGCCATATAACCGCTTCATTTTTCTATCTTGATTTATTTCTGTGCTCTCCGGATGCACAAACCGATTTAGGGTGGAGGGTAGTCGATGATCTCCATGCTAGTCATCACTTTTCCATTCGAATATAATTTTGTAGGCCGCTGCCGCCTGAAAGCCTGCCCCGATGGTGCTTAGCGAGGGCGACGTGGTCCGCATTTCAGGAAATGACTGATTTCTCTGTCTCAGTTGATAAGTATAGGTCAGTGGATGAGGCTGTTGATTTCTTCTCCGGCAACCTCATTGACGTGGGCCTAACTAATATTCCTAGAACGTCTGGCCGTTTTACACGCCAAACGCTTCCGTGGGGGTCAGACAAGTGTGAGACGGCCCTCAAACAGAAGCATTATGCCTACATGCGTTTTAGGCGCCACCCAAACTATTTCAATGTCGGTGAATTTCGTTGTGCTAGGGTTAGGTGCCGGTATGTTTCGAGGAACGCCCGCCGCTCCTCCTGGCAGGCATACGTGTCTTTACTTAACGGAAGACCCCTCTAGTAGAGGCGAGGAAGCGTGTCAAGAGGATTTGGGGCAAGTTCTCGCAGGAACCCTCTCCTGTTCTCCAGGAGAACGGGACCGCAATCTTAGACCCCACGTTCGTGGTGGAGTCCTTCGCGACCGTTTTCACCGCATTCTCTAACCGGGATGCTGCTCTGCCAGCATTCAATGCATGTTGTGATGTCGAGAAAGGCCACCAACTGGACTTTACTTCCAGAGGTGGAGAACGCTTCAACGACAGATTTACATACATTGAGTAAGTTGCGTTTCGCTCTTGCTTCGTGCGCGGACACGACCCCTGTCCCAGACGATGTCCCGTACGTCATGCTTCGACACCTGCGTGAGCGGAGCATGGCCTTTCTGTTATATTTGCTCAACAGTATCTTGGTAGAGGGCATCCTCCCAGACTCATAATATATTGATACTGTGCTCGCTTTTCGCAAACCAGGGAGAGATCACTCTACCCCTTTCGGTTTCGGCCAACTAATCTCTCTAACCCCCTGCGTGTGCAAGTTGATGGAAAAAATGTTACTTCTTAGATTAGTCTTTTTTCTGGCAGCGGAGACCACCTGTCTTTTGCAAAGAGCGGCTTCCGCAAGTTCCACTCCACGTCGGATTCTCTGCTCCAACTGTAAAACGCTTTCTGAGAGGCCTTCCTTTGTAGACACCAATACGCCACGGTGTTTGGGGATCTGGAGAAGGCCTGTGACACTGCATGGTGATACTGTATCATGGAGACTCTCCACACGATGGGGTCGAGGGGACGCCTCCCAATCTTTATATCTAATTTTTTCCTGCATCGTAGATTCCGCATATGGGTGGGGGGGGAGCCCATTCCGGGCTAATGGAGCATGAATAGGGTGTCCCGCAGGGAAATGTCTTCAGTATTACACTCTGCCCTGAGCATCAATAAATTCATCTTCTTGCTGCCATAAAATATTCTCGCTACGCTCTACGTGGACGACCTTTCGATCTCTTTGGACGCGGTCCAGATGCCAAATCTGGAGCATCGACTACAACAGGCATTGAACCGCCTCTCTCGTTATGCCCAAGCGCGCAGGCTTCAGCCTTCCTTGCTCAAGACTAAAGTTGTCCCCTACTGCAGCCATTCACGCCTCTACACTGAAGTGGACTTGTTTCTAAATGGGGTTCACCTGGAAGTGGTGAACTCGTACCGTTTCTTTGGTCCTGTATTTGACCGACACCTCAACTGGGAGGCTCATATTATCAGGTCTCTTTTACCCGCACCATGGAAATTCTCCATTCTGTGACATTCAACACCTGGGGTGCTGATAGGGCTACTGCCTAACTTTTTTACCGATCCTTTATTCTTTCAAAGCTCCACTACGTTTCAAGTTTTATGCACTTACTGCCGAGCGCTTATTATGCAAGGTGGAATCGATCCATCACACCACCCTTCACCTGGCGACCGGTGCTTTCTGCACTTCCCCCATTGAGAGCTTACTAGTCAATACTAAGGAGATACCACTCGCTCTGCGCCATGCACAGTACATTATTCGCCTGTACGAGGAGACCCGGCGCTTCCCTCTGTCGCCAACAGCTCTCACTGCCTCCGCAGCTGATCTCGACGGTCCCTATGCCACCGAGTAACGCCAGTCATACCCTAAGCCCTTTGGAATTAGGCTAGGCAACTCCTTCAAGAGCTCGATATCACTCTCAAGCCAGTGGTGCCCATGGTTCTATCTAGGATGGTACCACCTTTGCTTGACTATTTGTCGCCACGCTTCGCTTCTGCTCCCAAAGGTTCTACAGCGCCGGAAGTATTGTGTTCGGTCTTTTTGGAGCACATTCCCTGTCACGCTGAAACCGTGCCAGTGTATACGGATGGCTCCAATTCCCAAGAAGGGGTCGGTTTCCACGCCGTAACCCTTCTGTTTAAAGTCAACGAGGCTGTGTCAGGCACTGGGTCTATCTTCACGGCCGATCTGGTTGCAATACATCGCTCGGTACGGGAAATAGCGTGACGTGCACGGTTCGGAGACTGGATTGTTATTTATAACGACTCACAAAGCGCCCTAAGTGTTCTCGGAGCATTGGAATCTCCGCATCCTCTGGTTCGCGATATCCGTGATGCCACGGTTTTAGCGAGCTGGGTGGATGTCCAAATTATCTTTTGCTGGGTTCCTGGACATGTGGGAATGATGGGGAATGAGCGCGCCGATGGGGGCGCCAAAATTACCGCAAGGATTGAGTGAACAGATCAGCGTTTCGCTCTTCCTCACACCCATTACATGCAGGACTCCTGGCTGCTTGGCAAATCAAATGGGAGACAGCCAAGGTGAACTTAAAGTTGCGTGCCATTGCGCCGCGACTGTTCCCATGGACCTACCCTCAATGCTGCGACGGCTTCAGGTTGCTTTATGTCGTCTCCGAATTAGAAACACTCGCAGAACCCACCGCCATTTGATGGAGTGCTCGACTGCGTTGTCCCCCAGACTGTTCGACACATTCATGTTGAATGTCCCAGTCTGAATGATCTTCGAGCATGTTACCTGTACCGGTACCGAGACGAGCAGTGTCGCTACCGCTTGTCCCTTGTATGTTTCGTGTACACAAACTTGCGGCTATACGACTCTTTGGAGGATGCTGTCCTCCTCCACTTTATTTGACCTTTTGTTGTTGGTGGGTGCCGGGCCTATTCCTGACGCAGGAGCGCGCTTCCTTCTTGTTCCCTTATACTGTTTTTTTATGTTTATTTGTTGCTTTTGTTCCTTGTTTATCTTTGTTATTTATATATTGTTATTTGTTTGTTTTTTAATCTAGCTGAATACTAGGCTGTGGTGTGAGTACGGCGACTTTTTCCCTAGCAGGCAACCGCCAAATGGGCTCTCAAAATGTGAAAAATCTATCCTACCTCTCCCTCTCCTTTCCTTTTCTCTCCCTCACTCTCCTTCCTTCCGTCCTCTTTCTCCCCTTTTCGCTTTTCACCCTCTCCCTCGCCCACTCTTTCCTCGCTCTCTTCCCCTTTCTATTTCTCCTTCTCTCCCCCTCCCACCCCTCGCTCTCACTCTATCTCCCCCCAACCTCTTCTAACTACACGACTCCGTTGTATTATTATCGGCGAATGTATTGTCTTGATGGGTCGTCCTTTCAGGCCGTTTTGACAGCCCAGATAACCTTCCAATCTCGATTACTTGAAAACAAACGTGGCCATCATTAATTAGGGCAGAAGTCAACCAAGCTACCATTGTGGGTGTTTGTTACTGAATAAACTACTATGTAGTTAACGAGAATTACACTCACGAAGTGGATCTCTGTATATTTTTGACTTTTAGGAATGAAACATGAAAGCTGTCATCAACAATGTAATAAGACCCACTCATTAGCACAAAACAGGGAAAATAAAGTCAAAACTATTTGAAAATCAAATATAGTTTTTTCCTTTAGGCATCAGGAAATTATCGCGAATATCAACCATTTATGTTTACTGTATTTAATGCTTTTTAAAATGAAACCTAAATTCTGATAAGTTTCTTTCAAAACAACAGAGCGAGCTACTGGTATCGATGGTAGTTTATTTCCATTATGCAGAAGCACGGCTTTGCTACTACCTTGAGAAGCGTCAATAAAGTCTCCATTGACTGGGTTCATAATGTAGATCTAATTCTTCAAAGAGACGTGGAATATTATTACAGTAGCATAAATTGTTGTCAAATGGAAATTTCTCTTGTAAATTGTTTGATCGAATGCAAAACTTAGTAATTCGAACATCTTTTGCTACTAAATTTCTGATTATATTGAAATTGCATAGGTAAAAACCAGGTCGATGATGGTTTGCGACATAATATTTTTTAAAGATTATTAAGAATATTAGGCCTAGTTCTAACTATCAATAACTACGTTACTCTTTGTGAGGAAAGGTCTTAGACAACTATATTTTTACTCTACCCCATCGTTACAGTTTCATGACTCAAGTGACTAAGGGGATAGCTCAAATAAACGAAAGAACTTGGAAGGCCTACTATGCGAAATATGAACATGGAAAGTCGCTGAATAATGGCTACTTGTCTCCTTTTTTTTATAATTTATCTATAGTATCTTATTTAATCTCCTCATTCCTTATATAAGGCTTTCCTAGCTGTTACTAAAAAAAAAAAAAAAAGAATATTATGTTAAAGAAAAGCAAAGTTATGAACTTTGACACAGACTATCAAAAGATGATATTAAAGGAATAAATATTAAGTTAGGTTAGGTTATATTAGGTAAGTTCGGATATATCATGTGTCCCCCTCCCCCAAATCTAATTTTTCATCAAACTAATCATATCTCAGTAACCCGTAATCTTATAGAGGCAATATTTTAATTAAAAATAATGTTTTATTTTAACAATTTAAAAATAATGTTTTATTTTCATCATTTAAAATAAAATAAAAGTTGATGTAAAAAAAATCATTACGAAGGGTTTATTTATATTACTCAAATAAATGATCAATTGGACTACAATCCTGATATAAAACCAATCGCAATATCTTCTTCCACACATATACTTCGTTGTACCACATTAGTGTCAATTTCTTCCCATTATTGTAATACTTTGTTCTTTAATTCACTTTGAATAAATTTTTCACTCTGCCCACGATAGTTTCGGCTTCCTGGCTTCATCTGCGGTCAAGATACACGGAATGGCCCTTCCTCTCCTAGGAGAGATTCCTTTCACTTGGTGATCTATTCATGGCGTAGTTCTGACTCACTTATCCCCATCCGTCTGTCGTCTACCATATCACTTCACCTTTCCCGACCACTGTGGTTGGTTGGCCTTTTCCTCGGTGACTAACAATCTTCACATACCGAAGATACTAACTAAACCACATTAATCTGATCCATTGTGGTCAATTGCATTTATTCCTATTCATTTGCCGCCAATTTGACTAATTGCGATCCATTGACGTTTCATCCAAACAGGGCAGTTTTTATAGGATGCGAATCCTAACTTTTGTATCTATTATATAGCTGGTTGCCTTTTCATATGTTCAAAACCAATTTCTCGCCCATACATCCTATACATAAACGAATGACTGTACCTCCTCTATAAGACTGATTAAGACCGAGATAAAAAAAAATAGAATTTGTTGTGCAAAGTTGGCGTGGGTTCTGTTGGCTGTCCAAACGTTTTTTAGATTATTCTCATGTATGGAGGCATTTTGATTCAGCGGATTCAGAAATGATGTAGAGAGAGGGATGAATAAAGTGAACAAATGTAAAGGAATATAAAAGGGTTAAAGGTGACAAATGCTGCAATAACAAACCTTTTCTACCATACGACATAAGAGGCGCATTACACTTCTCCAGATACAAGTTCTTACAAACAGAATAGTCAAGTTGAACTATGTATCCCTTCCTCACACCATGCAAGGAAGACAAAGGGCGAGGTATTTTAAGTTAGTGTGAAGTGGAGCGTCAGTTGTTGTGTGACTCAAGGCTAAATTAAAAATTAAATATTGCTTAACTTGTTCAATTAATAATTATAAATTTCCATCTACTGGTATTAAGCTATTGTTTAATGAATATGTTTGACGAAAGGGGCTGTGGATAAAATAACCGGGACTATATTCAGTATTCATCGCAAAGTCCAGGAATTTTACTGAATCCTGTAGGCTCTTTGAGGGTAGAGCCATCGTGAGGAAATCCGCTTCCTTAGGGTAGTGATGAGGAACGTGAGAACCCTCAAAGAATGGTGATGATAATCACTTTTCTTCCCGAACTCAAGTTTCTACTTGAAGTTGTGAAGAGAAAGTGGAAATCTAAAAAGAACAGTAAATGTATTCACTATTCATCATTAAGTCCAGATTCTACTTGGAGTAAACTCCATTTCTGGGGGGGGGGAGGAGTTGTGATGATTAATATGAGAACCTGCATTATATACACTATTCATTACAAAGCTAAGTTTCTATTTGAGGTGTATAGAGTAAGGAAAGTTGTACAGGGTGCGGCAGAAATACCTGCCACATTTGAAAGGTTGACAAAAGGAAGAAGAAACAACATTTATGAAATATTAATTTTAGTGTTGTTTAAACAAAGGGTTACAGTTTTTGTTCATTTAGTTTTAAAAATTACATCCTCTAAATGGTGACCGTTATTCGATATACACTGTTGGAGACGGTTTCTTAAGTTTTCCATTACTCGTAGGGTCATTGCAGGCGGTATTTCTGCAATCTTTTGACGAATAGCATCCTTAAATTCTTCAATGTTACCCGGTCGATCTTTATAGACTTCAGCTTTCAAGTAACCCCAGAGAAAAAAATCACAGTGGTTGAGATTGGGCGAGCGTGCTGGCCAATGAATGTCACCGATGAAGGAAACCAAACGTCCTGGAAACATTTCTCTCAGCTTCCATTGATCTTCTTGCTGTGTATGCGGTGGCTCCCTCCTGCTGAAACCACACATTCTGATTGCGAAGGTCGTGTACTTTTGGTTCCAGAAATGTCTGCAGCATCTCCACATATTGGCCAGATGTTACTGTAACACAGTGGTTTCTCTCCTCAAAAAGATAAGGACCCCATACACCTAATTTCGAAACTGCGCACCATACAGTCCCTCGTTCACTGTGTAGAGGTCTTTCATGAAGGTGTCTAGGGTTACTTTCCGCCCAATAACGACAATTTTACTTATTCACGCAGCCTGAGAGATGAAAATGAGTTTCATCACTTGCCAGAAGAACAGCATTTAGAGGAACATTTTGAAGGACACCGTCACAACATGACATGCGGGTTCCCAGTCGCGTTCGTTCAGTGTCTGAGTAATCATTAATTTGTATGGCTGGAATTTCAGATCAGTGTGTAGAATTCTTCTGACTGTTCATTTAGACAATCCCAAGGCAGAAGCATGTTTGCGAGCTGAACGTGTAGGAGAATGAGTAACAGAAAGTCCCACAGCTTGAACACTGTCTGGAGTTCGAGCTCTTTGAGGTCTTCCAGGTGGCTTTCTTTTAAGTGCTGAACCTGTTGCTCTGAAATTTGCAACCCATAGCAGTATTGATTTTCTATCCGGAACAGCATGATTGCGACCTAACATGCAATGAACTGAGGTCTACAAAGATCGACCGGGTACCATTTAAGAATTAAAGGATGCTATTCGTCAAAATATTGCAGAAATACCGTCTGCAATGACTCTTCGAGTTATGGAAAACTTTAAAAACCGTCTCTAACAGTGTATAATGAATAGAGGTCACCATTTAGAGGATGTAATTTTTAAAACCAAATGAACAAAAACTGTAACCATTTGTTTCAACAACAGTAAAATTAATTTTTCATCAATGTTTCTTCTTCCTTTTGTCAACCTTACAAATGTAGCAAGTATTTCTGCCGCACCCTGTAGAAGCGACTAAATCGATTGTCAACGAGGAACTTATCTTCACTTGGTCTACTCAAACCTGCGATTAGAGAACCTGAAGAGAATATACGACCAAGTAACAATTTTCCCTTGTCTACGGTGAAGGAGTTCCATGAACAGGCTTGAAAAGAAAGTGGCGAAGATGTAGTGAAAATGCGTGAGATATACATATATAGTTTTAAATCCACTTCCGGGCGTCGTGGAGGCCGGGAGGGTACGACGTAATCATACTATACCCGACACCCGCTCTTTAAGGACCTCGCTTTAAATGGTCCTGCAGAAGACGAAGGGACCTAGAAAGCGGGGTTAGAACTGCACTCAAAACTGGCAACCAGTGGTCATCCGTCTCGGTGGGAGCCCAAGGAGAGCAGACAGGAGAAAAAGAGGCGAATAAAAAAGGAGAATTAATGATAAAGGAAACCTAGAAACTAAGAAACAATCATTACCAATTTTTTAGAAACCCCAACCTAGCTTTAAGGCGGGAGAGGTTTGATATCGGAGTCTTTGTATCCTTAACCTTTATCTTTCTTCCTTTTCTTTGTTTTTTTGTGTTTCTTATATCTGTTACTTCTCGCCTCATTCTTTCTCTACGGAGTCGAAAAAGCCTCGTTAGATACCCCAATTTCCTCTTTTTTCTCAATTATATGATTATCACCTTCCTCCCCTCCCCCACGGTCGCCATAATTCTTTCCGTCCTCTCCTGCTTGGATTCGAACCTGGTACCGAAGGGGGAAAACTCCAGCGTCATGTCCACTGAGTCACGAGAGCTCCTTATCCTCGTTCAGTCCGTCACCGCCAGGGCCCATTATTCACTTTCGGGAGGTGAGGAGGGGGGGGGGTCCCTATCGTGTGACGTCACGCCCCAGTTTCATCAGTGGACATTTGTGACTCGGTCGCGCCACCCTGTTCCGCGTTCTTTCAACCCCCCTTTCCCCGCAGCCTCCCCGCCAAATGGCAGATTGGGGGGGTATTTCCCCCACACACATACACACACAAGAGGGTACATTTCGCTTTCCCACCCCCTCTGTTTACTTCCGGTTCCAATCAAATTGATTCGAGGAAATGAGGATTCAATTTATCGGAATTTGTCGTCACCGTTCCACGGCTTCGGTAATCATTTCCAGTCAGCACCCTCCACTCCCTACCCCACCACCACTCCTTTTAACTTTATTTACCCGGAGACGAAAAGATGAAACGAAATAACCGAATAAGGAATAAATGGAAGTAGGGAAAAAAAAAAGTGCGAATAGAAGAAACGAAGTGGATGGAAAAGGTAGAATGGGAAAATATCTGCCATAACATTCCTTATATCACTACTGAGATTGTGTAAATAACAATAGTAATACTATTGTTATTAATGGTAATACTGCAAATATTAGTACTACTAATTATTATTAGCAGCAGCAATTCAGAATTATATAAAAGTGAATTATCTAACGAGAAAAAGTTTAATAAGTTGTATGAGAATAATGGGTGAGACGGGTGATGGAGTGGAGAAATGAAAGACAAGATTAAAGAATGACAAGAACTTCAACTCTGAAAGATCCAAGTGTGATCAGAAATTTAGCTATGAAATAATCAAGGTATGACAAGGAATTCAAAAATGAAAAAAATAAGATTTGACAGACATGAAAGATTCAATATTTGACAAGGACTTCTGGCATGACAGAAGTAAGGTCTGATAAGTTCAGGGAAGTAAAAATCAAGTTATGTTAATGATTTAACTCAAAAAGATTCGAAGTTTAGCAGTACTTTCGATATGAAATATTCGCGGTGTGGCAAGACATGAAGAATCAAGGTATGTCAAAGACTTTAGACAGGAAATATTGAATGCTCGGAAAAGAACTCAGACATGAGAGAATAAAAATAAGAGACAAAATTTATAAATGAAAGAGTCGAGATTTGACACCCAGTTCAGACATGAAGGAATAAAGGTTTGACAAGGAATCCCGACTTAAAACACCGCATGAAAGATTGAAGATATGAGAAGGATCTCACACATGTAAGAATCAATGTATAACAATTATTCGCACATAAAATATTGAATGTATGGGAAGGATTCATAAATGAAAGATTCAAGCCTTGAAAAAGAACCACAGATGAAAGAAAAGAACGAGGTATGGCAAGGATTCAACACTTGAAAGATTCAAGGTATGATGACAATTCACGCCTGAAAGATTTAAGGTATGAGAAAGATTCACGCATGAAATATTAAAGAAAACATGATTAAAAGATTAATATTAAAGAGAACATTTAGAAATGAATGATTCAAATTATGACAAGGATTAACACTTGAAAGATACGAGCTAGGAGAAGGATTTACACATGAAAGATTTAAAGTATGACAAGGATTAACAAATGAAGGATTCAGGGCATGAAAAGGCTATACACATGAAAGTACGAAGCAATGTCAAGGATTCAGAAATGAAGATTCAAGGCATGACAAGGATTTTACACATAAAAGATTCAAGGAATAATAAGGATTAATGCATGAAAGATTCAAGGATTAATATATGAAAGATTCAAGGTATGACAAAGATTCACACATGAAAGATTCAAGGTATGACAATGATTCAAACATGAACGATTCATAATATGACAAGTATTTACGCATGAAAGATCCAAGGTATAACAAGGATTTATACATGAATACTTCAAGCTATGACAAGGATTCATAAAAAAGTTCAAGCTATGACAAAGATTCACATCTGAAAGTTTCGTGGAATAACATGGATTTCTACATGGAAAATTTAATGATTGACAAGGATTCACATATGAATGATTCAATGTATGACGCATTTTATACATGAAAGATTCAAGGTATGAGAAGGATTCATACATGAAAGAATTAATGTTTGACAATTTATTCACGCATGAATACTTCACAGTATGACAAGGATTTAAACTTAAAAGATTCAAGTTATGACAATGATTTCATACTGAAAGTTTCAAGCTAAGAAAAGGATTCACACATGAATGCTTCAAGGTAGAACAATGATTCATAAAAGAAAGATTCAATATATGATAAGTAATTCACACTTGATAAATTCAAGGTATGGCACGAATTTTACAGATTCAAGGTTCAAGGGATAACAAAGATTCATAAATGAAAGATGCAACCTATTGTGTTTGAGATCCCATCTCTCTGGAGCAGAAAAAAATATCGTTCTTCAACAAGAAGTACTCTGTCGAGGAATAGGTTTCCTCCCCAGACAATACGTCTATAAAAACATATATGTATCTTTTGGTTGAAAAGAAAGAGATAAAAGTCACGAGAATATGTATATATACAGTTACATACACATATATCCTCTAATGTACCTACGCGTCCTTCGCTACGTACAAGTACGTTCACTTCATAAAAGTAATCCGTTGATAACGAGGTATAAGAGTGCAATTTTAATACAAGGGCCGATAGCGTTGAATGAGTTTACCAAGTTGCAGTTCAAGATTATATTTAAAGAGTGAAAACCAAAAATATAATTTTAATAAGTCACTAGTTAACATATATATATATATATATATATATATATATATATATATATATATATATATATATATATATATATATATATATATATGTTTATGTATATGTATATATATATATATATATATATATATATATATATATATATATATGCATACGGAAAATATAGAAAATGTAAATAAGGATAATACTAACAGAATATAGATAATTTGCAATTAGGTAACGTTAATTACTTGTTAATTGGCTTTTAAATGGGATACTATAAATCAGTTATACAGAAGGAGTATTTAAAAGTCGGAAAGTTGGTCGATTAACGGGAGATACAAGCAAGGGTCGTTTTACTTTGAAGGGATCACCTCTATGGGCAATCCTTTAGCGAGTCGGCGTGGGGGAATGGAGACGGAAAATGGTCGGGATTCTCGGCCGAATATCTTGATGCTGACGAGGATGAAGGGGGCAAGAAACCAGAAGACGAGTTCACGATCCTCCTTGAAGACGGACGATGGCGCCTCTGCTCTAGAGAAGAGCAATCAATCCTTTACGGCGGGGGAGGGTCCAGATAAGACGAGAGGAATCCCGGCCAATACTTTGGGGACGAAACGATTCGAGGCTTGCTCTGAACAGAGTAACCCTTTACAAAAGAGATGAATATGCCTGGTGAGATCCAACCTTGATGGTATAAGCGAATACCAGAGACTTGGGAGAAAACAGACCCACGATCTGAACCGAAGGCGATGAAATCCCAAACTCAATCTGTCGATATTCGAAAGACCCAGGGTATTTATATGACAGACATTTTTTTGGTGCTCAATTGCTGGAAGGCACAGACGTCTGTGAGAAGGCTTCCGGTGCCTAGAGGGATTAGTTTTTGTCGCCCGACACCGGTCTTAATGGTCTCCAACGATGTGGGTGAGAACTTTCGGCTATCCTTTTTCCGACTACGGAGATTAGCATTTCATCGGCGAGGTGAAAGCTTTTAGCGCTCAGCTTAACTGATATTTAAATTCTTTCTTCCTCTTATTTTACCCCTTGGATACAGAGCTTTAATCCATGTAGAGTTATAGTTAGGAGACATAGGGAGGGAAGGTATTCAAGAAACAAAAGTAGGGGGTATTCTTCTTACCGTACTCTATCCCTCACATACTCAAAAACCCCATCTACGACTCCCAAAGTATCTTCTCGAACACTTGTGCCGCTGGTCCCCCCCTTCCCCGCCTCAGATCATCACCACGTTTCAAGGTAAAGCGATCTTGTTCTTACACCCCATCAATCGTCACCCGCATCCACTTTTGATTTGACTTCCCACTTAATCGTAATTAATATCTTTTGTTTGAGTTAACATTAATTTTGCTCCTCGCGCTTAACTCTGTCATATTATAACTTGTCACAATCCAATTAACTATCTTTATCGAGTGATTTATTCGCCCTTTTTTGAATATATATATATATATATATATATATATATATATATATATATATATATATATATATATATATATATTGCCCCATTTATTATATATATTAAAATTATATTTGGGGGTCTTGTTCTTTATATATCCTTTGAACTGCAACTTGGTAAGCCATTAGATAAATCCCGGTCAACCGTATATCGCACTCTGTATAAAAGTCAAGAAGGCGGTCCCCCACTCCTTTAATTGCCCCAAAGCATATCGCAGGCGGCCTCGGGTCGGCTATCTACCCGTGCTTGTGTATGCGCCCTTGCGCCGAGTGAGTCTTCACAGCCATACTTCGACACAAGGTATAATTAGGATTATACCTTAAAAGATGCATAGTAGGGCAAAGATTTCAGAACATGAAAGATTAAAGTTATGAAAAGGATTTAGACTCGAAAGATTCAAGATATGTCAATAATTCACACATGAAATATTTAAGGTATAACGCGGAATAACACATAGAAGATCCAAGCTATGACGCTGATTTCCTACATGATAGATTCAAGGTATGAAAAGTATTCACACATACAAGATGTAATGTATGAAGACGATTCATGCAGGAAAGATTAAAGTTATGACAAGGATTCGTACATGCAAGATTCAAGCTATGGTCAAAATTAACACACGCAAGATCCAAGGCATGACAAGGATCACACACATAAAAGATTCAACCTATGACAATTATTTACATCTCTAAGATTCAAGGTAACACAAGGACTCTTACACAAAAGATTCAAGGATATTATAAGGATTTACACGTGAAAGATCCAATGTATATCAAAGATTCACACATTGAGAGTTCAATTTATAATAAGGATTCACACATGGAATATTCTTTGTATGACAAAGAATCACACAGGAAACATTTATTGTATGGAAAGGATTTACTCAATAAAATTCAAAGTATGATAAGGGTTTGCCCATGAATGAATCATGGTAAATCAAGGATTCAAACTTAAATATTCAAGGGATAACAAGAAATCATACATGAGTTTAAAATTATGAAAAAGATTCACACAGAAAAGCTTTAATGTATAATAAGGATTTATACACAGAAGATTGAAATTATGACACCGATTTACACATGAAAGATTTAAGTTATGACAAGTGTTAACACGTGAAAGAATCAAGGCATGAAACTAATTCACACATGGAAAATTAAAGGTGTAACAATTATTCACATTGAAAAATGCAAGGTGTGATAAAGATTCACACGTGAAAGATTCAAGCTATAACAAGAGTTAACACATGAAAATCTCAAGACATGATACGGATTCACATATTGAAGATTAAATGTGTGAAAAGAATTCACAATGAAAAATTCAAGGTATGCTAAGGATTCAAACATAAAAGATTCAAACAATGACAATTATTCACACTTCTAGATCCAAGGTATGACAAAGATTGATACACGAGAGATTCAAAGTATGACAGTGATTTACAAATGAAGGCTCCAATGTATAACAAGGATTCATATATTTAAAAGTTAATACATGATAAGGAATCACACATGAATGATAAATTGTATGACAAAGATTCATTCATTCAAATTTAAGATATGACAAAGGACTTCATACATGAAAATTCAAGGTAAATAATGATTCACACTTAAAATGTTCAAGGTATGACGAGGATTTCATAAATGAGAGATCCAAACTATGATAACGATTCACACATGCAAGCCTTAAGGTATAACAAGGATGTGTACATGTAAGATTCAAACTATGACAAAGATTTACACGTGAAAGAATCGAGGTATAACAAGGATTTCACACATGAGAAACTTTCACGGCATGACAATGATTCAGAGATGAATTATTCAAGATATGACAAGGATTCATACATGGAATATTCAAGTTAAGACAAGGATTTACATAAAAAGATTCAAGCTACGACAAGGATTCACATATCAAAGATTCGAGGTATGACAAAGATTTATAAATGAAATATTCAAGCTATAAGAAGGATTCGCACATGAATAATCGAAGTATGACAAGGAATTTAGATATGAAATCTTCAAACTATCACAAGGAATCACAGAAGAAAGATTCAAGGTATGGCTATGATTAACACATGAAAGATTTTAGGTGAGACTGGAATTCCCCCATGAGAGATTTAGAGTATCACATGGCTATATATATATATATATATATATATATATATATATATATGAAAGATTCGTTCAATAAATAGGATTCAAACATGAAAGAACCGATGTATCACAAGTATTTAACACAGAAAATATTCAAGGTATGATACGAATTCACACATGAGTGATTCAAGGTATGACAGGATTAATAGATGAAAGATTCATGCTATAACAACGATTCTCACATCAACTTTGAAGATATGACAAATATTTACATATGATAGATTCAAAGTGTGATAAGAATTCACACATAGAATATTTAAGGTATTACAAAGAACTTGTTCATAAAAAATTAGGGAATTTGGAGTATGAAAGGGATTTATTTACACAGGAAAGCTTCAAGCTATGACATGGATTTATACATGAAACAATCAAACTATGACAAGGATTCACAGATCAAAGATTTAAGTTATGACAAGGATTCAATCATTGAAAAATCGAGATATGACAAACATTTTAGACTCGAAAGTTTCAAGTTATGACAAGGTTTCATATATGAAACATTCAAGGTATTACAAGGAATCATATCAAAGAATCAAGTTTGACAACGATTCACACTTAAAAGCTTCAAGGTATGGCAAGGATTCAGAGATGAAACAATTAAGGTATGAAAAGGTTTCACGCATGAAAAACTTAATATATGACAATGATTCGCACATAAAATATAATATTTATGACAAGTATTCATAAATATAGCTTGAAACTATGTCGACGAATCACAAATGAAGGAATAAAGGTATGGCAAGGATTTTGACACATTAAAATATCAAGACCTGACAAGGATCCATACATGAACGACTCAAGCTAATAAAAGGATTCATATATGAAAGTTTCAAAGAATAAGGACGAATTACACATGAATGATTGAAAGGGTTCAAACGAAAAAATTTTAAGGTATGACAATGATTCCTATATGAAAGATTAGAGGTATGACAAGGATTCCTATATTAATGTTTAATGTATGGCAAGGATAGAGACGTACAGATTCAAGGTATGAAAATGACCCACACATGAAATATTCTACCTACGGTCAAAGACTCACACATGGAAGATTCATGATAGCTCGAGGATCCGCACATCAAAGAGACAAAGTATAACAAGAATTCATATCTAAAAACTTCAAGGTGTGACAATCATTCATACCTCAAAGATTCAAGTTAGGGAAAGGATTTCACCATGAAAATTTCGAGGTATGAAAAGGATTTCACACATGAAATATTGAAGTTATGACATGGCTTCACAAATGAATGACATGAAATTTGACAATGATTCATACATGAAAAATTCAATGCATGATAAGGATTCACAAATGTAAGCTTCAATGTATAACAAGGATTCACGCTTAAGAAATTCAAGCGATAACAAGGATTCACATATGAAAGATTTAAAGTAGAGCAAGGATTTCAGACATGAAATACTACAGTTATGACAAGGAATTGCACATGGAAGATTCAAGATATGACAATAATGGATTCATACGTGAAAGATTTAAGGTAGGAAACGATTGACACATGAGAGATTCAAGGCACACAAACGATTCATGGATGAAAGATTTAAGGTATGACAAGGATTCTCGCACGAAAGATTTGAGCTACTTTAAGGATTAAAACATGAAAGATTCAAGGTATGACAAGGATTCACAGCGAAAAGATCAAAGGTATGACAAGGATTCATAGACAGAAGATTAAAGGTATGGCAAGGATTGATAGGCAGAAGATTAAGGATATGACAAGGATTCACAGACAGAAGATTAAAGGTATGACAAGGATTCACAGACAGAAGATTAAAGGTATGACAAGGATTCACAGACATAAGGTTAAAGGTATGACAAGGATTCACAAACAGAAGATTAAAGGTATGACAAGGATTCGCAGACAGAATATTAAAGGTATGACAAGGATTCACTCATTAAAAATTTAAAGTATGAGAAGTGTTTACACATCAAGGAATCAATGTAAATAAAAAATTCAAAGTTACAATATTCAAGAGATGACAAGAATTTCATACATTAGAGATTTAACCTATGACAAGGATTTACACATGAATGTATCAAGGTATTATAAGGCTTTTTACATAAAAGATTCAAACTATGACAACGATTCACACGGGAAAGAATCAAGGTATGACACGGATATCACAAATAAAACTTTCAAGAGCATGACAATGATTCACAGATCAAAAGATTCAAGGTATGACCAAGATTCACCCAATAAATATCCAAGGTATGACAAAGATTTACACATGAAGGTTTGAAGGTTTAACAAGGATTCTTTCATGGAAGATTAAATGTATGTCAAGGATTTACACATGGAAGATTCAATGTATGACAAAGTTTTATATATTAAAGATTCACATGTGAAAGATTCCAGAGATGTCAAGGATTCACACTTGAAGTATTCAAGGGATGACAAGGATTAGAGTCATGATTGGTTTAAACTATGACATAGATTCACATATGAAAGCTTCAAGATATTACAAGGATTCATAAATGAAAGATTCATGGTATGGCAAGGATTTCACACATGAAAGATTTAAACTATTTCAAAGATTCACTCATAAGTCTATCGAGGTATGGCAAGAATTTCATACATGAATGATTCTATGTATGAGAAGCAATTCGCACATGAACGATGCCAGATATGACAATGATTCATGCATAAAAGATTCTAGCTATGACAAAGATTCAGACATGAAAGATTTAATGTATGACAGGGATTCACAAATTAAAATTCACTGTATGACAAGGCTTCACACATGAAAGATTCAAGGTGTGATAATGATTCACACAGAAAAAATTCAAGCTATGACAAATATTGACACATGAAATATTCAAGGTTTTATGACTAATTTGTTCATGATAGAATCAAGCTTGCTTTGATAAGAACTTCGATCATAAAACAAGACAGGTTTGACAAAGACCGATCAATACATGCGTAAAAGAATCGATTTATGACAACAACTTCAAAATAAACGGAAGAATCAAGGTTTAACCATCGGAATGACCTGGACAATTGAAGTAATAATAATAATTGGTATTTATTTTGTATTAGGCTCTTTAATGTCATTTACTTTCACATATCACCCATCTATGAACTAAGGAAAAGCTTGTGAGAAGAGATGGATGTTCATGGCACACTTGAAGGCACCAAGGGAGGGTGAGATTAGCGTATCGGAACAGGTATATTATTCCACAGTCTTGGAGCAAATATAGAGACGTATGATCACCTCTGCAACATAGACGACTACGAGGAACAAGAAGTAGGGGAACAGGAGTAGGAATTTAGACATTAAAACAATAAAGATATAACAAAGACTTCAGACATGAAATCCTCCGCAATTAATAATAAGGGTGCACGAGCCGCCCATTAAAACCCTCAATGAACTGGTTTATATTTGGAACACAGTGCTTGAGGATGTCCTCTTGGACTTTCTTCTAGTATGTGCCCATTAAGGAGCCATGCCCTGTTTATTTAATGGGTTATGGTTTAGGAGAGTTGCGTACCCCTGTTTCGTTTATCTTTATGTTTTCTACGGTTTGTACCTCTGATAAAAAGCACTGTTTGAGTCATATCTCAGTTGGGAACTATTGATAACGTGGGCCCAAAGTAAGTATCGCTACAATAGACTCGAATCACCTTCCCATTCGGTGACTAATCGTCCCTACTGTGGCTGAACTTTATTTATGTTCAGAAGTTGTGTTTATACTCGGTTAGGTCTCTCCTACCTCCTAATACCCGAAGTATGTAGTCTACCAGTACTAGTTAACTTCCACAAATTTTTACTTCACCTAGGTTTACCACTTTATTTACGAACAGTTTTTCCAAAACTGGGCAGGATGCCTTTTTTTAGCTTTCCCTTTATTTTATTTTTCATTTATCCAATTATTCAAGATTTCGTGAGATTTTTTTTAGGATTCCTAACAAGAGGTCAATTTATTTTCGGTGTGAGAGGTAACATTTCAGAAAAAGGATCCAGTCTCATTTGAGAGATGTTAATCAAGTACTAGCACGCTATGGATTATTATATAAATGTCCTGACTCTAGACCACGCCAAATATTTTTACACACTCCTCGCCTCTGATCCACTTACCGACCCCTCTCTCCATTGATCCGTCTCTGCAGGTTTTCCTTATCTATAAACAAAGGGGATTTCATTTGTGACTATTTTTCCTTAGAAATTAGCGCTTTCGTGTATCAGAGGCCTTGTCTTTCTGATGACCCACTCGCTCCTTTAGCTGTCGCTTGTTCCGGTTGCTACTAACTACTACATGTTCCGAGAGAGTTTCAAGGCGAGATGGTGGCGTTTGATTAATTGATACTCTTCATCTGTCACCATCTCATTTCGATCAAATTTCCTAACAGCTTCGATGTTTCTTCTTGTCCCTTTTGGTTCTGAAGCTTTCGATCAAAATTGCGATTATAATCTATCAACCTCCTGACCACCCATCAGACAGCTTTTTGTTTACAACTTAGGTGAATTTCTAAACCAGTCCTCTTCTACCTCCTCTAACACAACCTTATTATCCTCGGTAAATTCAATATTTATTAATATATTCCTTTATATTTCCGAATCTGGGTATACTCAAGCTTTATTTTCTCTCACAATTTATCTCTTCTCCCACATAATACAGTATATCTTATCTTGTCGTCCCGCCATCACCGGCTTACCACCATCGATCGTGGGAAAAAAATACCCTTGATCTCTCCACTACCCTTTCTCCACTAGATACACTACCCTTTCTACAATTTACCTTAGTGACTCCATTTTCTCTTTTTTCAGACCATTGCCCCCTACTTTGATGATTTCAATGTACATCAGGTTAATATTCCGTCTCTTTGTCCACGCGCCCCTTGGGTTCTCGATGTTATTCAGGGAGCTAAGCAGCACAACGTGAGGAGTTTTAGAACTGCTGCTTGTAGTGCCATGACCGCTGCTGCCCCCCCCCCCCTTAGCCCGAGTGCACGCAATTATACACTTCCCCGCCCCCAATACTTGCAGGATGTCCCGTGGCTATATATCTTACACTTTTTTTGCTTCGTTTACCTTCACTTTTCTCTTTACAAATCTCCCAATACTTATTTTCTGCGTACTACGAGCCTCGTTATTATTGCGCTTTAACTTTCGGAGGGGGGGGGGAACTAAGGACACAAAACTATCACCTAATCCGTTCGCTCCAGTTCCTTTCTAAGCTCCTTCTTGGTCACATATTCTATTCCAAATTTTGATGAGATCCTCAAATCTGGTTTCAACGTTGGTTGTAGCATTGAATCTGTTCTAAATGTAACTGACCGACTTCTTCAAGAGCCTGAAGCCGTCCAGCTTTCCACTCTAGTAGTCTTTATAAGTTACTATGTCGGTCTGTAGATCGGTCGACCGTATGGTAACCATTTTACTTTCCAATTAAATTCTTTTTGAAAATAACATAATAATAATAGGTATTTATAGTGCGCCCTTCATGGCTGTTAGCCCTCCCAGAGCACAGGTTGTGTATCGAGTGTAGAGAAAGTTTACAGAGGAGAGAAGGCAATTCTGAAGAGATAAGTTTTCAGGGGACGTTTAAAAGTAGCAAGGGAGGGAGAGGATGGGACTTCGGCAGGAAGAGCATTCCAGAGTCTAGGAGCGCAAACTGAGAACATCGTAACTATTCAGCCAATTCTAACGTAATTTGAAACCCTCTATGTTTTTTTACATTCTCTTTCGAATGATATAATTGCCAATGTCCTCCCAAGATTAGTCCGGGAATTATTCAAATAAAACTGACTATGGGTCGAATTGCCCCATTTATTGAAAGTTTTGAAGGACGTAAAGTCACAAGTCAGAATAATTGAGAGCACGCGACTTAGGTCTGTTGACTTTGTTGATGTCTCAGTCGCTTTTAAAACCGCCGATTTTACTGTTCTTCATCAGCTTCATCAATCGCTAGGGTTTCTCGAACCACCCTTAACTTGGTCCACTCCCACCGATCAACTTGTCATTAATCTGTTCGTATCGGAAATAAATTAAGGCGATCGGAGGTGAGATTTGGTGTTCCGCGAGGGTCACTTCTTGGCCAGCTTCCCTTGGCCCTATGCATCGCCTGGCTCTAGCATTCCATGTCTATGGCAATAACACGCACTCTGAGACCTCTCTTTCTCCTTCATTTGCTGAAACTTAAAAACCTTCTATCCGAGGACGACTTCATCACTGAATGGCTCGAGGACAACTTTCGGATACTAAATAATGGTAAAACTGAGGCGATGCTGGTAGATACCCATTCCGATATTGCTCGCTATAAAAAAAAATATTGCCCTCTATTTTTTTTAACTTTAGATGCTCTCATGACCCCCTTCACAACTTTTCTGAAAATCTTTGCGTCATCTTCGATGATCTCCTATCTCCCAAAGCTCTTCCATCTTCTTCCTCCGTAATCTTAGCCGTATCCGCTTTCTCTTAGAACATAATTGCTTCAATATCGTGACCCATGCTTTCGTTACCCACCACGTTGACTACTCTTATTCCCTTATTGTGATTGGCTTTCATTAGATCCTTCCAACTTGTTCAAAACCTTACAGCCACTAATTCTCTCTCCAAGGTTTCTCTCGTGCACCCCTTCATTCTGTGCACTACACCGCTATCATTCCATTCCGGCATCGTTTTCAAGGCCCTCCATTTAAACTACAAGATCTTAAATGCAACGGTGCCCTCTTACCTGTCTTCCTCTCTGAATCTATCCTGGGGTGATCGGTCTTTCTCGACATTTGCTCCTAGATTGTGGAGTGATCTTCCCGCCGCTATACGCTCTTTCATCTTCCTTGGTGCCTTCAAAGTGGCTGCGATGAGCCCCTAAGGGGGTATAGCGACTCACACCGGTAGCAGAGCTGTTAAACGTCCGTCCCGGCTCGGGGAGTGTGGGTCCTTATATAGTCCCGAGAAGGAAAGGGCCCGCACGCGCCTAGAAGGTTCTTGCAAAGTGCCGAGACGGGACGTCAGCCGGATTGTGCCTGCTTCGTACGTAAGAAAAGTTCCGAGATGAGATCCTGAAGGCTGAGGAGTAGTTAAGTAGAGACGTAGTAGAGAGGCAGAGAAGAATTGCCTCTGGAAGTTTGCCCCTCTTTGCGTTCCAGAGGGCGCCAATGTTGTCACCGTAGGTGAGGGCGCGGGGGGCGAACAAGGTGGAGAGGATGAGACCCAAGGACTCAAGATCAAAGATCCCAAGGTCCCATTGGCGGCAGTCGAGGGCCATAGAGGCGCCCTGCGACCACCACCCGATTCCCCAAGGTGAGGCGTCGACGAAGAGTCCCGGAGGAGCCCCTTTTGGAGGGCGGAAGCGGGTCCACCTGCCGTGGATGAGGCGGCTAAGGTGGAGGAAGGGGGCTGGGTTGGGGTGGGCGTCTTGCAAGTAGCACAGCTGCACCCAGCAGAAAGGAAGGCGAAGTGCAGGAAGAATGAAGTTGAGGAGTCCAGCAAGGCGAGACCATGCCTTGCGGGAGACTGGGCGGGTAGACATGATGCGGAGAGCAGTCCGGGTTTTGTCCCGCATTGAAGACGTAAGGCGGATACGCTTGAGCTTTAAGTCAATATTAAAGCCAAGGTATGAAATCTGCTTCACGGGGGTGGTGAGCGATTTCCTCCAGTTCGCGTTGATGGAGCTACGCTCAATGGTTTTCATGAATGCTCGGAGGGCGCGCTTCTGCCCAATACAGAGCACGTCGTCTAGGTAGGTGTATACTCGGATGCCGTGATCTGAAGCGAGCTGATTCATGGTTGTCGCCGTGAGTTTCTGCATTAAGAAGGGGGCCCCATTGAAGCCCATGGGGAGACGTGTGAACCGAAACGATCGACTGTCGCATCGGATTCCGAACCAAGGGCGAGCTTTCGGGTGAAGTCGTACATGGTAGAAACCATCCTTGAGATCGAGCTTCATAGCCCAAAGATGTTCGGTGGCCGATTCCATGATCTTCCTTACGCTGGGGAGGCTGAACTTCGGGGGGTGGTATGCCTCGGCAGCAGGAGACATGTCGTAAATAAGGCGAGCGGAGCCATTAGGCTTGGCCACCCCGAAGATCCTGTGGGCACAGCGGATGCTGGCCTCTTCAAGCACTCCTCGTTCCACGAGGGCGGAAATCCAGGGGAGGGTGCGATTGTCCGAGGGAGCCCAGTTGCGGTATGTCTTATTCAAAAAGATCTTCACACCGTTTTGGGCATTGGCCTTCTGGAGGTGGGAGATGGGAGTTATGGAGTCATAGGATCCAGGGGACTCCACGTCCAGGGGGGTGTCGAAGTCCACGCGGGGCGTGTCAGGCTCAAGAGGGTCGAGGCCGGGGCTTTCCCACTGGTTGCCCTGGTCATCGTTGTTGCCCTGGTTGCCGTTGTTGTTGCCCCGTCCATCTTGCTGCTGGTTGTTTCCATCGTTGTCTCCGTTACCACCGTTGCGACCTCTCATGATGTCCGGAGGGCCGCTGTTGGGGTCATTAAGGACATCGCCCATTTCCGAGGGATGGGTGTCCGAGGAGGCGATGGACGCTGGAGGGGGGGTGGCGATAGGGCCTTGGAGCACCGTAGGGACTGCGAGGCCAGGGAGAGGGATACACACGGTGTGGCACGGAGGGGGCGCCTGTGGGGGGTCGGCGAGCACAAGGGCGCCAAGTTCCTGGGCGGCGGCCTCGAAAAAGGCGGTTACCTCGGGCACAGGTAAAGGAGGATACACACTAATGGTAGGGTCGAGCAACTCGACTATCTCCGGCACAGGGGCGGCATCAAAATCCGCAAACACTGGCTGTGGGATCTCGTCCCGATGTCCTAAGGGGACATCATACACTTCAATAACACTTTCGGCAGGGCTTGGCACAGGGGGGGGCCTAAGCACATCGTACACGATGCGGGGAATCGGCACAGGGGATACTGAACGCAAGGGGGTTCCGAAGAGGTCGCCGTTGATGCAGGGGATCCATTCTGGCGTGGATGAGGCGCCGGAAATGGTGAAGCCCGAAGCCGAAGAGTCCAAGGTGGGGCTGGGGCTAGGGAAGTAAGGAGGCGAGCCAGGGCTTAAGGAACGGAACTCCTCAGAGGTATCCGAACGGGGGCGGGCATCATATCCCATGCGGCGGCGGTGGCGGGCGATGCGGACTTCAGTGCGCCAGTCCACGCTGGACCTAACGTCGAGCAGGAACCTGCGGGCCCGCTCGAGACCGAGCTGCAGGGCGCCGCCGACCAACTCGTCGGGGCGCTGGGGCCCTGTACCAAGAGCCATATGCCGGGGGTGGTCTGGCCGCTGTATAGCGGTTGAGGATCCTGGAGTCGTATTCAATACCGGACTCGTTGGAGGCCTGGAGCCTCGTGTCGATGGTGGCTGCGGACCAACCATGAATGGACACTGTGTAATATAAGCGGACGCGCTGGTGAATGGTGTGGAACGTCGCAGTGGGCACACTCAGCCGGAAGGGAAATAGAGCCAGCAGTAACTCTATTTCGATCCTGTCTCGTGGTCTGAAGCAAGATGAGGAGAGGTGACGGCGAAGGTGCGTGAGGATCACTTCCCACCGGATGTGGGCGTAGCACTCAATGTCGACCGGCTGGGCCCTTGTAGTCTCTTCTGTGGTGGAGTCGTACGCTGGCGGCGGACGACTGGGCGTCCTAGGGGTCTCTGGATCAACAAGGTAGGAGAGGGGCTCCAGGTGAAAATCTCGAAGAGCCTGAACCGGAGGGGGCGACGGTCCCCTTTCGTGGCGGGCCTCCGGCCTCTCGCTCGCCGGTGAAGTGGCGAGGCTGCGGGATGTGCCGGGGAGGAAATAGCGCGTGCTGCTCGCCTGAGAGCCAGCGCCGAATCCACCCTCGCCCGTGCAGGTCCCGGAGTCTTGTGTGTCAGGAACGGACGCAGTCGCTGATTCTTGAAGTTCTGGGAGTTCCGATGTCGGCGGGACAAGCCGTAGCCTGCTACCTGTGGATCTGGAAAGGCTCATCCCCGGAGGCCGCAAGGCGCCGGGAGAGATGAATCAAACCAAGGAAGAAGATGAGCAGAGAGAGCAGGTCACACCGGTAGCAGAGCTGTTAAACGTCTCGCAGGGATATACGGGTATTTAAATGTGAAGCTCTTACCTGAAGGTAGGTAGGGCCATCTTTCCCTCGCAGCGCGGATCCCCCCCCCCCACCGTTTAATAAAAGACGCATAAAGATCCGAATGACAATCACTGGTGAACCCGAAGGTATCAAGTGCTGGCCCTCGTTGAGGGGTGTCCAAGTCGTATTGTTGTTGTTTTTTCTTATAAATTGACCATTGTTAGAACTTTTCTTGACCCCGGGGGGGGAGGGGCGCCTTTTCAGAGTCAGGGATATGTAAATATGAGTACTCCACTAAGGGCCTCTAGTACTCCACCGGAAAGGTTCCGGAACACAAGAGAGTGGGTATTTTGCGTTGTGAAGGCGTGAAGGGGACTGATAGCGGTGTTGGGATTGTCTATATGCATGATGATGCGTGTGGAACTATTCACCGCTACGGGGGTGAGTATCAGTGTATACGCCAATGGGCGGTGTCGGCGAGAGTTTCACTGTCAATTCGCATTTTCCGCTAACCTTTTGAACTCGAATGTTTCCTACTTAATTTTCAGTCCTCGTTGGTTACTTATGACCTTTCGTGTGATTGATGTGGCAAATTAAACAATGTAATGTTTACCAAAAATAATTGACTTGATAAATACAATCGTCTGGGGCAGAAGAAATTGGCTAAAAGGACCTCGGTTACAACAGAGATGGCTGCGGGAAATCTGGCCCTCGGGCCACAACAAATATCACTATGGTGAAACCTGGCCCGCGGGTCATAACAAATATCGGTGTGGAACTCTGACCCGCGGGCCTTTGGATGCCTCTGTGGCTCCAGACGATCCCTCGTGCACATCTTTTTTAAGAGATTGGTAAAATGGTGAAGTTAAGGTAAATGAGTATGTGCGTAAGGGGTTTACACCGAGTAGTCAAAAGAGGAGATTACTTGAAGCATTGAGAAAAGAACAAAGAACAAAATTACTTGATCCCATTGGGCACGTTTATTACACCCTCCCCCCGTCCCCACTTAGGATTTACATTCGTTATTTTAGTAACTGTAATCTTGTAGTGCTTTTTCCTGGGGGGTTACTCTACCCCCCAGCAAGGTTTTCGACTCCACTCTTTGTCACCCTTAATTTTTGTCGCCTTTTCTCTTTATCTCCTTTCTTTATTTGTCCTTATTTTTCTCCATTAAGCGATAATACCCTTGTTGGTTAAAACAGAGTTTTTTTCCTCACTTCAATGCAGGAGTGGGGCTGGGCATCTAAGGGTCCTAAGTATGGCACACAGGAGGTGGCCAAAGCCACGGGAAACTCCCTTGGGAGGCCTAAAATGCAAGGGAGGATGAGTCCGGGAATTCGAGTCAAGCGTGGCTCTTATCGCGCTTATCAGCGAGCCACGTCGCTCGCCCGAGTCATAAGGACTGGAATTGGCCTCGCGGAAAGGGAGGGGGGCTCCGGTACCTTTGTGGTAATCAAGATCTGTCAAGCGGTGGTAACTAGGTTCTACTTCCGCCGTACCACCGTCCTAATTCAGTTCGATTTCCGTCCAGCTTTAGTGGCAACATAGTAGAGAAAAGGAGGTAGAATAGAATAGATAAATTAAATGATTGTAAAAGAGGAATTGATTAAATGGGACGATGGGAAATAAAAAATTGGAGGATTTTATATTGTATTTATAAAAAGGACCCCCAAAAAGTGATTTAAAGAAAGTGGTGCAGTTAGGGGGGTGAAAATGTAAGTAACACGGGGTACTACAAGAAAGGATCTGAAGGCGTACTTTATATTCTAATAAAAATATTCGTACATAAAAAATACATTCAAATGTATAAGCTAGTGGCCCTTTGTGGGCGCCCGATCAGAATCCGCCAAAAATATTGAAGCAATAAAGAGGAATATGATTAAAGACCAGACAAAGCGAAATATAGTAATTAAAGAAATTTTAAAATTATCAATAAAATTGAACAACGAGATAAAGACCCCAAAATAATACATAATTCACCCCCACACTCATTTCACACACCTACGTGCTTGTCTTGCCTTTAAATATTTCTTTATTTCCATTTCATTATCTTTCCCCAATGCAACGTTCAATTAATCTATATAAGTGTATGTAATGTAAGTCTATGCTAGAAATAAAGCTAATGTTCTTTATTTCAGATTTTTCATCAATACTGACTCGGGAAGTTGGAGTAGCTTAATTAAATACGAGTCAAATTATTTAAAGAAAATGAGGACAAGCGGGAAATTGGAGTCGCTTAAATAAGAATCAAATTCTTAAAAGAAAATGAGAAATGAGGACAAGCGGGAAGTCGAGGTCGCTTAAATAAGAATCGAATTCTTCAAAGAAAATAAGAAATAAGGAAAAGCGGAAAGTTGAGGTCGCTTAAATACGAGTCAAATTCTTCAAAGAAAATGAAGACAAACGGGGAAGTGGAGTCGCTTAAATACGAGTCAATTTTTTTAAAGAAAATGAGGAGAAGCGCTAAGTTGGATTCGCTCAAATACGAGCAAAATTCTTTAGAGAAAATGAGGACAAGCGGGAAGTTAGATTCGCTTAAATACGAGGCAAATTCTTCAAAGAAAATGAGGACAAGCGTTTAAATGGAGTCGCTTAAATACGAGTCAAATTCTACAAAGCAAATGAGGCCAAGCGAGAAGTTGGATTCGCTCAAATACGAGTCCAATTCTTCAAAGCAAATGAGGACAAACGGGAAAATGGAGTCGCTTAAATACGAGCCAAATTCTTCAAAGTAAATGAGGACAAGCGGCTAGTTGGAATCACTTAAATTCGAATCAATTTTTTAAAAGCAAATGAAGACAATCGGGAAAATGGAGTCGCTTAAATACGAGTCAAATTCTTCAAAGAAAATGAGGACAAGCGGCTAGTTGGAATCACTTAAATTCGAATCAATTTTTTAAAAGCAAATGAAGACAATCGGGAAAATGGAGTCGCTTAAATACGAGTCAAATTCTTCAAAGAAAATGAGGACAAGCGGCTAGTTGGAATCACTTAAATTCGAATCAATTTTTTAAAAGCAAATGAAGACAATCGGGAAAATCGAGTCGCTTAAATACGAGTCAAATTCTTCAAAGAAAATGAGGACAAGCGGCTAGTTGGAATCACTTAAATTCGAATCAATTTTTTAAAAGCAAATGAAGACAATCGGGAAAATGGAGTCGCTTAAATACGAGTCAAATTCTTCAAAGAAAATGAGGACAAGCGGCTAGTTGGAATCACTTAAATTCGAATCAATTTTTTAAAAGCAAATGAAGACAATCGGGAAAATGGAGTCGCTTAAATACGAGTCAAATTCTTCAAAGAAAATGAGGACAAGCGGCTAGTTGGAATCACTTAAATTCGAATCAATTTTTTAAAAGCAAATGAAGACAATCGGGAAAATGGAGTCGCTTAAATACGAGTCAAATTCTTCAAAGAAAATGAGGACAAGCGGCTAGTTGGAATCACTTAAATTCGAATCAATTTTTTAAAAGCAAATGAAGACAATCGGGAAAATCGAGTCGCTTAAATACGAATCAAATTCTGAAAGAAAATGAGGACAAGCGGGAAGTTAGATTCGCTTAAATACGAGTCAAATTCTTCAAAGAAAATGAGGACAAGCGGCTAGTTGGAATCACTTAAATTCGAATCAATTTTTTAAAAGCAAATGAAGACAATCGGGAAAATCGAGTCGCTTAAATACGAATCAAATTCTGAAAGAAAATGAGGACAAGCGGGAAGTTAGATTCGCTTAAATTCGAATCAATTTTTTAAAAGCAAATGAAGACAATCGGGAAAATGGAGTCGCTTAAATACGAGTCAAATTCTTCAAAGAAAATGAGGACAAGCGGCTAGTTGGAATCACTTAAATTCGAATCAATTTTTTAAAAGCAAATGAAGACAATCGGGAAAATGGAGTCGCTTAAATACGAGTCAAATTCTTCAAAGAAAATGAGGACAAGCGGCTAGTTGGAATCACTTAAATTCGAATCAATTTTTTAAAAGCAAATGAAGACAATCGGGAAAATCGAGTCGCTTAAATACGAATCAAATTCTGAAAGAAAATGAGGACAAGCGGGAAGTTAGATTCGCTTAAATACGAGTCAAATTCTTCAAAGAAAATGAGGACAAGCGGCTAGTTGGAATCACTTAAATTCGAATCAATTTTTTAAAAGCAAATGAAGACAATCGGGAAAATGGAGTCGCTTAAATACGAGTCAAATTCTTCAAAGAAAATGAGGACAAGCGGCTAGTTGGAATCACTTAAATTCGAATCAATTTTTTAAAAGCAAATGAAGACAATCGGGAAAATGGAGTCGCTTAAATACGAGTCAAATTCTTCAAAGAAAATGAGGACAAGCGGCTAGTTGGAATCACTTAAATTCGAATCAATTTTTTAAAAGCAAATGAAGACAATCGGGAAAATCGAGTCGCTTAAATACGAATCAAATTCTGAAAGAAAATGAGGACAAGCGGGAAGTTAGATTCGCTTAAATACGAGTCAAATTCTTCAAAGAAAATGAGGACAAGCGGCTAGTTGGAATCACTTAAATTCGAATCAATTTTTTAAAAGCAAATGAAGACAATCGGGAAAATCGAGTCGCTTAAATACGAATCAAATTCTGAAAGAAAATGAGGACAAGCGGGAAGTTAGATTCGCTTAAATTCGAATCAATTTTTTAAAAGCAAATGAAGACAATCGGGAAAATGGAGTCGCTTAAATACGAGTCAAATTCTTCAAAGAAAATGAGGACAAGCGGCTAGTTGGAATCACTTAAATTCGAATCAATTTTTTAAAAGCAAATGAAGACAATCGGGAAAATGGAGTCGCTTAAATACGAGTCAAATTCTTCAAAGAAAATGAGGACAAGCGGCTAGTTGGAATCACTTAAATTCGAATCAATTTTTTAAAAGCAAATGAAGACAATCGGGAAAATCGAGTCGCTTAAATACGAATCAAATTCTGAAAGAAAATGAGGACAAGCGGGAAGTTAGATTCGCTTAAATACGAGTCAAATTCTTCAAAGAAAATGAGGACAAGCGGCTAGTTGGAATCACTTAAATTCGAATCAATTTTTTAAAAGCAAATGAAGACAATCGGGAAAATCGAGTCGCTTAAATACGAATCAAATTCTGAAAGAAAATGAGGACAAGCGGGAAGTTAGATTCGCTTAAATTCGAGGCAAATTCTTCAAAGAAATTGAGGATAAGCGATAAGTGGAAGAAGCGATACTAGTAATTACCTAAGGTTTTTTTTTTAACTTTTTTTTATTTAATTAACAAGATAAAACAAAAAACAACGAGGCACATCCTTCAAAATGTTTGGGGAAAAGTGCATTTAAAATTAGTGAAGTTGGGTGGGAGGGGGGAAAATGCACGAAGTGTATGGAAAAGTGAAAATATGTGAAATAAACAGAGCCTGAGTTACCAAAAGAGGAGACTACTCGGTGCATCAGAGATCAGGAGGGGGGTGCGTAACTATTCGTTACTTATCCTGCACAACAAAGGACAATAAAAAAGTGAATAAATGACAAAAAATAATGATATCAACCCCTCCTCAAATACTTGAGCTGGTGATGGATTATAATCTTCAATTAGCAAGTTCCTACAGAGGGTATAAGTACTAAAAAGTGAAAACTAATTACGAAAAAAAGTTCTTACATATGGTATAGGTACTCAAAATTACGCCCCCATCCCCTATTCGGGAGAGCAGCACAGTAAATAAGTTTAAAGACATTTTAGTGGGCCTCTCTCGTCCCTCGCGCATTTGGGCATTGACTTGCGAGTCTTTCGTTTTATCCCTTTGCGCGAAAACGATCTGAGTCACCGTTAAAGACGCAGAGGCAACGTAGAACAGAACAAAGCTCTCTCAATATTAACGAGAGCGGTTGCGTTGATGGCGATAAGTGAGAGAAAATTTAGAGCGAAGTCATACCGCTGGGATTGTAAACACCCGTTAGCTTTGAAACATGACATGGGTTTTTATTGCTTCTTTCATATACTCTGCACTATGCTTTATCCCATAACTAGTAGGCCCTTTCCGATTCGTTCCCTCCTCGGTATGGCTCACAAAACCATTTGAGGTATCGCCTTACTATTATAGCTCTCTCTTCTTCTCAACTTTAAATGGCATTAAGGGGTAAATTTCATGAGAAAATTATTACGTTTTCGCCAAGTAATGCTTGATTATAATAAAATACAAGACTGAGAGATTCCAAAATGAACCGATTTTAACTCTTAAGGGAGATGAAGGTGAGGATCACGTGCAGTGGCAGTTCTGGCAGGTATGGCGCCCCTCGAAATATTTGGGCCTCCCCCCAAAGAGTAGGGATTAACTATTATTTTGTTTATTATTGTTATTCATCTATTTAAAAAAATAACGCATAATTGAAAAAGGAGGGCCGCCTTCGGTACTGAGTGGTCGCTTTTTCCCCTCCTTCTTTTTCCTCTCCTAGTAATCCATGCCCCCCTCCCCTGGGTGGTTGCCCACATTGCCCATACCTAAATCCGCCCCTTATTCACGTGCTGGATGTATGATTGGACTATTTTAAGATATACGCGATTATCTGAACCGTTCAAGATCCTAAAGTGGACGCTAGATTGCCCGCGTACGTCAGAATAGCGCGAATCAGACCCTCTACGAACTGCTATGGTACAATACTTTATGCCCCCGTAACAGAACCTTCTTGCCTGAGACGAAAACGGCCACACTGCAGAAGACGCCATGTTCAGAAGTGGTCCGTGATACATGAAAGGGATTTCACTCACTTAGCACTTGGTTAACAGCAACTAAGTGAAAAATGATCCCTATGGAAAGGAAAAAAGGTTGGGTGTGATAACTATAATCAGTGATATATTATCATATCTTTTAAAACTTATCCTTACGCCCAACCCAAAATGCGAATCTATTAGAACTAGGCAGAAAGGGGCGTTAAAAGACATCTTTAGGGATTATCTCAAACTTTCGACCAGAGAAATTAAATTTTAGAACGGGATTCCATTAAGGGTTCCAGTGAGATTCGGTGTTAAATATATGAGTCAAGACTTAGTGCGTGTGGCTTAGGAACTATATTTAACGATTTGCAACAGCCAATCATGTCAAATTTGCCTGGCTCGAGAGAGATATCGTATCATATCTTGATTTTAGAATTAATAAACCATTATCTAATCGTTTCGTGGGATTAATAGACAATCCACGGCTACCCGATTCATTCTACTACTCTACAGCCATCGGGAGAATTGTGTGCCCTTTCTATCAACCTAAATAGTCTCTTAGGTTGGCTACGTGCTTTGTACCTTACAACAAATTTTTTCTTCCCCTAACCGAACCACTTAGTTTGAAAACCTCTCTTTTTTAAAGTGGGGGAAAGGTCTCGTTGATCTTCTGCCTCCTTTATAATACCCCCCAAAGAAAAAGATCCGAGGTAAAATCATGTTAATTATAATTTTAAGACATGTTGGTAGCACCAACGAGAGCCTTAGCACAAATCATGGCTGTAATTTCGGGATAGTCTGCCCTGTGGTACGAACTAATTCCTGGGATTTCTGGACAGAACTCTGAGCAAGCAATTACGGTGGAGGGATCATGCATCAATCCCCCCACCCACCTACCCCAATCGTTTTGCTCTGCCTCTTTCTAGTGTCCGGATTTATTCTTTTTCTTCTCCGATTCACTTTTGATTTATTCTCTCTCTTCTCTAATTTCCATCCTCTTCTTCTGATCCATTCTATCTTTGCCCTGATCCCGCCTATCCTAATCATTTAATTATTTGTTTCATCTCTGATTACTATCTTATTTTTTATTCATTCCATCTTCTCTGAGCCTTATCCGATTTTTTATTTATTTCTAATTTTTATTCATTTTTCTCTCTTTTCTTATTCCTAGCTTTTATGAGGAGGAGAGAAAGAATACCTTTACCATCGTCTGGCGCCTGTAGTAAAAGACTACTAAGTCAGGGCAAGGAAACTGAGGCCCTGAAATAGTGTATGGACCTTGTAATGATAGAAGTGAAGTTGAGAAAGAGATATTCTGGAATGCGTTGGGATGAGTGGTGGATAGAATTGGGAATAAGTAACGGTTGATGGTTTTAGGAGATATGAATGCACGAATGCATGACAGAATAAGAGAGGGAATAACTGGAGCATTTTGTACACCTGGAGATAATGAAGTGTAAGAGGGTTGTTGGATGATGTGTTAAAAGAAACATGTACAAAGCGAATACGTTCTTTCAGCACAAAGATATGAATAAATACACATATGTTTGGCAAGGGAGAGAGGGAGAAGTTAGGGGTGCAATGATCTGTCTCAAGTGCGAAAGAATATGGTGAGAGATATATTTGACATGAAAGTTGTCAGAGGCCTAAGTATGGGGGCAGTAAGGCACTATGTACAACTCAGACAGCTAAAGTAGCCTGCGAGAGATACAGACAATTAATTAAAGTACTTGAAGAGCGCATTATAAGATATTTATCATTATTATTATTATTATTATTATATTATTACTTACATTTAGATATTGGTATAACTACACAGAGAAATTTGAACTTACACGAAATTAAAGACAAACTTGATGTTAAAGGATTTTGAGCACAGAGGAAAAACTCGTTTCGTTGGGACGCTAGTGAATAATTATGTTGCCAGATTTAAGATTTAAAAGAAAATTATTTCACACAATTTTATGAGATATTCCTGGCAGAAAGTTTATATATGAAATGAGCAATTTGGTTATAAAGATATATACGATTCTTTTGTTGTGAGTAGACGAAGAATGACTGAAAAAAAGTGTAATCCGCTACTGGTGAACAGGATGGGAGAATTAAAATTGTTGAATAAGATAGAAAGGAAAGTCTATGAGAGAATGCCTGATAGTAGGAGAGAGTAAATATGTTTGAATATGGGGTCAGGGCAAATGTGCGACAAATTTTAGGAAGAGCAATACCTCTATCCTCAAAAAAATAAGGACCCCATACACCTAATTTCGAAACTGCGCACCATACAGTCACTCGTTCACTGTGTAGAGGTCTTTCAGGAAGCTGTCTAGGGTTACTTTCCGCCCAATAACGACAATTTTGCTTATTCACGCAGCCTGAGAGATGAAAATGAGCTTCATCACTTGCCAGAAGAACAGCATTTACAGGAACATTTTGAAGGACACCGTCACAACATGACATGCGAACTTCCCAGTCGCGTTCGTTCAGTTTCTGAGTAATCATTAATTTGTATGGATGGAACTTCAGATCAGTGTGTAGAATTCTTTTGACTGTTCAATCAGACAATCCCAAGGCAGAAGCATGTTTGCGAGCTGAACGTGTAGGAGAATGAGTAACAGAAAGTCTCACAGCTTGAACACTGTCTGGAGTTCGAACGCTTCGAGGTCTTCCAGGTGGCTTTCTTTTAAGTGCTGATCCGGTGGCTCTGAAATTTGCAACCCATAGCAGTATTGATTTTCTATCCGGAACAGCATCATTCCGACCTAACATGTAATGAGCTCGAAAAGCTCTCTGTGTTGCAATTACAGATTCACCATTTTTCAAAAGCGTTTCTACAGCAAAAGCACGATGTGCACCAGTCCAAACCATATTACTTGATGAGGGTATCTGAAAATAAGTGGTAAGTCATTAGCAAAATGAAAACATCATTGGCACTTGCATAAGTTCATTAGCAACACATAGGTAAAAGTTTAAAATGTGGGAGGTATTTCTGCCGCACCCGTATATATAAAATGAAATATTGGGTAGTACCCTATAACACTTATGTTGTTAGCCTATGTTGCTTGTTGGGCTCTTATACATAGGACGAAATATTCCGTTGTCAGCTCAACTAAAAAGTAACATTTGTTAATGTGTATAGATTAGAGGAAAACGATTATAAACTGAAAAATTAACGTTGGTTAACTTTGTTTCAGGTAGTACCATGGAGGTGATTGTATTGATTACGTCCTGAGCTCAGCAAAGGTGGTTTTTAATGATGCAAGATAACTTAAAAGATGTGTGATATATCGATATTATATATCATTTCCCAGATATAAGTTTCCTATAATTATTCATTAGTCAAGAAGCTTGCGCTGTTTTTTTTGTTCATAATCTGAAAGTTTGATATATTATGCATAATAAAATGTATATTTAATTGTGCAACAGATGTAGGTAGGGATCGTGTCAGACTTAGTGTATTTCAGCGCAAATTCAGGAGCAATTCTGGAATAATATGGAAGACAGTCTGGTATTTTCAAGAATGAGGAACCATATAGCCTGATAGTGAAACAACCTCTGATAATGTACTTGAAGTGTAACCATCTACCTTAGCCACAAAGACATCTAAGGGAAATGGTTTTAGAACCCGAGGATGAGAAGCCATCTTTCTCTGGTACTGTCCAGGAAGAGTAAGCATCTACCCTAGACCTCACAAAACTCTTCCGAAATCAATTTGGAACACGTAAATAAAAGACATCTGTACTGCCCAGGAAAAGTAAACATCTACCTAAGCCACATAGCCCGATTCAGAAATGATTTTCGAAGCAAAGATGAGAAGCCATCTTCCTCTGGTATTATACAGGAAGAGTAACCATCTACTTCAGCCACACAGACCTCTTCATAAATAAATTAGGAACCCGAAGATGAGAAGCTATCTTCATCTGGTATTGTATAGGAAGAGTAAATAACTAGATCAGCTAAACAAACCTCTTCAGAAATGATTTTCGAAACCAAAGATGAGAAGCCATCTTCCTCCGGTACTGTCCAGGAGAGTAACCATCTACCTCAGCCTCACTGACATCTTCAGATATAATTTTGATACCTGAAAATGATAAGTCATCTTTCTCTGGTAATGTCCAGGAAGAGTAAATATCTACATCAGCAAAACAAACCTCTTAAAGAATGATATTCTAACCCAAATATAAGAAACCATCTTCCTCTGGTACTGTCCATGAAGAGTAACCAACTACCTCAACCAGACAAAAATCTTCAGAAATGATCTAGATACCCGAAGATGATAAGCAATCTTGCTCTGGTACTGTCCAGGAAGAGTAACCAACTAAATCAGCGAAACAAACCTGTTCAGAAATCATTTTGGAACCAAAATATGAGAAGCCATCTTCCTCTGAACTGTCCAGGAAGAGTAACTATCTACATTATCCAAAAAACCTCTTCAGAAATAATTTTCAAACCGAAGATGAGAAACCATCTTTCTCTGGTACTGTCCAGGAAGAATAACCATCTACTTTAGCCACACAGACCTCTTCAGAAATTATTTTGAAACCCGAAGATGAGAAGCCATCTTCCTTTGGTACTGTGCAAAAATAGTAACTATCTACATCAGCCAAACGAACCTCTTCAGAAATAATTTTGGAACGAAAAATAAGAAAGAACCCATTTTCCTATGGTACTGTCCATGAAGAGTAACTATCTACATCAGCCAAACAGACCTCTTCAGAAATCATTTTAGAACTCGAAGATTAGAAGCCATCTTCTTCTGTTACAGTCCATGAAGATAAACCATCTACCTTAGCCAAACAGACCTCTTCAGAAATCATTTCGAAAACAAAATACGAGAAGCCATCTTCCTCTGGTACTGTCCAGAAAGAGAAACTATTTACATCAGCCAAACAAACCTCTTCAGAAATCCTTTTAGAACCCGAAGATGAGAAGCTATCTTCCTCTGGTACTGTCCAGAAAGAGTAACCAACTAAATCAGCGAAACAAACTTGTTCAGAAATCATTTTGGAACCAAAATATGAGAAACCATCTTCCTCTGAACTGTCCAGGAAGAGTAACTATCTACATTATCCAAAAAACCTCTTCAGAAATAATTTTCAAACCGAAGATGAGAAACTATCTTCCTCTGGTACTGTCCAGGAAGAATAACCATCTACTTTAGCCACACAGACCTCTTCAGAAATTATTTTGAAACCCGAAGATGAGAAGCCATCTTCCTTTGGTACTGTGCAAAAATAGTAACTATCTACATCAGCCAAACGAACCTCTTCAGAAATCATTTTGGAAGCCAAAAATGAGAACCTATTTTCCTATGGTACTGTCCATGAAGAGTACCTATCTACATAAGCCAAACAGACCTCTTCAGAAATCATTTTAGAACTCGAAGATTAGAAGTCATCTCTTTCTGGTACAGTCCAGGAAGATAAACCATCTACCTTAGCCAAACAGACCTCTTCAGAAATCATTTCGAAAACAAAATACGCGAAGCTATCTTCCTGTGGTACTGTCCAGAAAGAGAAACTATTTACATCAGCCAAACAAAGCTCTTCAGAAATCATTTTAGAAGCTAAAGATTAGAAGCTATCTTCCTCTGGTACTGTCCAGGAAGAGTAACTATCTACATCAGCAAACCACACCTCTTGAGAAATCATTTTGGAACACAATATAAGAAGCCATCTACATCTGGTACTGTCCAGGAAGAGTAACTATCTACATCAGCAAACCACACCTCTTGAGAAATCATTTTGGAACACAAGATGAGAAGCCATCTTCCTCTGGTACTGTCCAGGAAGAGTAACTATCTACAGCGCCAAACAGACCTCCTTAGAAATTATTTCGGAATGCGAATATCAGAAGCCGTCTTCCTCTGTTTCTTCTCAGGAAGAGTAACCATCTACTTTAGACAGACAGTCTTCTTCTGAAATCATTTTGGTACCCGAAGATGAGAAACCATCTTCCTTTCTCACTGTCCAGGAAGAATAACGATCTACCTTAGCCAAATAGTCCTCTTCTGAAATCATTTTAGAACCCGAAAATAAGAAGCCATCTTCCTCTGGGACTGTTCAGGAAGAGTAACTATCTACATCAGCCAAACAAACCTCTTAATAAATCATTTTGGAATCAAAGATGAGAAGCCATCTTCCTCTGGTACTGTCCAAGAAGTGTAACTATCTACAGAGCCAAACACACCTCTTCACAAATTATTGGTAATTCCGACGAAGAGTAACCATCTAAGTAAGCTACATAGCTTCTTCAGGAATGATCTTTGAGACATAAGATGAGAATTCATCTACCTCATGTACTTCCTACGAAGAGTAACCATCTACTTAAGCAACACAACTTCTTAAGTAATGATATTGGTGCCAGAAGACTAGGATTTATCTACCTTTGGTACTTCCCACCAAGAGTAACCATATACTTCAGCCACGCAGCTGCTTTAAAAATGATCGTGAAGCCAGAAGATGAGGATTCATCTACCTCTGGTACTTTCTACGAAGAGTAACCATCTAACTAATCCACACAGCTTCTTCATAAATGATCTTGGAGCCAGAACATGTGTATTCATCTACCTCCTTTACTTCCCACGAAGAGTAACCATCTACTTAAGCCATACAGGTTCTTCAGAAATGATCTTGGTGTCAGAAGATTAAGATTCACCTACCACTCTGTACAGGCTATCGCGGAACCCGTTTCACACGGCCCAAATTTACTACGCACAGAAAATTTATAGAATACCAGGTATCTAAAGTCCTCCCAGAATTTCACCAGAATTTAGCACGACGGTGACAAATTACGAGGTATCCGCAAGGGGTTAAATGAATACACACATAAAAGTATTAACAGTATTATTTACATCAAAATCAAAATGAATCCTATTGTCTGCTAAAATTATACAAGGGTATATCAAATAATAAGAAAAGTCACAAATGATTATCTCCATCTAATGACCACGAGTCGTTCTAACCAAAATAGATATTTGTGCATAAAAAATTGGGTTCTATGAATAATTTGCTTAAAGCCGAAACGACACCCGCCGTTGAAGATGAAATAGGCTATGATACTCTAGTGACAGGTGTTCCTGGAATAACCTCCCTGTCTTACGTCCCTTACCTGAAGGCCCAAAGTTACATAAACATAACTTAATTAATCTATTATGGACGTAAAAAGAAAGAAATACTCCAAAATACCTGATAGCAGAGCAGTGAAGTAACAACTCACGTCGGAAACCCAAGCGAAAGAGGCTCAGTGGCGATGAGTGAATTCGACCAAAGTCCACAGGGGTGAATGCGATGACGGTCTTCTGCGAGGAAAAACCCACAGACGGCGATATCGGGGCGAAAGCGTCGAGACCACGGGAAACGATCACTCGAAGGCCCAACGATCCGAGAAAAGGAATTCGAGATGACAGAATTCCCCAAAGAGTAGATGGCGAGGTGACTGGGGAAGAGCTTTCGCGTGCCCAATATGAACGTCTTCCCAAAGGAAAACACTTACAAACGTTACTAGAAGAACACAATTCGATGCAGCCGACAGAGGGGCAGCGACAACGCTGGTAGGAATCAATTGCAAAAAGTCCTCGCTGCACGAAGGAATCCAGTACGAATCTCCAAAAATGAACAACTTCAAAAGCAAGTGACGGAAAACGATTCAGCGAAGCAATCAAGGAAGAATCCTTGCAAGAGAATAAAGTAAAAGGCCTCACCGCCCAATTTATATCCTTCAGTCCGAAGGGGAAAAAAGGGAATTGAGGAACAAAGACTGGGGCAAATTACGCTGGTAAGTTAAAGAAGTTTAGGCCAAAAATGGTAGCCTCGAAGCGGGTCGACCTGCGTTAAACACCGTAAACTATGATGAGAAAGGGAGAGTAGATGAACAAAAACAACAAAAAAGGAAGGGTAAATTATATACAAGGGAAAATATGCACAATAATTACATAGGGGAACTACTTAAAAGGTCAGCCCCTAGGTTGTCCTTTCCAGCGATGTGGACAACCCTAAACTTATAGGCCTGTAGGGCTAGAGCCCACCCAAGTAGTCTGTCGTTCTTGCCCTTGAATGTTGACAGATAGAAGAAAGACTTGTGCTCGACCTCCAAAACAGACTCCTTACCCCTAAGATAGGAGTCAAACCTGATAATGGCAAATACTATGGCCAGACACTCTCTCTCCATGGTCGAATATCTCTCTTCCCGGTCCAGGAGCCATAAGTTCATCCAGGGTGGAAGTTTCGTCTATAACTTCCACTCGCTACACCTGGGCCCTGCGATGATACTTTTTCAAAAAGTTAGCATGATAGAGACTGGGTCCACGAGGAACCTCGATGAGATAATCTACCTTATCCCGCCTCTCAAGTCCCTTATATGGGCCATTCCAGGCTACGAGAAGTTTACTGATGTCACTGGGCAGGAGCACCAGAACTTCATCGCCCGATTTGAATTGCCGGTCCTGTGACTTAAGTTCGAAATAAGTCTTGTACCTGGAGCTGCTGACTTCGGCATGTTGGGCAGCAATTTTAGAACATTCGGCCAACTTTTCCTGTAGCTCGATGACGTACTGAAATCTGGTCCGTTCGTCGTCCTGGAGGGTTCGATCTTACCACAGATCTCAGAGAACGGATAGTGGGCCACGGACTGAGCGACCATATAACAACTCAAAGGCCGAAAACCCAGTTCAGTCACTCGGAAGTTCCCTGAGAGCAAATAGGGTTCAAATGAGGTACATGTGCCACTCTCGAAGCTTCTCCGAACACAACTCACGGAGAATAACCTTTAAAGGGGCATGAAGTCTCTTGATCCTTCCGTTTTCACTGGGGTGCAAAGGTGTGGTGAAGATAGATTTGACACCAAGCATCTTGTGAAGTTCATTCATAAGGTTGTATGTAAATTGAGTCCCACGGTCGGATAGAATTTCCCGAGGGATTCCCATTCGAGATAAGATGGTAAGTAAGGCTTCGGCGACGGACACAGAATCAATATACTTCAAGGGCACAGCCTCTGGAAATCCTGTGGCAAAATCAATTAGGGTAAGGATGGACCTGTGACCGTCAGAAGATTAGGGAGAAAGAGGTCCCACCAAATCAATGGCAATTCGGGCAAAAGGCTCAGTCACGATGGGCATTGGCTGAAGGGGCACCGGTCGCACACGTCCTTTGGTCGAGAAGCGTTGGCACTTATCACAGGAACGGCAGAAAGCACGAATGTCAGATCCCATTCCAGGCCAATAGAATTGATCTGTGACCTTCAATTCGGTCTTCCTGTGGGAAAAATGGCCAGCCAACGGGCTGTCATGAGCAACTGAAAGGATGACCTGGCGACACTCACTGGGAGCAACCAAGGTCGACTTGCCTACCTTATGGGGATGGTCAGACATTAAGCATTTCCGATAAAGGAAGCCGTCAAACTTGAGGAACTGGTAACTAGCCCCGTTTCTAAGTCGCTCGATCTCCCCTGGGGCGGCTTTCGCTCGAACAGCAGAGAGGGTTCCACAGAAAGTCTGCGGGCGACAGAAGTCGTCAGGCGTCACAGAAAGGGGCTGGAGAGCAGGTAGAGCTAAGGGATGAATTCGTTTCATTTTCCCTACCCTGGTCTGGATAGAACGAACATGGTTGAGTTTAGGTGCAGCGGGAGTTATCCTGTGATAATGGAAGAAGTTCTCGTTGGAGTAAGGGTTGCAGATGACTGAGGTGGAGCTGAGGAAGGTAAATATTTAGAAGCATCAAGGTCCCTAACTCCTGGAATGTTTCCAACCGGTACACTAGCGAATTTAATTGATGCTCTAATGATGTCCGTTCATCTTTCGAAGTAAGTGCAACAAAGGTAGCAGGAGACGAGAGGGAATGAGTCAACTCATCCCAAGTAGTCGGCCACGAAGATTTCTTGCAGGCGGTGACATCAGTGTCTGGCAAGACATCCTCAGAGATGACTACGCAAGAGCAACCAGTGTCCCTGATAATGATCGAAACCCAGGCCCCGTTAATAGTACCAGAAGCCTGAAAATGAGGGGCACTTCGGTCGGAAAGACAGAATCCCACCTTAAAAGGTTTCGACGAAGACGTGCCATCCTTTAAGGCATGGAGGTTCCTTGGGCATTGCGTACGAATGTGGCCAACCTCACCGCAGCCATGACACTTCAGGGTGGAGGAGTAATTCTGTGAAGTGCTCTTAGCAGTGGACGAAATTGTCTTTCCCTTCGAAGACGGGTTGGACGGACGCACGAACTTGAGATGAGAGCTAGAAGTTTTAGAAAGACGGGTGGGCAGAAGTCCAATTATCCGCCAGCTGGATTGCTTCCGATAGAGTAGAGGGTCGTCGTTCCTTGATGAAGGCGCGCAGGTCAGAATGGAGGGAAGAAAGAAATTGGTTCAAGATCATATATTCCTTGAGCCCATCAAAAGTGTCACCGACGCCGGAGGCTTCGAGCCATGCCTAAAATAATCGGGCTGGGTGAAATTAAAATTGCTAACGGGTTTACCCCGGGGAAACCTTAGCGCTACGAAACTCGGTACGGTAGCCATCCGGAGTTTTATTGAAGCCGGTAAAAAGGGCTCTTTTCAAAAGGTTGTAGTCCCTGGTGACACCCATGGGCAGGGAGGTATAAAGCTCAGCAGCCTTACCGTGAGTAGGCCTCCTAATCTCACGGCATAACTCTCGGGGTTAACTTTGAGTAATTCGGCAACCCTCTCGAAGTGGTTGAGATAAGAAGTAATGTCCTTGCCATCCTGTAACAGGGTAAGTTTCGGACGACTCACCGGGTCAATGAATTGAAGAGAAGTAGGTTGCTGAGGTGCGGAGATGCGAGCCAATTCAACCTCCTTCTCTGCTTCTACTTGGATTTGGGCTAGCTGAAGCTTCCGTTCTTCCTCCTCTTTTTTAGCCTGGCACTCCCTTTCGCGCTCCTCACGTTCGAATGTCTGTTGCTGCAATACATATTGAGCAATTTCATTACCGGTGAGGACCAATTCGATGGCCTGATCTTTAAGTTCCTTGATGGAAGACATTGTAACAAAATCGGGAAAAGGTCACACCCAAAAAAAAGATAAACAAAGCTAAATCAATAAATAAATAATGGAAGCAAAGTCGATTAATGAAAGTTAGACAATAAATATTAAGACCTAAAACAATTAAATGAGTTAACTCTGCAAATGACAAAAAATTCAATAATTACGCAAAACGTACCAAAGAAAAACGCGGTAAGAGTTAACTAAAATACACAAAAATTTATTTAAAATGGGGGTCAAAAATAATAAAAAAAGGTTAAACACACAATGGGGACCACACAAATCCCACACAAGAGGCAATAAGCAAACCTCTTTAAAAAAAAAGGATGCTCAAATTAGCAAAATGTAAGTAGTACAAAGATAATCACGGCAAGAAAAAACAAACAACCGTGAATACTAAGCGTATAGCAAACCTCAGAAGACCCCTGCAAGTGTCAAAAGATTAATAAATTAATACAAACAACGGCTAAGCAGAGACGTGAAAATTGAGGCAAAGGCAAACCTCGGTCGCGGAAGGGCTAACAAAATCCTATGCACAGTAGGAATTCACTTCCGGGCCACAGACAGTGAATGCGCGCTCGAGGTGACTTAAATACCCAAGCGGATAAGCACCACAACCTCTCCTGACAACTTAAACTGGACAAACCAAATACTGGCTAACTAAATCCTGGCAAAACTTAATCTTGGCAAGGTCGCCACGTATATATAGGCTATCGCGGAACCCGGTTCATACGGCCCAAATAAGATACACACAAGAAATTTATGGAACACCAGGGATCTAAAGGCCTACTAGAAATTCACCAGAATTTATCAGGACGGTGCTAAATTATGAGGTATCCGCAAGGGGTTAAATGAATACACACATAAAAGAAAAGTCACAAATGCTTATCACCATCTAACGACCACGAGTCGTTCTAACCAAAGCAGATATTTGCGCATACAAAATTGGGTTCTATGAATAATTTGCTTAAAGCCGAAACGACACGCGCCGTTGAAGATGAAATAAGCAATGATACTCTAGTGACAGGTGTTCCCGGAATAGCCTCCCTGTCTTACGTCCCTTACCCGAAAGCCCGAAGTTACATGAATAAAACTTAATTAATTTAAAAGGGACGTAAGAAGAAAGAAATACTCCAAAATATCTGATAGCAGAGCAGTGAAGTAATAACACACGTCGGAAACCCAGGTGAAAGAGGCTCAGCGACGATGAGTGAATTCGACTCAAGAACACAGGAGTGAATGCGATGACGGTTTTTTTGGCGAGGAGAAACCTACAGACGGCGACAACGAGGCAAAAGGCATCGAGACCACGGGAAACGATGACTCGAAGGCCCAACGATCTGAGAGAAGGGATTCGAGATGACAGAATTCCCTAAAGAGTAGATGGCGAGGTGACTGGGGAAGAGCTTTTACGTGCCCGTGTGAACGGCTTCCCAAAGGAGAACACTTGCAAACGTAACTGGAAGAGCACAATTTGATGCAGCAGACAGAGGGGCAGCGACAACGCTGGTAGGGCTTCGCTTACGCAAATTAGGTTGGTAAGTTACAGAAGTTTAGGCCAAAAATGGTATCCTCGAAGCGGGTCGACCTGCGTTAAACACCGTAAACTATGATGAGAAAGGAAAGGCATGGGAATACAATTGGCCTGCCCTTTACACTATGATACTTCCCACGAAGAGTAACCATCTCTCTTAGGCACATATATCTCTTAGAAAATGATTTTGGAACCCGAAGATAAGAAACCAAGTTCCTCTGGTACTGTCCAGGAAGGAAAACCATCTAGCTTAGCCAAAGAAATCTTTTCGGAAATCAATCTGAAACCCAGAGATGAGAAGTTATCTACCTCTGGTACTGTCCAGGAAGAGTAACCATCTGCCTCAGTAACTCATACCTCTTTAGAAGTGATTTCGAACCCCGAATATGAGAAGCCATTTTCCTCTGTTACTGTCCACGAAGAGTAACCATCTACATTAGCCACACAAACCTCTTCAGAAATTATTTTGCTACGCAAAGTTAAGAAGCCATCTTACTTTGGTACTTTCCAGGAAGAGTAACTATCTACATCAGCCACACTGCTTCTTCAGAAATCATTATTGAACCCAAAGATGGGAAGCCATCTTTCTCTGGTACTGTCCAGGAAAAGGAACTATCTACATCAGCAAAACAGACATCTTCAGAAATCAGTTTGGAACCCAAATATGAGAAGCCATCTTCCTCTAGTACTGTCCAGGAAGAGTAACTATGTTTCTCGCTAAACAGGCCTCTTTAAAAATCATTTTGGAACCCGAAGATAAGAAGTCTTCTACCTCTGGTACTGTCCAGGAAGAGTAACTATTTACATCAGCCAAACAACCCACATCAGAAATCATTTTGGAACCCGAAGATGAGAAGCCATCTTCCCCGGCTACTGTCTACTACCAGCAATAGTAACCGTCTACTTAAGCCCCCCAGTTCTTCAGAATTCATTTTGGAACCCCAAGATAAGAAGCCATCTACCTCTGGTACTGTTTAAAAAGAGTAAATATTTACATCAGCCAAACAACCCTCTTCAGAAATCATTTCGGACCACAAGATGAAACGCCATCTACCTCTGGTGCTGCCTAGAAAGAGTAATCCATACATTAGCCAAACAAACATCTTTAGAAATGAGCTACTAAACCAAAGATGAGAGCCATCTTCCTCTGGTACGGTCCAGGAAGAGTAATTATCTACATCACCCAAACGAGCCTCTTCAGAAATCATTTCGGTACCCGAAGATAAGAAGCCTTCTACCCTTGGTACTGTGCATGAAGAGTAACTATCTACATCAGCCAAATAAGCCTCTTCAGAAATCATTTTGGAACCCAAATATGAGAAGCCATCTTCCTCTGCTACTATCTACTGTCCAACAATAGTCACCATCTACCTTATACTTCCCACTTCTTCAGAAATCATTATAGAACCACGAGATAAGAAGCCATCTAACTCTGGTACTGTTTTAGGAAAAGTAACTATCTACATCACCAAACAAACCTCTTCAGAAATCATTTTGAAACCCGAAGATGAGAATCCAACTTCATGTGCTATCGTCTACTGTCCAGGAATAGTAACCATCTACCTATACCACAGTTTCTTCATAAAATATTTTGGAACCCGAAGATGAGAAGCCCTCTACCTCTGGTACTGTCGAGGAAGAGTAACTCTCTACATCAGCCAAACAAACCTATTCAGAAATCATTTTGGAACCCAAAGATGAGATGTCATCTTCCTCTGGTACTATCCAGGAAGAATCACTATCTACTTTAGCCAAACAAGCCTCTTCACAAATCATTTTGGAACACGAGATGAGAAGCCATCTACCTCTGGTACTGTCCAGGAGGAGTAACTCTCTACATCAGCCAAACAAATATCTTTAGAAATGAGCTACTAAACTAAAGATGAGGGCCATTTTCCTCTGGTACTGTCCAGGAAAAGTAATTATCTACATCACACTAAAAAGCCTCTTCAGAAATCATTTTGGAACCCAAAGATGAGATGTCATCTTCCTCTGGTACTGCCCAGGAAGAATAACTTTCTACATCAGCAAAACAAACCTCTCCAGAAATCATTTTTAAACCCAAATAGGAGAAGCCATCTTCCTCTGCTATTGTCTACTCTCCAGGAATAGTAACTGTGATAAACGGTTTTAGGCCACTTAATTTCAACCGTTATCACATGTTTTTAGAAACACGATGCTACACTGGTGCATCATCGCCTTAAAGCCGGGCGCATTATAGCCACCAACTGAGTCAATGTTTAACCAAGGAGGTTTATCTTCCCCCGTTTCGCCCCATGCTCCGACCTCGCCAGATTGAGTTAGGCTTATGGGCAGATAAGGTATTGTTCTCAGGCGCGGCTTTGCATTCCCTCGAAGCCCCCTTCCATTGTCCCCTACGCCGAGGGGATGTTTCGACTATTTATATGGAAACTTTACCACTAAGAGGAGATACGAGATCTAGATTTTCTTTGCGAGACATCTCTACGGTCCAGTCTCACCTTGTGCACCAAAGGGCCCTCTACCTTGATATCCACCATCATTTGTCCAGAAGAGGACAATATCCCTTGAGTGCTAAGGTTCGAGCCTTCATGACGCCAAGCCTAAAAGGCTTCCCCTGTTGTTCAGAAAGAGAACAACGTTAGAACAGCCATTGTTCTTTGAGCCCGTTGACAAGAAACGGTTCTCAACCTTCCCCCCTGTTGTTCAGAAAGAAAACAACATTAGAACAGCTATTGTTCTTTGAGCCCGTAACAAGAAACGGTTCTCACCCTTCCCAATGTTGTTCAGAAAGAGAACAACATTAGAACAGCCATTGTTCTTTAGGCACGTAGAAAAGAGACGGTTCTCACCCCCCCCCCCTTTTGTTCAGAAGAGAACAACGTAGAACAGCCATTGTTCCTTAAGTCCGTTCGCCAAGAATCGGTTCTCATTCCCAAGACGCCACGTCAGGATCATTTAATTCCCCCCCCCCCCTCATTCGGCTGGAACTCGCCAACGGACCGAAGATTTCTTCACGTCGCCTTCCTCTGCACAACAAGTGTAATTACGTAAGCTGAACGTTACCTTTGAGCATTTAACCCTTTTGTCAACCCTATCCTGTGCTTTAAATGGTTTAGCGAACCATCCCATCCCTTTAATTTCTATTTGTTTTACCTTTTTAAATCTCTTCCAAATCTTTATCCTCAGATTAGCTAGATTCCCCAAGACCCTTTCCATTCTCTGTTTATGTCAATATTTTCCGTTTTGTGTGTTGTTGATAGTTTTATTAATAAAACTCTATTTTATTAATGATAGCCATATTATTATCCTTGAGCTCAGTTCCACTTCTTAAGCATATTGAAGATAAATAACATCGGTCGACCAGATAACCACGCACTCTAAATATAATTGAATAGTTCCTTCAACGAATAGTCATATATGGTATATCGTCGAGTAACCATATACCTATGCCACAGTTTCTTCATAAAACATTTTAGGACCCGAAGATGAGAAGCCATCTACTTATGGTACTTTCCAGAAAGAGTAACTCTCTACATCAGCAAAACAAACCTCTTCGGAAATGATTTTGGAACCCAAAGATGAGAAACCATCTTCCTCTGGTAATGTTTAGGAAGAGTAACTATTCTCCTTAGCCAGAAAAGCCTCTTTAGAAATCATTTTGGAACACAAGATAAGAAGCCATCTTCCTCTGGTACTGTCCAGGAAGAGTAACTTTCTACATCAGCCAAACAAACCTCTTTCAGAAAACATTTGGGAACCAAACGATGAGATAGCATCTTTCTCTGGTACTGTCCAGAAAGAGGAACTATCTACCTTAGACATAGAAGCTTCTCCAGAAATCATTTTTAACCCGAAGATGACACGCCATCTATCTCTAGTACTGTCCAGGAATAGTAATTATCTACAGCAGCCAAATAAGCCTCTTCAGAAATCATTTTGTAACCCAAAGATGGGAAGCCATCTTCCTCAGTTACTGTCTACTGTCCAGGAATAGTAACCATCTACCTATACCACAGTTTCTTTGAAAAACATTTTTGAACCCGAAGATGACAAGCCATCTACTTCTGGTACTTTCCAGGAAGAGTAACTCTCTACATCAGCTAAACAAACCTCTTCAGAAATGATTTTGGAACCCAAAGATGAAAAACCATCTTCCTCTGGTAATGTTTAGAAAGAGTAATTATTCTCCTTAGCCAGACAAGCCTCTTCAGAAATCATTTTGGAACACAAGATGAGAAGCCATCTACCTTAGTACTGTCCAGGAAGAGTAACTCTCTACATCAGCCAAACAAACCTCTTCAGATATCATTTTGGAACCCGAAGATGAGATGCCATGTTCCTCTAGTACTGTCCAGGAAGAGTAACTTTCTAAATAAGCCAAACAAACCTCTTCCGAAATCATTTTGGGACCAAAACATGAGAGAGCATCTTTCTCTGGTACTGTCCAGAAAGAGAAACTATCTACCTTAGCCAAACAAGGCTTTTCAGAAATCCTTTTTGAACCCAAAGATGGGAAGCCATCTTCCCCTGATACTGTCTACTCTTCAGGAATAATAAGAAATCTACCTAAGCCGCACAGCTTCTTCAGTAATCATTTTTGAACCCAGAGATGAGAAACCATCTACCTCTGGTACTATCCAGGAAGAGTAACTATCTACCTTAGCCAAATAAGCCTCTTCAAAAATCATTTTGGAGCCCAAAGATGAGTAGCCATCTTCCTTTGCTACTGTCTACTGTCTAGGAATAGTAACCATCTACTTAAGCCACAGAGCTTCTTCAGAAATCATTTTTAAACCCAAAGATGAGAAGCCATTTTTCTCTGGTACTGTCTACGCAGAGTAGCTATCTACATTAGCTAAAGAAACCTCTTTAGAATTCATTTTAGATCCTAAAGATGAGAAACCATCTTTTTATGGTACTGTCCAGAAAGAGTAACTATCTATCTCGCCAAACAGGCCTCTTCAAAAATCCTTTCGGAATCCAAAGATAAGAAGTCTTCTACCTTTGGTACTGTCCAGGAAGACTCACCATCTACATCAGCTAAATAAGACTCTTCAGGAATCATTTTGGAACCCAAAGATGAGAAGCCATCTTTCTTGACTATTGCCTACTGTCCAGCAATAGTAATCATCTACCTAAGCCCCCCCCACTTTTTCAGAATTCATTTTGAAACCCCAAGATAAGAAGCCATTTACCTCTGGTACTGTTCAGGAAGTGTAACTATATACATCAGCCAAACAACCCTCTTCAGAAATCATTTTGGAACCCGTGGATGAGAAGCCATCTTCATCTGCTATCGTCTACTGTCCAGGAATAGTAACCATCTACCTATGCCACAGTTTCTTCAGAAAACATTTTGGAACCCTTAGATAAGAAGCCATCTAACTCAGGTACTGTCCAAGAAGAATAACTCTCTACATCAGTCAAACAAACCTCTTTAGAAATCAGCTACTAACCCAAAGATAAGGCATCTTCCTCTGGTACTTTCCAGGAAGAGTAACTATCTATATCAGCCAAACAAACCTATTTAGAAATCATTTTGGAACCCAAAGATGAGATGCCCTCTTCCTCTCGTACTGTCCAAGAAGAGTAACGTTCTACATCAGCCAAACAAACATCTTCAGAAATTATTTTTAAACCCAAGGATGAGAAGCCACCTTCCTCTGCTACTGTCCAGGAAGACTATCTATCTACGTTTGCCAAAAGACCCTCTTCAGAAATCATTTTGGAACCTAAAGATTAGACACCATTTTTCTTTGCTACTGTCTACAAGAGTAACTATCTATATTGCCAAACTGTCCTTTTCAAAAATCATTTCGGAACACAAAGATAAGAAGCCTTTCACCTCTGGTACTGTGAAGGAAGAGTAACTATCTACATCAGCTAAATAAGCCTCTTCAGAAATCTTTTTTGACCTCAAAGATGAGAAGTCATCTTTTTCTGCTACTGTCTACTACCCAGCAATAGTAACCATCTACCTAAGCCTTCCCCGCCACTTCTTCAGAGATCATTTTGGAACCCCGAGATAAGAAGCCATTGACCTCTGGTACTGTTTAAGAAGAGTAACTCTCCACATCAGTCAAACAACCCTCTTTAGAAATCATTTTGGAACCCAAAGATGAGAAGACATCTTCTTCTGCTACCGTCTACTGTCCAGGAATAGTAACCATCTACTTAAGCCACACAACCCTCTTCAGAAATGATCTTAGAGCCAGAAGATGAGGATTCATCTACATCTGTTACTTCCCACGAAGAGTAACCATCTACCTAAGCCACACAACTCCTTCAGGAATGATCTTTGAGCCAGAAGATAAGGCTTCATCTACCTCTGGTACTTGCCACCAAGAGTAGTTTTCTACCTAGGCCACACAGACCTCTCCAGAACTGATCTTGTACACAGAGTATGAGGAACAATCCACTCTGGTCTCTCCACAAACGTTCTCCTACCTCGAAGATGAAGACCTATTTGCCTCCGCTTCGCCTCAGAAGGAAACTTCCTCTGTTCTTGTGTTCATGTGTATGTAAAGGTGGTACATACACATGTCTGTATAACTTCATACCAGTTTTTAGGTTCTATATTGTAGGTAACAATTATGATTTTATTATTCCTGGGCATGTTCGATGTTCCTCCAATATACATACAGTACATAGCGTAGGTAGACTATTGCCTTAAAGAAATGTACATAAAAATCAGAATAACAAGCCCTGTCAGCCTCGAATGCACCAGGGTTCGGGCCTCGGGGGAAGGGAGAGAATTATTGTGTATTGACTCCGATACCGTCAGTATTCTGTGTATATGAGAGCCCCCCCCCCATACACACATAAGGAACACTAGTACACATTGGGGTGTGTACACTATATGTGTGTGCCCCCATAGGAGATACTCCTTCAGTGGCCTTCGAGAACAGAGGAAACAGTGGTGGGTATGCTTGGCTGTGAAGATGGGAATGGAAAGATAGTGGTGTCATGATTGGCTATGTAGATGATGGTGTATGTAGAGCTAATTATCCCCTTAGTGTTAAGTTTCAGTGTATCCGCCTATGGGCAACCAGAAGTCTTGTGTCCGTGTTCACTGGGACTGAACCTGTACCTCAACACAAGATGACCTACACCATAGCCACTAGGCTAGTGGAAGCACCAATGTAAACTAATATGTATGTAAATTGATGTTTATATGAATCAATGTATATGTATTCTAGTGTATATGTAAGCTAATGTAAACTATTGTTTATTTAACTGTCTATGTAAGCTAATTTCTATGTAAACTAATGTATATATAAATTAATGTCTATGTAAACTAATGCCTATGTAAACTAATGCATATGTAAACTAATATCTATGTAAACTAATGCCTATGTAAGTTAATGTATATGTAAACTATTGTATATTTGAACTAATGTCTATGTAAACTAATGTCTATATAAATTAATGTGTATATAAACTAATGCCTTTGTAAACTAATATATATGTAAACTAATACCTATGTAAACTAATGTACAGCTGAACTAATGTCTATGTAAACTATTGCCTATGTAAACTAATGTCGATGTAAACTAATGTCTATTTGCTCTCCATTAGAAATGTCTGTAGCAGAAACTCACACCTAATCCTGCTGATGTTGAGGATGAACCATTGTCTAAAGACTCTTCAGATCTTCAGCTCTGACTGAGAGAATTCGAACAGAATCGCTTTGCAGGAGATCGAGTGAAGTACCATCTAACTTTGTTTTCCTAGAAAATGAAAATGAAGGAAGAATTTGCCACCACCACTATTTCAGGAAGACCAGTGAGTGGCGCAAAATCACTACAAGTTGATTGGTGTACAGGGTGGCCCCTAAAAAAAGGGCCTGTACACACTTTTTGCGATATATCCTTCATTCATTCAGTAATCACCCTTTTGCTCTCGCCGCGAGAAAGGAGCGAGGGCAACCGATTCAAGGACGGGATCGGCTAAAGAAGCTAGTCCAACTGAGAGTGGTCACGTTGAACGGGGGTTTATGACTGGGAAAGGTTGGAATGTTGCCGATTTGATGGAAAGAATGAAGATAGAGGTACTATGTGTACAGGAGACAAGTTGGAAAGGAAACAAAGCAAAGGAACTGATGGGAGGCTTTAAGCTACTTTTCAGCTGAGCGAGTCATGAAGGGAGAAATGGAGTTGGTATCATACTTTCGAAACACCTTAAAAACAGTATAGCTGCCATCAGTAGGAGGTGTGACAGGGTGATGAGCATTAAACTAAAGCTCGAGGAGACAATAAACATCGTCGGTTTAAACCAAGGGTTGTCCCTAAGCCCATACCTCTTCGACTTAATAATAATGGATGTCATTTCTGAAGGGATAAGGGACCCTTCCACCTGGTGCATATTTTTTGCTGATGACATTGTTTTATGCGGCACTAGTAGATTAGAGATTGAATGGAAGCTGGAGCTCTGGGAAGAAGCATTAGAGGGGAGGGGGTTGAAAATCAGTAGGAGGAAAACAGAGTATCTGAGCTTCTTGGTTGACACGCAGGGAGAGCTTAGAATGTGGGAGGAAATCTTAAAAAGAGAGGCATTTTAAATATTTGGGGTCCACCATGACAAGTGATGGAGATTTGGACGCTGAGATTGCCCATAGAATCAAAACGGGGTGGAATAATTGAAAGAAGACATCTGGAATACTATGTAATAAAGAGATTAACACAAGGACAAAAGGGAAAGTGTATAAGACAGTGGTTAGACCAACACTGTTATACAGAGCGGAAACGTGGGCAATAAAGAAGACCCAGGGGAGGAGGCTGGAAGGCACCGAGATGAAGATGCTAAGGTGGACTTGTGGAGTGACGAAGATGGATAACATCCGGAATGAACGGATAAGAGGAAGAATAAAGGTGAGAGAAATTTCCAATGAAATACAGGAGAAGAGACTACAGTGGTATAGGCACGTGATGAGACGAGTATGTAGGAAAGAAGGTGATGTAGATGGAGATAGAGGGAAATCGTAACAGTGGAAGGCCGAAAATATTAGGGAAGACTTGAAAGGAAAGGGACTCACGAGAGGAGACACGCAGAACCGGAGCGAGTGGCGAAGGCTTGTCAGAAACGCCGAAACCACGTAAGAGTGGGTAAAGGTGAAGAGAAAGAAGTTATAAAGAGATTAAGGAGCAGGAAGATAAAATCCAACCAATGATGAAACATATCAAGAAAGCGGGAAGATGAAATTCAATCAATGGCACAGAGACCAAGAATCAAGAAGCGGAAAATCATCAATGGTCTAAAGAGATCAAGAAGCGGGAAGATGAAATTCAATCAATCTCATAAAGGATATTTCCTTCTAAAGATTTGGCCGAGCAGTGGATGATGACATATTTTGAAAATTATGAGAATTCGAACAAGCTGTCAAGTGCTCTTCGCTTTCCGTGGCATCCAACAGACTCCCTCCTTAGAACAAATGTTTCGAGTTGGTTTCACGAGCTTTTATATAAAATGTCAGTAAGATTACATATATTACCGTATAGTTCTCCATATACTTGTTACGCAAGACCATAATTTACTTGGTAAGTTCCGCTAATAGAGAATACAAATATGGAACGAGTAAGATAAACGGTTCCCATCTTCCCCAAATTGTTTACACCGGTCCTTGAGATTTCTTTTTAAGGTATGGGAATGGAAACAAAAGAAAATAGGAATTCATGAGAAATATTGAAGTGGGTTTTGCTTTATTAACTATAAATTTCTTCAGGTCTAAATGAATTAAGGTCACTTATACCAGAATTATTATAAACTAATCTTATGGTCAGCCTAAAAATGAACTTTTAAAGACCGAAACTAACATACAATAAGTTTGCAGTTATTACACCTAGCAATGATTAGCGACCTTACTGCATCTGACACGTTTGAAGGATGTCTTCCATCCACACTAAACAAGTGACTGTATCTAAATAGACTAATCTAACAGCTTAAAAAGGACTGTATCAATTGGGGATTTTAACCTTCATAGTTTGCCGTCATGGGATCGTTTTTACCCACTCGTGGTAGCTTTTCATTGCTAGACAACCGCATACCATCAGATTGTGGTTTTCCTTAAAACAATGTCTGCCTAAGATAGAGCTATTTTAAATGATGCCAAAGATTGGGGCGGGAGTTAATGGTACGGGGAATTATCACTGATCTACATTCACTTAAGATGCCTTTATTTCTCAATGGGAGCCTCTGATTTCACGTGAGATCCAAACTACAAGTATCTACAGTATATGACAACAGCCAATAAAGGACATCTGAAGCGGAACTCCATCCGACGACATGTCAAAGAGTTTGTTTAGTAAGGACAGCTTTTAACTTCTGGCGGGTACATAGAAGAGGACTTTAGAATGAGAACAAAATTCCACTTTAAGGTTGACGGATAACATCATGTCAAGATGTTTAAATTGAAAAGTATTTATATACTTTACCAAGGCATTTTTACCCACTTCTAGTATACCAAAGAGAAATTTGGGCATTAAATAATGAGACAACTTAATATAACATAGTACGATGCATGGTAAGTAAAACCTCCATGGACCAAACAAGGAAAGGAATGGTATGAACACCAAAATGTGTAGTGGATATAGTAAAAAAAATATCTTTAGTGGAAATGGCGTATATATTACCTTAAGAAATAAGAGATTAAACAAATTTTAAATTGGACCCCTTTATACATAAATAGACCCAGAAGGTGACCTTGGCGAAGCTGGGGTAATATAATTTGTTTAGTGGCAGAAACAATGTGGACGAGGATCAGTGAAAACTTCTTCGCGGGTGCTTTGCCCCGCCATAGAATTAAATAACCTAATCTTCAATATTAAAAGGAAAGTCAAGTTTAAAAGGAAATATTTCAAAGAATTTTTGTTACCTCGATTGCTTCAAAATTGAGTGATAAATGAGAAAACAATCGAAGAAACACAAAACTTCTTTGAAGTTGAAAATAAATCTGTGAAGATTTTTGAAAAATCCCTGAAATGACAATTTAAGTTCATTAATTTCAGTTTTTCAAAGGGTGTCTGATCTTAGGAGTCATAATATTTTCGAGATAAATTAATTTATACAACACGACAACTGAAAGAACACCAACAGGTTTTTGATATTTGAATCGATTGACTTTCAAAAAATCCCCCAGTATGTTGTCAATAAGTATGTATGTGAGTGTTTATCTATTCATTTTGTTTACATATTTTTTTAATTAACCCACGCACCAAGAAAGAAAAATCTGACAAGAAATGTCGAATTTCAAGCAGAACCATATCCTTGAGTTTGACAGTCCCAGGGACAAATTGGCGGGAAGCTAAGAATGAATATTCGGGTCGACACATTAATTGTCCAAATTAAAAAAATATGTAAAACTTGACTTAGTCAAAATTGGCCAGGGATTTATGGCAGTTGTTTTCGTGACGCTCGAAGAAAATTTAGAGATAGACAACACCCTTCGATGGCTTCTGAAGTAAAAAAATAGTATAAATCATAATTACCCATAAATACCAATAAACTATCATACTCTCCAAAACTAATTTCAGGTTTAAACTATGAGAATATATAATTATAAGACACTGGTGCAGTGCATTTATGATTCAAAGTAAGTAGCACCCTTTCGTTCAATACTTTTTCCAAAGAGAGCTGAAGAAAGTTGGACGCCTGCTCAAAAATTACTATATGACAAATCAGCACTTTGAAAGCAATTTTTTCACTTATTTCGATTTGAAATGATTTGTTCCACATAAACGCATCAAAGTGCTAAAAAATACAATAAACTGTAGAAGTACTCAAAGTGCTAAAAATACGACAAACTAGAAATGCTAAATAAAATACAAGTATAGAAGAAAGGTTGGTCCGGGAAAAATAAGGTGGATGGGTAGGTCTCCAATTCCCAACTTCGTGTAATGGAGTGTCATGAGTAAAATGACACTGCAGCAGACATCTGGTGGACTGCGTACTATCCATTTCTAAATGCTAGCAGGCGGATATGTGGCTATATAAGATCACTGGACAAAAATTTGTCACCTGCGACGGGAGCGTGCCTAAAACCGTGGAATGCCTCCACGAACCTGGCTAACAGATGCACCTTGACGTGGCACATACTGGATAAGGTTCTTGATGTAGGAACTTCCATGTTCAGTCAATCTTGTATCAAAGCATTGTGCGATTCGGTCAGATTGCGTGGATGCCGACCTTGACGTTTGACATGTTGTTCGAGGTAGTCCCATAGGTATTCTATAGAGTTCAGATCCGAAGATTTTGCGGACCAATCCAGATGTGTGATTGTTTTTTGAATGCCCATCGTGCCAGTTAGTAATAATTTTAAGCCGGTAAACGCGGGAGTTGTCATCCAAAAGGAGAGTGGTTAGAATATTACGCTTTGTGTTAAGACGAAGGGCAAACAGAAAAACCTGGCCGTCTTGCAGCTCGATGTAGACATACTGGTCCAAACTTATTTCCCCCAAACAAAGGACCCATTTACGCATAACTAAAACACCCCTAGTACATCACAGAGCCTCTCCCAGCTTGAACTTTACTTTGCACGCAGTCTTCCTTGAAGGTCTCAGTTTACTTCTTCTCACCCACTGTAGCCATGTAACTTTGTGGGCAGAAGTGAGCAAAGGTCTCTTGCGTGTTACTCTGCTCCATATGTTCATACTATGCGGTGTTCTGTCAGTAATGGATGTCAAAGGGCCGGTGAGGTCGTCTTGCAGCAACTGCTGCCTTGAAGCGAAGCGATTTTTACCCACAAGCCGTGAAACACTGGCAGTCCCGGGCCGTCCGTATCGTATTTCGGGCAAAATTCTGGTGGGAATTTCTTGTCGACTTTGATTTTGCCATTGCAGTTGTCCCCGTATTACCTTACGCATAGATCCACATGCAGATTCCGCAACATCCTTCACAGGATGGCCTTTGGTGAACGGTCAATCTCTGCGTGAACTCCCTTTAACCCCCTCACTTAGCACCCAGCTAGCTCTTCCTGAACATTCATTGATCATTCCCTGAACACCTAATTGATCCCTACCTGAACACTTATAGATCACTGCCTGGACAACCATTAAACCTTGTGTGTAAAGCTTTGACCCCTCCCTGTGCATTCGTTGAGCTATTCCTGAAAACTCCTTGACCACTCCCGAACCTGCCGTCACATTCCCTCGGACGTTCTCCAGACCATACTCGACATCGCTTTCGACCTTTTCCCTCAGTCGTCTGCCATCCTCTCCCTTCACGCTAACCCGCCTAGCTGCGTAGAACGTCATCCTTGAAGCGCGAGGACGAGCATCATTTTAAAGAAGATTAGAACCTTCTTCTCTTGATCAGAGAGGAGTGTTTCACTTCTGACGCAATTTACCAGTTCTTGACAACATTTGTGGTTTGTGATTTTGTTCGGTGTTTCTTTGTAATTTAAAGTGTTGTTATGAATAATGAGAACTACTCCCCATCACATAGTGACTTTGATCTTCTTTTGCTTGAAATTCCTTTATGGAAAGTTTAGGGTTTTCATTTGAAAATGGTTCAATGGTTGCACAGAATCCGCATTTTATCGCATGTTCACTTCTTTCAATAAAAGAGTGATTTTTGTTCTGGAGAAGCAGCATAGAGCAAGTTCAATAGTACCAATTTGCTTAATCTTGTGTCAACAAGTGAGAAACCCACCTATCCACTTGTTTTCTTTTCATTGCCTACAGTTGGTTGCCTACATACGACTCAAACAGCGGTTTTTGACCACCGTGGCCGAAAGTTTTCGTACACCTGAAATATTTCTTATTCCTTAGGCATGTTTATAAATATGTTGGTGTAGGTTTGCATGTTGAAAGCAAAGTAAAAGTACAAGGAATTGGAATGTATGAAATTCTGGTATCAGTATGCGATATGTTACAGTTAAAATTCTTCATATAACACATCATATTTGTTGATTAATATGATATTCCATGTCGATCGGATCTGATAATGATATTATAATGGTGAAAACTCGTAATACACAGTGGATGAAAGAAGCTTGATACGCACGCTGCACGAGGAGGGTTTCAGCTCTCGACAAATCACACGGAGCGTCAGCCGAACATATCCGGTGTTGCATAAGTGAAGAAGATCAAACAAAGTGAGAACATTCAAGACTAACCTTGTTCCGAATGAACCAGTGTCCGTACTCAATTTGACGACAAGTCTCTGCGTCACATGAGCTTTCGTGATCGTAATAAAACCTGAGTTCAGCTACAACATGAATGGACAGATAGTGACCAGGTTAATGCATTCGTCAGAACAGTTCGTCGCAGACTGCTTGCCCAAAGCCCGAAGTCAGGCAAAGCTCACAAGAAGCCGCTGATCCACCTTTAGCAGAATCGGGGTCGACTGGTTTGGGCAAATGCTCACTTCAACTGGACCAGGCGTCAGTGGAAACGTGTCTTATGGTTCGACAAATCCACTTTCGAGTTGTTATCGATCTCAGACAAATTTAGAGTAGGCAGAAGGCCATGGGAGCAATGAGATTAAGAGTGCTTAGCGTCAATAATGAAGCATGGTGGTCGCTCTGTAATGGTATAGGACTGCATGTCAAGTTCAGGAGAGGTCGTCTCGCCGTTTTTTATGACACCATGAATGGATAGAAGCGCCAAGATATCCTGAGAGATTATAGGAGTTCCGGCACAACAATATCACGGTGATACACTGGCTACTCTAGTCTCCTGATATGAATCCACTGAATAACTTCTGGCAGGACCTGAAAGACTCCTTAAGAGGTCGTCAGTCAGCCTCCAATTAGCAACTGAAGGGATTCATCGCCTAAGAGTGGACCAGCGTCACATCCCTCAGGTATCACACCTTCGTGGAGATCATGCCTCAAAGAATAAATGTTCTCATCAGTCTCAATGGGACTTTCTACAGGCTACAGAGTTTCATGATCAGTTTGATTTTGCTGTAATTTTTACCCAGATTCATCTGCTTATCTTTAATGTGTTGCTGATGTTACATGTTTTGGCAATTTTGTTACTTCTTATCGATTATTTGGGGTATATATGAATTATTGCTATTTATTTCTCCTTATTTCACTGTTATATTCATATTAATAGGCAAATTAAAACTTTACAACCCTGCATCTATCTATTTTCGGACAATTTCAGGTGTCCGAAAACTTTTAGCGGCGACTGTACACGATAGCGTACAGTCAAGTGAGGGGTAGATCGCGACCATCGTTTTCAATACTTGGCATCTAAGGATGGTATTCTTCCACTACCTTCTTGATCTTCAATGCTTTCATCATCACAGCGATTTTTTTAGAACTAAATATGTATACTTCACTCAGTAATACACCCAAATTTTATATTTGGTTAATGGTACTTACAATGAGGGAGTACTTGAACGACCAGCTTGGCGTGAAAAATATGATGAGTGTCTTTGTGCTTAATAACGCATAAATTGCCAGAAAGTGAGTGGTATATTTTAGTAGCGTTGATGGTTGCTGCTCACAATTTATCGTCTTAAACGGTGCAAGCTTATTCTGATTATAGCTGAAAAAAGGATTAAAATGTACGCAACATATATGTTTAAACCTCAAAACATAGAGTGAATATAAATAGCCATAAGTTTTTAAATGGTAGCCTTAAAAACAGAAATTAGTGTTAGGGCAAACTATTTTGATTAGATTAGTTATTATGGACGTGAAACTAAAGAGAAAATTCTTTGGAAACGAGACTAATATTCAGAGGAGCCATGAATGATCGACCTGCCGAAAGGCGCATAACGTCAAAGACTTTTTAGCACAACATATTTTGGACCTGGTTAGGGCTGCAGCCTAGCATCAAGTTGGCGGTCTACCGTCCAATTTTTGGTTAAGTTTGTGGTCTATTGTCTAGTTTCTGGTTAAGTGTAAGTTAAGGTGAGTTTAAGTTAGGATAGGATAGGTAAAGTGGTTTGGGATGTTTATATTTTACCTAACCTAAAATAAGTAAACTTTGCCTACACAGAGTTAACCAGGAACTAGATTGTAGACCTAGACCTTAACCATAGATTAGACCTGTAGACCGAAATCTTAATCATAAACTAGACTGTAGACAGAAACCTTAACCAGAAACTAGATGTTAAACCGCAAATTTAACCAGAAATATGTGGTAGACTACGTATTTAGCCAATACCCATATATAGAGCGCAGGGTAGGGCCGGCTCTATGGTTGCTGGAGCCCTTTTTAGGTATAATTATAAAGTTTTCACGAGGAAAAACTAAAAATATAGAATAATAGAAATTAGTTTGCTTTTTTAACAAAGAATAAATAATAATATCGGTTTTCTCAACCTGGCTTATGGACAGTATGAACAATTAGCCTACCTGAAACATTTTTTTCCTAGCCTTGAGATTAGCTAATCTTTTTATTGCACTTTCTATATTTATATTCTTTGCAATATCACTTTCTATGAACAAAATTGCCAAAGAATTTATTTTGTCTTGAGACTTGGGTGACCGTATGTTTTTATAAGCTTTAGATTACTAAAGCTACTCTCGCCAGCGGCCATAGTAATAGGTATTGTAGGAGTTATTCTTAAAGCAACCTGCATATTTGGCATGACATCAGGTAATTTATTAGTGTTTATAAACCTACTGACTTTCATTGGAAGCTTTACATCATCAGGAAATAATCCTTTGGATCTAGTTTAGTCAAGAGATCGCATCCATTAATATCACTATTTTCTTTGTACCTTAACTTATTCTACAAACCTGAACATGTTACTTCGAGTTTATTTTTATCTAGCAGATCTTTTAGGTCATTTAAAAATCCCGAGGTTTTATTGAAACTTTGTAGCTGTTCAAATCTTTCTGATAAAAAGTGAATAGCTCCAAACCTTGACATGTTACTTCGAGTTTATTTTTCTCCAGCAGATCTTTTCGGTCATGTAAAAATCCCGAGGTTTTATTAAAACTTTGTAACTGTTCAAATATTTCTGATAAAAATGCATAGCTCCAAATCTTGACATGTTACTTTGAGTTTATTTTTATCTAGCAGATCTTTTTGGTCATTTAAAAATCCCAAGGTTTTATTGAAACTTGGTAACTGTTCAAATCTTTCTGATAAAAAGTGAATAGCTTCAAACCTTGACATGTTACTTCGAGTTTATTTTTCTCCAGCAGATCTTTTCGGTCATGTAAAAATCCCGAGGTTTTATTAAAACTTTGTAACTGTTCAAATATTTCTGATAAAAATGCATAGCTCCAAATCTTGACATGTTACTTTGAGTTTATTTTTATCTAGCAGATCTTTTTGGTCATTTAAAAATCCCGAGGTTTTATTGAAACTTGGTAACTGTTCAAATCTTTCTGATAAAAAATGAACAGCTCCTGACAGTATTACATCGAACACACCATTTCTTAAAAACGTTAGATTGAAAGAATATTTTATTTATTATTTTCACTTTTTTGGAGGGGGGGGGGAGGAGATCCTTGATGGCGCCCCTAAGCACATAGAGCGCCCTGGGCAACTGCCGGAATATCTCAATTTTCTGACCATGTACGCGCACGGCGATGAAACGTAGTGTATATTATTACGGATCCCACAAGGAGACATCTTTTGTTGTGAAACGGAAGTAATTTAAGGAGAGTTTCAGGTCCACTAAGTCCTTAACGCCCCCGAGTAGTGTACTAAAGGCTTTGTATCTTCCGCACATTTTCACTTCACCTTCTTTGTTCATTTTCTGTTACATGTTTTGAAATGTTTCCCAACGGAAATGTTCTCGTCGGTTCTTTTTCTTTTTCAATAGTGAATGACCAGACTTGGTTGAATATGTTTGTATCTTAAACTCAAAAAGATTTGTTTTTGTCTTTTTATAATTAAAAAGCCTTTTATCAATATTATTAAGGTAGTCAAGTTTAAAACTTCCCCACAGATGAAGGACAGAATGTATGAATTAACTAATTATAATTAGATTAGGAAAGATTTAGATTACGTTAGGTTGTGTTTATTTTAGTATTGAACCATACTCACGGAACCTAAACTAATTAACATAAATACAAATACTTAAAATAAAAATCCAATGAGACTCATAGTGATATAATCTAAAGTAATTAGCATATTTAAATAAAAAATCCACTTAAAATCACTTTAAAAAAATGAGACCCATAAAAATCAAATGCCACGATAGAGCTCAAATTACATTGCAATTAAAGCGGAAAGAATGTGAGGAACAAATGATCTCAAACGAGTCCCATTTATGAGTCAGTTCCCATAGAGAAACTTCACAGAACACATAAAATTACAACCATATAACACGTAAAACACTTATAAATTCCCCCATAGAACACGTATAAAATCCACCATATAACACATATAAATTTCACCATAGAAGGTGTAGAGCACGTATAAATTATCCCATATAACACATAGAATACGTATAAATTCAGCTGAATCAAGGGAATATATTCCTCATAGAACACGTTGAACACAATAAATTCCACCATATAACGTATAAATTTCACCCTAGAATGTTTGAAAGTCATATAAATTCCCCCATATAACACGTATGAATTTCACATAGAAGAAGGTATAATTCCACTTGAGAACACGTAGAATACGAATAAATTCCCCATGAACGTCTATAATAACAATATAATAATAATAGGTATTTATAATGCGCCCTTCCTGGTTGTTAGCCCTCACAGAGCGCAGGCTGTGTAGCGAGTGTAGAGAAAGTTTACAGGGGAGAGAAGGCAATTCTGAAGAGACGAGTCATCAGGAGACGTTTAAAAGTGGCAAGGGAGGGAGAGGATCGGACTCGGCAGGAAGAGCATTCCAGAGTCTAGGAGCACAAACTGAGAAGGAACGGTCACCCATCGAGCAGAAGACAGAACGAGGAGTGTTCAGGATGGGAGTGAGGTTAGACCGGAGTGCCCGAGGAGTTTGACGACTGGAGAGGGCAGACGAGAGATAAGGTGGAGCCTCGAGGTTTAGGGCCTTGTAGGTGATGAGAAGAATTTTATAGTGGGTAAGGAAGCGAATAGGTAACCAGTGTAGCTCCTGTAACAGAGGCATCAAAGGAGAGAATCAGGGGTGGCGAAGGAGGAGCCGGGAAGCATAGTTTTGAACTAGTTGTAGGGGTGAAGTGACGAAGAAGGGAGATTCACTAGAAGAGAATTGCAGTAGTCTAAGCGTGAGGTGACGAAGGCATGAATAGCAATCTCAAGGCTTCGTCGATCAAAATGGGATCGAACACATGAGAAGTTGCCGAGGAAACCGAGGGAAGACTTACAGATACGATGTATGTGCAGTTTAAACGAGAGTTGCTCGTCGAAAATAACACCAAGATTACTGACGGAATCAGAGAAGGCGACATTGGTTTCCCCAAGGTTAAGGGAGGGGGAGAGAGCTTTAGATTTCTCCACCATCGAAGCGGTACCAACAAGTAGAACTTCAGTTTTATCGTGGTTAAGTTTGAGAAAGTTGGCAGACAGCCATTCGTTTATGGAGGTGTAGGCTGAAAGGAGCTTAATAATTGATTGAGAGAAGGACACAAGGGATGAGGAAAGGTATAGCTGAATGTCATCAGCATAGAGGTGGAAGGGCAGGCCCAAATCGCGAAGAAGGGAGCCAAGACTTATAAGTTTCACCAAAGAACGTGTAGAACATATATAAAACCTACTATATAACACGTAGAAATTACAACATATATCAGGTATAAATCCCTTGTATAACGTGTACAACACGTAGGACATCCACATATAACATATATAACATATATAAATTCCACCATATAACACATATAAATTGCCCCATAGAGCACGTATAAATACCATCGTAGAACAAGTATAAATTCCCCCATATAACACTATAAACTTCCCATAGAACAAGTATAAATTCCACCTTAGAACACGTAAAATATTTATAAATCCCGAATATAACGTGTATAATGTATATGTTCCACCATAGAATGTGTAAAACACGTATTAAACACACCATATAACACATAGAAATTACACCATATATTATGTATAAATTCTCTACAGAACACTATAGAACAAATAGAATACTGCAAATCTCCCAAATATAATATAAAACGTATAAATTCATCCATAGAACACGTATAAATCACCATATGACACTTGGAACACGTATAAATGCCCCATATAACGTGTAGAAGACGTAAAATCTTTCCCATATACATGTATAAATTCTACCATATAACACATAAATTCCACCAAAGGTGTAGAACCCTTATAAATTAACCTATATAATACTATAAATTACACATAGAACAGGTATTGATTCTCACATAGAACATGTAGAATACGTATAAATCCCAATAGAATTTGTAGAACACGCATAAATTCTACCATATAACAGGTATAAATTCCACCATAAAACGTGTAGAACGTGTATAAATTCCCCAACCGATCAAAAAAATGCTCCATGCGCGTAATGAAAGCAAACAAAAAAGGATGTTACTTCCCTGTGGTGAGTAAGAGAGGGATCAAATATAAAGCAAAAGTGACAACGTTTGGCGCGGGAAGAAGATTACAGAGAGAAGACTTTGCTATAGTAAGGTAGGCGGGTGATTATTTCAGTGATATTATGTTAGAGACTTTGAAAGTAGCGTAGATGACGTGGCGAAAGGGTCATGCTCGATAGAGAAAGAAATGACGTCATCGCGGACGGTGGGGGATGAACGAGTCAAGATTTTGCGGTGTAGATGTCATCGGACAAGAAAGAGGTTCAATTATGCGTCTAACAAGGGAGAAGAGTCCACAGTGGAGGATCAAGACTGCGATCAAACAAGCCTTTGGATTAGGTTAGGAGAGACAGGTGATGATAGTTTCCTCGCCCTCGACGCAATGGGACTCCTCGAGTTTACATCCTTGTTGACGTCTGGTGGTATATGGGTGGTTTGTACATTTAGCCTCCTATCTTTGTAGTACATGCCTTTAAAGCGTCAACTTTCAGGGGAACAAGTTGAGGCCATACAAGGCTATCTCGGTTGCTTTCTTAAATCCGAGACCATTTGGGTTGACTGTCTCGCGAGTGGAAATGGTTTCTGAAAGCGTAGTGTTTAAATTGCTTTATTCCTGCATTTCAGGGCATTTGCTACCCACATTGTGGATAGATCGTCACATGGCTACATGAAAGTCAGCAAAGGCTAGTGTCCAAACTTTAATTAAGAAATATTATATTTCGTAGTTTAAATTTCCAAATAAGTTTATTAGAGGCGTTTGTTTACTTTTACATATATGTACATAAAGAGAGAGGAGAGGATAGGTTATTTATAAGGGAGAGAATTGGAATAAGCCTTAATAATAAGAATTAATGAGATATGAAGGGGGTATACCACACATACAGGGTATACACTCATATACAGACATAAATGAACCTTAAAAAGGAAAGTTGCCCATTAATTACGAAATCCAGTGTGTCACATGAAGTAAAGATCGTTCACTAAAACCTATATTACATAATTCAGTGATTCCTAATATTTTCATATTGACGACCTATATGCAGGAGAAAATCCAATAGCGGAATTAAACATATCATTTGCTATTACTTGTATTTATTGTATATTTGTGTTAAATGTCAAAATTTAATGAGGGAAATGATCTCGCGACCCACTAATAAGTTCCCCGCGATCCTATGAAGTTCTCGTTCTTCAATTAAATCTTTTTTACTAAAATTAGTCTCGCTTGGCTTTATTGATATATTTTTATTTCAATTTTAATCTGGTTTGAAAAATTTGCTTGTTCCACAAATTTAAATTTTTAAGTGAGTTTAGGATACTTTGAAAACTTTTAAGTTAAAAGCTTTCAAAAGCCAAAGGTTCCTTAACATTATATTTGAGGGCAATCTAACTATTCTTTAATATTCTTGACGAGACCTAAATCGAATCTAATATCGAAATCTAGAGGAAAATGTGCAGAGACGTGTATGGCAAGAACAAGTTCTCATTTGTTTGTATGTTTGTGTGCATGTGTATTTTTTGTTCACTGAGGGACAAAAAGTGTTCATAATGAACTAGAGCGCCGATGGGAATATATCAATCTTGTTTAGAAGGACGGATTCTTATCTTATCGGCGAAGCGTTGGAAATAACTCATTGGATGATGGTCGAAAAACTTGTTTTGTTTTCACGCCAAAAACTAAAGACGAATGATGTAATTTATTTTTAATATTCCCTATTTTAGCGATAAGTGGCGCTCATTATTGATTGAATTAATATTAAAAGTGTGGCTAGGGCTAGGGGTGAAAAGAGACGGCAACTGAGTTTCGAGTTTATCTCTAATTTCGATTTTCTCTTTTCTCCAGTCTTTCGATCGGATGCACGTAGAAAGCAGCCAAGCAAAATATACCATTATGGTTGTGCGTAGTTGCTTCTGGTTCTTATCTATCTGCTTTCTCATCAAACGTTTTGAGTCCAATCAACAATCCTTGACGTATCATTAAATTAAGCTCAAATTAGTTTATTTATAAACATTGATAGAACTCCCTTGATACACACCCACCCATATAGGAAACCCTCAAAGTAGCCTGCAATGGGGCCAATAAATGCAAAGATATCCCGCGGAAACGATGAGAAGCGAGTTACGAGTACTTTAGAATTACAGTTCGTTCATTCAAAAGGAGAGAGTAGGAAATTTACAAGAAATCAGTTTTATAAATTTCTTAGTCTACTTTGTGAATGCACTCCTATCTGGGAGCGGTCGAAGAAAGGGTTTTTCAAGGGTATCCAAGCCCCACATCTACTGCAGGTACATAGACGACATTTACCTTAATGTATAAACAGAATAAGAAATATATAAGCTGGAAAGAACCTTTAAAGAATGTTCCTCCATCAACTACACCATCGAAGAAAGCCAAAACCAATTACCATTTTAAGACATCCTCACTATCAATATTAATGACACAATAACGACCAAAGTAAATGTTAAAGCCACCAACCCGGGACTTTGCATGAATGCAGACCGTGCATGCCCTAAACGGTACCGAACAAGCGTGATCACATCGTATATTAACCGTGGCTTCACCCACCACACTACATGGAAGGAAACACACAATGAAATTGAGAGAACCACCCAGCTATTCATTAACAACGGATTCTCCATTAAAAAATACCGACAGCTATAAAAATTAAAATGGACCGATGGTACCTGGCAGAGCCCCTGAAGAACCGAAATACAGACAAGGAAAACATTATAGAACTCTTTTACAAGAACACTATGAGCACAGAACAGCGTGCAGACAAGAGAGCTCCCAAGGACATTATTAACCGAAGAATACAACCCACAAATTCCGAAAAAAGATCGCACTAACTATCTACTATCAAAATAGACGGACATCAACCTTTTCATGAAAACTAACCCAAACCCTCCACCTCAACCCAAACAAAGGACCCATCTGATATATGAGTGCACATGTACATTAGGAGACTGTGAGCTCTTACCTAACTCGTATATCGGAATGACCGAAACCATACTCTCAAAGAGAATAACATACCACCTCAACAATGGAGCACCTAAAAAAACATACGGGGAAAAATGATAGAAGAAAACACAAAAATTTTCGACTATCCTCCCAACAGACCCCAATTATTCCTCCTTGAAGCAATATATATTCAAGAAACCCAACCAAGGTTAAATATACAATCTAACTCCCATGAAATCCTGCCAACTGCAAGACGAGGAAATCAAGCGAACAGGTACATTTAGGACAGCTGCCCCTAGCGGCTAATCACCTTTTGCAAGCAACTTACCCCCCCCTCTCTGTCTCCGGCCACTCACTTCCCTTCTTCCACCAGTCCCTACTTGCACTTCGTCAGCTCACTAGTTTGCCTACACGTGTCTACGTTCCATTCGTCAGTTTGTTAACACATATCTTATAACATATAAACTAGAATACAAGTATGAATTTCCCATTTTAACTCTGAAGATGATACATGTATCGAAACGCGTGATGAAAATGAAATAATGTACTAAGGTGCATTAATTTCCTTCCACCTTTTTTGAAATTAATAAATATGTTTTTTTAATGAACTTCGGTAGGCTTATTCACGTGTTGAACCACCAAGAAAAAGCCAGCATAAGACAAATCGAGAAGATTGAAAAGAAATATACTGAAAAAATATACTGCCCAAATTCATATATATATATATATATATATATATATATATATATATATATATATATATATATATATATATATATATATATATATATATATATATATATATATATATATAAGGGCTTCTCCTATTGAGCTGTAATTTAGTTTGCAGGATTAAGGATATAACGAAAAACGGGAAGTTCATTTAGTTTACGTGATATGTACAACGTTTCGGCTAAATGTTTCACCTATCTTCTGGTACTGGAAAAATGAAAAAAAATCGTAAGAGACTAATATTATACGTTGATAAACATTAAAAAAATTATGGGTGTGGTAGATGAATCAGACTTTTAATATGGGCGGGGAGGATGTAGAGTTGTACAGGTAACTGAATTGTCATTTCAAAGTTAGATAATTCAATTGATAATGAAATTTAACAATAATAAATCGAGATACACTGTAAAACATTTAATGGGAAAACACTAACCTTTCGCGAACAGTTGTTAAACTAAGACTGGTGGGAAAGTGTGAGAGGTGTAGGAAAAAAGAAAAATGAATTGGGTTGGTTTATTTTAGAGAAGAAGTAATGGTTGGGAAGAGGAATCAGAATTTAGAGACGGATATTTTTTTTTTTAGAAACATTGATTCTTGAATACGTAAGAATAATGGGTCAGAGATGGTCTTTAGGATTTTGAAATCTCCAATGGACACATCAGTTATACATTGGATAGAATGTAGCTGAACAGGTGAAAACGCTTTCTTTGATAGAACCCTTCCGGTCCTGTGGCTAATTCCCATATGACAGAAGTCGGCAAACTTTTTGGCCTTGCCTGCCAATTCCATTAAATAAAAAGAATTTCTGGTCTTGAGTGCCAAGCAACTATAATGCCCACTGTACATTGTCGAGGAATAGGTCACCTCCCCAGACAATACGTCTATATATACATATATGTATCTATTGGTTGAGAGGAAAGAGAGAGAAGCCATGAGGATATGTATATATACAGTTATATACACTGTCGTGGTATAAGGGCCAAGTTGGTGTACGTAGGTTTGTTACGTACTTCAATAACTCCTTTATTACTGTTTCTCTAAGAGTGCTATATTACTTTACGTTATTTAATCTTTTGCTTTACTTCTTTAATCAGGTAGGGTTTCTAGTGCCATGTGCAGCGTTGCGAGGATTGAGTTAAACACTTCTAACAAAAAAATATATTTTTAATTACAAAATAAAAAAGTAAAATATAAAAAACAAACTTTACATCTATAAATGAACGAGTCTATGTTAAAATTACTACTTTAAATAAAATGAATATAAGTAATGGTTGACCCCCAAGCTCACTTTATTACTGAACGCGAATTGACACTCAAAAATAATTGAATTTCTTTACCTTTAAAAAAAACGCATGGGAATCCGGCTGAAGAATGACCTTGACTGGAGATCTTAGGTAGACGGAAGAAGTGGTTTTCGGTGCGGCGCGTGGTTGGGTTCGCAGACGCCCAGCAGTTTGTCTGGCGCGGAGGCGGACTTGGGACAACAGGTGATTTCGGTGAGAGTGACGGAGGACGTTAAGCACGTTGTCTTAGTTAGATGATTTAGGCAACGGGACCGTGAAAATATGCTTTTTTCAATCTTCTGGTTAATCTTGAGATGCTTCGCACTGACGAGCGATGACTAAAAGTGAATCCTTTGACGAAGGGGGTAGGGAAGGTTCGCTTTGGGTATTCCTCAATGGCGAGGACTATCTCTGGTTTTTGTTAAAAACCTAGATAGGGGGTTTCTCTGACGAAAGGTGTATGAGAGTGATCCTCGATACAAAAGGGGCTAATTTTCGGTGTGACCACCAGGAACTGGCTCAGAATGAGCTTCTTCTCTCTTCCGTTCTTTGAGTGCCGGGCTGATGCCGGGCTTCGTCGTGTCGATATCTAACTCAAACTTCTGTTCTTCTTCAGTATTCCGCCTATATACGAGGGGCAGTCAATAAGTTTGGCAATTCGGATATAAGGAAAAGAGATATGAGGAAAAGTGTTTTATTATTTTTCAATATAACTACCCTCGACTTCAATGCACTTACGCCTCTTGTCCCTGAGGCTTCGAATTCACGACAACCAGAAATCTCCTGACTGATGTTCAATCCACTCCTGGGCGGCGAGCTGAAAATCTTCATCGTCCCAAAACTGACGTCCACGCAGTGCAGCCTTGAGCTGGCGGAATAAAAAGTAGTCACTAGGGGCCAGATCTGGACTGCAGGGATGATGGTTGAGCTCCTCGAATCTGCACTCGCGCAAGGCAGCTTGTGCAACTCTGGCCTTGTGGACTTTGAAGACGTTGAAGTCGATCATAGGGCGTGAGGTTTCTAGGGACACAACGGGCACAGACCTTGGACATGGCCAAATTGTCGTGGATGATGTTGATAACACTTCCACGTGATATTCCAAGTTCTCGCTCGATTTCTTCGACCTTCACCCGTCGATTTTCGAAGATCTTCCTTTCCACACGGGCCACATTGTGCTCGTTGGTCAAGTCTGACGGGCGTCCTGGACAGGGGTCATCTTCAAGGGACTCACGACCATGGCGGAACTCCCTATTCCAGCGAGCAATAGTTGCATAGGAAGGGGCGGTGTCGGTGTACACTGCAACCATGCGTTCATGGATCTCATTTGCATTCTTGCCTTCCTTGGTCAAAAATTTGATCACTGCGTGGTGCTCAACCTTCTCCATTGTTGAAAAATTGTGACTGACGATCTGCGATCAGCTACTGCTTCTTAAATAGACGAGGCAGGAGCGTTTGGCTGCAAGTCTGAGTTGTCATAACTTGTCCTAACACCCCCACAAACAGCCATCCCTCTTCCTCTGTTTTGCCCTACCGATTCGCAAAACTTATTGACCACCCCTCGTAATTCGCCGACCTACTGGGGTAGGGGAATGGGGGTGGGGATGTGGGCTTCTGTATTAAGCTTCGCTCCTCTAACGATGTTCTGCCGAGTCTTTCACTTAGCCCTAAAGGCATCTTCTGGCTTTTGGTCGCAGCTCCTATAATTTCGTCTATTACGCGAAACTTGATCCCAACTTGTAGGGAAAATCAAGTCTGTTTAAACATTGTTATTGCACTTGGTCTCCTACCCTTCGTATTGTTATGTTCACTGGCACAGAAATATGTTGATTCCTACTTATCTTGGTTGGAGGAGGCGTCTGGTGGCTAGCGGGTCGAGGGGAGAGAAGTGGGGGGGGGTAAAGAATAGGGTTACACCGCTTTGCGTCTGGGCGTTGTTGTACCCGACTGGCTGGGGCATCTGTTTTTAGGGTGGGATATCGATTTCCTTACATACACGTACGCGTTCTTCGCTACGTACAAGTACGTTCACTTTGTAAAAGTAATCCGTTGATTACAAGGTATAAGATTGCGATTTTATTACAGGGGACGATAGCGTTTAATGTGTTTACAAAGTTGCAGTTCAAGGATATATTTAAAGAGTCAAAACCCAAAATAGAATTTTAATAAGTCACTAGTTAACATATATATACATACGAGAAATGTAGGAAATGTAAATAAGGATAATAATGACAGAATATAGATAATTTTAATCGGGTAACGTTAATTACTTGTTAATTAGCTTTTAAATGGGATACTATAAATCAGTTATATAGAAGGAATATTTAAAAGTCGGAAAGTGGGTCGATCAACGGGAGATACAAGCAAGGGTCGTTTTACCTTAAAGGGGTCACCTCTAGGAAGGGGAATCCTTTAGCGAGTCGGCGCGAGGGATTGGAGACGGAAAATGGTCGTGATTCTCGTCTGAAAATCCTGATGGTGACAAAGATGAAAGAGGGGGGGGGGGTATAGAACCAGAAGACGAGTTCACGATCTTCCTTGAAGACGAACGATGTCACCTCTGCTCCAGAGAAGTGCAATCTCCAACAATTGAGACTCTGACGCGGCTCGGCACGAAATGAAATCTCACACGGGAAACTGGAGATTCTTGAGAGGGGTTCCAGATGAGTTTAGAGGAACCCCGGCCAATCCTTCGGGGACGAAACGATTCGAGGCTTGCTCTGAACAGAGTAAGCCTTTACAAAAGAGATGGATATGCCTGGTGAGATCCAACCTCGATGGTATAAGCGAATACTAGGGACTTGGGGGAAAACAGGCTTACGATCTGATCCGTAGGCGACAAGATCCCAAACTCAATCTGCTGATATTCGAAAGACCCAGGGTATTTATATGACGGCCATTTTTTGGTGCTCATTCGCGGAAGGCACAGACACCTGTGGGAAGGCTTCTGGGGCCTAAAGGGATTAGCTTTTGTCGCCCGACACAGGTCTTAATGGTCTCCAACGATGGGGATGGGAAACTTCGGCTAGCAGTTTCCCGACTATGGAGATTAGCGCTTCGTCGGCAAGGTGAAAGTTTTTAGCGTCCAACTTAATTAACTGCACCTGTGAGGTGCTGATGGATATTCAAATTCTTTCTTCTTTTATTTTTCTCTTTAGATTCAGAGCTTACTCCACGTGGAGTTATACTTAGGAGACATAGGGAGGGAAGAAATTTAAGAAACAAATGAAGGGGGTAAGGGGGTATTCTTCTTGGCGTCCCTTTCCCTTACATACATAATCTAACCTGGTCAATAGACCTAAGTTGATATGCTTAAAATATGCGTTAAAAGAAATATATTAAATTTTATCATTAGAAAATATGTAATTATAATATATATACTTTTTAATGTGATCATGTCTTTGCTTAAAGGAGAGGAAAATTCTTTTCACGTGCCAAGTTTGGCTCGCGTACCAGGGTTTGCCGAGGCTTGCCATTTGAGAACAGAATCTCGCTTTCAGCGAGCGCACCGTACTTCCTATGTAATTCCCCAAAATGCATCCGGGGCAAGTGAATTTGTACATGACGGAGCACTTGGCTTCTGGCGGGATTCTGTCTTTACAATTAAAATACTGTCGAAAATGTTTATTTGTAAAAATGATCTTAAATTCGGGATGATAAAAGAATTTCCTTAATATTGTTATTTCTTTTCAGAATTTTTGGTTTAAGAAACCCATATCTTGGAAACCTATATAACGGGTGTCTTTACATACAATAGGAAGTTTTAATTTAGGATGGTAGATGTTGTTTAAAAATTTTGACGTAATTTTCTCTACCAGCGACACGGAAAAGCCGTTTCCTTTGAAATAATTACACAGAAATTCAACTTCATTGTGGAAATCAGTGTAGGTGGAGCAAATGTGGTAGGTGCGGAATATTAGTGTTTTTATTGCCCTGATTTTGAACGAAAAGTCGCAAAAGCTGAAGAAGTTGAGGCTTCTACCACTGAAGGTTGTTTTCGAAAAACATTATAAGAATCCAGTGAGCGAATGAGAAATGTTTATATCTAGAAAGGATAAGGAACTATTAAGCTCTTTTTCGCAGGTAAAGTGCATATTGGGATGTATGTGGTTCGCGAGTTGTAGGAATTTGTCACAGGGATCTTCGGAGTTGAACAAGAGCTATGTATCGTCAACAAAACACGTTTATGTAAGTTTGGTAAATCGATCGGTAATCTACGGAAGACCTCAAAAAGGGAGATCAAGCAACTATAGGGGTTTGCGTAAGACTTTCCTTGGAGTCATTTTTCCTCCATTTAACAATTATTAGGTAATGTGTTTCCCTCCTGATAGTGAGCAGTTTTAGTGAAAGCCTATGATGTCATTTTATTAAATGCGGACCATTCATTATAATTTGGTAGATATATTGTCGTGGTATGACCAGGTGTAAGCTGTTATACGCAGGCTCCACCTGGAGATGGCACTAAGAGTGTTTTAAATTCACAGTTGCTAGGCCAAGGAATATTCAAACACGGCTACAAAAATTTACTTTAATAGGACTAAAGATTACATACCCATATAGGGCAAGTTAAATGGCAATGCAATTAAATATTGACGGTTAACGGCTAAGATGATTGACATTATCAATTAAGTTTGAACCGAGGGATAATTAATTAAGAAATGATCTTACAACTATGCAAGTTCTAGAGCAAAGGCGATCCTTGAGGTTCAACGCGGTAAAGGTGGGAGGAGCGTGACGAAGCGGAGGTTAAATCCTTTTTACCTTGATGTGCGGCAAGTAGGACTAAGGAGGTAAGTTCGACCTTGAACTTGCGCCATCTCACGAGACGCTCAATCTGTAAGGGGCAAACGGAGGATTCTTCGAAAATGGCTTTTCCAATCCATAAAATCCGAAGACGTGGTGAGAAGGGTTGAAGTGCGCCTAAAAATATCTCCACGAACAACACTGAGTGACGACTAGCTTTTCCTTGGCTCTTCGAAAATCACTCAATTCTTCTCTGGACGAGAATGTAGTCGATTCCCTCTCGACTAACGAAGACGTTAACGGCTAACGTATTGGACGGCGACTTCAGGCACAATCTGCCTGTGAACTCCGAAGTATCGAATATATACTCTGAAATTATCTAGACGGAGAGAGATATTCATCGACAACAGACTTCCCTAATCCTTGGTTCGCGATAAGGGTCCATAGCGGGAAGTCGCGATGCTCCCTTAATGGTTTTCCATTATTCTAATTTTCGCAGTATATGGGGCATATAAATGCAGCGCTGTCAACGGGAGGTGAGGAGGACTAAATTCGTCTGCGACAATGGCGTTTCGCCCTCGCGTGAATTGCTTCGGGCAGACGGTCAACGGCGAACTGGGGAAGTCAGGGGAAGGGGGGGGGCGGAGAACCGAGATAGGAGAAGGTTGGAAGAGAGAAAAACGAATTCTTTTTCTCTCTCCTTATTCTTCCACATATATAATAAGGGACTATCGGGTTAAATCTTTATTAAGTTCACCAATGCCGTTATGCGGTTTGTAAAGGTCACTAAACTCCGAAAGGAGAATTTTTGTACATTGATAGAGAAACTAATGGCGTTATGTCGCGCGATGTAAAATTGCACGACTCTTAATTTTAGTTTCTCCGTTTATTAATTGAACAAATTTCAGGTTTACCATCAAGTAGTGGGGGAGTCAATTAATACGACCCAGGGTACAACAGAAAACAAATAATAAAAACATAATGGGGAAAACTATTGTAAATTAGTAAAACAGATGAAAGAGCAAATAAAATTGATAGACCGTAAATGACAAGAGAAAAGTATACAAAAGAGAGAAAATCACATAGAAAAAGATTATTGAAAGAGTTCAAGAATTCTGGCATTGGCCATACGGAAGAAAGGGCAACCATACAACATATGACAACTTCTCAATAAATGAGAAGGAGCAATTCGGATCGACGATCATCTTTTAGCGGAGTTTGGACACATTGGCAAAATCCATATTTTCAATTAAATTTCAACTATATTTTAATTAATTGAAATGTTAGTAAATAACATCTTAAATGTGACTTACATCATTTGTGATGCAAAGTTCGATGCGCTTTGCGAGATTCAACCGATGGATCCGATGCATTAATTGCAAATTTACGTCAATTTTAGTACCTTCATTTATGATATGCTGTTCCCTCAGGTCTCTAATATCTTTATTGGACAAAGTAATCCTTCTTCCCTAGCATGAAAAGAAGTTAAGGAGGGTAAGGTATAGTGAACGAGATATTTTTCATGTGTCCAGACTATAGGGAGACCCTGTCTACTTCGAACAGCTTTCGATTCAAGCTGGTTCGATAAAAAAAAATGTGGATAACACAATTCAGCTAGAGAGCAGTATGAAAGTTTAGTTAAATTATAGAATAACGAACTAACAAAGACGCTAAGATCCACTCGAGGCTATTTAGAAAAAAAAATAGCGAAAGGGTAAAATTTCGAGGTAAATTACAGGTAAAAGGAAGAGAAAGTATAGATGTTAGTTTCTTAACTCTTTTTTCCGTAAGGTCATGTTTTAAAGTAGTATCGATTCGCTTCTTAAATATTACTTTTTTACTTTGGTGCTTTCAACGGCATTTCATGATAGGCATTCTAAGTTAGTTATTTTATAAGAAAAGAAATTGTCTGCTGTCGTAGTGTTAAATCTCTTGTTACTTGCTTGATACTTTTATTTTTAGTGGCCGGTGGCGTATGTCGCTCAAATATTGTATCATAATTTCTATTGGTACACTCGTTTAGTATTTCAAAGTTTTTAATAAGTTGACCGAGCAGATGCTGATCGATCTTCCAGTGAAAATAAATTCAGGTTCCTCAGGCTTTCATTGGTACAATCTATTTCTATGTTCTGGAATTAACTTCGTCGCTAGATGTTTGAAGCGTTCCAATATTACACCGTCTTTTTGGCCTGTATAGAGAACAAAATTGTACCGCATACTCCCAATGAGGTCATACAAGCGCTTTATATGAGGTTGAAGGATAATATCTTTCGATTTAAACGAAAACAATTTAGTTATGTATTCTAGAACCTTATTCGTCTTTAAGGATACTATACATTGCTATGGAAATTTGAGATTATTCGAGATTAAGATACTTAAAACCTTTTCCATGTTGACTAGGTTTAAACTTTACCACCTATGTTGTAATCTCTTCAGAGATTATCATGACTTATGTTCATTACCCTACACTTGTTAACTTTCACTTGCATCTGCAATTTTTCAGACCATTGGACTAATTAATCTAATTCATTTTGCAAAGAGAGATTGAATATGTTGTAGTGTAGGACGGGAAAGTATAAATAGTGGTGTAGTGATTGGTTATGTGCTTATGACTGGTATAAGGAGTTACCTTCCCTCGCGTTGGTGACTCGGGGGGGGGTCCACCATTTGTAAACCAGTGCTATTTGTAAGCGCTGGACGCTGAAGTTTTGTGTCTGCTCTCCCCGGATTGAATTCTGTACCTAGGCGTTAGAATTACAACGCCTTATCAACTAAGCTAACGAGAATTCCTTGAAAGATACATGTGAGGAATAATCCTCTAGGGCCATAAAATAAATACATGGATAAGAACACAAACACGGGTGAGAGATATAGTAAAAAATAAAAATTCTGAAGTGGAAGTGGGTGGTACGTATTGCTAGAAGAAAAGATAAAAAATAAAGGAATGAAATCCTAAATTCGACGCCTTTATAAATAAAGACACCCAGAAGATGACCTCGCAGAAGGTGAAAGAATGAAATTCACTCGATCTCGTGAATAACAAGGCAAACTCGTGGTAATTGTGAAGATTAGTGGCGCACGATTCTTCTTAGCGATATTTGCGTTTTTGGGTCGCATCATACTGTATTATATGCAGGTATATCGTTTTGAAGATAATTTCGAAGTGGGGGCTTCGCCCACAAGCCCCCTCTTTGATTGTGGGGGCCCCTACCCCGCTATTTTTACCTGCGGTGAAGAGCCAGGTCTAGACATCGCTTTTTTTTCAAAAGGAGTAAAGTTCAATTGTACCCATTCAGAGCCATGAAATGACCCATATGACCATGGGACATAGGGTTATTCACCCTGGAGGTTTCAAATTTGATAATCGGATTTGGCGCTGGGTGGCGCCATCTAGTGGCATAAGCTTCATTTAGCCATTCAAAGGCACTTGCAAGTGATTTGAACCATGGGAAACCATAAATGCAATAACCATTTATCATATCACAAAACGCCGAAGGTCATCGGAGGGACTTTCTCTCTTGTTAATAATCTAGTAGTATTCCCTAGTATTAATCGCTAACAAAATCGCTCTCCCCTAATCTTAACAATTACCAAAGTCGTGTCATAATTTCATAACAATTTCACGGATGACAAAAGCCACAAGAGTCTATCAAAGGTCATCCGCATCTATCAAAATCCACCCACAAAATGCGTCCCTGAGACTTAATCGGCGGAAGTTTCTTGGAGAGGCCTTTGCCCAATCAGCAGTGGGCTGAAGCGTGAGTAGGATGATGGCGATGCTATACAAGATGAACCATAATCGTGCACTATTTTATAGTGATATAGCGAGTCAAAAGATTAGAAAGCATGTGATTTGGAACAAAAGCTATTATAGTTTATTATTTAATCAACCTTATTAGAGCTAAATATTAGGTAATTCTCATGTTCGAAATGTTCGCCTTCAACTTGTAAACATCTTTCAATTCTATTCGCATGATTCCTGAAAAGGTTGGAGCATTTCTTTTGTAATTTTACTCTATTCCATTGTAATTTGCCCTCTCTATTGTTGAATGTGGCACGTCTAGTATAAAACAGGCTTCATATTTTATCTTAAAACGTTAAACGCCCTCTTTCATTCGTTGTTGGCTCTATACAGGTGTGAGAAATATAGTCGGATATTTTTTTTTTAAATGCAAAAGACGACCCGCAAGCGAGCACCAGTTTTTCTTGGGTTACTGGGGTCCGGGGATGCTCCTCCCTAAAGTTTCAGTTGTAGCAGGGCATCACCCATGCTACACCACCCCCACGCACCCTAACGAGGGCAGACTTCATATGGCCCCAAAAGGAAAAAATCCAAGGTTGTTCGGTCTGGTTACTTTGATTGCCATTCAACAGGCTTTCGTTGTATAATCCATTTACTAGGAAATTGTCTATTTATAAAGGCATAGAGACCATCGCAGCAAAATGTGGTAGGCTTCATCTTGTTGAAGAAATACTAGCATAGGTACAGAGCGTTGCCGGGATAAAAAGTCCTGTCGCAAATAAATACGGATGAATATTGTATGAAATTCTTATATTGTGGCACCAAAATATCTTTACTTGCTGATTATTATTATTAGTACTATTATTATTTGAGGTTAAAGGCAGACTCGGGAGAGTTGCGTATTCTTCCTATCATATAATATCATTAAATCTCATATAATATACTTACAATGAGTAAACGTTTCACCGCACGCGCCCGGCAGTTTACGCGCATGCATGAAAAACTATTAGTTATGAGCGAACAATGTTTTGGCCGCAGGATCAGATCGAGTGTCTTAGAGATACATATATTCTTTCTTTTTTGCAACGGGACACTATACAGGAAGCTTATTAAGAAGGTCATTACCATATGCAGGTGTGTTTGACTTTCAACATACCATTATCCTAGGAACGTTATATACGTAACCTTCGTTCAGTATTACTGGTAGACCAATAGCAACAGTTGTCTATTGATATGACCACTTAAGTAAAATATGGCCTCTTCGCTGACGAATATGGAGAGATTGCTACATCTTCCAAAACACTCACAAATTCTTTTTTCGAAGATCTTAGTCCTCCCCGTGAAAGTCCTGAATGAGAGATATACATAGAGGATCAATCTCTCGCCGTTGTAGCAAATGCGGTTTCACAACACTTACATATTGATCACGCATAAGTTTTAAAGACTAAAGTAAAATTTAAAAAATTAAAAAGCAAACGAAATAAAATACACCCTTTCTTAAAAAAATTGTCCTGATTGATCTAAAATTTGCTACGCAAGCTAACTAATCTATCACACATACAGTTCTGTCTCGTCAAGAATATTAAAGAATATTTAGATTGCCCTCAAATATAATGTTGAGGAACCTTTGGCTTTCAAAAGCCTTTAATTTAAAAGTTTTCAAAGTATCTTAAACTCACTTAAAAATTTAAATTTGTTGAACAAACAAATTTTTCAAACCAGATTAAAATTGAAATAAAAATATATCAATAAAGCCAAGCGAGACTAACTTTAGTAACAACGATTTAATTGAAAAACGAGAACTTCATAGAATTTTCAAAGTTATTCCCATGAACTATAGTGGTATTAAATTTATGTCCTAAAAAATATTAATATTTCCTCATGTCAAAAAATAAATTGTTTTGACCCCCCCCCCCCTTGAGATATTGAAGGTCCTATTCTTAAGCATTTGCTCTTTTTAATAACATTCCCTGAGGTTTATAATGCCCCACTATTATTTAAATTTAATCGAGGTTTGTTACCGTAGTCTGTCATCATTGTTTAACTATCCTTTTGTGTTTTTGTTTTTTTTATTTCCCCTTTCATTCGTCTGTTTCTTCCTTAATTCCATCACCGAGTACATTATTTGGTTTTGGGGAGCTATTGCCCCAAAGTTTATGTTCCCATTCTAATAAAGGCGAGTGGGGAGCGCGTAACCAAACGTGGCTATGAGGCGTATTGGCCTGTAATGCATCGGAGAGTCCATTTTACCATTCTTCCTGCATGTGTCTTCATCTCAAAAGATCCGTAGTGAAGGAAAGACATCTTTAAATATCATCTTTCTCGAACTAATTAATACACTCGAAGTAAGAAAATAAGAAAAGAGACTGCCAAAAGCTAATCAATAGCTTATACGAAACAGTTCTTGTAATTAATTTAATCACTGCTCTATCATGATCATAAACAAAAACAAAATTTGATTCCCCATTCCTTAAAAATGGAGTTTGCCAACATTAGATAAGGAAGGGATTCTAAAGTAAAACCTGAAAGATTTTTCAACACAAATGACCTTCGTTGTCCATCAAAGGAAAATTTGATCGAGCCAAAATATTACGGGTTTTGCGAACATTTTAAGGTTGTTTTTTTTTAACCTTACAACTCATTAATGAGCAAAGAACAACTCTTTCATGTAATCTTCTTAATTTTCTTTTTCAACATCTTACAGGAGTTAAAAAAACCCGGGTCTTTCGAATCTGTATTTAACTTTAGCTTGTCCCATCGATGTCCTGCAAGAGAGGGTCAGCTATAGCATGGAAATCATGTTACAGCTCTAATCTAGACCAGTGGTTCTTATAATTTTTTAACCCCGATACCCCAAAGTTCAACTCTGAGTCAACCTGATACCCCTTCTCCAATATTAACCTTCTTTTTCCAATTTTTAACTTTTAATTTCCTGGAAAAAAAAACAGGATGGCTATGAACAAACAGCTGAATTCTATGGACTCATTTTATTTTTATTTTCAATAAATAAATAAATATAGCAGTACACATTACATTTTGTACATTTTCCACTTTACATTATTGTATACAACACCATTAGTGCTCATTCAGCCTGATTTTTTTCGACTGTGAGCTGAATGGGCCTTGTGCTCCTCTTTTCTCGAAGCAACCAAGGCCTCAATTCTAGGGCGCCCTTGGCCCAGGCTGCCTTTTTGGATACCCCCAAGAACCAATTTCAATTTTCCCTTGGAGTATTAAGGCACTACTTTAAGAACAGCTGACCTAGAGGATTGTGAGCTCTCCGGGCTCCAACGCCAGCAGATGCATTTCCTCCCAGCCCCAAATGGTCTGTAAGATCTTTATAGATTGTCTGTTTTTGCTATAACTTTTGAGGGAAAAAATGTTTCATCAGAAGATTCGGTGCTTGGCGAGGGTTTTCTTTCGCTTCTAAAGGACACCGGTGTCAGTATATTTTATTGAAGGCTTTTACAAAAGTCTACTAACTCCAATTAACTTTAATTTTGATATTCCTCCCTCTTCATTCCTAATTAAAATCACATACATTTCCATAGATTGTAATTAATTATTATATTCTATAGCAAACTCGTATTTATAGCATTTCTTGGGATATTAGATCAGTCTATTTCAACCAATATTACAAATTTAGCTTTATTCTAAGAGGAGTTGCCTCATACTAAAATAAATAACGATTTGAAAGAAAACATGAAAATAAAACATAAAAATGACAACATATTCATCATAAGCCACTTATGATACAAACAATCCATTATGTGATCTAATATAAGTTGCTAATTGGATCATATCGTCAAAATGTTTGTTTCGGACAAGATCCGACCTAAGTTGGAGGCTTCTCCTGTGCAGCAGTTGTGGCTGGGACGACGGATTTCTTGTACCGCCTCGTCCGCCAGAGGGAGCCTGACAAAAGGCGATACTCGTGGACGCTGCAACATTTGTTCCGCACAAAACATGATTTGTGGTGAGTCATCAAAATGCAATACAAGTTAATTTACCCCGCTTTGAACTTTACAGACAAGGCTTCTCCCTGAAGTGGGTTCGTTTTAATGTTGGAACTGCGCTCTTTTGCTTAGATTTAGGAAGAGCTTCATGTTTATACATTTTCATTTGTTCGGTTTTTTTTAGTTCGAGCTTGACGCTAGTGTTATCTACCCCCCTCTCCACTCCCAGCATTGAGGGGATGATAAGGGTAGGTGCTATCCTTCTAGTATTCGATCATTTTCATCATACTCTTTTTTGTAGCCCCTCTTTCTCTGTCTTTGGTTTCCACAGCATTATCACATTGGGGTGATTAACGGGTTATTTTTTCCTATTCACTAATCCATCTCCCAATACTCAACACAACTTCCATATTTTAATTTAAAATGGTGCGATGCTACCTCTCTTCTCTGTAATTTCAGCTGTCTCATGCGCCCCACTGTCGCTAACTTCGCCCCGAGCGAATAAACAAGTTATCGCTATATTATAACATCCCATTTTCTTTCCTTTTAGCTATAACTTCGATAAACCTAATCAAATGTCGATAGCGATAGAGCAACAGATACAAGAGCATCAGAATGGAGAAACGGCAACAGAAAGAGGGGGGTAGGGGGCGGGGACAGGGAGGATATAGGAGAGTCTTTGATACAGCCCCCTGTAATCAGGAAATTTCTGCCTATCGTATCTTTTCCTTCCATTTATAACATTTATCATATCTTTGTTTTGGCTTCCCTTGATAAAAACATAAATAAAAGGCAGAAACTTTTTGTTTGAGTCTTAGTCTCTCTGAGGTCATTAGTTAGAAGGGCTTCATTGCAGTGTGTGTCCTTCAGTGTCTCCAATGAATTTATAGCATCAATACAAACGCGTTCTTCTAATTGGCTTATAACAAAGAATAAATGTCGCAATGCTGTGAATTTTTTTAACACACTTCGTGGAGTAAATTACTTTTGGCGCAATCATTAATTAAAAATGCTAAGATATATAAAGTGACTACGGAAAATTCGTGTATTTTTCGTACATCTCTGTGTAAATTCAAATTTTAGAAAGAAATATTATGACTGCAAAGTGAGAGAAAAAAAACATTGTATAGCAGCATACAATATCAAGTTGTTGCCATAATCCTATTTGTCATGGCTCCAAGGATAGCATGAGCCAATATTTGCACAAAATGTTTAATCAAGACGCACGAAGTATGGAAGTGGCCGGTCTTGAATGAGAAAGGGCGGAGTCAAAATAATTTATTATGACAAGTGGGCGTTACTGTGTCTCATTACTCCGCCTTTACGTGTAAGCTCCGCCTACGTTGCATTGTCCGATTCCATCTACGTTAAATCTTCCCAGCGCAAATTTATTATTATGCATGATCTATGAATAGAGATGTCTCGAATTTTGCGATAAAGGTTTGACGTTAAAATTCAACTAGGATTGTGGTATGGTACAGTGAGCTTCACATTCATTTGAGTGATATAAATTGGTTAATTGAATTGATTAAGTTGTAATTTTTCTTCTCCACTTCCAATACTTATTAAAAATGCCGTAGGAATTGTGGTATGGTATGAGGAATAAGAACAAAAATAGTATTAATCAGATTGATTTCTTTCACCTCACTCTTTAACTGTCTCCCCCCTCACTCTCTTAAACTCTCTCTCAGAGTCTCACTCTCTCTCACCCTTTCATTGTCTCCTCACCTCTCACTCTCCCCTCTTTTCCACCTCTCACCCTTTGACTCTCTCTCACCCTCAGACTCTCTCCCACTGAGAAGGACTTGGGTGTAACAATCACTAGTGACCTCAAGTTCTCGAAACAGTGCATTGAGGCGGTGAAAAAGGCCCAAAGGATGCTAGGCTACATAAAGCGCCAGTTTGGATATCGGAACAAGGAGATTGTACTGTGTTTGTACAACTCACTTGTCCGACCGTACCTGGAATATGCCGTACAATTTTGGAGTCCTTCATTTCGAAAGGAAATCGCGAGATTGGAACGCCTGCAAGCCATGGCAACCAAACTGATTCCCTCTATCAGACATAAAAGTTATGAAGATAGATTAAGGGAATTAGATCTGTTCGCGTTGGAAGACCGTAGACTGTGATGTCAGCTCATCGAAGTTTTCAAAATACTTCGAGGGTTCGACAATGTTGAGTACAGGGATATTTTCACACTTGTTGAGAGCAGAACAAGAAATCGCGGCTTTAAACTTGAACTGAAGCGTTACTCCGCGATCTGTGTGGAAAATTGTTTACGTACAGATCTGCGGTAGTTGGAACGAACTTCCAGTGGAAGTTGTCAACAGTGAATCTGTTGACCAGTTCAAGTCAAGACTAGACAGGGTCTTGAAAACTGGCCGTTGAAGGACGTAAAGCATTTGAGCAGATATGTGCCCGCTCGACTGCTAGTCCAAAGGTACCCTCATTGAATGGACCGTAAGGTCTTCCAGGGTACTTTCTTTCCTTGTTACTCCCTCTCTCTCACATTCACTCACACTCTCAGTCTATCATTCTCTCCTGCCATCACTCTTATCCTCTTACCCTCTCTCAATCTCTATCACAATCTATCTTACCCTCTCACTCACACACTGTCAAATACTATCTCACACTCCCTAATTTATTATGCTTTGATCATCTCACTCTCACTCATTCTCACCCTATCACTCTCTCACTTTCTCTCGCCCTCTCACTTTCATGTATTATTTCTAAAATATTAGAGAAAGTAATTATCATTCAACTAATTTACTTCCTTGAAACGAATCGCCTGCTATGTGATGAGCAACATGGTTTCCGACATAACCTGTCAACTGAAACAGCATTACTTAAAATTACAAATAAAATCTATGAGAACATAGAAACAAGAAAATATTACTTCTTCTGTTATTAGATCTGTCTAAGGCGTTTGATAGTGTCCACCATCGAATCCTAATGACCAAACTTGCTAAAGCTAATATTGACTCGTTTTGGTTTGAGAGTTATCAAGGTGGCCGCAGTCAGTCAGTTAGAGTCGGATCGACTTGTTCCTCTCCACTAGAAGTCACCTTTGGAGTCCCCCAGGGGTCAATTTTGGGTCCTTTGCTTTTTCTAATCTATATCAATGATCTCCCTCAATTTATACAAGACTGTTTACTTGTATTATATGCAGACGATACACAAATCTGGATATCTGAGGACATAGACAAAATTCATGAACTGCTAAAAGAGGCTGAAAATATCTTAATTAATGCAAAATGATATTTTAATAGCAGTGGTCTTTTAATGAATGAAACAAACTAAAGTTTATAATTTGGCGATCAAATCAATATCTATCACGGATTCACGAGCAAACGAGTATAAATTTTAATAATATCATACAATGTCTCAAAAGGTTAAGAATCTGGGGGTTGTCATGACCTTTGATTTTGACATTGATGAAGTACAAAGAAAAGTTAAGGGGACCTTTATTTACATAAACAGTTTGGGAAAGATTTGAACTAGAGAGTAGATAGTTCCGTCATTAGTACTGAGTGGTATCAAACACTGCCTCAGTGTTTGGGGCTCTACAACTAAAAACCAAATGTTTTGAGTAAAAAGGCTACAAAACTGTGCTGCGAGGGTTGCCATTGGCGGAGTAACGAAGCATGAATATGTAACCCCTCTTTTTGATAGGCTCGGATGGCTACGCATGGATGCAAAATTTATATTTAACATTTGCCTTTTAGTTTTTAAAATAAAAAATGGAATCTTAACGGAATGGCTCTTCTTGTTGACAACTGTGAATCAAATGCGTATTGATACTATAAATACCAGACGCCAGAACTCATACTTTGTACCAAGAGCTTTTACTAACCTAGGGGTAAGAGCCTTAACTGTATCAGGCCCTAGACTATGGAATGTTTTACCTACTCACATAAAATAATGTCAAAATATGTCAGGGTTTAAATCACGACTTTTAAAATATTTGCTAAGAAAGAGGTTGTCTTCATCTTTTAGGCAGGTAAGCGCAGGCAACTAACTAATTTATGGGAATGTTCTTCAAAGTAATTAATGAAATTGTAAATAGTTTCTATTTTAATATTTTTATCATTGTGTAAATATTTAAATGCTGAAATTATTGTATTATCATTGTAATAGACATTTAAGAATGGAATAAAGCTTTTGACTTTGACTCTCTCTCTCTCTCTCTCTCTCTCTATATATATATATATATATATATATATATATATATATATATATATATATATATATATACTACTCTCTTTTTCTCCCCCTCTCTCCTCCATCTATCTCCCTTCGATCTCTTTCCCCCTCCCTCCCTTCTCTCTCCCTCCTCCCTTCCTGTTGTCCTCCTCTCTCCCCTACCTTTCTTATTTACTGTCTTACTTCCCTTCATACTCTCCCTCCCTCCCTCTCTCTTTTTCTCTCTCTTTATATATATATATATATATATATATATATATATATATATATATATATATATATATTCCGCTAAACGCAATGAGGAACTTCGGGTCGCGTCCCTCTTCAAAGAGAACCCAAAGGAATTCTTCCTGCACGTAAATAGGTACAAACCAGTTCGCCAGCGCATAGGCCATCTAAGAGATGTCGTTGGCGCCTTGCAAGAAGATGGTCCCACCCCGAGGCCGGGGGTATATCTCAATGAAGGGAAAAACCTAAGCAAGATAATATTAGACGACGAGGAAGTGGAAACTAGAATAAAGAAACTTAACCCATACAAGTCAGCAGATCCAGATGGCTTTCTTCCTAGAATCCTTCGTGAAGTGAACGGTCAGGTTGTTCCACAACTTACAGCGATCTTTAACGAATCGTTGGAAACTGGGGAAGTACCAGAGGACTGAAGGACGGCGAACGTGAGCCCCATATTTAAAAAGGGAGAGCGCGAAAACCCGGGTAACTACCGGCATATAAGTTTGACCTCCGATGTGGGCAAAATGTTAGAGAGCATGATAGCAGATAAAATAGTAAAGCACCTAGAAACAAACAAATTGACCCTGGATTCCCAACGCGGATTTCCCAGGAAACCATCATGTCTCACAAATCTACTAGAATTCTTTCACGTCATTTTGGGTGAGTACGACGTAGTCGGGTTGTAGATATCTTATACCTGGACTTTCAAAAGGCTTTTGATAGGGCGCCACACCGCAAGTTGATGTGCAAAGTCCGCGCGGCTGGCATTACAGGTAGGGTGACCAGCTAGATCAAGAACTGGTTGTCGGGCAGGCGACAAAGAATGAGAATAAACAGGGTAGCCTCGAGATGGGCCCCCGTGAATAGTGTGGTACCTCAAGGTTCCGTGTTCGGTCCACTCTTGTTCATCATCTCTATAAATGATATAGATGATGGGTTGCTTTGCTTGATATCCAAGTTCGTGGACGATTCAAAATTAGGAGGTAGCGTGAGCTCACGCGAAGGAGTGTAAAATCTACAGAGAAGCCTTCAGAGGTTAGGTGAGTGGTCAGAAACTTGGCAGATGCGATTTAACCTTGACAAGTGCAAGGTGATGCACATTGGCTATGTCAATCCTCGAGAAGACTACCCCTTGTCAGGTAGAGTTCTGGAGGTGATGGACTTATAAAAGGACATGGGTGTGCAAATCAGCAGCGACCTAAAGTTTTCCAGGCAGTGTGCCGATGTAGAAAAAAAGGCACAAAGACTATTGGGTCACATAAAGAGACAATTTCGCTTCCATAACAAGGAGATTGTCCTCAAATTGTACAACTCTCTAGTCAGACCTCACCTGGAATACGCCGTTCAATTCTGGTTCCCTACACTGCGTAAGGACATAGATAGACTAGAACGTGTCCAGGCTAGCGCCACCAAGCTAATTCCCTCACTTAGGCACAAAGGCTATCAGTGTCGGCTTCAAGAATTGGGACTTTCCTCTTTGGAGACTCGCCGATTACGAGGCCAGCTACTAGAGACCTTCAAGATTTTAAGGGGAGTCGAAAACGTATACTACAGAATGATGTTTACGTTGAACACAAATCCGACTCGTAAAAAATGGTTACAAGCTGGATTTGCCCCCATTCTATATTAGTATTTGCGGGAACTACTTCTCGTATAAGATCTGCGCTACATTGAACCGTCTCCCAGTTCATCTAATAAACAATTCAAATATAGACTGGACGATGTAATCCATGAAAATGTATAGAACGTAAATTATAGAAATAAGTAAAGTAAGTTTCAGCTATACAATCAAACATTCCTGATTGTGATCATTTTTCTCATCACAATCAGATGTATTTTCCGCTTTCTGTGCCCTCTAAGGAGGGTGGGAGAGCCTTTGCCTGTGTTATGCTATCTCTTAAGCTATAGGTTGGGGCCTTCCCAAAATAGTACCTCTACGGTATGGACAGCAATGTCCTTTGAGGTGCAACTTTTCCTTGTGAAACACTCTCTCTCTTTCTCTCTCTCTCTCTCTCTCTCTCTCTCTCTCTATATATATATATATATATATATATATATATATATATATATATATATATATATATATATATATTTATATATATATATTTTTTTTTTTGACAAAAATCATCTTTAGTGATGAAGCCCATTTTCATCTTGGTGGATTTGTTAATAAACAGAATTGTCGCATTTGAGCTGATGAAAATCCCAGGAAGATTGTTGAAAAGCCACTGCATCCACAAATGGTTACTGTTTGGTGTGCATTTTTTGCTAGCGGAATCATTGGGCCGTATTTCTTCGAAAATGATGCCGGGAATTCTGTTACGGTGACAGGCGAGCGATACTGTGCCATGATAACCAACTTTTTATGGCCTGAATTGAGTTCTATGGATGTCGAAGATTTGTGGTTTCAACAGGATGGCGCTACATGCCACACAGCCAATGCAACAATGGCTTGATTGAATGAGAAGTTCCCAGGTCGCATCATCTCTCGAAACAGCGAGGTCAATTGGCTACCACGATCGTGTAACTTGACGAGTTTAGATTTCTTCCTTTGGGGGTCATCTCAAAAGAAAGGTCTATGCCAACAAGCCAACAACAATTTAACAGCTGAAGGATGAGATAGGAAGGTAATATTGATGAGATTGAAGAGCAACTATGCAGAGACGTCATCAAAAAATTTTACCATCGAGTGGAGGTGTGCCGCCGAAGCCTTGGCGGACATTTAAGCGATATTATTTTTCACACATAATTGTCATGACTCAAATAACGTGATCCAATAGTGAAATAAATAAATTTTCAACAGTAACACTGTTTTATTTACTGCTAACTTCGATCCGTCTTCATGGAACATCCTATATATATATATATATATATATATATATATATATATATATATATATATATATATATATATATATATAAATTAATCTTTGTATTACTCTTCTTCAAACTCTAGACTCTAGCCCTTCCTTATTCTCTTTTTCCCTCCTTTTCCTACTTATCGCGCTCCCTATATCCTTCAATATCTCCCTCATACTCTTACACTCTCCCCATCCATATCTTCTTCCCTATAATCCAACCATCTCTCCCACGTCCCTTTCTCACTTCTCTCGCACTCTCCTAACCCCTTTCTCTCCCCTCTCTCACTCTCTCTCCCTTCCCAGGCGTCTCTTTCCCCTTCTCTCTTCTCATCCATATCTCTCCCCCTCTCTTCCTTACTTCACTCTCTCTACTGCCTATCTCTTTCTTTCTCTAGTTGAGGACCTCTCTGTTGGCGAAGAGCTCGGTGGCAGTGACCACCGACTAATTAGAGTTGTAGTCAAAGTCCCGAAAGCAGAGCCTGCAACTAGTAAATCGAAGAAACTTGATTTGAGAAGAGCAGACTTTGCAGGTCTTCGTGATGGATTGACTGGTGCGAGGCTAGAAGTGTACGAGGGTGTTGAAGACTCGTGGAACAGTTTTAAAACCACATTCATGAGTCTTCAATCGCGTTTCATCCCTCGGAAATGCTCCCGTCGGTCTTCTGTTCAACCAAAGTGGTTTAATCGAGAAATCGGCCAACTGCTTAGGAAGAAAAGAACTGTGTACCGGCAATCGAAGATCTTGGGTGACTTTGACGAATATTGGAGGCTATCCAGGGGAGTGAAGTCCAGCATAAAGGCGGCTAAGCGGTCTGAGGAACTTCGAGTTGCGAGACTCTGTAAAGAGAATCCCAAGGAGTTTTTTGGATATGTAAACAGCCGAAAACCAATTCAACGAACGATTGGCCCTTTGAGAAATGAGGAGGGGACATTAAAGCACTCAGATGCAGAAAATGCTAACCTCATGAACGACTACTTCTCTTCAATGTTTACTAAAGAGTGTGGTCCCATCCCCCAGCCAATGGATTCCTACTCGGGGCAAAAGCTGGACGATATGGACTTACATGAAAGAGAAATAAAGAAAAAGATCTCTGACCTAAAGACGAATAAGCCCCCTGGACCAGACGGGTTTCTACCTAAAGTTTTGAAAGAAGTGCGCGATGAAATGTCACGACTCCTGAGCACAATCTTCAACATGTCAATCCTGACCGAATGCGTTTCTAGAGACTGGCGTGAAGCGGAGGTGACTCCTATCTTCAAGAAAGGAGACTCTAGCCAACCGTCGAACTACCGACCAATCAGTCTGACTTCGATAGTCGGTAAACTCATGGAAAGCATCATGGTGGACAAAATGATGTCGTATTTAGAGTAAAACCTGCTACTGAGGAGTTCCCAGCACTGCTTCCGAAGGCAACGGTCATGTCTGACGAACCTTGTGGAATTCTTCCACTTCGTTTTTAGTGGGCACGGCCGGGATAAGGCGGTGATGTTATCTACTTAGACTTTCAAAAAGCCTTCGATAAGATACCACACCGCCGCCTCCTTCGGAAATTGCGTGCACTGGGCGTAGACGGAAATGTAGCAAGTTGGATAGAGAATTGGCTAAACAGCCGACACCAACATGTAGTGTTGAATGGACAGGCTTATGAGTGGGTGCACGTTACTAGCGGGGTGCCTCAAGGTTCTGTCCTTGGACCACTACTATTCATCATCTACGTCAACGACATAGACGGTGACATGGTTGGTAAGATTTCTAAATTTGCTGACGATACCAAGCTTGGTATAAACGTTGCAAGGGATGTAAATACTGCCCTCTATTTATAAAAACATCTTTATTTGTCTGGAATTAAACGTTTCGAGGTCCTAGCCTCATCATCGGCACTAAGAAACTAAGATAGTAATGGTTAAAATTTTTAGTTTTTATAAAATACTAATATTGAATAATGCTATTTAGGATAAGCTGCTATTCAATATTAGTACTTTAGGAAAACTAGAAATTTTAACCCTTCGCTATTTTAGTTGATTAGTGCCAATGATGAGGCTAGGACCTCGAAACGTTCAATCCCAGACAAATGAAGATGCTTTTATCAATAGCGTGCTTGGTTTTCACCTTCTTATTGAAACTCCGATTTGGAAGAAGCTCAACAGTTCATTATATATATACGAGGGGCGGTCAATAATTTTTGCAATTCGGATATAAGGAAACGAGATATAAGGAAAAGTGTTTTATTATTTTTCAATGCACTTATAATTCAATGCACTTGCGCCACTTGTCCCTGAGGCTTTGAATTCCCGACAACCAGAAATCTGCCGACTGCTGTTCAATCCACTCCTGGACGGCGAGCTCGACATCTTCATCGTCCCCAAACCGGCGTTCACGCAGTGCAGCCTTGAGCTGACGGAATAAAAAGTAGTCGCTAGGGGCCAGATCTGGACTGTAAAGGGGATGGTTGAGCTCCTCGAATCCGCACTCGCGCAGTGCAGCTTGTGCAACTCTGGCCTTGTGGACTTTGACGACGTTGAAGTTGATCATGGGGCGTGAGGTTTCTAGGGACCCAACGGGCACATACCTTGGTCATGGCCAAATTGTCGTGGATGATGTTGATAACACTTCCATGTGATATTCCAAGTTCTCGCTCGATTTCTTGGACTTTACCCCGTCGATTTTCGAGGATCATCCACTCCACACGGCCACATTAGCCTCGTTGGTCACGTCTGACGGGCGTCCTGGACGGGGGTCATCTTCAAGGGAGTTACGACCATGGCTCAACTCCCTATTCCAGCGAACAATGGTTGCATGCGAAGGGGCGGTGTCGGTGTAGACTGCAACCATGCGTTCATGGATCTCTTTTGCATTCTTGACTTCCTTGGTCAAAATTTGATCAGTGCGCGGTGCTCAACCTTCTCCATTGTTGAAAAATTTGTGACTGTCAATCTGCGATCAGCTACTCCTTCTTAATTAGACGAGGCAGGAGCGTGCGACTGCAGGTCCTGACTTGTCATAACTTGTCCTAACACCCCCACAAACAGCCATCCCCCTTCCTCTGTTTTGCCCTACCGATTCGAAAAACTTATTGACCGCCCCTTGTATCGTATATATATATATATATATATATATATATATATATATATATATATATATATATATGAAAGATAATGGTAAACCACAATTATATATATATATATATAGAATTCTTCCTGCATGTCAATAGCCGCAAGCCGATTGCCATAGCATAGGACCGCTGAGAGATTACAATGGCGTGTTACGGAAGTCAAAACCAGACATCGCCAACGTGTTGAACGGCTACTTTGCCTCCGTATTTACGATGGAAGTTTACAGTCTAGTTCCGAGGCAGGGGGTTCATCTCGAAGAGGGCGAAAATCTACGCGAAATAGTCTTAGAGAGAAACGAAGTAGCCAAACTAGGAAACTTTAACCTGTATAAGTCTCTAGGTCTGGATGGCTTTCTTCCTAGAGCCCTCCGAGAAATTAGTGAAGAGGTCTCTCCACACCTCACCCCCATTTTCAACAAATCTTTGAAAACTGGAGAAGTGCCGGAAGACTGGAGAATAGCAGACGTAACTCCCATCTATAAGAAGGGGGACCGCGAATGCCTGAGTAATTACCGGCCTATTAGTCTGACATCCATCGTAGGCAAACTACTCAAGGGAATAATCGCAGATCGCATAGTGCAGCACTTAGTGTCGCACAACCTGATCTTGGATTCTCAGCACGGATTTCGCAAGAACCATTCATGTCTCGCTAATCTACTAGAATTTGTCCTCGGTATTTTGAGTGAATATGCCCGTAGTCGAGCTGTGGATATCTTATACCTGGACTTTCATAAAGCCTTCGATAAGGTACCAACCACACCACAGGCTGATGAATAAGGACCGTGCCCTCGGCATTACCGGCAGGGTAGCCGAATGGATAGAAAACTGGCTCTCTGGGCGGAGGCAACGAGTAAAGATTAACGGAGTAGCCTCACAATTGGCGCCGGTCAGTTTGTGGAGGTGACCCAGGGCTCAGTGCTCGAGCCTCTACTGTTCATCGTCTACATCAATGATATAAAAGAAGGACTACTATGCTCGAGAGCCAAGTTCGCCGACGATAGCAAGCTAAGAGGTAGTGTGAGCTCGCGAGGAGTGGAACGCCTGCAAAATAGCCTTCTCAGGATAGGCGAGTGGTCAGAAAGGTGACATATGCCATTCAACCTTGACAAGAGCAAGATAATGCACATCGGCCATGCTAACCCTCGGGAAATCTACTTCTTGCTAGGCAAACTAGATAACACTGACCTTGAGAAAGATTTAGGGGTGTTAATCAGCAGTCATCTAAAGTTCTCCAGGTAGTGCCTCCAGGCGGAAAAGAGTGCCCAGCGAATGCTGGGGTACATAAAGAGGCATTTTCGCTTCCGAAATAAGCAGATTGTACTCCTCTCTAGTCCGGTCACACCGTAAATACGCCGTACAATTCTGGTCCCCAACCCTGAGGAAGGACATTGAACGGCCGGAAATGGTACAGGCCAGAGCCACAAAATTTATCCCCTCCCTTAGACATAAAAGTTATCAGCATAGGCTACAAGAACTGGGGATGTTCTCTTTTTTTACAAAAGTGCTGATTAAGAGGCTAGCTGGTTGAAACTTCTAAGATACCGCGAGGAGTTGAAAACGTAGATCACAGGATGCTGTTAGCGTTGAACGCAAATGCTACACGTAACCAAAGGTTATAAACTGGAATTACCGCAATTCCATACCAGCATTTGCGGCAACTTCTTCTCGTACAAAATCTGCGGAACGTGGAACCGTCTACCGCCAGAAGGGGTGAACATTTCGTCAGTCGAACAGTTCAAATCTCAACTTGACAAGATAATCCACACCTTGACCTAGATGGTACCACCTTAGTATAGATTATAGATCTGAGTAAAGTAGATAGGTTTCAAATTTTTTATAAAAATTTCAAGTTTGTCTTTTTTCAGCACATTCACGTATCGTTTCAGCTTTCTGGCCCACAAATGCAGGTGAGAGAGGTGGGAGGGCAGAGCCTTTATCTATGCTATACTTTTCTTAAGCTATAGGTTAGGGCCTTCCCAAAATATTACCTCCATGGTATGGTCAGCAATGTCCTTCGAGGTACTACTATTCCTTGTGACTCCATGTGACTGTTCTCTTCCCTCTACTTTCCGATTTCCCTCTCCTTTTTTTATTCCTTTCCATTTCCCTTCTCCCGTAACGCGTATCCATTCTTACCCCCCCCCCCATCCCTTTCCATCTCTCCCTCTCTTACTCATTCTCTCTCTTTCTCCTCATCTATCACCCATCACTTTATCACCCTCTTTCACACATCTCTCTCCCATCTATCTCTCACTCCCTCTGTCTCACCTCTCTCTCCCATCCTTCTCTCTCGCCACTATACCCACTTCTCTACTCCCTCTCCCTCTCTCTCTCTCTGTCCACTCTCTTTCCCCCAATTTGAACCCTCCACCCTTCCCTTTCCCCCTATGTCTCGCCCCTATTCCCGCTCTTTCACGTTTCACTTGCCCCCTCTCCTCTCTATCACTCCCTCTCTCACATCTTTTCTCTAACTCCTTCTTTATCACTCCCACTCTCTCACATCTCTCCCACTCCCTCTCTGTCTCACCCTCTATTTCGCCCTCTCTTTCATCATTTCGCTCATACATACCTTCTCACTCATCCCCCTCCCTCAATCCTTTATCTCTCTCACTCCCTTTTACTTATCCCTTATCTCCCTCTCTCTCTTTCTCTCTCTCTCTCACACACACACACACACACAAATTCTCTCTCTCTCTCAGCATCTTCTCTCTCCACTCCAAATCTCCTCCCTCCCCAATCTCCCCCTCTCTTTCTCTTTCCCCCTCTATCTCTCTTTCTCTCTCTCTTTCTCTCTCTCTCTCTCTCTCTCTCTCTCTCTCTCTCTCTATATATATATATATATATATATATATATATATATATATATATATATATATATAGCAGGAATATGAAGACCCAGGTGATTACACTAATTATTTATTGGCCGGAATTTTCGAACCTTTACTAGGAAATGTCCGAAACGTCCGGTGAATAAATGATTAGTGTAATCACCTGGGTTTTCATATTCCTGATATATATCAGATTCTCAAGCAACAAATCAATTAAAAGTATATATATATATATATATATATATATATATATATATATATATATATATATATCAGCGTCTTCCCTCTCCAATCCCTATCCCCCTCCCATAATCTCCATCTCTCTTTCTCCTTCTCATCCTCTATCTTACATCCCTAACCTCTCTCTCTTGAGATAGTAGAGGGAGAGGTGACGCCCCCTTGTCGCAGGAAGAGAGCTTGTGTGTACCTTTGGCTCTTCGAGCTATGTCGGCGGGGGTACCTCTTCTGGGTACCCCTGGTAGGGCTTCCCTTGTCGATTTGGTCGGAAACGAGGTTCCAGACTAAGTGCGTCATTCCTTCCTTTTTCTACTCTATCCTTATCCTTTTTTACTTTTATCCTATCTCCCACCTATACAAAAATAAAACAAAATAAATAAAATCCTACTTCTATTGTGTCACTCTTTCCCTTTTTTTCCTTCTATTTACATGTAAGGACCTGGCAGCTACCTCATGCGTCAGAAGAGAGGCTTTGGAACCTCTATAAACAACGCCAATCGACGCTCACTGGTTGTGAGAGACTAGGACTATAGGTGTCCTAGGCGTTGGGGCACGATAAATTGGATGAGGGTAGTGCCCCGTTAACCCCTTCCCTGGCGCGTAATTATTGACCATTCTCAGTGACCGTTGACGCGTGCCTCTGGTATCATCGGTCCGAGGTGACGGCCCTTTGTTCCCAGGTCGGTTGCCAGGCCAATAAAAAGCCTTGGGTCGAGTCTCTTGGTGTGGCGGGATATCCATTGAATGCTGCTCTGAGATCTTGGCCATCGTAAAGGGAACTAGTAGGAGTTTCTCACCTGGTGAGAAATCGATGGCCCCTTCGGGGACAGTCAGTGCTGCTTGGTTGGGAGCCACGGCACGCCGAGGTTTGACGACTCGGTCGGACGAACAGCAGCACATGGAGCGTGCTTTCTGAAAGATCCGAAACCTCTCCAATAGATAGGCGGGAGCGACTCACGCGGGGAGAACTTACCAACCCCCCTTTTTTATCATTGATTGGTCACGAGTTTTCAAAGAGAGAGAGAGAAAGCGTTCAAAATGACAAGCAAAAAAGGACCCGTTCATCTAAAACATAACTGTGCAACATACCAGTTAGAAAAGTGGGGCGTTGACTTTCCGGAGGGCTGCTACTCAAAATGCAGCTCTGAAAGTATCTGCACTACCTGCATATTGACGCGAGAGGTAAAGAACCTGAAAGACCTCTATAGAGCCTAAGAGGAGAGAGCTTAAATTCTTGAGAGAAAGGTGGAGAAATTCGAAGCTTGTCACGCAGCTCATATTCGATGCCTAGAAGAGGCATCGCCCACTGACGTGTTGGAATCTTCTGGTGCAGTTCTTACCTAAGCGGAGATTCCGGCATCATCCGAGATTAAGCCAGCTGAGGCAAGAGAAAAGGGTAAAAAGAAGAAAGGAAAAAAGAAGAAAAATAAGAAAAAAAATAAAGTTGAAACAAAAGAAAAAGAACCAAAAATAGAAGAAATACGCATAAAGAAGAAAAAAAGGAGAAAAAGAAAAATAAGGATAAGAATTGGGAGAGTAAAAAGCAAAAAAGAGAGGCCACTTCCGCAAGGGAAGACCCCGTCTTCAGAGACCAAGTGTCCGAAGGTCGCCCTCATTAGTGAATCGCAAACACGGGATCTGCAGCCGCTGCTAGAGGCTCGCCTTCGCACTAGCGTGAAGGTAAGCTGCCTGCCAGGACGGGGTAACCACAACATCAGAGTAGAGGCAGAGAAAGCTCAGATTTCTGAGAATTCAGTTGTCGCTCTGATGGTGAGTGGCAACGACCTCTACCTCAGAGGGGGTAAGGTTGACCTCAGTGGCAAGACCATCCAAACGGTAATGAGAGCCATGGATGACATTGGACTTAAAACCTGAAAACGTGTCATGGTTGGGATGCTTCCAAGAAGAAGTCCATCCCGAACCGCTCACGAGAGAAACGTCGCAGTAAAACGACGGTTGGCGGATCTCTGCACGGCAGAATGAGTCTTGTTTGTTGACTCCTGCCACCCCTTTCACGGGAGAAACGACCTGTATAAAAAAGACGGAGTGCATCTTTCCTTTAAAGGAAAAGCTGTACTCGCCAACCTAATTCAAGATGTCGTGGAACGCATCCAAAGGAGCGTTCGAAACAGAGCAAAAGCGGACGTGCGCCAGCACGCCCGTGTCACTTCTGAAACGACCTTCTAGGAGGTCGTCAAAAAGGGTGTGACCACGAAAACAGAGAAGCCAGAAAATAAAAGAGCGTAGGGAGTCCTACACTAGGGGACTCTCTGTTGGCTAAGAGCTCGGTGGCAGTAACCACCGACTAATTATATTTGTAGTCATAGTCCCCAAGGCAGGGCCTTGCAACTAGTAAATTGAGGAAACTTGATTTGAAAAGAGCAAACTTTGCAGGTTTTCGGGCTAAACTGACTGACGTGAGGCTAGAAGTGTGCGATGCTGTTGAAGACTCGTGGGACAGTTCCAAAACCACATTCATGAGTCTTCAATCGCGTTTCATCCCTCTCAAATGCCCCCGTCGGTCTTCTGTTCAACCAAAGTGGTTTAATCGAGATATCGGCCAACTGGTTAGGAAGAAAAGAAAAGTGTACTGGCAATCGAAGATCTCGGGTGACTTTGACGAATACCGGAGGCTATCCAGGAGAGTGAAGTTCAGCATAAGGGCGGCTAAGCGGTCTGAGGAACTCCGAGTGGCGAGACTCTGTAAAGAGAATCCCAAGGAGTTTTTTGGATATGTAAACAGCCGTAAACCAATTCGTCGAGCGATTGGCCCTTTGAGGAATGAGGAGGGGACATTAAAACACTGAGATGCAGAAAATGCTAACCTCCTGAACGACTACTTCTCTTCAGTGTTTACTGAAGAGTGTGTTCCCATTCCCCAGCCCACGGATTCCTACTCGGGGGAAAAGCAGGCCTCAACCGGAAAAGAAATAGAGAAAAAGATCACTGACCTAATGACAAATAAGTCACCTGGCCCGGATGGGTTTCTACCTAAAGTGTTGAAAAAAGTGCGCAATCAAGTTTCACGACACCTGAGCGCAATCTTCAAAATGTCAATCCGGACGGAATGCTTTCCTAGAGACTGGCGTGAAGCGAAGGTGAATTCGATCTTTAAGAAAGGAGTCCGTAGCCAACCTTCGAACTACCGACCTATCAGTCTGACTTTGATAGTCGGTAAACTCATGGAAAGCATCATGGTGGACAAAATTACTTCGAATTTAGAGTCAAAGCTGCTACTGAGGAGTTCCCAGCACGGCTTCCGAAGGCAACGGTCATGCCTGACGAACCTTGTGGAATTCTTCCACTTCGTCTTCAGTGAGCACGATCGGGACAAGGCGGTGGATGTAGTGTACTTAGACTTTCAGAAAGCCTTTAATAAGGTACCACACCGCCGCCTTCTCCAAAAAGTGCGAGCGCTGAGCATAGACGGAAAAGTAGCCGGTTGGATAAAGAACTGGCTAAGTGGCAAACGGCAACGGGTGGTGGTGAAAGGACAGGCTTCTGAGTAGGTGCCCGTTACTAGCGGGGTGCCTCAGGGTTCTGTCCTGGGACTACTACTATTCATCATCTACGTCACGATATGGACGGTGACATGGTTGCCAATATTTTCAAATTTGCCGACGATACGAACCTTGGTATGGACGTTGCAAAGGATGGAAATACTTCTCGCCTGCAAAGAGATCTTCGGGAGATTTTGGAGTTGTCGGACAAGTGGCAAATGCCTTTTAACGCGAGCAAATGCAAAGTGATGCCTATCAGCCACCGAAACACCCAATCTCAGTATATCCTTAAGGGACTGCTCTTGGATCCACGGACACTGAGAAGGACTTAAGTGCAACAATCACTAGTGACCTTAAGTTCTCGAAACAGTGCATTGAGGCGGAGAAAAAGGCCCAAAGGATGCTAGGCTACATAAAGCGCCAGTTTAGATATCGGAACAAGGAGATTGTACTGTGCTTGTACAACTCACTTGTCCGACCGCACCTGGAGTATGCCGTACAATTTTGGAGTCTTTCATTTCGAAAGGACATCGAGAGATTGGAACGCGTGCAAGCCAGGGCAACCAAACTGATTTCCTCTATCAGACATAAAATTTATGAAGATAGATTAAGGGAATTAGATCTGTTCTCGTTGTAAACCCGTAGACTGCGTGGTCAGCTCATGGAAGTCTTCAAAATACTTCGAGGGTTCGACAATGTTGACTACAGAGATATTTTCAAACTTGTTGAGAGCAGAACAAGAAATCACGGCTTTAAACTTTAACTGAAGCGTTACAACCGCGATCTGTGTGGAAAATTGTTCACGTATAGTATCTGCGGTAGTTGGAACGCACTTTCAGTGGAAGTTGTCAACAGTGAATCTGTTGAGCAGTTCAAGTGAAGACTAGACGGTGTCTTGAAAATGGCCGTGAAAGGACGTAAAGCATTCGAGCAGAGATGTGCCCGCTCGACTGCTAGTCCAAAGGTACCCTTATTGAATGGACTGTAAGGTCTTCTAGGGTACCTTCTTTCCTTGTTGTTACTCCTTGTTGTTACTCCTTCCCTCCCTATTTTGCAACGACTTTATCTCTCACCCCCTCTCTTTTCAAGAACCGGTATCTATCCTCCTCTTCCCTCCAAGCTCTGTCCCACTAGTCCGCTATCTCTAACCCCTACCCGTAACCTCTCACTCTACCTCTCTGACTCTCTCTCACCCTGCCCTCTTTCATTCTCGCTCTATTTCACTTACTCTCTCTCTCTCTCTTAATCGAGTTGCATCCCTCTGAAATGCCTCCGTCAGTCTTCTATTCAACCAAAGTGGTTTAATCGAGAAATCGGCCAACTGCTTAGGGAGAAGAGAAATGCGTACCGTTGATCGAAGATCTCAGGTGCCTTTGACGAGTACCGGAGGCTATCCAGGAGAGTGAAGTCCAGCATAAGGGCGGCTAAGCGTACCGAGGAACTATGAGTGGTGAGACTCTTCAAGGAGAATCCCAAGGAGTTCTTCGTCTATGTAAATAGCCGTAAACCAATCCGTCAAACGATTGCCCTTTGAGGAATGAGGAGAGACATTAAAGCACTCAGATACAGAAAATGCTAACCTCCTGAACGACTACTTCTCTTCAGTGTTTACTGAAGAGTGTGGTCCAATCCCTCAGCCAACGGATTCCTACTCGGGGAAAAAGCTGGAGGATATGGACTTAACCGAAGGAGAAATAGAAAAGAAGATCATTGACCTAATGACGAATAAGTCACCTGCACCTGGCCCGGATGGGTTTCTACCTAAAGTGTTGAAAGGAGTGCGCGATGAAATGTCACGACTCATGAGCGCAATCTTCAACATGTCAATCCTGACCGAATGCGTTCCTAGAGACTGGCGTGAAGCGGAGGTTACTCCTATCTTCAAGAAAGGAGACTCTAGCCAACCGTCGAACTACCGACCTATCAGTCTGACTTCGATAGTCGGTAAACTCATGGAAAGCATCATGGTGGACAAAATTACTTCGAATTTAGGGTCAAAGCTGCTACTGAGGAGTTCCCAGCACGGCTTCCGAAGGCAACGGTCATGCCTGACGAACCTTGTGGGATTCTTTCACTTCGTCTTCAGTGAGCACGATCGGGACAAGGCGGTGGATGTAGTGTACTTAGACTTTCAGAAAGCCTTTGATAAGGTACCACACCACCGCCTTCTCCGAAAAGTGCAAGCGCTGAGCATAGACGGAAAAGTAGCAGCCTGGATAGAGAACTGGCTAAGTGGCAGACGGCAACGGGTCGTGGAGAATGGACAGGCTTCTAAGTGGGTGCCCGTTACTAGCGGGGTGCCTCAGGGTTCTGTCCTGTGGCGACTACTATTCATCATCTACGTCAACGACATGAACGGTGACATGATTGCCAAGATTTCTAAATTTGCCGACGATACCAAGCTTGGTATGAACGTTGCAAAGGATGGAAATACTGCCCGCCTGCAGGAATATCTTGGGAAGATTGGGGAGTGGTCGGACACGTGGCAAATGCCTTTCAACTTGGGAAAGTGCAAAGTAATGCATATCCGCCACAGAAACCCTTAATCTCATAATATACTTAAGAGCACTGCTCTTGAATCGAGTGACACTGAGAAGGACTTGGGTGTAACTATCACTAGCGACCTCAAGTTCTCGAAACAGTGCATCGAGGCAGAGAAGAAAGCCCAAAGGATGTTAGGCTACATCAAGCGCCAGTTTGGATACCGTAACAAGGAGATAGTACTTTGTCTGTACAACTCCCTCGTTTAGCCGCACCTGGAGTATGCCGTACAATTTTGGAGTCCTTCGTTTCGAAAGGACATCGCAAGTTTGGAACGCGTACCAACTAGGGCAACCAAACTGATTCGCTCTATCCGACATAAAAGTTATGAGGATAAACTAAGGAAATTAGAGCTGTTCTCGCTGGAAACCCGTAGACTGCGTGGTCATCTTATCGAAGTTTTCAAAATACTTCGAGGGTTCGACAATGTTGACTACCGGGATATTTTCACACTCAGTGAGAACAGAACGCGCAATCACGGCTTCAAACTTGAACTGAAGCGTTACAACCGCAATCTGTGTGGAAATATTTTCACCTGCAGTATCTGCGGTAAGTGGAACGCACTTCCAGTGGAA